>CM054381.1:35834824-36543158 GCA_028858755.1 Ara ararauna | reverse complement strand
GAATTTTTAACCCATTGACCCTTGTTCTATAGCTACAGTCCCTACAATATATTAATTAATATTTATTAATTTATTCAAAATCCCTATCTGAAATTCTATGCACAAGCACACACAAAATTCTAACATCTAAATTTACTAAACTCCCATAAACACAATCTTATATCACCATCATCTTGACACACTCCTATGCAAATCTCATGAATAATTATCTCAGCAGAAAAGCTTAAAAAATGAATGACCCACCCCGAACAGTCTAAGAAGCCCAATGAACAGATTTGAATAATATGGGTATAACACATACCAAGCAATCTCATTATTCAATATTTTCCTGGAAGAACTCATATATTTTCCCAGAGTGGCTTTAGGTTCTGGTCCACAGAGTTGTTTAAAGAGGGAAACTTCAGAGCTCTAAACTTCTATACTGTATTTAGTATTGGGATGCATCCAGTAGGGCTGTAAACCCTACTGCTAGATAAGTGTCACTATGAATAATAGAATTAAACTGTACCATACTAGGGAGCATTGGCAATTGCAGCTAACCCCTGATCACTCCACTGGAGCTATTACAACAAAGAATGAATTGCATTTCTTTAAAACAAATTATGCTGCTTTGTTGAAATCATCTTCAAGGTCGAGGAAGAAGGCCCCTGCTCTTTGAGTGCAGTGTGCTTAAGCAGATGGGACTACACATATGGATGAAATAATTAAGATTCAATATATAAAACACATTACATATTTTGCCCTCCCAGCAATTAAGAGATTTTACTTTAGGCAATGGAAGCATACTTCTACAAAATCCAACCCAAAATAACTACAAAGAACTTTCTATATGCTTAGCTAAAAAAACACTCTAAAGAGGAAAGTAAGGCATGATATGCCATAACTGATTTTCAGCACAGTAATAGCAGAATTATAAAGGTGTTACTCCAAAACAGGATTTATGAATTAGCTTCACTCATGTTTATATTTTGAGCTATATATTTTGTAACATTCTGCCTTCAAATAAAACACTCATTTTAAATTTTCTTTCAATAGAAACTATCTTTTAAGAGCAGGTAGTTATTCAAAGAAATGGGAGTAACAGAAATTAGAACACCAGCTGAGCTGCATCACATTTTCTGAAGGAAAAGCACAATAGTGATCTATAATACGTTCAATGATGCTAATGACACTCAAGGGCTTGCTGACAAATGTTAAAGAGTGAATTTAACTTTTAACCCAAATGTAGTCATTAAAATAATATTTTGAAAGCTTTCCCATAACAACACTCCGCACCTTAATTATGCAGTAGATATTGTAGTTGATCTTCCATTTGCCTCACTTTATAATAAAAACTAATCATCTTTTAGTTGTTACTTTGCCTTAACTGAGATTTCCAATCACTTGGATTAGTTGCCAGTAAGATGCAAAATTTTGTCTGAAATACAGATTTGTTATTGGCACATTTAATTATGATTCTAAATTATGTGGGCTGATGCCAACCTGATGAAGTTTAACCATGCCAAGTGCAAGGTCTTACACCTGGGTCAGAGCAATCCCACGCACAGCTACAGGTTGGACAGAGAAGAGATTCAGAGCAGTCCTGCAGAGAAGGACTTGGGAGTGTTGGTTGATGAGAAAAGAAACACGAGCTGGCAGTGCGAGCTCACAGCCCAGAAAGCCAACCGTATGCTGGGCTGCATCAAAAGGAGTGTGACCAGCAGGTCAAGGGAGGTGATCCTGCCCCTCTACTCTGCTCTTGTGAGACCTCACTTGGAGTATTGTGTGCAGTTCTGGTGTCTTCAACATCAAAAGGACATGGAACTGTTGGAACAAGTCCAAAGGAGGGCCACGAGGATGATCAGGGGACTGGAGCACCTCCCATATGAAGATAGGCTGAGAAAGTTGGGGCTGTTGAGCCTGGAGAAGAGAAGGCTGCGTGGAGATGACATAGCAGCCTTTCAATATCTGAAGGGGGCCTATAGGGATGGTGTGGAGGGATACTTCATGAGGGACTGTAGTGATAGGACAAGGGGTAACGGGTTCAAACTTAAACAGGGAAAGTTTAGACTAGATATGAGGAAGAAATTACTGTCGGGGTGGTGAGACACTGGAATGGGTTGCCCAGGGAAGTTGTGAATGTTCCATCGCTGGCGGTGGTCAAGGCTGGACTGGACATAGCCTTGGGTGGCATGGTTTAGTGGGAGGTGTCCCTGCCCGTGGCAGGGGGGTTGGAACTACATGATCTTAAGGTCCTTTCCAGCCCTAACTATTCTATGATTCTATGGCCACTTCTGAACACAGATTCTCCTGAAACCTTCCAAAACCAAGATACAAGGGTGTTTTTCATCATCTGTGATAGTGTTAAATGACCAATACACATTGATAAATGTTCTTGATCAATGCTATTGCCTCATTCAAAATCTAGATTTCCTTCAGCCATAAAAACAACTGAAAATAAAGAGAGGACACATTCTTGAAAAATCAAGAGCACTTTTGTAGGGATTTTACAATCTATTATTAGAAACTTAGAAGTGACTGTGGAGTTCAAGAAAATGATAATTAAATATGCACTTTTATAAACCTAAAACGTATGCTATTATATGACAATAGCTAATCACTTTAAATATCAGTATTGGTTTTGACAATAACAGGAAAACTTTTTTTTACCTACCACTAAATCAAGAAGTAGCACTTAAGAACTCCTGAAACACCATTAATTCTGATTCTGCTGACAATGAGGGTTTCAAAATACCAAAATAACTGTTAAGTACAAATGGTTGTAGGTTTTTGAAGTTCAGCCTTATTCTAAAAGTTTTCATTCTGCTCCTAGTCATTCAGATATTACAACTCTACTTATGTTAAATTAAACCCATCATTTCAAGTTAATATACATTAAACTAATTATAGAGATCCAATCCAAAGATGTCTGAGGTTTTATTCCTGTTTCTTTTTCTGGAAAACATATTTGATTTGACTATGCATTTAAAACGTTGATCTCTCATCTGTCACTCATCCTGGCAGCCCTTCACTGGTATTCTCTCTTCTGAGATTAATAGAAACTCTGCAGGCTCCTTATCCCCAGAGTGAAGAGAGAGATATGGAAATAGACTCAGCTGGCTGCCATCAGAAAATTCCAGGGGTGTCCTTGCTAAAATGGCAAACAAAGATTTTCACATGAACAGCTCAAAGAAAAGCACCATCTTACTCCAGAAAAGCTAACAAGTTTTGAATAATTTTCAAAATCAGATCAGCAATTTCCAATTTTAACTTCTGCTGAAAAGGTGTCAGCAACTATATTCTATCATGGTATATAATGAACTATCACATTTCTAAGAAAGTGACTGGATAAAATCAAAGACGTTAAACTGACTCTGAAAGATAATAATAAAATCATAGAATCATAGAATAGTTAGGGTTGGAAAGGACCTTAAGATCATCTAGTTCCAACCCCCCTGCCAAGGGCAGGGACACCTCCCACTGAACCATGCCACCCAACGCTCTGTCCAACCAGGCCTTGAGCACCAGCAGAGATGCAGAATTCACAACTTTCCTGGGCAGCCCATTCCAGTGCCTCACCACCCCAACAATAAAGAATTTCTTCCTCATATCCAATCTAAACTTCCCCTGTTTAAGTTTGGACCCGTTACCCCTTGTCCTCTCACTACAGTTCCTCATGAAGTGTCCCTCCACACCACCCCTATAGGCCCCTTTCAGATACTGGAAGGCTGCTAGGAGGTCTCCACGCAGCCTTCTCTTCTCCAGGCTCAACAGCCCCAACTTTCTCAGCCTATCTTCATACGGGAGGTGCTCCAGTCCCCTGATCATCCTCATGGCCCTCCTCTGGACTTGTTCCAACAGTTCCATGTCCTTTTTATGTTGAGGACACCAGAACTGCACACAATACTCCAAGTGAGGTCTCACAAGAGCAGAGTAGAGGGGCAGGATCACCTCCCTTGACCTGCTGGTCACACTCCTTCAGATGCAGCCCAGGATATGGTTGGCTTTCTGGGCTGTGAGCTCGCACTGCTGGCTCGTGTTCCTTTTCTCATTAACCAACACTCCCAAGTCCTTCTGTGTAGGACTGCTCTGAATCTCTTCTCTGTCCAACCTGTAGCTGTGCCTGGGATTGCTCCGACCCAGGTGTAAGACCTTGCACTTGGCATGGTTAAACTTCATCAGGTTGGCATCAGCCCACCTCACAGGAGTGTCAAGGTCCCTCTGGATAGCATTCCTTCCCTCCAGTGTATCAACTGAACCACACAGCTTGGTGTCATCAGCAAACTTGCTGAGGGCACACTCAATCCCACTCTCCATGTCACTGACAAAGATGTTGAAGAAGAGCGGTCCTAACACCAATCCCTGAGGAACAACACTCATTACTGGTCTCCAGCTGGACATTGAGCCATTGAGCACAACTCTTTGCATGCGGCCATCCAGCCAATTCTTTATCCACTGAGTGGTCCACCTATCAAATTGATGTCTCTCCAACTTAGAGACAAGGATGTCAGCCTTCCAATATCTGAAGGCGGCCTACAGGGATGCTGGGGAGGGACTCTTCATGAGGGACTGTAGTGAGAGGACAAGGGGCAATGGGTTCAAACCTAGATAGGGGAGGTTGAGATTGGATATGAGGAAGAAATTCTTTACTGTAAGGGTGGTGAGGCACTGGCATGGGCTGCCCAGGGAAGTTGTGAATGCTCCATCGCTGGCAGTGTTCAAGGCTGGACTGGACATAGCCTTGGGTGGCATGGTTTAGTGGGAGGTGTCCCTGCCCGTGGCAGGGGGGTTGGAACTAGCTGATCTTAAGGTCCTTTCCAGCCCTAACTATTCTATGATTCTATGATTCTTTGTCGTGTGGGACAGTGTCAAACACTTTGCATAAGTCCAGGTAGATGACATCAACTGCTCTACCCCTGTCCATCAGTTCTGTAGCTCCATCATAGAAGGCCACCAGATTGGTCAGGCAGGATTTCCCCTTAGTGAAACCATGCTGGCTATCATCAACCACCTTGTTGTTTTTCATGCACCTTAGCATGTCTTCCAGGAGAATCTACTCCAAGATTTTGCCAGGCACAGAGATGAGGCTGACTGGTCTGTAGTTCCCTGGGTCATCCATTTTCCCCTTCTTGAAAATGGGAGTTATATTACCCTTTTTCCAGTCATCAGGAACTTCAACTGACTGCTATGATTTTTCAAATATGATGGACAGTGACTTAGCAACTTCATTTGCCAACTCCTTCAGGACCAATGGATTTCATCAGGTCCCATGGACTTGAGCACATTTAGGTTCTTAAGATGGCCTTGAACCAGAGCCTCTCCTACAGTGGGCCTAAGATCTTCATTCTCACAGTCCCTGCATCTGCCTTCAAGTCTTGGGTGGTGTGGTCAGAGCATTTTCCGGTGAAGACCGAGGCAAAGCAGTCATTAAGAACCTCCGCCTTCTCCAAATTCAGGGTAGCCAGTTCTCCTGATAGGTTCCAGAGAGGGCCCATCTTGTCTCTTGTCTGTCTTTTTTCCCTCTTTTTCTATATATAGAAAATATGTTTAGAATGCTGATGATTTTAAAATCTGATCTGTCTCTTTGATACCACTCAAAGCACAGTAAGCTACTGATTGCTACATCTTTCATCCCTTGTAGTCCAACAGCTGTGTCTGCAGCAAGATGGACAAGGTGTGACAGCTAGAGCCAGAAAATTTTATGGTCCAGTGATCTATACAGACATTTGGGTTGTACGTGGATGAGGTTGATACATAGCAAACTGCTTCACTGTTAAATCTTGGATATGTCTTACCTGGGTTACTGTATATCATTGAAAATTGAAGACTATTTTAGAACGTAAATGAACAAGAAAGCCCCATTAAGTAACTTAAATTGTTTAGCCTCATAGCATATGAAAATATTCTAGCCACTAAGATTTTGAAGAAAGTTTAGGGGAAATTTAATGCTAAAACAGATTTTCTGAAGGAAAGACTTTTTTCCTTTGAATATCTGGTTCCATGAGACGGTTCAGGGCTTTGAGTAAAGTTAGATGAACACCTGAATTCCTTGGAAAAAAGAGCATAACACTAAACATTTGGTTTGTGCACCGGCTTGTATAAATGCTATTGATAAGGATCTAACATTTCTCTGTGTATTTTGTAAAAAGCTTAAGTATTTAGTTTTACTAGGGACGGTTATGGTCTTTTAAGTCTCCATTTTGAATCTAGTCTACTATTATGATTAGTTTGAGCTCTTCTTTTAGAGGACAACCCTTTTATCCACATATTTTATAAAATCTATTGAAAATTATTTATTAAAATAGATGGCAAATTGACTATCTTTAAAAGCTGGACAAAGTGGTTTAAACTAAAGGTTTTTAAACTGAATACTGCTTTTTCAGCCAAACAGAAAAGTGCCATAAAGCAGTATCAGTATAACTGGTCCAGGATGCATTCTTTTTCAATTTATATGCAGAGGAAACCTAAGTTGAAAATCTAACTTTTTCAATTAATTAAATTTCAGGTACATGGAGACATTCAGAATGTTTTGTTTTCACTGAATCATGTAAAAAACAAATAGTCCAGAAACCTCAGTGTTGTCACCAAATAAATTGTTGTTCCTTAACCAGATTCTCCAGTTCATAGTCTATGCAGTGATGCTGCTTTGCAAGATTATTTGCTAAGAGGATGCCAAAACAGATGTTGACTGGGTCAACCTGTAACAATTATGTCAATGTATTTGAATCTGTATCATATTTTCAACTGTTTGGTGTGCTGACTGCCATCAGGAAGTGGGGAAGAAACATGGGATTTAAGAATATTATAATGGTTAAAGATAGAAGTGAGACTCTTCAAAAACTCAAATGGGAGCTGGATATTTAAAATTCCTTTCAAACTCTTACCATTAAGATTTCTGTGAATTTTATATATCAAAATATATATATATATATATCAAGGGCACTCTATTTATTTAGATCTATTTCTTTTGGTTGTATACTTATTTAGACTTTGAAAAGAGGTAAGTAGAAACTAACCTCAACAGCATGAAGAAACTTATTCAAAATGTAAGTTTTAAACTCGGTTGACAATAATATCAAGAGTGCTCACTAAGAACACGCACAGGGTTCAGACTGATCGGTCTGAGGAAGGCTCTGTAGTGTATTCACATCCCATGTGAATATGCATCAGTCATATGCACAGACCTATTTGAAATTACATGAAGAGGAATGATAAATAGGAGATGACAGCTGACTCTGAAAGACTATAGAGTGCCATCATACTGTGTCATGCAGGAGGTGGGAGGGAGCAATAAGGAGAATTCCTACAAGAATGAGAATGATCATGATGAGCAATTTCTGCACAGATTACGACGCTTAGGTGACCTCTCATTGCATGAATGAAACAGGAACCTCCTGTGGACCATCTGACAACATTACACCATCAGAACCCTTATCAGACCTGTAACTGAATGCTGCAGTTTAAGTAATGCTTTGAGTGCACAAGGAGAAAGAATGCAAACAAACCAAAACCCCTCAATAATTAAGCAAATAAGAAAAAAAATTCTGAAGTAACATAAATGGTTCCTAATCTCCCATGATATCTCTTCCACAAAGGTGTCTTAAACGTTTAACCTAATTGTATGTAGAGACATCTATATTTTGCTTTCACTTCTCCCTACAAGCCCAGAAATTCAGCAGGCTAGACATAGCAGCAATAAGATTCAGATACTCAGAGAAATGAGGCGTTAGAACTAATGTAGTCACCACCTTAATGGGAACAGTTTATATAAAAACATGACAAATACTTGGGAGTCCATGGATGTGAAAATAGAGAATAAATTAGATTTTGAAGTTTAATGTGTCCTTTAAATAAATATCAAAATTTGTGTGACCTCTTCTCTTCTTGTTTGCACTGACAGTGATATCTCACGGTTATGATGATAGATAAGCATGTTAAGGGAGCAATCATCCATGTAAATTTGTCTGACATCAACAAGAATTGAGAAGAGGGAGGCAAAACAAGTTCTACTTTCAATAAAACATAAATAAGGTGCTAGAGTACTGCATTTGTCAATACTCATGCACAGAGAGTGTAAAATTTAAAAACTTACAGCACTAAACGCAGCAGTCCTTCATCACACAGAAATCCTGCTGAGGACAATAGAAGTCTTGCTTGATGAAAGGCTGACAAATTTGTCCCAGAGACATGATAAAACAAATACTGGTTATTTCTGCTTGTTTCATACTGTCATACATAAAACATAAATGGGTGAATTTCAAGCACAGCAGGCGAGCAATAGTAAAACCATGGCTTCAGCAAATTGCTAAGCAACATTTCAGTGCCAGCAAGTTTCACTTACAAGCCTCTGCAAGATCAACAAGTAGACAAATACTGGAGAAGAGTTCTTAAAACCCACTAAAACCTGGGGAAGTTCATAAATCTATAAATCAGAATATAGGATAACAAGTTTATTGGCACCACTGATTCAGGGACTTTAAATAGGTTTCTCCTGCTTGAGCCACTGAGAGACCTAGAAGCTATAATGCTTCTAATACAAATAGTACAGTAGTAATGATACAAGCAATACCATAAATAGTACTTGCATGAATAATGCAGGTAACTGGATAAGTATTGCTTCTTTACCTTTACAATATATACATTACATAAGAACCTTCATTTGAGAGTTAAGATGATGACAGCTGGTTTTCACTAATTTTCGAATTCCAAACCACCAGTTTCAAGATTCATTTCAGGAAATTAACTTGCGTTTAGACATACTGTGAACTTAACAAGTAGATGTAAGGCTAAAGGTATTCCTCATTTTGTTTTCTGCTGCCAAATCAGGAATATTTTTAGACTTAAGATGTTGAATTTTTCTTTGGATTACTTTTTAATAGAAACTTCCTAAAGGAATTACCAAGTAAAGCAATTTACATACAAAACCTAACTTTCAATAGTCATATATCAACATTACACCTTAATATCTCAAACATGATTAAGACATATTTTGTTAATGCTTTTGAAAAAGAAAAACAACGTTTTCAATTTCAGATGGAAAATTGCAGTGGTGGGAATCCAATGCCTTGTCCAGGGCCACACAGAAGGTCTGAGGCACAAACAGAAAAGTCTGGACTTCCAGTCTAGTGCCTCCATGACAGGATCCTGCTTATTTCCAACAAGAGAAGGAAAGAAACCTCGAGATTCAATTCTGTGAACACAAATGTACTGATACAGTTGGGTGCAAAGCTGGAAGTTTTGCTAACCTTTTTAAACCCAGAAGCATAATATTAGGTATCGAACCAGAGCTGCATTTTATTACATTCAGATCTAGTGACAGTAAAAAATCCAGTTAATTTCTATTGCGTGCTTTGAAATGATTACACATGGTATCAAGATAATTACAAACTCCAGTCAAAAACTGTTTCTCTGTCTTTTGAACACTCCTTGTTCAAAAGCAGGGACTAAGATCAAGTCAGAAAGCACGTGCTTCAAATTCTGTTTCATACTTCCACAACACGAAAATAAATATTTCTTATGATTAGATTACATAACACTTCATTATATCCTCATAAACCCTTCAATCACCTTTTCTTCAAATGGCTTTATTCCAATGGCTCAACAGTGACTACTTTTGCTCTTTTGCACAATACGAAGGTTTTTCGTCAAGCATGGCACCTCTCCTTGTCGGCTCCTCTATTACTTGCAGAAGGAAGTTGTCTTCCACACAATTGAGGAACTTCCTGGATTGCTTGTGCCGGGCCGTACCATCCCTCCAACAGATATCAGGGTGGTTGAAGTCCCCCATGAGAACAAGGGCCTGTGAGTGTGAGGCTGTTCGTATCTGTCTATAGAGCGCTTCATCCACTGAGTCCTCTTGGTCAGGCGGTCTGTAACAGATCCCCACAATGATGTCTCCCATCGCTGTTCTCCCTTTAAACCTGACCCACAAACTCTCTGTCAACTGCTCACCTGTCCCCAGACAGAGTTCTATACTCTCCAGCCTATCCTTAACATAAATAGCAACTCCCCCTCCCCGCCTACTGGGCCTGTCTTTCCTAAAGAGCCTGTAACCTTCCATTCCAACACAGCAGTCATAGGAGCCTTCCCACCATGTTTCTGTGATGCCTATGATATCATACCCCCATAGACGTGCACACATCTCTAACTCCTCTTGTTTGTTCCCCATGCTATAGGCATTTGTATAGAGGCATCTGAGCCAGGCTCCAATTGAAGCCAGCTTATTGGCTGGAGCAGCTGCAATATCTCTACATTGCTCTGAACATTTATTATAGGTGCTGGCAAGTGACTGGGTGTGTTGGGATGGAATGATTCTCACCTCCCCCAACAAATCTATTTTAAAGCATCCTTGACCAGTCTGGCAAGCCTTCTCCCAAATCCACTCTTCCCTTTCTTTGTCAGACCAGCTCCACCTTCTCTGATATGTATTTCTCTTTAGTCAGCAAGAAATGTTAAATGATGAAGGATTGCTTAGTCTGTCAACCCATGTTCTGTTACACATTCCTTCAGCAGCTAATATTTCTTAAATTTCTGAAACATTTGTAAGACAGTTTTTACTGCTGGTAGCTGTTGGAGCTGTATTTTCCTTCTGGAACCATTTTTCATTTGTTTACCTCTTCTCTTCTTAAACTCAGTTTTGAATGAAAGTAAGAAGCATGCTTCCTACACAACAGCAATCATGCTTCACCTTCATGGTCAGTAAGACAACTATACTTATCATATTTAAAGTTCTCTGTAAAACAGTCATGTTGCTTTACATACATTTATATAGATTAAGCAGAATAGGAGGATTACCTAATTCTGGAATCCAAGAATCAGTTAACTGCTACAGTAAGTAAAATAGTATTTTAAACTCTTCAAAAAAGGCTAGTACCATCTGCAGTGACTCTTGATTAAGATACAAAACATAGAAACTAAACACATCTCATGCTAGGCTTCCCTGTGTCAGACTGGTAACTTTAATCTTAAATTGTTTAAGTTAATCCTCAGATTTTATCAATATTTACCAAATGCAATCCTTTGCCAAAGCGACCAAGTCAAACTTGACATACTTTTAAAGATTATTCTGATTTGAAAGTAAATATTGTCTGATAAGTAGTGTGAAGCATTGTTCCTAACTCAGTAGCATAACATGCTGTAGAAAATTTTACTTTAAATAGCACTTTAATGAAGCCTTATGGATACTATATTGAATGATGCCCTTCAAATAGCAAAAAGTAAACAAGACACAAGGAGTCGCTATCATAGTACACAATCTAGAAACAATCTACCATAAACTATAAAAAACAACAATTAAAAACTATCACTATACAATGTAGGAGTTAAGATGGGTACCAGCATGCTTTATTTCAGCTGATTCCATGACAAGACTTCAGTTACTGTAGACGTTCCCTAAAACTAATTTTCGAGGACTTAGTATAGACATTCTTTTCTGACTTGAGGAAGTCTTGGCTCAGGATTCTTAATTTGTAGGGACGGCATGAGACAGTTACGGGCTTCTTATGTACACTAACATAGTCAGTTGTTGATGCCAGAAAAAGTCAGAGGTGCCAGATGTGTCAGTGGAGAAGGACCAGGCATGAGAGCTATAAAAATAAGAACTTGGGAGAAATTAAAAAATAATCCCTCAATTCTCCTCTCAACATAAATCACATGATCTCAAGCTTTGCTCTTATCCTCTTCCTATTCTGGTTGAAAATGTTTTTTATAATTATTATTTTTTTTCAAAGTGAAAAAAAATACCATTCTGAATTCCTAATCAAAACATATTTTTGACATTTTTTTGATAAAACCAGCTTTCTTAGTACAGAATTATTTCTGGTGGCTAAGCAGTTAGTGTTGAAGAGCAGGCACAGGTCTTACAGTTTAATTCACCACTACGCATACCTAAGGTGAAGCATGACATCCATACTACTGACAGGATTTGAACCATGAGAAACTTTAGTCAGTTATGTTGTCATCAATCAGCTACATCTGGCTTTGAACATTGCCTGAAGAAGCATAGTAGGAATGGGATCTGACACTAACCAGAGGCCACTGGGAAGTGTGTTTATCACTGTCACTGTCATGTGATGATGCTTGCTTTAAAGCAGTCATTTTGCTCTCTGGAAAAGTTTCCCCAAATGCAAAGAATCCAAAGTTATTTGCAAAACACTAAATAGGGCCTCTCATTCCAACTACTTTGCAAAACAGCTCTTCCAAAATGTACTCACATATATTACTGCCCTCAGATGCCACAGGTCCCCAAGACAGTAGAAGAGTATATGAAGAGGCTATAAGACAGTCCACCTTTTTGTAATTGAATGTATAAGGAGTTAAAGTGGGATGATGAAAAAAAAGAATACTCAGTTGACACTTTTTTAATATCTGGATGTCATAGTTACCTCCAAAGAGTGGTTTGATATGTCTAGTAGCCATCATGAAAAGTTAGCTATTCATTGCATAGCAAAACAGTTATTTGTCCCCTGAGTACATTTTACCTCATAGTTCCTAAGACAGAACAGAACAAAATCATAGAGCTTAACAGCATTCATTCTAATCAGTCATACAAGCAGATGAAATATATCAAAAAAATATTCAATCTGTTTAAACCACAGAAAAAAACATTCCATTACCCTATGAACCAGCAAACTACTGACAGAAAGTGACCATGCTACCCTCCATAATAATACCATTATATTAATTCAGAGGCATAACCTGGGCTAAATGCTAATTTATATTATATGAAACAAGAGAATCTTTTCCACTGTGGGCCCATTGATAGATGAGGTCAGCAGAGCAGATACACAAGGAACCACTGCTTAGCCATTATGGAAACTAATGGGGTAGATATAAGCTGATAAATGTACAAAGAGGTTACATTAATTTCTGCATTCATATAAGCACAAACTATATTTCACAATATACTTCACAAGCTGAAGAAAGCATGCTTGGAAATTAAAAATGCATTTTGCTAAGAAGAATCTGAAGGCATATTAGGAAGAATATGATGATAGAAAAAGAAAAGCTAATGAGCACTAACTAACCTACTTTTAATCATATTTTGATGGATTTATGCAAAGACAGGTTTGGTTGCATGGTACTTATTTTAGATACAGGTGTGGAAACTAGAATAACTTGGTTTTACACAATGAATATTTGGCTCAGTAAAATATTCATTATGCTGTAGGCTCATTTGATTTTCAATTTTTTTTTTCTCACAGCTTATAAACTAATTTGCAGAGAATGACCATGTCATGGGTTCAGCAGCAGCAATCATTTTTTCTCCTTCATAGTAGCTGGTGCAGTGCTGTGTTTTCAATTTTTGGTCTGGGAACAGCGCTGATAACACCGATGTTTATAGTTATGGCTTAGAATGCTTTGGCCTGACCAAGGACTTTCTAAGTCTCATGCTCCGCCAGGGAGGGGGGGGAAGCCGGGAGGAGGCAGAGACAGGACACCTGACCCAAACTGACCAAAGAGTTATTCCATACCACAGCACGTCATGCCCAGGATGGAAAGCAGAGAGCAGAGACCCAGAAGGGTGGGGGTGCACCGCATGGTCGGGCTTGGTATTAGGTGGTGAGAATTGTATTCTTTCCTTGTATTTCTCTTGTCATTATTGTTATTGGTGGTAGCAGTAGTGATTTGTGTTATACTTTGGTTACTAAACTGTTCTTATCTCAACCTGTGGGAGTTGCATTCTTTTCGATTCTCCTTCCCATCCCTCTGGGAGCGGGGGGAAGAAAGAGGGGGAAGTGAGTGAGAGAGAGTCTGCGTGAGTTAGTCTTAAACCACGACAGACCACTACACCAGTAAGCCCAACTCCAAGCTCTCTTACATTAGTTACATACTGCTAAATGCTGCATGTTGCTGGAGCTATATTGGTTTTTGTAGGTTTGCACTCAGCTCCAATGGCTCAACTAGGCAGACTTAGACTTTATGCTTCCAAAGATATGAAAATTGCTCCAAAAATTTTCAGGGCATATGTTATTTTTTGCAGGAAAACATAAAGGAAAAAACACAAACAATTGCTTATTCAATGTAAAGTTTTGATTTTGTCTACAGAATTAGGCTCCAGTATGTTTTCCTTTTTGAAGCATTTCATGTTTATGGCAGTAAACCCAGAAACAAAGTAAGAGTTAAAGTAAAAATGTTGTCACTATCCAAATGAATATGAAATTTCATAAATATTATGTCTTGTGCTAAAAATACTTTAAGCAGATGGGCCAGTGAGACTGCCATTCATGTTTTACCAGTCAAGAAGCATGTTTAAACTGCTGGCTGAAACACACAATATGAAGTACATTGCACATATTGAGTGAGAAGAAATTCCATGTTTGCTAACAAACCACACTGAAAAAAGGTGAGTGAATGGCATAATATTTTATATATTTGTAATTTCTTGGGAAGAGATCAGAGGTTAGAGGAAAAGACGACTGTTGTACTGTGGAGGTAGAACAAGTGAAAAAAGAGAAGACTCAGTTTCTCTGCACAAAATTACCACAGGATTTTCCAAACAAATACCTGTTCGAAAAGTTGAAGGCTGAAAATATCATATACTCCTCTACGCTAGAAAAGCTTAATAACACTGTAAAAAACAACCCAACAGGAGACAAAAGTTGTCTTAAGTGACAGCGGTTTAATGGAGATAAAGAAGCAGGATAAGAATCTGACTCCAGATTTTAATGAAGATAAAGATAACAAATAAAGGAGAAGAAAGAGGAATGTGTTCTGTATCATCCACTATAAGTTGAGATAGTCTTACATAAAGGGCATTAGCAAATGTGGTCATACTCCAAATTTCACTATATAGAAATTCAAGTGAGCTCTCCCCAGTGTAACCCATTCTATGTTCAACATAATTCATCTTTTTAAGTGCCTGAAAATGAATCAACAAATATATCCTATTGGTTAATTTGATTTTCTGATTAAGATTTCTGTTCATTAATAGGCTCCACAATGACTAAACAGAATTTGGCAACAAAATATTTTGGTCAAAAGCTTCAATTTTTTACCTTATATGATTATACAACTTTCAGTATTACTTTTAAGCAATAAGTAAAGGAATAAAGGAGTTTTCTTGCACAGGGCAGAGAAGTATCCCTGTACAGGACAAAGAAGGAAATGGAGGACGCAGAGCTGCATTATGGAATGAGAAGCTACTGCTGGGAACTACTTTCTACATTTATAATCAATACACATATTGTCACCTCTTATATTCCCAGTGCATAAAACAGAGAAAGTCAAGCTCAGATGTTGTTACTTGAAACCCCATAAGAGATAAAGTATCATGAAGTTATAGCCTTACACTCCACCTATCTACAGGATAGTAAAAACTGAACTTAGATAATGTCTCCCACACTACTTTGTAATCGTTCCTGTTTGGGTTCATTATATGAGAGGGAAAACACCTTTCTCTAGTCTTAATATCATGAACAACAGATTAAAGTCAGATTCTAATCTTATGGAATGACATTCATGCGCCTTAAGTGATGATTCTTGGACACAAGTATATTCATTGGCTATGCAACTCACTATTTTGTTGAGTCAAAACAAGTTGAAGTCAATGCATCTCTGTCAGCTGCATCTGGAAACACTGTGAGGAACTCGGACCATTTGAATATCTTTGCTTCTCCTTTCCACATCTGATCTTTATCTGTAATAGAATGAAAATAAAAAAACAAGTAGAGAATTTCCATCAGTTATTATAAAGTGACTTCTCTACTTAGCTAATAAATTTAATTAAGACACTCAATACCAGTTATTCTAGAAACAAACAAATGCATAGAAAGCACAACTGACTGAGCATGTTAGGTATGGGAGGCCACACAGACCCTTATTTAAGTTACTTTCACATCTGTAGGGACATATTTCATTAAATCTAACCAGGATTTATTGCTTGCTCTTATATGCTTTTGGTAAAGTAATCTTTTGAATTACTTTTTCCCCAGTTCTCACTGTTGAAAAGTTTTTGATGACAAAATGAAGCTACTTTTTACCCTGCTGCCAAAAGTAGTCACAGCTGCAGAAACTGGCCCCTGGCACCATAAAAGACACTGAAACTCCTTCAGCCAATGTCTCTGTCACCTTTACTGTTACCCCAAGCTAAAAGATCAAAAGTACATCTGTATATCTGCAGTGGCACCCAGACAGGTAGCTTACCTGCAATACTGACATAATGTGTGTTTGAAAGCTCCTAATTTCTGCTGTATTTTGTATTACCAGCACCCAGCAAACTACAATCAGTCATATTTTTTTGCTTGTGAATGAAGACTGAAATCCACAGAAGTTCCTGAAAATCTGCAGAGATGCACCCAACCCAACTCACTGAAACTAATATTAGACTTTCTCTCGGTGTTGGCAGACTTTGAATCAAGACACAAGGACAAGAATTAAAGCAATAAAGGATTTTTTTTTCTTGAATGAGAGCCAAGAAGAGTGGCAAACTTGTGGATATGAAAGTGTCGTGGTTTAAGCTGTAAATCACGCAGCCCGTTCTCTCACTCACTCCCCTCTCTTTCTTCTCCCCGCTCCCGGGTGGATGGGGAGTAGAATCAAAAGAATGCAACTCCCACAGGTTGAGATAAGAACAGTTTAGTAACTAAGGTATAACACAAATCACTACTGCTACCGCCAATAATAATAATGACAAGGCAAATACAAGGAAAGAATACAATAGCTCACCACCCCATACCAAGCCCGACCATGCAGTGCACCCCCACCCTTCCGGGTCTCTGCCCCCAGTTTTACATCGTGGGCATGATGTGCTGTGGCATGGAACAGCTCTCTGGTCAGTTTGGGTCAGGTGTCCTGTCTCTGTTTCCTCCCAGCTTCCCCTCTTCCCTGGCAGAGCATGAAACTCAGAAAGTCCTTGGTCAGACCAAAACAGTACAAGCAGTAACTGAAAACACTGCTGTTATCAGCGCAGTTCCCAGGCCCAAATCAAAAACACAGCACTGCACCAGCTACCAAGAAGGACAAAAATGACTGCTACTACTGAACCCATGACAGATAGCAAAGCCAGTCTTAGGAAGGGTTTTATTATATACTCTTCAGAAAATAAAATAATTCATAGCTCTGCTATATAGAGACATCTTAGGATTTTTCTCCATGTATTAACCTGAATGTGCTCCCCATGGTATTTTAGTCAATTTATGTAACAAAGGTCATTCATAACACCCGAAATCTTGAGGATATTTTTTAAAAATTGAGCACTTCTTAATAATTCTGAGGTACTGATGAGCACAGATAGAAATTCTTTTTCCCTTTTTTTTTTAAATAATTGTAAAAATCAGAGCAGCCTTGTGGGGAAGGTCTTGGGGGTGTTAGTTGATGAAAAAATGAACATGAACCAGCAGTTTGTGCTTGCAGCTCAGAAAGCCAACTGTATCCTGGGCTGCATCAAAAAGAGTGTGACCAGCAGGTTGAGGGAGGTGATCCTGCCCCTCTACTCTGCTCTTGTGAGACCTCACTTGGAGTACTGTTTGCAGTTCTGGTGTCCTCAACATCAAAAGGACATGGAACTGTTAGAACAAGTCCAAAGGAGGGCCATGAGGATGATCAGTGGACTGCAGCACCTCCCATATGAAGATAGGCTGAGAAAGTTGGGGCTGTTCAGCCTGGAGAAGAGAAGGCTGTGTGGAGACCTCCTAGCAGCCTTCCAGTATCTGAAGGGGGCCTATAAGGATGGTGTGGAGGGACACTTCATGAGGAACTGTAGTGATAGGACAAGGGGTAACGGGTTCAAACTAAAACAGGGGAAGTTTAGATTGGATATGAGGAAGAAATTCTTTACTGTAAGGGTGGTGAGGCACTGGAATGGGTTGCCCAGGGAAGTTGTGAATGCTCCATCACTGGCGGTGGTCAAGGCCGGGTTGGACATAGCCTTGGGTGGCATGGTTTAGTGGGAGGCGTCCCTGCCCTTGGCAGGGGGGTTGGAACCAGATGATCTTAAGGTCCTTTCCAACCCTAACTATTCTATGATTCTATGATTCTAAAAATGAATATTTGTTTTACTTTATTTTATGAAGTTATCAAACTGAATACTTATTTTAAATTAATCTCATAACTTCTAAATTATAATGCAAACTATAAAATATATGTTTGATTATACGCATTATTTGTGTCATGGTTTAAGCTGTAAATCACGCAGCCCGTTCATTCACTCACCCACTTTCTTCCCCCCCACTCCGAGGGGGGGGGGAATGGGGAGAAGAATAAAAAGATTGTAACTCCCACGGGTTGAGATAAGAACAGTCCAGTAACTAAGGTATAACACAAGCCACTGCTGCTACCACCAATAATAATAATGACAAGGGAAATACAAGGGAAGAGGATACAATTGCTCACCACCCAACAACCGAGCTGTGAACTGAACTCTTCTGGGTTCCTGCCCCCAGTTTTACATCCTGGGCATGATGCGTTGTGGCATGGAACAGCTCTTTGGTCAGTTTGGGTCAGGTATCCTGTTTCTGCTTCCTCCCCTCTTCCCCTCCTCCCGGGCAGACATGAGACTCAGAAATTCCTTGGTCAGACCAAAACATTTTAAGCCGTAACTACAAACATCGGTGTTATCAGTGCTTTCTCAGGCCGAAAGTCGAAAAAACACAACATAGCACCAGTTACTAAGAAGGAGAAAAATGGCTGCTGCTGCTGAACCCAGGACAATATGGAATTTACTTGTTGTTGGGAATTAATCAAATAAATAATAAGTTTCAAGCAAAGCAGGCTAAAATCAGAAGTTTAAACTGAAAATATTTTTTTTGTTACAATATTTTAGAAAATGTTGCACAGCCATCAAGCCTGATGTTTTTATTTAAGTCTGAGCTTGAGTGACACAGTCAATTACAGAGAATTTTAGCTGTAATCACAAACATAAAACTAGATTTTATCAGAAGCACAAATGCACAAATCTAAACTACTATTGAAACCTACTGGAAACTTGGGAAGAACAGCAGAGCACTAGGTATATAAGCAGAAATAACTGGCTAAGATGCCTTAACTGCCAATAAAACATTTTTTTTTTTTTTAAGTGTAAGGACTGATAGCAGCATCTCAACCTGTTTTAATCACTGTGTGACTTGGCAAAAACTCAGATGACCAAGATGATTTCTATAAAGTTCACAGAATGAAAGAAGAAGAAGGCAGTGGAGGTTTATTTAATCACTCCTAAATAGCTTCATTTCTGGAGGATAGACTTCAGTGCTTCTTGAAACTTAGGACTTTGAAAGAGCTGGAAACCCCAAATCTCTTGTTACCATACCCACCCCACTAAAAAACTTGATAGAGTATTGGATGCTCTGCTTGGCTACGCTATCAAACGTATTGTCCATGGAGAAAAAGAAAATTTTACCCCATAGAGACTGAGCTAGCAAAAAAAAATTTGAAACCATAAAAATTAAAGCTTTTGGTGATTGAAATTTATTTTGGTAAATAATATTTCACTTAAAAAGAGTAAAAAGAAGACCCCTTGTGAAATTCAAATATTCAGAGTTCAACACTAAGAGAATGAATTTTGAAATGTTTATTGTTTTCATGTTACAGACACACCTGATATACTTTGATATTTTATAATAAATTTCAAACAGCCAGAAACTAAGATATCCAGTATCCACTGCTGGTGCAAACTAATGTTTTAATCTTTCAAAAGTGATTCTCTAAACCACTGCTCTTCACATACACCATCCGAAGTACTACTTGGAAGCTGCTTATATTTTTATGCTGCAAGTAGATAATTAGTAGTACCTTACTTGAACTCCAACACAGAAATGAGGTATTGAATATCTTGTCATTTATGGCAGCAAGATTTTCAATTCCACTCAGTGCTGCTGGTCAAACTATGCCATGCTGCCCATATGAGCAAGATCAAATGAGGGTATGAGACAAAAATCTGTGAAAATACTTGTGAAATAGATGGATCAGAAGTAGGTTTATGCTTTTTCATTTTAAACCACACTTTTATTGCCACAGATTCACACACATGGAGTTATTTCTCTTTCCTTCAAGCACAGTATGCTGGGATATTATAGTAATCATTAAAGGGCAGCTGTTATTTTCCCACTAATGACTATGCGGGAATATAATAAGGAGAATTCTATTAAACACTGGTTCAGGAGGAAATTTTAAAACTCCCAAATATTATGATTGACACAGAACAAAGATGGACCATGCAGGCAGGGAGGGTAGTAGCAGCCATAACTCTAACTTTGCTGACATTAATGTTTATATTGTATATGAAGTGCTTTACCAACATGCTGACAGACTGGCAAAAACAGCAAGCATGCCATTTATTCCTCCTTGCAGCAGCTATGGGAGATAACAACCACAAATGCATGTTTCAGTAGAGCCTATTTTAAAATAGAGAGCAGTATTTTGACAAGAGGAGAATTGCAACTAAAAATTTATTAATCAGTGGAATAATTGGTGAATGCATTATCTTGTCAAATCAACTTTAAATAATTAAAATTGCCCTAATGTTTTTATTGTTTACATTAGTTTGAAAAGAATTTATCTTATTATACTTACATTTTCATTTATGCAGATGAAATGAATACGTTAAAACTTTAAGTTATGTAAAATGAGGAACATAAACACGTTTTAACCTTTATTTGCCTATTCTGTATGCCTTGTCTTCTCATATATGCTGCACTTGAAACCAGCAGATGACATCAAAATGCTCTGACCTGCTATGTTATGTGTGTTATCTATGCCCACAATGACACTGTGATAATGATTTTGCTAATTAAGGTATGCTTCCAGCAATCCTTGATCCTTTCCTTAACTAAAGTCGCTTTACAAAGTGACTTGCCGTGACTAGCTCAGCTCACCTCTTTGCACATGTGTTATTAGCGTATTACTGAGACCTGTCTAACTCTATATGCTTCATTAGTCTGTTTGCCCCAGTCAGGCATAAACTGCTGATTTTTGGATTAGCTGCTTTTATCTGTTAATCTGCCCTTGACACATAGCCTAAAACACATCAGCAGTAGAATTGTGAAATATTCCAACAGGTGTTTCTGAAACACTTAGTGACTGAAATTGGAGAAGACTGCATGTTTTGCCAAGACTTGAAGGTATTCTGTGTAGACAATATATAGGCATTCTGTGTGTGAACCAAGTACATATTGTGTATAAATAATATATTAAATTATGTAATGCTTACGTACAGGAAAACTTACTCTAATATGGTGGCATCAGATAATCAGATCTCAAATCAAAAGCATGAGATCTTTTGACTCTTCACAGAACTAAGTAAAGCTCTAGCTGCAGATCATCAGAACTCATTGCATGAAGCTGTATAAAGAAGCTGTATCAAACCAGCTATATTTTGATACAAATTCTTGCACTGTTTTTTAACAAGTTTTAGCTTTAGCTTGTAGGGAAATCTGTCTTGCTTCTCCTTTGACTAATAAGGCTATAAAACAACCTCAAAAACCTAGCAAAATAAGGTTTAGTTACATATTTAATTGCAGAAAGATAGGGAAATTAGGATACAGAATGGTGAAGACAAGAGAATGCTGCTTACACTGTAATCCTGATGCCAATCAAGCGTCTGCATCATTACCGCAAGAACAAGAATCTGTGTAAGTTTCAAGGCTCCCTAGAGGCATATACATCCAGACGTATACATAGCATGTGCGGGGCACAGCTACCAGGGCAACAATGTGTTGCTCAACAGATGCAGCGAAATAATGTGCATGTCCTCAACGATAGATCATACAAATTAAGAAAAACATGAAGGTCTGACTGGATACTATCAGTGGTGTGATTAATTCTTTGCTTTGTGTCAGGATATCCAAGTGGGAGAGAAAAATATGCATTTAAAAATATTGCTGGTGGTTTAATTGCTGAAACTTGCTACTTCATCATTGTTCAGTTGCAATAATGATCAGGGCATGGAGCATTACTTGAGGAATTAATGACCACCTGAGGTTAACATTCCATGGCTAAGCCTTGAGCCTTCAGTTTTCTCAAATAGCCATTAATACCCAGGAATTGTCCTGTGCCTCCATCATTACTTCTAGTTTAAAAAGTGAATGTTCTCCTTTTAATCTTCTTTTCACAAAATGAAAGTACTCAATTAGACTTTGTCATTAAAGCACACCTGCATTGATTACCTAGGAAAAAATAATGACAGCAAAATTAAATTTGCCTATTTAATCATTGAATCCTGATTAAATATTTGTTATAAACATTTCATTCCAATTAAGGTTGCATAAACCCCCCCACATTAGGCAAAGAAGGGTACACAGTTCAAAGCTATAACGTACCCTGACATGCTGCTTCCATTTTCTTCCTTCTCTACTCCTTGCTGAACAGCATATTAAGTTTGTGAGAAACTTTACCAGTGAGATTCAGTACCAATGGACTTTTAATACATAACAGTAGTTAGGGAAATACATAAACATTTCACCAATCTGATAGTGAAATTGATTTAAAGTACAGTGATGAAATTCTTAAAAGAGTCGGCTTTTTGGTTTTTAACTCTTTTTCAAAGTTTCATATTTTCATAAGTTTCCGTTCAAAATGTTTGCCTGTAAACTCATTACTTGGTATAATTGGAGTACACAAATGTTCATAGAAATTAGACAGTATACAAACACACTTGAACACATCAATTGAAAATATCAATAAACATTTAAAGATTTTTCTTTCCTTCCTGTCTCATTTCAGCTTCTCTAATATAAAAACAGATGGAGCAACATAAACCCAACAACATCTGATCCTAAAATATACCTAAAAATTTTCAGGTTTCCTGAATGCTTCATTGCTCCTTCCAAGCCTTTTTCAAAGGCTTGTTTCTTGCTTTTTCAATGTCTGTATTTAGATTGTAGAAACCATACCAAAGGCCTCATCTGCTTAGCACCTTTTCTTTAATCACAGCACTAATATGAATGACTTCAGTAGGAAGGCTGACATATTTGTTCACTTTCATGATTCTGCTATGAAATCAAGGATCTCAGAATTATGTCAACAGTAACAACTGAAAGAAATTGCATGCATTCTGTGGGTTGTCAATAAAGTAATTATGAACAATATTTCAGCCTTGATGAACTGGATAGTGAAGTAACAGGAAGGATACCTGCAGGTATAGCTGGCTATTGTTTTTCCTCCTTGCAGCTGCCAGATGGTGTTGAACAGAACAAACTGCTATGCAGAGTAGCTGAATTTTTACCAGGTAAATGTGCCATTACACACATTTTTATCTATTAAGACACCTTAAGGGAATGACATATGCATATTTGATCCAATAAAAAAAATTGAATAATCAGCATGTTCATGTTACCTTTCACACACTAAATTATAAAGACAGAATCATCTTTCTATCAAAAAATCCTCATCTGATCAAAGCAACAAATGCTACTGGAAAAAAACTAAACCAAAAATACCTTTACATAGCCTGCCATAATTTAAAATATAAGACTATCGCCTGGTCTACATGTATTTAATAATAATGATAATAACAATAATAGCCTCTTGCTATTCATAAAGAAAGAAAATAATTTTGTAGGCTGAATTATGGATTCTAGTTTCATTTTATAATACTGCAAAGATATTAAGGATATAATTCAATGGAGCTCACATGACAAAACACTAATCAACACTTTGGTTTTGTTCACTTTTTAAATAAAGGAATGGCTACTGTAATTAAACTTACAGGAGTCATTTTTAGATGCAGTAGGTGGAATGAAATGAACCAAGGCAAAACAAAAATCGAAACCTCTGAATCTTACTCTTGCAGGGAGAAAAGGGAAAACTTTCATGGCTGCATATGGTCTCATCTGAAAGAGCACTTCCCACACTGACTTCCCACTAGTACTTTATGAAACATTGGTTCAAAACTGATTTGAAAGAAGGGTGACCTGGTGAGTCACAAGTACCATTTAAAGAAATATAAATACCTCCAAGACCTCTTGCCTTACTGTTTGATCTTATCCTACTCACAAGAGCACCATTTGAGATTGCATACATTTATTAAAATATTTTAATAGATTAAAAAATATTTTCTGTATGGAAAACATTCTTTTGGCATTTATTATGGAAGCAGACAAGAACTCTTATTCTCCAATACTTCACAAGTAAAAACACAGTAATAATTTCTAGGCTTATCACTGCCACTTCCTGAAACACTGAAATGCTGGTTGTATAAATTAATTAAAAATACTATATCCTATTTATACTTTAGTAACATAGAAAATGCTTACTCTATGTAGAGTGGCTCCTTGTTAAAATGAATTTACTAACCTGTGCATGTTTACAGTTTTTACTATGAATCCACGACAGAGTGAAGGTCTTGCAATTTAGCAGGACTAGCCATTTGTGAAGGACATATATTTTTTTTCAGCTTCACTATTAATGTGTTATTCTGTAAATAAGATGAAGATTGATGCAGGTTTAAAATTAAATTTACACTTTAAATTACTCAAGATGATCTCTTATTTCTTTAAGAAATTAATTCACTGCTAATGAAGGACAAAAGACTGACTGAAGCAGTAATTTAACCTTTCCTTCTTGGTAAGATCAGTTGACCTACTGCTTCTCACTTACAAGGATATGTCTGGGGAACAAATCATTTTATAACAACTCATATGCAGTGAAATGTATATACATGGCAGTATTCACAGAATGCATTAGCTAGAAATTTGCAGAGCTACCTTCAGGTTATTAGAATAACTGATTAATGAGCTTTCCTAATACCATATGTGCACCATCCACAAACATTTTGGAGATTCAAGTTTGAAATTATTTTAACCACTATAACTTCTAAAAATGACTACATGTACACTCTGCTTTTCAAAAGGAAAAACATGACCTCCTAGCTCAGAGTAATGTGATAATCAATGTAATACCAGCCTGACCAAAAAGAAAAAAAGGAAGCAGCAGTATGATAAGTCCTGTTGGAGATGTCTTCATTTACATTATCTACTCAGATGTGATTCCTGTCCGTCTTTTTTCTTACTTTACACTTTAATTCTGTTATGTTAGTGTTCAGTTTTGACCAGCAGCATGTAAAAAGCCTTTTCAGATAATAAATATGGCACTTAAAACTTTCAGCTGTGTTTTGCAGGACAGACTGGCTAAAGGAATTTTTGTGTTTCAAAAGACACTGAAGACTAGATTTTTGTCTTCTATGGAACTTTGCAAGACCATGTTGGAAGGCAGCTTTATTGCATGCTTTACTAGCAACTGAGTTCTCAGCAGCACAGTACAGCCAGGAACAGTTATTTGTCCAGATAATTCAGTGTGCACAACTACAAGAAGGAAAAAAGTCCTTGCAAATCAATATCATCTCAGGCTAAAGCAAAAACAACCTGAGCCCAAACCAAGGAATCAAGTAAGAGTCATAACCCTCCTGCTGAACAGCATTCCAATGTTGCAGCTAATCTTTTATCATTCTACATATGATTCCAAAACTCCAGACACCTTTCTTCATCTCTGTCTGTACCAGCACTGTTGAGCCCCAAGCCTTGGGAACTAAAATCCAGATTGACACAGAGATCTACCGTCAGTCAAGGAAGAGTTGGTATATGAACTGATACAGGAGCTTGACCCCTATGAATTGATGCGCCCTGGCAATATCCACCTGAGGGTGTTAAGAGAGCTGGCTTACATCGCTGCAAAGCTGCTCTCTGTAATCTTTAAGAAGATGAGGGGACGTCCCAGAAGACTAGAAGAAGGCTAACA
The DNA here is from genome assembly GCA_028858755.1 of Ara ararauna. Taxonomy (NCBI): domain Eukaryota; kingdom Metazoa; phylum Chordata; class Aves; order Psittaciformes; family Psittacidae; genus Ara; species Ara ararauna. The sequence continues at coordinate 36,517,514 of CM054381.1, read as the reverse complement.
CCAACACAATCTACAAGACAGGCTTAAAAGAGGAACCAGGAAATTACAGGCCCATCAGTCTTACCTGAGTACCTGGGAAAGTTATGGAGAAAATCCTCCTAGGGGCTATCATGGGTCAAATGGATCATGTTGGTTGGAATAAAACAACACAGATTTGCCAGGGGCAAATTGTGCCTGACAAACCTGATGCATTCTACAACAGAGTAACCTGCTTGATTGATGCAGGGCAAGCAGTGGACACTGTCTACCTGGATTTTTTCAGGGCTCTTGATACGGTTTCCCACAGCCACCACCTTGAGAGAGGCTGATGCATTACAGTCCAGACAAGAGGTCTGTGCAGTGGGTGGGGAACTGGCTGACAGGCTGCCCCAGGGGGTGCTGGTAAATAGCTCATTTTCAAACTGGTGACCTAATACTAGTAGTGTACCCTAGCGATCAATATTGGGCCAATTCTGTTTAATATCTTCACAAGAGATCTGGAAGATGGGATCAAATGTACCCTGACCAAGTTTGCCAGTGACAGAAAATTGAATGGGGAAGTGGGCACTTCAGAAGGGAGAGCCACCCTATGGGAATACCTGAATAGACTGGAAGAGGGAGCTAACAAGATCCTCATGAAATGCAACAAGCATAAGCTCTTGCATCTGGGAAAACACAATCCAGGAGTGCAGCACAGGCTGGGATCTACCCAGCTGTGGAGCAGCTCTGCAGAAAAGGACATGGGGGTCCTGCTGGACAACAAGCTCAATATGAGTGAACAGTGTGCAGCTGCAGCAAAGAAAGCCAACAGGATGCTGAGTTACATCAACACGGGCATCACCAGCAGAGATAAAGTAGTCATTTTCATACTCTGCTTAGCACTTGTCAGGCCACACTTGAAGTACTGTGTTCAGGTTTGGTCCCCGCTCTACAAAAACAATGTGGACAGGCTGGACAGGGTCCAGAGAAAAGCCACAAAGATGATCAAAGGACCAGGAAGTCTGCCATGTGAGGAAAGGCTGAGAGAAAAGGGTTTATTCAGTCTTGAGAAAAGAAGGCTCAGGGAAGATCTTCTCACCATGTTCCAGGATTTAAAGGGTGGCTACAAAGAAGATGGAGAGCCCCTTTTACATGGAGTCACATGGAAAAGACAAGGGGTAATGGGCACAAGTTACTCCATTTGGAATAATCTCATGAGGGAAGTGGTGGATTTCCCAACGTTGGACACTTTCATGATTCAGCTGTACAGTGAGCCAGGCCATCTTGTCTAAATTGTGCCTTTGTCAAAACAGGTTGGACCAGATGATTCTTGAGATCCCTTCAACGTGGTATTCCATTATTCTATTCTGAAATATTAAAATTATGTATCAATATGGTAGTTACAAAGTTAACACCCAAACCTGGGGTTAAAAAAAAAAAAAAGAAAGGAATTCTATGCAAAAGAGCATTCTTGAAAGTATTTATGCTTTTCGGTCCCACTGTCCAAACCTGAATGAACAAAAATTGGGTAAAACTTTGTTTTGACTCTGGCTCATTATTCTTACAGAATCCAAGAGTTCCAAAAATAGCTGAGCCTTCATTTTTACTAATTTATTAATCTAAGTTTTTGGGCATAAAAGTAGACAACAGTCTACATTTTATACTTAATTCTAAGAATGTTCATCAAATATCAGGCAAGTATATGATAGTACTTGTAGATATAACTTCATCAAATATAGCAATACTCCACAAATTAGTATTTGTACAACATACTGTGTACAAATAACAGCCTGTAACAATTTGTATATATTCTTTACATGTAATTATTGCAGTAAAAGACAAGAGAGTAAAAGTCTTACTCATATCTGTGGAATTTTACAATCATTTTGTGCCTGTGGTAATGGCATACACATTTGCCTAAATGCTATTTTGGCAAAGAATACATCTGAAGTATATTATTTTCAAAGAGACTCTATATATTTGTTTTTCAATAATAAAAATATGTTTGATTTTATTTTTTGATTTGCCTTTCCTTAACTGCCATTTTGCCTTCAGGTAAGAAACGTAAATGCAAACATCTATTAAAAAGAACTGCACAGGAAGCAACAGCATATACTGTCCACCAGCAAGTACTAGACTATTCTTTATGAACATGGGAAATAAAGTCTTGTCATGTTCTTTAAATAAAATATCTTGGGTTTATATTTATGTTAATATTAATTAACATTGCATCAAATCAGGGACAGAAAAGCATAGATATCTACAACAATGCATAGGATTTAATTCCAGCTAAGCCCTAGAAAAATAATTTTGCTAATACTGGTCCCAAAAGAAGACAATGGAAAGAATGGTACCTCAGCTCGTTTTTATGACAGACACAGTTTTATTGGACACTTTTATCAGAAGCCTAAATACACTCAGATTTATGTATATCAGTTGTGCAGTCAGTTGCAGCTTATTCTAAGTGGAAATACATCTGTAGTAAACGGCTAAGATCAAGCAGCCATTTGGAAGAACTGCCAAATACAAAAAGAGATATTGCAGCCATTTGGTCAGAATGACCTTCATAACTCTCTCACTGTAGAACTAGGAAAGAAATATAAATGAAGGAACAATGACAAATGACAGAGAGAGTCTCCAAGAAGATCTAGGTTAAGATTATGTTAATACCAGATTAAGAAATCTTTAATTTTTATTATTATGAACTGTAACTTAATGTCAGTTTTAAAATGTTTCATTAGAATCCTACAGATTGCCACTTGAAAAAACTACGTGAAATCTTAAGTTAGGTTCATCATACTTTCATTGTATATAGAAAAAAGAAAACCACATTAATTTTAAGATATCTAGTCAAACTGTTACTTTTATGATTAGCTCATGAGCTTATGCAGCTTATTTATAATATCTACCCATTAGTTCACAACCATACAAAATCTACTGCTGGTGTAAAAGGACAAAATAATTCACTGTTAGTCACTGCCAAAGAGCTCATTTCTATCCTTAGACATGGCCTGGGTCTTTATTCCTTCATTAGTGAACTCATGAATGTTTGGGTGAGGGGGTATTTGCCTTTCTTTTTTTTTTTTTTTTTTTTTTTTTTTTAGAGAGGAAAAATTAACCTTATTAATCTCAATACTTTAAGATCAGCAGTTGGTCAAATATTTCACTACTAGGATTTAAATGAAGAAAAGGCAATCTCAGTTTACTTCCTGCTGGTGTGTACACAAACAATATTTATCACAATAAACACTAACTTGCCCACATACTCAGCAAGCTATCTCAGCACATCTTCTTCTTTCGATTCTTAGTGAAAAATCCTTTCATACTCTGATTCCATTCATATAAGATTTATTCTTCTCTCAGTTGTCCTTACTCTGTGTTTTGTAACGGATTTACATCTTCCTGATTTTCTCTGGTGTGTTTGCAATTTTTTTAGTAAGACTTAGTTGGACCAGTCCAGCATGTTAAGTGACGAAAATGAAAACTAAGTGTATGCAAGCAACTATAGATGAATAAACCAGTAAGGGTTATTGGTTTTACCTGAACCTGAGTTAACTGAAGTATGCCAGCTCCATTCTAACTTACATCGCTGATGAGGGACCTGAGCTTGCATTGAGAAGGGGCCTATGGGACCCTGTTGACCTCGCAGAGCTTTAAGGGAAATGAATAGAAATTGCTGGGTATTCAGAGGAGCTTCTGAAAACAGCACCTTAAATTATGATTTTGTTGCAAATTGCCATAAGGCAGATGATACACAGGTGCTTTCCTATCCAGTAATAAATTCTGTTTCACAAATAAATTCTGTTTTCAAAGCCTTGTACATACCATCTATACAAACAACACAGTAGGAGGAGGGATTCAATTCCCATGTTTTCTCAAAAGCTTCTTATTGTACTTGACTTATTCCTGACAGCTAAGACACAGCTACAGTTCATTTTTCTATCAGTAATCCTTTTCTTCAGACACGTCATCCAGTCTTGTGCATAAACCTCCTGCAACTATACAAATTCATTCCTGAGGATAAGTGGATATGGAATTCTGAATGGAGTATTAGCAATTTCAAGGAAAAGAAATGCTAAAATATTTGGCCATTAATCCAAAATACTGAAGTCTATAGCTACAAAAATAGTTAGAACCCTATTTACCACCAATTTTAACATAGGCAATATCTATACTCCAGTTCCAGTGCATTGAACATCAACTTCACAGACTGCCCTGCACCTCACATAGACAGGAATATTCTTCAGCTCTGTAATCCTGTCTACAAAACATGAAAACTGCAAAGAATTGAAATAACACAATTTCATTGTTCATTCTTGCCTTTGGTACAATTCATAGTGCAAACACCTTCCTTTCATATAAAAGCCATACAGAATGACACTGCCGGTCACCTGAAAACCATGCCTAGCCTTTGGCAGATTCCAGTCTAGTAAAAATTTTTATGTTGCAATAGTAAGTCAAACAAAGTATGCTATTAGTTGGCCAAAAGTATTTATCACCTGATATATATGTGTGTGCACTATGCACACAGGAAATCACAGGTAGGATTAGATCTAAAAAGTTCAGTTTGGCAAAAGAAGCAAAAATAAAGTTCTGGTAGTGGAGCTGTGGTACAGTAATGATCTATGTAACACACAGGACATTGCCTGGTAAAGGAAGCCAGTAGTTCAACAGTCATCTAGAATTCTAACATGGACCATAAAATAGCAGACACAGCAAATTATTAGTGTAATCTTGCAGAATTAGAAAACCTGGACTTGGAATTAGTGAAAGCTATTCCTCCCTTCTCTGTACTATTTTAACATTCTCCAAGACGTGCAATTCTCATATGAAAATAAGCAGATGTCAGAAGTAGAAATTGTTAAAAGATTTACAGCATGGCAGCCTACACATTCATATCCTAACAACAAACTTTCTTGCTGTATACTTTTTTTCTCAGCAACATCCTGTGCAAGCAAACGTGAGCTATTAACTTCTATTGATGTGAATGATGGGACCATGAATGAAGATCCTTCCCAAAGCCCAGCTGAATGCTGCTTAATGTGGGGAAAATTCAACACCTCTTTGCCCAAAGAGGGTTTCCCCTGTAGGCCCAGTCAGTGGTGCCCCTGTGGCTTCTGTGACCCTTGTTGCATCTGACTTGCCCTGTGGCTTGCCTGCTTCTGAAACTGGTGATGGTTATGGCAAAGGCAGGCAAAATCAGGTTTTGAAACCAGTAACCAGCACAGCCAACTGAAACCATGAAACTGTATAAGAGCTGACAGAATCTTGACAAGAGAGATTGTACTTGTTCATGGAAAATAACCAATGAACGAATTTTTATCAATGACATTTTAGCTTAACCTTAGCTTTAACCATTCCTGCAGCTGCTAATAGTGGTTCAGCTATATCAAAGATAAGAATATTGGAACTGGTACTGAAGACAAGGTGTCTAATTTATTAACCTTTTTTAAAGCAGGGATCTACTACCCTAGTTCAAACTAACCTGCATAAGAGGTATATAACTTTGGTTAAGTAGTGAAAAAAATTATTTCCTAAATAGTGTTTATATGCTTAATTATTATACCTTCTCTCAGTCCCTTTGGCACCAATTTCTGCAACCTTTCCTTACAAGTCCTGTTTTCGGGAAATGTAGCTATTTTCATTGGTTTGTCCAGTACTTCTGCAATTGCTTCACTTTGTGATGAATGTAGACTCCCCACAATTCTCTCAGAATTTACAAGGGTTAAAGAGCTATATTGTATAATATTTTGCAAATTATACTTTTGTTTATGCATCTCAGAATGACTTTGGTCCTTTTTCTCAGTGAGAAATCATAGTTGACACATAATCAGACCTTTTTCTTTAGAAAAATTACCCCGTCAGTCATAGCCAATATTATATTTGTGCAGGTGACTAATGCTAAATCTGTAACTACATATTCACTATCACAAAATTGCCTATATTAAAAAAACCACAAACAAAACCAAACCCCAAGACATTATTTTGTCAAGCTTTGGGCATTGTCTGTAGTTTTTAAAATTATCCCTGCTGCATCATTAAAAGAAAATTTTGGACTCTAGTCAGGTTCCCACTGAATCTCTCTCAGTAGCCTATTGAAATCTGATAGAGAGCTGCTGATAGCAATTTGGATTTGTCAGTCTTCTAAACATTTCCATCATAGCAATATATCCTATATTCCTGACACATATATATTTTTTCAGTTAAAACATATGTTTTGTTTTGTTTTTTGTTGTTTTTTTTTTTAATCTTAGGAAATCCTTCTTTACTTAGTTTTCCCTCACACAGATGCCATTCCTTATATATCCTTCTTTACTCCTTTGTTCAAGCTTTTATATATATTATTTCGAGTTGAAACAATAACTATACATCATACAAGATGTAGTCACACCATGAATTTACTAAGTAAAACAATAATGAGATCTATTTTATTCCATATAGGAAATCTTAATAGAAACTAGAAATTCCAGGAATTCCTAACTTTTAAGTTGGTTATAATTTAATTACTAATAAGACCTGAGTTAAGGTTTTCCCAGAACTGTCTGTGAGAAACCTTAAGGTGTCATATCTAATGTTAAGGGTCATTTCAGAACCTCTCCTTTTATATGCAAAGTTAGTGTTAATTTCTCCCCATGTTTGTTGTCTAAAGTGAACATCAGCTGAATGATCTCAGACTTCTTAGGAGATTTTCTGTTGGCTTTTATGACATTGGCCATTTGAAGTTCCCCTTAATCTGGTTATAGTAGCATATTTGAAAAAAAAAAAAAATCCCAATGTGCACTTCATAATAAGTGCCTAATGCAGATGCTGAAGAAACTTTAGAAGCCATAGTCCAAATACAACAGATGACTAACAAAATTATAGTGCCTTTAAGAGCAACAGGTTGTATTTCTGTACATTATTTTACATATTCAGGTGAGAAGTGAAAAATTATGGCCAAATTATTTGGAAAAGCCATTTCAGCATGCACAAAATGTATCTGGAGACATGCATTCCTGTGTAACCTGCTCTAGGTGGCTCTGTCTTGGCAGAGGGGTTGGACCAGATGATCTCCATGGGGTCCTGGATTCTGTGATTCTATGAAAATTGTTCATCAATACTTTAACATCTGTCAGCATGAAAAATCATGCATGATTAATTTATTTTTAGGTCTTTATATTCTCCTGTAAAATTGCACAGTTTTCCCTCAGGGAGGTAAAATGCAATAGTCATCCTTTACTATCTAAGTGGTTTTAAAAAGATTGTTAAGGGAATTTTCTCAACATCCCCTCAATAGCTGCATGGGCAACTGGTCAACTAGTGAGCCGTGTTCATGTTTTTACAGTTCCTGCCCAAATCATCACTATCCTACCCAACCTATGCACTTAATACTTGACATGCTTTCCCTTTTGAAGGCGCATGAACAGATTACATAGTACCAGCCTGGCCTTGTAAACCCCTGTACACAGCCCAGTATTACCTGATTTCACTGAGGTGAAAGAGATCAAAGCTAGTATGTTTTTCCTTATAGAAGCAGCAAAAAGAATTGGGAGAAAAAGCAATAAAATACAGTGCTTTAAAATGCTTGTTCAGTATTTCAGTTGATTTGCTACCATTGCAGAAAGGTGTTACGATATCAACAAAACAACAACAACAAACAAGAGACGATATTCTCCTTGCAGCGGAATCCAGTCTGTGATCTTAAGTCAAGGAAGATTGTAGAATATGAAGAGGAAAGAAAATGTCAGGTTTGGGTTTTTGAGCTGACATCCCTCCCTGGTTTATTGTTATTGTCATTTTAAAGATAATTTCTTTCCCCCTTTCCCTGTGTGGAATCTGATGTTCTCAAGAAGGAAGTTCAGAATAGATGAGGTATTAAAGGCATTATGTGAGTACAATAGAAGAGCCAAATTTAATCATAAAACAGAACTGTTACATAAAACAGGCAGAAAAGTAAATTATGCAGTTACCTTACAATAAAAATAATAATGCAGGTATGCATATGCCTAGTGCTGCATCAAGCAGCTACCACCATTTCCGGAACATTTTTAACTGGTATTCTGTGCATGTTAAAGACTGTGGTTAGACAGAGACAGGTCAGATCTTGCCTACCTGAAATTTGCACTCTCTGCCATATACCGCTGCAGTGAAATTGTAATACTATATCAACTTCATCTTACTTATAGTGAATTACAGGCATTTGCTGTGTCTGCTAGTGCCACCTAGAGTGATCTCATCGCGATTTTACTGTTTCTCATTCTCCCTTTAGCACAACAGCAGCGATGTGGACAAACAAGCAAGAATAGCTACCTGCATCAGAAAACGTATTTTAAAAAGAAAAAAAAAACCAACTCTTTTATTATACATGTTTAAATAGCAAATGGAAATAACAGTATTCAGAAAAAGAAGCAGGCAGCCAGTACACAGGTAAAAACAGACAGAAAATGATCAATAAGTAGTCAGATAGAGATTAGCCTAGTAAGCAAAATGCAATCCAGGTCATCTGAATTGTGCTAAAAATAGATTTGGCTTGTAGAAACAGAACACAGATGGATAAGATGAAAATATATTTGTGACTTTGAAATGAGACTTTATCTCACCATATCTTCTTTATTCCATTTCCAATACAATAAGACCATTGCTTTTGTCATTCTGTGTTAGCGCACTCTGCATGCTTTTGATAGATGGCAGATAGTATGATCAACAGAAAAATACAAAAGTTAAATTCAGCAGCAAGAGTATCAAACAGATGCATTTGGCAATGAAGACGACTTTGGGGTATCTAGGGAGAACTTGTATCTTTGTCATAGACTTATTTATGCAGCCTCTGAGCATGTCTAAACAGCTCACCAGAGAGTAGTGCAGTGTCTTAAACTAGAATGACCAAATCAAGTACGTAGCAAATTCCAATTCCTGTGTCTAATACAGAAAATCTGTATTGCAGCATCTCTCTCAGCAGTACTGATGAGCTAACCCATGCCAGTGCTACAGGGCTCAGTCAGTGACAATTTAAGGCTGTCTGAACTACTCTCAGCGGTAAGGTGAGATACTGTCTACATCATTAACTCAGATCTGTTCATGTTTCTCTTCCCACTTGCAAAGCAAGTTAACATTTCTTGTCTCCTCTTGTTGCTTATATTTTCTATTTGACCTGCTTAGACTATCAGGCACAAATGACGCCATTTGGGGAGGATGTTTTGTCCAGTACCTGTGCAGCAGTGTCTTGATTGCATTGGGTTTGGTTGGGCCTTTCAAAATAGAAATCTTAAGAAAAGACAATAGGAAAGAACAGCACAGATGATTTAGTAAGTAAATATTTTAAAGCTGGGTGAAAGCAGATCCTTTCCTGAGGTTTGCTAGCAAGCTGCTCTCATTTAAAATTATGATTTTCATATATGTATCACATAGCTAGTAGGTAGTAAAAGTTGGGGTTTGTGGCATCAAAGATAATTTCATAGAGCTTGGAAAGCCAGGATGTAAAGGTAAATTACATCCTGGTAGTATAATCCTAACACTGGCTACTCACAGCCTTTATTCTCACACTACAATATTGATACTGTCCTTCCAAAAGGCGATTCATCCTTTAATTCAGAAACTGAACAGTAAAGACAGTTGGCACATGCAAACAACTCAAGGTGTTATCATTCTCACTTTTCTTAAGATTCTGTTGCTTTTCTAAACATGAAAGACTACTCTGTTCCAAGATTTTGAATTTGAGACAAAAATTTCTTTCATATACACGATCTTGTTGCATAATGATGCCAATCATCATGAAAGGTAACAGTTTCCAATATAAAATGCAATTTCTATTGAGTAAGAACATTTACATTGGAAAGGTGACAGGCTACCTACTATGAAGCACATTAGAATGATGCTGATTTAAAGATTACCAACACCCACAAGCATCAAGAAACTCAAAAGTAAGGTTAACCACCCATGAGGACTGGTTTCATATTTGTGGTACTTATAACCAAGTTACACTATTTCTCTCTAAAAAATCTAATTTTGTTTTCAGTAAGCACTGTGGAATTGTGAAGAACAAGGATTACATGAAACAATGTTGGAAGCTGTACTTCACTTAATGAAAAATCCTTGATGAAAATATGTAAATCAGATACTGCTGAAGTTTCAGGAGTTCAAGAGAACTGAACCCACTTACACCCTGAGAGGCTCCAGCTGAAAAGTACCCCATATTACTTGAAAACGAGATAGAAGAAAATGTCCCAAAGAGTTTATAACTTGAATTAACTGAGAAAGCAAGTGACATTCAAAAGATTATCATCTCTATTTCAAGGAAATGTGAAATAAAGGGCATAATTTGTTACATAAAAGTAAAAAAAAAAAAAAAAAAAAAAAAAAGGTGCCAACAAAAGGTTCAGAATATGTAACAGTTCCCAGGTTGGGAGAAGCTGGATAGACATTGTTCTCACTACTGAGCAAGGCATGACAAAGCACACACTGATAGTTATGTATATTGAAGAACTTGAGACATTGACAGACCAGCTCATTTGAGGGATAATAAGTGATTATACCAGGGGAAATAGGAGATAGATAGGCTAATAGACGAACAAAATATAATTTTGATCAAACCAATTTGAGCAAAACAGATATACACTATACATCAGTTACTGAACAAACACCAGTATATTAAAGCCACACAGTATGACAATCAATACATATTTCTGTAGGAATGTTTTTGTGTAGTATTGTGTCCATGTCTAGGAAAAACTATGATGCATGAAAAAACACAAGAAGAAAGGGCTTGGGTTTGTTTGGCATTTTTTTAAAACTTTGAGGATGCCATTGGATACGATCATGGTGATGATGGGTAAGGGTAACAAGTAAGAACTTTATCCATAAATCCCAAGTTTAACAGGTGGGACTGGCCAAGTGATAAAGCAGAGCGGAGGATAATTAACAATGGCAGATGCAAGTGTACATTTGCCTGGGAAATTAAAGCAACAATAAATCAACAGTAAGCAATGTTTCAAAGGATTTTGTGCTGAATTTATGTGAATCTGTATGATTTATCTATGCAATACTTTCTACCGGTCAACAAAGCTTATATGATGTATGTGAGAATACTTTGATTATTTCCTTTTTCATTTCTTCATGTGGCAACTGTCTGCAAAGCTCATGTTAGAACAACTGTCTTTCAAGAGCTACACTGTTGCTTTGACTCACATAGTATAAACAGACAAATGAGCTACATTAGCTTTTATGCGGAATGTATGCATATTCTGTGATTGTTGCATACCATACAACTATCTTGTCAATAGGATTGACGTTTTTTCAGAATCTAAATCTATTGCATTCACTTCTCCTCCACTATGTATATATATTTTGCATCCATACAAATTGTCTATGTTGTACAGAGATCCAGAAATAAGTGTATTTATTCAAGTAAATGCACACAGCCACCTTACCATATTAGCTCTTCATATCAGCTATCTTGGGCGTATGCATACAGCATGGATTCTGCAGCACAGCATAAGAGCAATAATTTATCTCTTGAAGCTTCCATTGTCTTTCTATCTCTGTTAGCATCAAATTCAAAACTGCCTTCACGGTGTATAAAATTTTGTGTATAAGCCTTTTCCATCACACAAATACTTTTGCTTTCAGTTCCACCTCAGTTTCCTGCAAGTTTCCTGTAGACTTTTCTAAACCTTTTATTTCATTTGAATATTTCCCCTAAGTTTTTTTCACATTAGCTTCCCTCACTGAGAATGCCCCCATTGCCTTTATCTGCCAAGAATTTTTTATCCTGTCCCAAGCTATTAGTGCCAGGCCTTTTCTTCTCTTCAGTGCCTCTTAAATTATCCTAACCCTTTGCACTTTCTAAATACTTCTCCTGAGCCTCAGCGTTTGTCTTGTCTAATACAGATCCTGAGTGTCTTGGAGCAGAGAATGTTTTACCCATCTAAAAAGCCTTGTAAGTCTACAGGTTTTGTAAATGCTTATTCATAGTAATAGCTGTAATATACACTGTGTAACAAAGAGATGCATTAACAATCAGCTAGAATAAGGCTTAAATTGAGGGAAGGCAAACTTTATACAAATGCCTTATGATTCTGAGAAACTCAAAGGACGTAATATTTCTGCACTTACAGCTTGATACATTACATTAGTCAAAACACTAATACAGAGTTTAGATCACTGTGGTTGCTCAAATGACAACTATGCTAAGGACTTTGGAAACAGCAGGATATATACAGGAGAAGGTGATAGCGAGTAGGCAGAATAGCATATGAGAAAGAAATAATCTGTAAGAATTCCAATGCATCTGTGGGTGTGTGAAAAATAGATGTTCCCAAATTCATTAGTGGCTTCTTTCTCTCTGTTAAAATCTGACTCTTGCTTAGTTAGCAACCAGGTCTCTGAGCTCAAGAGAAGCAACTGTTATAAGCAAAGTGCTTACATTGAATTTATTTCGATATGCTAATCCATGCATAACATTTACACCTTTGTTTATAATCCTGCAAAAATATCCATGACATAAGACACTGCATTAATTATCAAGGACTTTTCCTTTCTTCCTTCTAACACACTCATACTATACACTGACTTCCCACCGCTGCAGGTGAGTAAATGACTATTTACCACGGTTACAAAAGGCTATTCCATCTTAAATGCTCAATTAAATATACATATTTCCATATATTTCCACTTCTTATCTTTCTTATGAAAACAAATTAGTAAATAGGTATATGATAACATATGGTAACATATTTATTTTTAATCCAAATGGATTTTAATAGGAAAGCACTGAGCAGTTTTCTTATTGCAATAAATAACAGAAGAAATTTCTCCAGAAAGAGGTGTTTCCCAATCAAAAACTCCATATAAGTTAAACATTTTTTATTTCAAATAATGTTTGCTTTCCCAAGCAAAAAAGTTTATTTTATTTTTTTTAAATTGAAAATTCAAGTTTAAATAGGGGCAAAAACCAATGAAACAGGACTAGCAGTATTGTGTTTTAAGTACAATAAGCATCTTCCAAATATGATATTATTCAATGTTATGCCAGAAAATTATTCTTCCCAATACTGGATTGGAAGTTGATCTGGAAGTATTTAAAGCGACAACAACTGTGTTTGTGAGTCTTCCACCATTACCTGTAATTTTTCCACTTCAGCTTCTCTACCACTTCAAAGACAAAATTAATTTCCTAAAACATGCAGTTTGGGCTTCAATCACACCAATATGGAGGAAAGGAAGACCAGGCATGCTAATATTTTAGAAGTAGTTAGGATTCTCTACTAAAATCCGCTGAACTATTAAAAAAGAAAATTTAGGATTTTTTTTTTTTCAAAGATTTATATCTGTGTATTTCAGTATGGTCTCATCACTTACATAGAATTGACACTTTTTTCATACAGTATTTGCTAAATTAGGTGTGCATTTCTATTAACATTCTTCTTCCACTGACACTCCATATACAACCCTGACTGCCAGTTACAATGCCTCTTGAGACAGATGAAGCCATAATAGAGAAGAACAGACTGGAAAATGCCATAAAATGAAAATAAACATTAATAATCTTTAACCTCACACTGATTCATTGACTCACATAAATAAAGACTCTGGGATTTGGTCACTATTACAGAGAAGGGAATTGTGGTGCTAAGTTTTTAATCATTAAGGCACTTAAACATTATCTTTAGCACTAACATTAGTGAAAGACCACAGAAGTGAGCTGGCAACTCATGCATCAAACCACTACTATGCACCTGAGGCTGGGCAGTTGTGGTGGGTGTGTGGTGCTGTCGTGTTACTGCTGCTCACTTCCATTTCTTATGCTTAAAGACTTTAGAAAGTTTGGGAAAGAGAGAAGCCTGCAGTACACAAAACAACCTTCCATTTAATCAAGAAGGGGAGTAGGGTTGGAGTAGAAAGTGGGGAAAAGGCAGAAAAGGCACCACTTTGTTAGTGTTGTCCAGATGAGAGGGCACAGAGAGCTGAAAGCAGTGAATTTAGGGCAGAACATATCAGCCACCTGAAAAAAATATTATGAGAAAACAATGTACAGCTTAATCCATTTCTAACAGTAAAGTTTGAAATTGTTTAATGATAGGACACTGGATCCAGTTACTTTTGTACACTGCAGCTCTCCCACTGTTTAAAGAGCTCTGTCTCAGATTCTAGATCTACCAGACAATAAGGGGTTGTTACTTCTTGCTCTTTGTAATCTTGTATAATTTGCATATTTTCATAGTATTTTAAACACCGCAGTTACCTGGGTTAGTTTCTGTGTATTTGTCCTATGTCATGTTTCTGATTGTATTTGAAAACACATTCATGGGGTTTTTTTTCTTCTGTGTAGTTGCTATCAAAATTTTAAATGCAATTAAAAAAGAAGAAACATTTCTTTCTAATCAGCTAATGTCTTTACCTGTTTATTTTTAAATCTTTTCTCTAGAAACAGCTACCAGGCTACTATTGTTCACTCCTCCCACTGGCTTTAGCTTTGTTCATGGATTTCAGCATTTTAGGAAAAGACATTTCTCACCATTACCTTTTAAAGGCCTCCCATTCTTCATAGCAACTTTTCTACAGTGCAGTTGATTCAAATAAATTTTCTCCTGAAAAATCTCAATTTTCAAATTTCAACACTTTGGTGATCAAGCATTTGGAAATACTTAGTTTTTAGACAGTATGATACCAATGAATAGAACAGTGACAGCTCTTCAGAGTCTTCTGTGCACTGCTGAGTAGAACTACTAAGATGACGGTATTTTTACTTGTAACACCTAGCTACTAATACTCTACATACAGTGTTTGGTAACACCTTAGATGGGAGATTAAGTAAGCCTAAAAATTGTATTTCTTTTATGAGCAGGAGAATGAAGACATGAAATGAAGAAGGCTGTGATTTGGGTTCTTATTATTTACTAAACACAATGCTCAGGTTGAGCTTTGAAGAACATGAAAGTGATACTTAATTGAGTAGCTTGTTCAAAAATAGTTCAGTAAACAATGCATATGGCCAGAAAATAATTACTTCAATTACTTGTAAACAAATTTTGGGGACTAAAAATATAATATGATTATAAGTTTTGAAGTCACATCATTCTTAGACTATTACAGAAATCTCAATTTTAAAAGATTGCTAATATATCAGGGCAGATCCATAGTTTTGTTTTAGGCAGAATAGAGTATAAAATCCTTATAGAGCAGAAGGGATTTAGTTTTGTATTACTGTACTGTGAAAGAGTTAAGGTATTCTGGACTTCGCTCACAGACTCCAAATCTAAAATGGACTGTGGCAACAATGGCTTTCTAGAAGATTTTATTTCTTCATAGTGATAATATGGAATTCCCCCCAGTGGCTGATATAATTTAAATTTGGTCAGTTACAGAAGCATAGAATGGTTTGGGTTGGAAAGGACCTTAAGTTCATCTATTTCTAACCCTCCTGCTATGGGCAGGGACATCTTCTACTAGACCAGGTTGCTCAAGGTCCTGTCCTGACCCTAAACACTTCCAGGGATGGAGCAGCCACAGTTTCCTTGGGCAGCCTGTTTCTGTGCCCCACCACTCTCACAGCAAATATTTTTTTTTCTTGTATCTAAGCTAAATCTCCCCTGTTTCAGTTTAAACCAATTACCTCTTGTCCTATCACTAGAACCCCTGATGAAGAGTCCCTCCCCAGCATTCTTGTAGGCCCTCTTCAGATACTGTAAGGCTGCTATGAGGTTTCCATGCAGCCTTCTCTACTCCAGGCAGTTCTATGTTTTCATTTAAAATTAGTTAATTAAGAACCGAGGTGAGGCATTTTCAGTCTCTTTCCAAAGTTAAGTCCTTCCACTTCAGTGTTTAATAACTGCTATGTATTTCACATGCAGACAGTTCATCCGTTGACTATTGTTTATTAATCTATAGCAGAGACTATTGCCGACACTATTTGTACTGTATAGTAGAGACTATTTTCTGTATTATCTAAAGACAATTTATCTGGAATACAACATCAACACACCAATCCTTGTAAGATTTCTCTAAAGACATTCTCTTGCCCCTGCAGCACCAGGAGGCATCATGGGAGACTGGCATCTACTGCGAGGCAGCAATGGGTGGGGCAGTTTTCAGTAGCTACCACTCGCCTAGCCACCAGATCCTGCCAGAGATGCTGCTGCCATTTTAGGCAAGGAGGAAACTGAATTTGACTGAGAGACTGGCTGAAGCAACAGATATAAATAACCTGTCATGGTTTAAGCCATAAATCACACAGTTTGCTCACTCACTCCCCCCTCTTTCTTCCCCTCAGCTCCCGGAGGGATGGGGAGAGTCAAAAGAATGCAACTCCCACAGGTTGAGATAAAAACAGTTTAGTAACTAAGGTATAATACAAATCACTACTGCTACCACCAATAATGATAATGACAAGAGAAATACAAGGGAAGAGAATGCAACCGCTCACCATCCGATACCATGCCCGACCCAGCCGCAAACTGAACTCTTCTGGGTTCCTGCCCCCAGTTTTTTGCATTCTGGGCATGACATGCTGTGGTATGGAATACCCCTTTGGTCAGTTTGGGTCAGGTGTCCTGTCTCTGCTTCCTCCTGGCTTTCCCTCCTCCCTGGCAGAGCATGAGATTCAGAAAGTCCTTGGTCAAACCAAACATTCTAAGCCGTAACTATAAACATCGGTGTTATCAGAGCTGTTCCCAGGCCGAAAGTCGAAAACACAGCGCTGCACCAGCTACTAAGAAGGAGACAAATGAGTGCTACTGCTGAACCCAGGACAGGATAAAAGGTGTTTTTTTTCCCAAATTGACTCTGTATTCCATATCCTGATATTTTATAAGACACTTGGTCTCATTCTGTAATAAACTAGATGACAGATGTGATGTACAGCATGTTTTCCAAAACATTGCAGGATTACGAAATTCAAAAGTTGTGTATGGTCAATAACGAAAGTTAAATCCTTTCTTCCCACCACTGATTAATGTAAATGTTGATGTTTCATTTAACTGCTTACTATTATACTATGAGCCTTTTAAACTTAATTTGTTTCCAAAATTTCTCATGAAAATATTTAGTAACACAGACATCTATTTTTTGTGCATTAATTTCATGTTTAGACATGTGGCTATAGACAGACATTTATGATTCAGACATTCAAATCCCTCCATATCAGAGGAGCACTTTAAAGCTTATGTTCATAAATACAAGCTGCTGAGGGGGTCAGCTAAAGGAAAGTGTAAGAAAAAACTCCAGAGACACTACTTAATGTCATTTGTGATGAATTTCAAATAAAGCCTTTCTCCAGCTTTCCAAAGCTGTCTCTCTATATAGTATGAACCATATAAATATATTAAAATAAGCAATATGGGTAATAATGCATATTTAGCAAATACCCATCGCAGAAACTTTAACTGCTAAAACTGTTCTATCAATTTATAATCAGTTTAGAATCATTTGGTTCTTGTCTACTTCCATAATACTATCATTCTACATATCACTGAAAAGCACACAATGCTAAGAAGGGTGAGGTAACAGATGATACGTAGCTATGATAAATTACACTTCATCTTAAATAACTGGAAATGTGACAAAAAGGAAGATCTAAAGAGGAAAGAAATTTCAAACTGTTGTATGAAATACCACTGAAGTCATACTTTAAGTCTACAATTTCTCTGCTTTTGTAAGGGAGATATGACAGCCAACAATTCAGTGGAAATTTAGCCACTGATCCAGGTGGGGTTAGCTCATAAATGGCCACCATCTACCCAGCATACCATGTGATCTCATTGCAATTTACGACAGTAAAAAACTGAAATAAGAAGGGACATTTCTCTCCTTTTCATCACACTTATATAAATAAAGAGGAACTTCATGCAAAACAACAAATGACAGCAATTTAGGTAAGCAAAAGCCACAGATTTCCATAAAGTCTTAATTGCAGAGTTGATTGTTTGTACATCCATTAATATTCTAAATACATCACATTATTTAGCTTCAATACGACTGTAAAAATGGGAAAGGCCAACTAGACAGAGGACATCTTAGCATCAGAATTGCTAGGGAAAAAAATAAAGGAGGAGGAAAGAGAAATTAGGTTATTCTGAACACTCTTTAAAAGGTTATTCATTTCAATTAGTATTTTTCCAGACAAAACATACTGAAGTCTGTGACCAAAAAATCCTTAAAGTTCCAGGGAACAAAAGTAAGTTAAGTTTAAGAAGTCTGTGATCTGCAGAAGCTTTCACACGTACCTACAATAAGTGAGCACACCTTTGAAAAAGAAAGACGTAAACAAAATTTTTAAAAACTGCAGTTAACAGAGTTAGAAGGTCAGAAGAAAAATGCCTTTTGTCAGAACCCGCTCATATTTTTAGAGAATAATGACAAGGGCTTCAAAAACCCCCAGGCCACAACTGCAGCTTTTATCCAATCCACTTTGTTTATCAGTGCAACAGTATGGCTTTGCACAATTCTGTTTATGCAGGTCAGCTGGATCTTCCCCAGCCTTAAGGCAGAGCTGATGGCAGCTCTTAATGCAGTGCAAGGTTCTCAGATAGAAACAAAACATAAAAAGGAAACCTTTTTTCCTTGGAGTAACCATCATCTGCACTTCTAGAGATTTTTAGTTTGGAGAGCTGTGCTATTCACGTTATCTATCTTGATAGATAACCTGTGTTAAACTCAATAGACCATTACAAGCTTCAACTCAAGCATTTTGGCAGTAGGTCCTCTATTTTTAACTGGCAGCACTGATAGACGCAGTGTCTCCTTTATTTTGCCTCCACTGCTGCTGTGTTCATTTTAGCTAGCATAACATTCATTAAAGGAACCACTAATATTTATTTGAGTAGGACTTGCCTGAATACACTAACAAAATTAAAACGCATAAAAGGGCAGATAAGTCTCATTAAAGAAATGAAAAAGTAAAAAACCTAAAGTTACTTTCAAACTCTCTCTACTCATAAAAATACCAGATGTTGACTGGGAAACCCATTTCCTGAAAGCTGTTGCAGGTCCAGATTTCCTGAGGCTTCTTGAATTCATTTCCAGTGATCCCACTAATTTTGTTGGATTTACTCTAGGTTTGCTAGTAATGTCTTGAAAACACAATCTTATGGCTGGTTTACATCCATCAATGTCCACAAATGCCACTGAAGGGGACAGTTTACCTTCATTTTTACCTCCTTAAGGCTGGCTGAAAACATCATCTTCTCCTCCTCACCCACTCAGCTACTCTGAGTCTAATTCCTGTTAATATTTACAAGCCACACTCTGGAAATTAGTCCAAAGCACCCACATAAATGAAGGTGCTTCAGGAGCCACCAGGTGAAGCTCTTAGATATCTAGGGTATCTAGTCATCATTGAAACATTTCATATGATAAAATTTGGCCTTCATTTGCACTGGACAGTACTAACTACCAGTCCTAGATCCTTAGATGAAGGTGAAATGACAAAATCTGATAATAATTTCCTGTTATCTTGAATCTCATGCTTTGGATTAGTATCTTGTAATACTTAACAGGACTTGATTATTACTTCCCTTTATTACTACACATAATAAATCATTAAATAAATTTCTATTCAGTTTAAACCGTAAGTAATTTCTTCTCATACTGCTCTGCATTTTCATCCATGTAAACTGGTTTTGCCCATATCAGATGTGACAACATTGTAAATTGTCTAATGTCATGCTCATAGGCCACAAAACACTTTTCATCTGAAAACTACAAATCCCTAGAATAGTGGTGTATATTTTGTGCAAAGTTCAAAGCAGTGGAGAGGACAGTCTGGGGAGGTTTTTTTATTTATTTTTATTGCTGCTCTCAGCAATTTACTTCACAGACCATGAGACAACAGCCACTGGCCATAATTACTTTGGGCTGAAGCTGATAGTAAGAGCCTCATGATTAAAGGTTTCCTACTCTGTAGCTACTAGATTATCTTAGCACTTGGCTAATGGTTTACTAAAAATAACAAAATAACTACCAATGCTATTACTTAGAAGTACCACTTGCACAGAGAGCTTCCAGTGAAAGTGAATTATATTCTGATTGAGACAGAAATCTGAGCTATTTTTAATTAATTTCTGGGTAAATTTACCACTGAAGTTGTGGTAAAAATACCCTGTAGCTGCAAAAGGTCTCTCCAGAGTATGACTGGTTCTGAGGGGTTAAGCCATTTGCTTCATAGGAAGCTTCATTCACTAGCTTCATTCATTCATTCTTGGTTTCACACATAAACGTTCTTTTACTTTTCAGTTAATATAGTTTACTGTGAAGCTCAGTCTTGAGAAAATATTATCTTTTAAAAACGGAATTTTAAAGAGGCAAAGAAAATGAAGGGAAAAACAACTGAGACAAAAATGGTCTTGTTGCTGTGTTTTATAACACAGTTGCCAAAATAAAACTCACTGTTAATTAACAACTTAGAACTTCATGAACATATTCTGAGGGGGAAAAAAGTCCAATAACAATAATAATATTGAACCCTTGTTATGATTATGATCTCATTTTATGCCCATTCCTTGACAGGTAATAATTAAAAATCCTTTGACTTTATGAATTCCTTGATCAATATTAATATGACTGATTTTTTGTCTACCCTTAATCAGTTGAGAGTTTGTTCACAGACCAATAAATTCCTTTTTTACCACTATTTTCCCTAAATAACTTTTGCCCTGAGGCCAAAAAATTGATTTTTGTGTAAATAAATTCCATTTCCATACAAGAAACTTGAACAAAGCCTAGGACAACGAGAAATAAGCTTTTACGCTTTTCTTTACAGACTGATTTAAATATATCAGGAAAATCAGAATTACCATCTGAATAATGACAATAAACAATATGCATTTTCAATTGTTAAGTGGAAATTCATTGTTGCAAAGGATGTTCTAAAAAAGGCAAAAGACAACAATAGATTAGAGCATAGTTGGCTTTACTCACTTCCCCAATGCACTCATATCTGAAGGTAAGCCATTTTACACTTTTGGGATAACATGAAGAACGCAAAGCCCCTAAGACTGACATCTTAGAGTGACTGACATGGCATAACTCTACTGACAAGATTTTCTAAGCATTACTAGTTAGAACAGATATGCAAATAGTCTATTTGGGAAGGGTGCAGTTTTAAGGAAATTAATCTTATAGAAAATATTAATACCTGGAAAGATTAATCAAAAAATAGAAAGTAATGCATCAGAAGTAAGGGCAAAAGGGAATTTTCTTCTCAGAGTCCAATTCTCAATTAAGGCAACACAGGATACACTCATTCGTTTTCATGATTTCCTTCCAAAGTGTTTTTAATTTTTCAAACAGATAAACTGACATATTTTGCCTCCTAGAGCCATGCAAAAGCAGCTAAATTTGATGCTGTTCCACATAAAACAAGATAAGCTTGATTTACTTGCAGATATGATTGACTACTCCAGTGACTTACAAGTTACAGGCTGGTTTGCTTAATTCCATGACTGAAACTGTTGGATTCAAGACTTTTCTTACTGCTACAATCCATGCTTATGTAAAGTTCTAGGAATTTACTTGCAGTAGTTATTATTTCTATGGCAGGTATTGTGCATAATTTTAATTTTATACCTTCATAAATCAGAAAACAAGATATAGCACTTGAGCAGTCACAGCAGATACCATCCTCATCTAGTTGGGTAACTCTTTTGAACTAGCTGTATGAGTTGGGTGTCCAACATTTAGTTACCTGCTTGAAATTCTGACTAATTTCTCATGAACAGTGTATCTTTTTGCCTGCAAGTGGCTGCCTGCTATAGGTTCTTTATCAGTCCACAAACTGTTAAGCACAAAATCATCACGGCAACATATAACTTTATAAAACTAAAAATATTTAACTAGGGAAGAATTTATTTTGCTTCTTTTAAGTGATACAGGATTTGCTGTAGCAAAACTACTATCCTGGTGCTTTAAAAAAGCTTAGCTTTCCAGTGGGGTAAATGTATATTTCATTAGAAAATAATTGTTTCCTTGCACTAATGTCAGCTCAAAACTGAAGCTAAGTTATTTGCAAACAAAATAAACAGACAGTGCCACAGAAAAATTCTAGAGTATACAAAGAAAACAAACTCAGCCAAATGTATTGGTCCTGACATGGGTGCAGAGGGAAGAACATACGACTATACTCACAAAATATACTGACTGGATTCTGACATGTTCCGAGTATAAAGAGAAAAGCAGTTTGAAAGCAAGCTGTGTATTTTGTTGCATTCATTCCTACAGACCTCCTTCTGTATAGTAAATAATATTAAATGATATTACTGAAAATTAAGTGTCAGTCACAGGGAGCATATTAGTACTATGAACTTCTCTCATCTACATACAGAACACAGTAGGCCAGATGTCCACCAGCACAGAGCAGTCAACTTCAGGTAAAGCAGCAGATATATTTCTGGAGGGAAAACAGAAATCAGTTCTCCCCTAAATTTGACAGAAGCCACTGTGACAGTAGGCAGAACTCTTTGAACACTGCCAGAATCTCTAGCTTACTCTCTTGACAGCCGTACTGTTTGGAAACACCAATATACATGGAAGATATTCAGTGACTTTTTTAAGTTTTAATAAGAATTATAGCTTTGTTTAAATGGCTATCTTTTTTGAATAAACAATTAATTTTCTTCAAAACTGTATTTGTGCAAACCCAACATCCTCTGGGGACTCTATTATCCAAGATGTTATTGCAGTACCTAACACAAATGAAACCATCAGCAATAAATACAGTGTTATTAATATTTCAATGTTGATGTCTTTGACATCTATTTAAACCAATTTATATTCCAGACAGAATTTGCAGATATTTCTATAATTTCTTATTGCTGTAATTCCAAATATTTAATATAAATTAATTAATGTGAATTCCTCCATAGTATCTCCCAGATACATTATTTTCTTTTTTGAGATGTTAAATTGGGGCATCAAGACTAAGAAATATGACCAAAGCCAAATATTTCCCAAATTCTGGGCTAAAGGCTCAATTGAGTAGTGTTTTTTTATATGATTTTTAACTTTTTGAGTGTAGTGCAGAAGATCCCAAATTAAATGCTTAAACTCAAACTGTTTGGGTGTCAGACTTCTATATCCACTATATATTACTTGTAATGCCTGGAAAAACCAAAAACTGCTTATACAAATATTTATCAGGTTACATCATAAGCAAATCAAGCAATTAACCAAATTCCAAAATGTTCTATTCAAATATTTTTAACATTATAATAATTAAAATAATTCATAATAAAAGAAAGTCAGAATAGATTACATTAGTATAACTGTTATTACTGCTCCACTTCAGTAAATGTACTATATACATAATCTAGCTGCCATTACAAGCTTTTAAAAAGTTACAGGAGATAAAGCAAATTTTTCTTTTTGATAATGAAAATTTCACAGTTCTCTAAAGTTCCAACAGTAATTGCAGTTGTATAACAAAGATAAATACTACTTTCCTGAACTGTCTTTGTATTTCACCATCAGCCATAATCTTTCAGAGTATGGTGATGTGGACAGCCAGTACCTCACCACACAGGGGGTAAGGGAGAGCTGTGCCCTGCAGATGCAAGCCAAAACTGCTGGATGGAGGAGTTAAAGTTGTCTCCAGGGAACAATGTCAGAGAAACATTCTGCTATTTTTTTCCTACATCTTTTAGGAGAGGATTACAAAGAAATTGCAAGTTAGAGACTTCAGCGTGAAGCTATGTCACTTCCAAGTATGGAAATCCCCCTCGAAAGGAGACATGAGATATTGGAACCATTGCCAATGCTTATGGAACTCAGTGCAGAAAATTATAGAGTCCGTAGAATTGGCTCTGTTGACCCAATTAACAGAAAACAAAACCCTGCACCCCACCCTGAAAATAGCTGCTGAGAAGGCACTGCTATTTGATTTCTTTCTTCAGGAGAGAATGATCCAGCCCAAAGTAATTATGTACCCTTACAGGTTTCTCTGGTTTAGTTAAAAAAATAATTTTCTTGTAATCTACTCTTTAATTTAGAGCACATAAACAATCA
Organism: Ara ararauna; assembly: GCA_028858755.1. Lineage (NCBI taxonomy): Eukaryota > Metazoa > Chordata > Aves > Psittaciformes > Psittacidae > Ara > Ara ararauna. The sequence goes on along the minus strand of CM054381.1, from coordinate 36,493,586 downwards.
TGCACTTGTGTGCAGCATTAGGGTAATTAATACATATCTTAATTAAACAGGCATTTGCCACATATGAAGAGAAATCTTTACGTGATATGCACACTTGGAAAACTTCCATAACGTTTGTTAGACTTGATCTCTCATTTACGGAACCAAGCCTCACTCACCTTAATTAAATCATAGGCCTCCTGCCAATTTCCTATTCTTTGTCTAGTTACTGTTTCTAATGCACATTACTACACTCAGCACAAGATTCAATCTATAGATTCTACAATTTTCCCTAATGCCACTGTATTTCTTTTTTATCTTCTTTCTTTCAGTTTCTCCTTAGATTTTACTTTGTCCAGCAAAATAACAGTGATAACTGGTAAACCTAGAAGGACAGTCACTGTTTCCAGTTTAAGAAATATGAGATTATAATGGGCTATTAAGCCATGTTGTGTTCTCCACAAAAATACTGAAGAATTTCCTTATCCCTCTGGCCACTTCCTTCAAAACTCAGATAAGTTACCACTCTTAACCTGGGCACTTTGCCAGCCAATTCCTTAACTGTTTGTTTGTTTGTTTGTTTTTTTGCCGTGAGCTAAATGCTCTCTTGCAGGATACACTTTCTCGTGGGAAATTTGCTTCTCACTGGCATTAGTTGCCATCTCCTTAGAGAGCAGTTGGGAAAATAATTCATCAACATTTCTAAATATTCACCTCCTACCTAAAAAAAAAGATCTATTTGAACTTTTCAGCTGCCATCATAATCAACTTTTTACTCCACAGATATGCTCTTACAATTTTTGTTAAATCACACTTTTTCTTTTGGTTCCACTTCTTTAGGCCATTTCACTGCAAAATTTACAGGCTTTCTTGCCTTTGACTTTGTACAGTTCTTTCACAGCCCTGAAAACATTTTGTCTTTGTTTCTAGTATTATTCTTCTGCTATGTATTGTGCAGTTGTTACCAGCTTTTTAAATAAGCTATATATTTTGTGACAACATTTCCAGAATTTGTCTTAAACATCCTAAACAAGGATTTAAGCTTGCTCTTTCACTTTTGGCTCCAGTTTACATTTTGATGCCATGTTAGCCATGGTTTCCTAAAGTAGTTTTACTTAAAATGTTTGAAAACATTTAGCGTAGATAAATTCATTCCAGTTTTCAAAGCAAAATTCCTGTTTTATTTCAGAAAAATATAATGGTGTGACCTCAGTGTAGCTTTTCTGTGTGTGTTATACTGCTGTACTTATAGTGTCTGCAGCCTGAACAGTTTGGTATTTTGCATTGTTTAGAGTAGGCTTTATTTGTAAAGCAGCTGTCCTCCAAGAAACAGCGTAATGTGTTCTGCCCCATGTACAGCCTGTTGTTCTGGAATCAAATGTTCTGATCAAATGCACCTCTTTATTAGAAACATGCTCCTACAGTTGCGATGTAGTGCTGTACTTGTTAGTGTGGGTCTTTACTGTGAATGTGGTGAATAGTTCTTGCGGTCTAATCTGGTGGATGGCCAATATTGTGTTGTAAGCAAAGGCACTGACAGTAAAACATGGCTTGAAAACTTGTTTGTCCTGAGCTATTGTGAGCATTTTGTAACTTTTATTTGGCTTTAAACCAGTAATTTCAGTTAAAACTACAGAGAGTTCTGTGTTTTTTTTTTCTTTTTTTCATTCTTATTAAGGAAATTAATTTCAGAAGGGTTTTCTTTTTATTTATTTATATTTTTTTCTTGTAAAAACAGCTTTTCTTTTTGTAAAAACAGTTAAAACAAACCTTAAGCTGAGATATAAGACTTTCTTTGGAATTCTACCTACTTGTAACAAGATTATTTGGCTTTTTCTATGGATGAAATTCTGTTTGAGATCATAGAATCATAGAATAGTTAGGGTTGGAAAGGACCTGAAGATCATCTAGTTCCAACCCCCGTGCCATGGGCAGGGACACCTCCCACTAAGCCATGCCACCCAAGGCTATGTCCAATCCAGCCTTGAACACCACCAGTGATGGAGCATTCACAATTTCCCTGGGCAACCCATTCCAGTGCCTCACCACCCTCACAGTAAAGAATTTCTTATATCCTGTTTATACTCCAGGGAAGAATTTTACCGTGTGGATTAGAAAGGGAGAAAGCTAGTTTCACCTGTAATCCCCATCAGTGAGAGTTCAAATTTAGTTTGCAAATAAATTGGACACCATTAATGTTTTAAGATTCTGCCTTGGTATTTTTCATTAGACTCGGTACTGATGTTTTTCATTAGAGTAGTATAAATGTAAAGTTTTGCACTTTACCCAGATTTATGAGAATGTCACAGAGCTCAACTTTTTCCAATTAACATTCCAATTACATTTCTAGAAGTATTTTAGAAAGGCCATTTAGAAATGCTTTGACAGAAATTTGATGCACAGCCCACTACTACTGCAAATCACACTTAGAAAGAATTGTACCCGCTTTGAATCTTGCATACTGATTTCAGATGAACAGTCACGATGGTTACCTTCCAGAAAATTCAAGCAGAAATTGTCAGTGTATGTTCTACCAGCTTTTTCTCTCTCTGACTGGAAAATACAGCTCAGCAGACAGAAAGTGGCACCTATAAAATTGTACTCACATGCACTTCAACTACACAGCAATCTCCACTGATAGACTCTCCTTACACAGCTCATTTGAAGCCTTGATTGAAAATAATGAAGAACCAACATGCATTAAATGCTTTAGAATATTCTATACCTTGTCATTTATGTTGGGCACTTAAATTCATTCTGCTGACTATTATAGCTAATTATGTGTCTCAAGTTCAAGTGACAGCGGCACACACACCGAACTGCGCCAGTGAATTACACTGAGCTATGCCTTTAGCTGCATGCTGGTGCCATGCTATAGGACTTAGGCCCTGTATTGGGTTTGTGTAGCAAGGTTTTAGTACTGGGGGGGAAGGGAGGGTTACAGGGGTGGCTTCTGTGAGAAGCTGCCAGAAGCTTCACCCATGTCTGATGGAGCTGATGCCAGAGAGCTCCAAGACAGACCCACTGCTGGCCAAGACTGAGACCATCAGCAACAGTGGTAGTACCTCTGGGATAACATGATTAGGAAAGGGAAAAGATAGAGAGAGGAGTGAGAATATGCGAGAAAAACAGCTCTGCAGACACCAGGGTCAGTGAAGAAGGAGGGGGAGGAGGTTCTCCAGGCGCTGGAGCAGAGATTCCCCTGCAGCCCATGGTGAAGAAGGCTGTCCCTGCAACCCATGGAGGTTAATAGGGCAGCAGATCTCCACCTGCAGCCCATGGAGGACCCCACAGTGGAGCAGGGGATGCCTAAAGGAGGTTATAACCCTTGGGAAGCCTGCACTGGACCAGGCTCCTGGCAAGACCTACTCCATGGAGAGAGGAACCTACACTGGAGCAGGTGTCAATTACTGTGACAGTAATTGGTGAATGATCTCTTCCTGTCCTTATCTCAATCCATGAACCTTTCGTTCTATTTTCTCTGCCCTGTCCAGCTGAGGAGGGGAATGAGAGAGTGGCTTTGGTGGGCACCTGGTGTCCAGCCTGAGTCAAACCATCACAGTGCCCTAGCTCCAGCTGGAGAAAGTAATTGGATACTATGACAGAGTTATGGAGAGATGGTGGAAGTTGTGGCCCAAGGCCAAGGTATAAGGGGTGCCTTGGCCTTGGGGTGGGAGTTACAGTAGCCTCACCTAAGGGGAGTGTGCCCCAATTGAGTTGACAGGCCTAAGAGTTACAGGAGAAAGTGAGCAAGCTGTAGCATCAGGAAGGATGAATTGGAGAGTGACATGGTTTTAGGCCTTGCAAGAAGCCAGTGATGCATGGAAGAAGGAACAGCCGGAAACTGCTTGAATAAGTAGTGGTGACACCTCCCAAAACAGGGGGAGGCTGGAAACCTGTGATTTCTGGTAGCAGGGGAAATTCTCCCAACTCTGCCCTCATACCTGAATGTACAGGACAGGTGCAGTACTTGGCAGTTAATAGCTAAGGAAAGGGAAGGGAACAAATTTCATGAAGGGAGGCTTCAGGGGCGTCTCAGTGTGAACTGAGGACAAGCAACTCCCTGTTTTCAACCATCACTTGAAACTCCAGCTCCAGCATTCAACATTTTGCCAGATGTCACTTTATACACAGCTGTCACATTATTTTTTTTTACTCAGGAATTAAATTCCAAAAATCCTGCATAATTTTACACAGCCTAAAAGTATGATGCTATTGTTCTTGGAACACCTGGCAAATCCTCTTTATATCCAGCATCTTCCAGATACAAGTATTTCCAGGCTTCCCCAGCTGCTCAGCCATGACTGCTTCATTTCACTTACGAGTACTGATGGTAGATGCTGCCTGCAAAATTTAGTGTATTTGCTGCCTTGTTTGACACTTTCCATGTGTGCCACTGATTATCACTTTTGCTACAGCTTCATTTTTGTTTTGCTCTCATTTTTCAGCTACGTGTGCTTTTAAGAGAAGTTTCTAATTGATGTCAGAAGATTTAAGCAAGTCTCCGTGATTTACCTTAAAGCCAACACTTAACTGGAGTTGTACTGAATTACAGTAGGCCTTATATGTAAAATTATGCCTGACATGCCTGAATAATTTCCTCCTTTTGGAATTTATTCTTGGCTGGCATAAGTGGAACAGTGACACTGAAGATAACAGCATTATGCCAGTTTCCAAAAGCCAATTCTTTAATGGCACATGAGTTAAAGATAATACAGTCATCTACTTAAAGCAGCACAAACTATAGCATGATGTCCAGACTGAGTATATTTTGTCTTATTCGACTATGAACTGGGATTTATAGAATCATAGAATAGTTAGGGTTGGAAAGGACCTTAAGATCATCTAGTTCCAACCACCCTGCCAAGGGCAGGGACGCCTCCCACTAAACCATGCCACCCAACGCTCTGTCCAACCAGGCCTTGAGCACCAGCAGAGATGCAGAATTCACAACTTTCTTGGGCAGCCCATTCCAGTGCCTCACCACTCTTACAGTAAAGAATTTCTTCCTCATATCCAATCTAAACTCCCCCTGTTTAAGTTTGAACCCATTACCCCTTGTCTTATCACTACAGTCCTTAATGAAGAGTCTCTCCCCAGCATCCCTATAGGCCCCCTTCAGATACTGCAAGGCTGCTATGAGGTCTCCACACAGCCTTCTCTTCTCCAGGCTCAACAGCCCCAACTTTCTCAGCCTGTCTTCATATGGGAGGTGCTCCAGTCCCCTGATCATCCTTGTGGCCCTCCTCTGCACTTGTTCCAGCAGTTCCATGTCCTTTTGATGTTGAGGACACCAGAACACAGTACTACAAGTGAGGTCTCACAAGTGCAGAGTAGAGGGGCAGGATCACCTCTCTTGACCTGCTGGTCACACTCCTTTTGATGCAGCCCAGCATACGGTTGGCTTTTTGGGCTGCAAGTGCACATTGCCAGCTCATGTTCATTTTCTCATCAGCCAACACCCCCAAGTCCTTCTCTGCAGGGCTGCTCTCAATCTCTTCTCTGCCCAACCTGTAGCTCTGCCTGGGATTGCTCTGACCCAGGTGTAAGACCTTGCACTTGGCATGGTTAAACTTCATGAGGTTGGCATCAGCCCACCTCACAAGCGTGTCAAGGTCCCTCTGGATGGCATTCCTTCCCTCCAGTATCAACTGAACCACACAGCTTGGTGTCATTGCCAAACTTGCTGAGGGTGCACTCAATCCCACTGTCCATGTCAGCGACAAAGATGTTGAACAAGACCGGTCCCAACACCCATCCCTGAGGGACACACTCATTACTGGTCTCCAGCTGGACATTGAGCCATTGAGCACAACTCTTTGTGTGCGGCCATCTAGCCAGTTCTTTATCCACCGAGTGGTCCACTTATCAAATTGATGTCTCTCCAACTTAGAGACAAAGATGTCATGTGGGACAGTGTCAAACGCTTTGCACAAGTCCAGGTAGATGACATCAACTGCTCTACCCCTGTCCATCAGTTCCGTAGCCACACCATAGAAGGCCACCAGATTGGTCTGGCAGGATTTCCCCTTAGTGAAGCCATGCTGGCTGTCACCAACCACCTTGTCCGTTTTTCATGTGCCTCAGCATGCCTTCCAGGAGAATCTGCTCCAAGATTTTGCCAGGCACAGAGGTGAGGCTGACTGATCTGTAGTTCCCTGGGTCATCCATTATCCCCTTCTTGGAAATGGGGGTTATATTTCCCTTTTTCCAGTCATCATGGATCCTTTCTGGGCCAGGTTCTTAAAATTAAATTTCTTTACCTCAGCTTACCTCATCACATGATATACATGGATCCAAGGAAGGACCTATTGCCATGCATTAGGGTAAAGTCTGAATAGACGTACATATTACATGACATAGACATAACTCGCTTTGAAAGCAGTATGTATTTGAGGCCAAATGCCGCACAAACACTAGCTGCCTAAAGAGTTAAAAGATTATTCTGTGGATCTCCTCACTAGAAGCATTTCAATATTCCTATGATCAGCTATTTTATATTAATTTGTTCATGACAAAACTGAAGAATACTTAAGAAGAAACAGTATCAAAATTAGTTTTAAAATAGATAATAACAGAGCAAGACAGAGTTGTTCACTGTATTTAAACTCTACCTATCAGTTTTACTGTGCAGTTAAGAAAAGGCATATCCATGATATTGAATGTGACTCGTGAGCCTGAAAGCATTGCATTGTGTCCTCTAGATTTTGCATCATGCCAGGATGGAACATGTATCTTTTCCATTACTTTTGACCAACTGTTATCTTTATAATGACATAAAAGATAAGTGAACCTTTGTTTCCAGCCACTACTGTCATACTGTAAAGTAACACCTTAGGCATGACATTCCCCACATCCTCTTGTGGCTTTAACTTCCACTAGCTATTTCACTGACTGCCACAGCTGGTGCAGGTCCTGCACCCTGGGACTGCTGTAGAAATTAGTAAAAGGTCCACCTGAAATTAATGGCAAAATTATTCTTTCATCTGAAGCTTCATATGGCAATATCCAAATGTTTACCAAAAAGAAATTATTAAAAATTATCTGTTTTTTCTCTCATTATTTGTTTTTCTTCAAGTTGAAATACCTTGCCACTGTAGGAAAAAGTTATAGTCACAATCCATAAAGATTTAATATCATGCAGGTAATTATACTCTTTAGAAACTAAGATTCACAAATGAACATAATTTGAATGAAGCAGTGAGTAGGCAAGGTAGCATTGATTAATCTATTTATTTTTAGAAGCCTATGATGGATGTGTTATTTTTTGAATGTCAAAACTTTTTTTATATTCAGGTGAAAACACATGCATATACAAACAGTATTCATTATCTCTAGATAATCAGCACAGGAAGAGACCCTGAATGTCAAACTCAGCTGTGATATTAAGAGAGAAATTCCCAAAGAGTGCGCAAAGCAAATCGGATAAGACAGATCATGACTGACACCTGTTCGTGCACTGGTGGGTGTACATCTCAGCAGCAGACAAAAAAATTATAGAAAAGCAGCAGGATGTGGAAAGAAATATAAAAACTTTATGCATTGTGCTAACAACAACAAATTGTCTTTCCAATACAGAGCCCAGAGAGAAATGGATCAAGTCATCCATTATTCAAGCAACAGCCAGCCTAGTCTTCTCAAGAATACACCAACAATATCTGTACTTCTCCTGGTCTTCTTGAAGTACAGGCTTGCCACTAGTTCTAGTGCTTGCTACAAACATTATGTCCCACTCTCTGAATTAAACATTATTTCTAATAATAATGACATAGGAAATTTATTAAAAATGCTTAGTAAAAAATTAATAGAAACTGAAGTCCACCGCATTGCCAGTAGGAGAAAGATGTTAGGAAGTTGCCCTAACATCTAAAATAAAAGCTGCAGATACACTAGAGAAATAGCAGTTTCAGCTTTGTATTTTTATAGGTTTGTATTTTAACCTGAAAAATCAAACAAAAGTCACAGCAATACTGTCGTGGTTTAAGACTAACTCACGCAGACTCCCTCTCTCACTCATTTCCCCCTCTTTCTTCCCCCCTGCTCCTGGAGGGATGGGAAGGAGAATCGAAAAGAATGCAACTCCCACAGGTTGAGATAAAAACAGTTTAGTAACTAAAGTATAACACAGATCACTACTGCTACCACCAATAATAATAATGACAAGAGAAATACAAGGAAAGAATACAATTCTCACCACCTAATACCAAGCCCGACCCCGCAGTGCACCCCCACCCTTCCGGGTCTCTGCTCTCTGCTTTCCAATCCTGGGCATGATGTGCGGTGGTATGGAATAACCTCTTTGGTCAGTTTGGGTCAGGTGTCCTGTCTCTGCTTCCTCCCAGCTTCCCCTCCTCCCTGGCAGAGCATGAAATTCAGAAAGTCCCTGGCCAGACCAAAACACCACTAAGCAGTAACCTAAATACTGGTGTTATCAGCACTGTTCCCAGGCCCAAAATCAAAACCACAGCACTGCACCAGCTACCAAGAAGGAGAAAAATGACTGCTGCTGCTGAACCCATGACAAATACTAATGTTTGTATGCTATTTCTAAAAGAATGCACTCTTGGAATCATTAAAATATAATTTTGATTGTTTTATAATAGATTTAATAGTGAAGTAATAAAGTTTTATCTTTACGTACTGTATATTTTTACTGTAAATTTTTACTTACTGACATTGGGCACTGTAAATGTCTGTCTCACAGTCCTTAAATAGGTGTTGAAGAAGAAAATTACCATGTGATCAGCATTTGGTGTTTGATATTAGGGATTTTGGGGTTCTGAGTAATGGAATTTGTTTTTCACAAAGCTCTACATAGCCATAGGACAACATCAAGATTGTAATTTACAAAAGGGATAAAGATAGGTATAAATATTTTTATGTAAATAACAAAACAAAACAAAAACATCATGAAAAATCTGAAAAATGTCTACAAATACAGTAGCACCTAACTGTAAATCTCCCAGAAGTTACAAGATGAATCGATGTTTATTTGTTCATGCTCTCCATGTTGTTTCTGTCACTGCATTAAAAAATCATAGAACAAATGCACTTATACCACCATCTTTTTCATGTCTACAATGCAGGGAAATAAAGACTTAAGACAGAAAAAGCACTAATCTTCTCATATTATCACATGTAAACAATAACCACAGGCCAAATAAAATCCAAATGCATAATGCATGCTCATGTCACAGTAGAATATGAGCAAAATCCAACAGTATAAGTTCATTTACTACATGAAGCTGCTTCATTATGCACAACAAAATTTCAAAAGCCATAAACTGGAACAATAGTTTACCCTGTTAAAAAAAAGCACAGAAACAAACAAAAAAAAAAAACCAAAATAAACCAAACACAAAACAAACAACAAACCACCAAACATAATAATGTTGATAAAACCATTCTTTTCTCACGCTCTACTAAAAGATGTAGGAAGAGAAATTTTTAAGTAAGTCCTCCTCACAGACAGAGAAAAATAAACATTTTAATGAATGGATGGAGGGAGAGGAGAGGGAGAGGAATCCCAGCAAATCACCTCAAAACCTTTAAATAAGCATGAAACCTCATGGATAACAAGATAAATAAGGCTCAAACCCTATGCAACCCTTAAGTGTCCTTCTCCATTCAAAAGCTACATTTGGTTTCAAAAACATCATTTTGGAGAGAACGCAATAACACAGACACAAACAAAATAATATTCAGTAATGAGAACCTTCATAATTTTCAAATAGAACAAATGATGCAATTTGGCTTGCAGAAGCACAAAGGTGTTGATGTTAAAATCTAGTGCTGAAGATTTTTAAACCAGGTGTCCTTGCCCGTAGCGGAGGGGTTGGAATTAGATTATCATTAAAGGTCCCTTCCAACCCAATCCATTTTATGATTCTATGATTGAAACTCTGAATGAAAGGTAAAATATGTGACTGGTGGGTTTTTTCCCTCATCAGACTAAATTCTGTAGTTTTAGAGAGGGTTAGCTGTGATCACAGTTCAAAGCATGCTATTTTGGTTTTGGTTACAGTCACAGTAAATATATGTTAAATAAGTTAAAGCTGTTTAAAGATATTAAAAATAGCTTCTACAGTTCTTTTCATTCCTTCACATCATCGCTTTCCTGGGATTTGGATGCATCTATTTTACAAAGCATTCCTTTGTCCCAAAAGAAACTAAACCATGCATGCAGAAGGGATGCGATATAATAACTAGGAGATTCAGATCTTCATCCTTTCATCCTTTAAATAGACTCTTGGGTTTCATTCCATGTGTGTTATGGCACATAAGCTCATTACTCTGTCTTTCTATGAGGTTAAGTGCAAGCAGGCAGCAAAATAAACAATAAAAAAATGAAATCTAGTTCTTTAACATGTTTAGTAAAAACTGCTGCTGCAGGAGAGTAGGCAAGATCCCAGTTCACTTCTTCAGATAGGAAAGATCAGTACAGCCTAAGTTTTTAATTAAAATTGGCCATCAAATTTCACCTACAATTTCTGAAATATATATGCAAGCACTGTCAGGACTGGTTACTAGAGCTTCATCTGAAACATAATACTTAAAAGAAACTGAGTTAAAGATTTCACGTGATGAGAAATTTCCTTTTTTCCTTGGATATCTACTTCAGTGGTTACACACTTTCACTTTGAAAATGTTGCATTGTTATTTCCTCTTTCCTACTTTAAATTTGATACCATGGGATCTTGTTGTATTTCTGCCTTCTAGGTTAAACAAGTTCTTTAAAATCAAATCTCTTTTCCCTTCATAAATGTGCAGTTCTAAGACCATGAACAAGCTGTATACTAGTCCTATTAATCCCTTGAGTCTTATCTTAAAATATATTTATATTTCTGTTCTAAGAAACATTTTCTGCAATTTGCTGTGTTATAAAATAATTGATAGAACAATAAACATTATTCCTGTAGCAAACTCATCTTTGCTATATACAGAATGTTGTTGGTGCTCAGCAGTCTGTTCTTTCTACACCTAAGGCTCCTATTTACCTTTTTTCTCAGTCCTAAGCTGTCAGAAACTTATTTGCCCAGTAGAAAATTTTCTTTTTTTCAGCTTCTTTTTCCCAAACCATCATCTCCACCATGAAAGTGTGGCCTACATTTCTCTCTTAGATGTATGCACTTACGTTTCTCTGTATTCAAGTATAGTTAATTCTTTAATTAAATAACTTGTTCCCAGACAGCTGAAGTAATATCAAGAGGATAGTTACAGCTCAAGACACAGCAGCAGCTCCACTCTATCAGAGGAAAATTCTCATGTGAAAAAATTCCCCCCTGAATATAATCAGAGCGCAAAGAGCTGTTCCAAATTCCGCTGATTTGAGCACAAAATGGCATCAGCTTAGGAGACCTAAAAAGAATAACACAATTTCAGTTCTTCGGGGATCATAAGGGAAAGAGAAAAAAGTATCACTAATGACAGTGTGGGAGTACAGCAATTGTTTCTACAACTAGCTAATCAAAATGAGGTTTAATTTTACACACCCAGGTCTTATCAAAAAGACAGGGAAAAAAACTTAAACATGGAAACTCTAACTAGACTTTGGTACCCAAAATTCCTTCAAAAAAATAAACTGATTGTTTTCATGGTGGAAATGGGCTTTCGAGTTTATTACAATTTTGTAATAAGGTTCTGGCTATGTCCTAAATTTCTGTGTATAAAACATGACAGATCCTCTGGCTACCTGCATGCAAGTTAATATACTGGATAGTTTCAGCATCTGCATATTCATTTTCTTTTAAGCCTCTGATACACACAGATTTATTTCGTTTGATTTTTTTTTTTTTTATCATAAGCTACAGTTATATGAAGGCAAAAATGGTGGATCATGTTTTACCAGGCCTGTTGTTTCCAAAACTGCTTGGCAGAGTGCTTTGGTCTCATGCAACTTTCTTCCTTTATCCCTTCCTTTTCCCCTTTGCAGGATAAGAAACTATAGAAGCATTAAAAAATAATGTGGTACAGTCACTTTTTCCCCCACCATTTCTTTTAATGATGGAGTAGAAATTTCAACAATATCTTGAAATTATACTGAGCAATATGTAATTAGCTGCAGTTATGGAAAGAACACAACTTTTTAAAATATCATAGACATAGAAGTATCTTGGCTTGGGCATAATCTGACACAGCAAATGCAGATCTGTTCATCTCCAAAACTGATTTCTAACACAGCAAATATTAGATTCCAGCCCTGTTTTCCTTGCAACTCTAAAAAATAACCTCACAAAGCTCTTCTTAGTGATTGCCCTGTAGAGGTATGGGTACCATAGCTATAGGTACAATCCTACTTGACTACTCATCATTTTATATGTTTCTGTGTGTGTGTGTGCATGTGTGTGTGTGCACGTGTTTCTAAGGTGAGGATGGGAGATGGGGAAATGGGGAGAGAAAAATTGTCATACATTGAGGTTTACATTAACACCACAACCAAAGAATCACTCTTAAAGCGAAACAAAAAAAAAAAAAAAAGCCAAACAAAAACCAAAAAAGCTCCAACGTTTTCTACCCTCAAGTAAAGCGAAAGATCAAAGATCTCCATTCTACCCTCAAGTAAAAAAAAAATAAAATAAAAAAAATAAAGAAATTAAAGAATAGGTCCACCCTTTAGTCTAAACCAAACACAACTTAAAAGGTAAACAACTTTACACACACACCTCCCCATACAGTACAAGCTTCCTTTTTAACAATTATTCATCCTATGGTAGGGTAACAGTTTACATGATTGTAGATAACTTTCTTGTACTTCAGGAGTTTCATCCTGTTCACAATTGAGCCAAGGACAGTTCCTACCTGTGTTTATTCTCTAGTCCCTAGGTGCTCCTAATGCTCTAAAAGGTGGGAGGTTCTAACAGACTCTGAAATTCCTGCACAAGAGAACAGTTTTTCTTCAGGGCTGCTAGATTATTATCATGTATAGGACAGTGCTAAATGCAAATTTGTTATACAATGACAGAAGTATGTTCTCAGAAGTTGCAAAAGAAACAGGTATTCCTCAACTCCAATTTTGGTCAAATGCAATTTCCTCAACATTGCCAAATCACTTCCTGCACACCAGCAGGGAAACAGAAAAAGCTACTCATTGTACATAGGTATTCAAAGAAATACAGATGATGCATTTAATCCATTCGTTGTGGAACTTCACTGAGTCCTGGGATGAGATATGGCCCAACTGCAGAATTGTACTTGAAAATCAGAATGGCTGTCATACTTAAGCTCTATTTCTCAAACTGGCAGTAATCCTCACTAATTCAGGACAATTCTGAGTAGACAGAGGTATCTGAGAAACAGCTATGAGCACTATGTGGAAAATGAGGAACTCCTCTTAGGGCTATTCTTAGAGGTAAAGGTGAAGTAGTTAAAATATATAACCATCCATTCATAACAAAAAATATTTTCTCCCTCAGTGAGGATGCAAATTGGATTCAATAGCAAAGCAATTTAAAGTGAATTTCCCACTCTGCAAAGTTTATATGCCATGTGACAGATTAACTTCAGTCTGCCTGTACCACAATTAAATCCAGTGAATAAAATTAAACTATTTAGAGTACGCAGATGAGTCCTGTTTCTGTATTCTCTGCTGATATATTTAATGAGGAATTCTGTCCAGTGTTGTGAGAACAAAGGATATTTTTGCATTAATTCCTGTCAGCCTTTTTGATAGGCTTTTCTTCATCACTGTGGATTTATAGGACTTATTATAATGAATAAAGGAATCAAGTTATTAAGTCTGTTATCCAAATCACAGGAGTGACCACTACAGGAATTATTTACCCTGTAATATCAGGGAAATTATTTATTTCCTGAGGCATAGGTATCTTTTCCTTTTTTATACATTAAAAAAAAAAATCAGTGTAATTATGCATTTCTATGTGGGTAAAAATTATTTCTATTGTTATTATTATTTTTTTTAAACCTAAGCATTGGGACATTTAAAGTCCTAAAAATACAGGAAAAGGAATAGGAAAAAAAAAAAGCTTAAATATACTATCAAAGACTAGAGCAGATGCAAGCTCAGCTTGTCCTTCAACTTGTTTTGATTTTTTAATTAGATTCCTAATTTTAATAACTTGTGTAACATTTGCTTTGGCATTCCCAAGGACTTAAATGCTATGGTCCAAATTACAATGAAGTGTGAAATCTGCTGTTCCATACTCCTCTTATCTACTCCTCGTGGATCTACCTGTATTTTGTGATGTATGTTCTCTTCTGCAAGTCAGCCTCAGATTTAAATCTAAATGGAACCCTCATGGAAAGAATAATAAGCCCAGCACAATACTGTGAGTCTTCAGTCAACAGCTACTTTGAAAAAAAGTATTTCTACACATGGGAGTAATTTAATTTAAGATTTCACTAAAAGAGGTGATTTCTGGAGTTTTAATAAAACAACAGAACACACTTTGCTTTCAATATATGCCTTCCACATAAATTCAGAAAATGCCATAGAATTGAAACACAGACTACTTCAGAAATCTAGAGATCACAGTACAGTTTTTTTCCTAGTCTTTTCATTATAAAATTCTTAGACTGGATGATTGAAAGATGCAAATAACTGCCTGTTCTTTGCTCTGTTGAAGTAAATTAATGATGCAGTAAAGAAAGAAAGAAAGGAGAAATGTGTCAATCTTGCCATTATGAAAAATAAAACTAATCATCCTTTGCACAGACAGGCAGTGTGAGAACACAGGGCCCTGTTTGCATTGGTGTCTTTGGGCTCCACTTGTGGCAAGAAGCAGCAGGCAAGTCTGGTTACAACTCTGCAACACCTAGTACTTCAGCAAAGAAATGGTTATGGTCAAAAAATAAGCGCTTAAAAACTTTAGTCAGTGGCAGAGCCAGCTTGCTGGATAGAGATAAAAGTGCAGTGAGTATACAGTCAGAAAGTCAGAGGCATGCAAACAGCGCTGTAGGTAGCAAGACAACCCCTTCTCTCCTCACAAGAGAGTATAATCTATTAACTTTCCTACACAGAACTAGGCTGCTGGACTTGAAGTCTGTAAAATACTTCTGCTCTACTACTGCTTGAGCACAAAGCTGATAACTAAAATATAACTGATTTGGTTTCATTTTAAAGAATGGCATAAAATTCCTTTCTTTGTCAATGAAATATCAGCCTTTCAGCCATGTGGCTTTGTTCTCACTCAAGCTTCTCATGAGATTTCCTTTTAGTTCTCCTACAGAGACACCAGTTTACTACACTGTAGCATAGGTAAGATGGGAAATGACATCAGATTAGTTTGTCGATGACACCAAGCTCTGTGGTTCGGTTGATACCACTTGCACCCACTTGTGAGGTGGGCTGATGACAACCTGATGAAGCTTAACCATGCCAAGTGCAAAGTCCTCCACCTGGGTCAGAGCAATCCCACACACAGCTACAGATTGGGCAGAGAAGAGATTCAGAACAGCCCTGCAGAGAAGGACTCGGGGATGTTGGTTGATGAGAAAATGAACATGAGCTGGCAATGTGCACTTGCAGCCCAAAAAGCCAACTGTATCCTGGGCTGCATCAAAAGGAGTGTGACCAGCAGGTCAAGGGAGGTGATCCTGCCCCTCTACTCCGCACTTTGGAGACCTCACTTGGAGTACTGTGTTCTGGTGTCCTCAACGACAAAAGGACATGGAACTGTTGGAAGAAGTCCAGAGGAGGGCCACGAGGATGATCAGGGGGCTGGAGCACCTCCCATATGAAGATAGGCTGAGAAAGTTGGGGCTGTTCAGCCTGGAGAAGAGAAGGCTGTGTGGAGACCTCATAACAGCCTTCCAGTATCTGAAGGGGGCCTATAGGGATGCTGGGGAGGGACTCTTCATGAGGGGCTGTAGTGAGAGGACAAGGGGTAACGGTTCAAACTTAAACAGGGGGAGTTTAGATTGGATATGAGGAAGAAGTTCTTTACTGTAAGGGTGGTGAGGCACTGGAATGGGTTACCCAAGGAAGTTGTGAATGCTCCATCCATGGCGGTGTTCAGGGCCAGGTTGGACATAGCCTTGGGTGGCACGGTTTTGTGGGAATTGTCCCTGCCCACGGCACGGGGTTGGAACTAGATGATCTTAAAGTCCTTTCCAACCCTAACTATTCTATGATTGTATAAGTCTAAATAGAGTACTTCATACCTAGAACACCTTCTCCATACTATATAAGCCCTTGGCATGCAATCCCTGCATCCAGCAGTAATATGTGAAAGAGAAACAGGTGCAGCGCTTGTTAAATAAATGTCCATTGAACAAAAAGATAGTATGCCTGGAGTGAGTTAATATGAAGGATTTTGGTATCCAGGGAGCAATGAAGTTTACTAAAAATATTTAAAATTTCTGTCAAAATTTTAAAACTTTCCTTAAAAATTAGGTTTTATTTTCTGTCAAATTTTTGGATAAATTTAACTCAACCTCAGTTAATCAATGGGAAATCAAGCAAATTCCAAGAAATTAATGTTGATAGCTGACACATATCCGATATCAAATGATATGGCAATCTATAGGAGATCCTTCCTTGCCCAACGTATAGGCACTAATTAAATTGCTTCAGGCATGTTCACACTGTAAAGGCTTAATTTTAATAGCTGCAGACAATTCTCACAGGATTGGCTGAGCAGGCTGCCTCTGCATAAACTGAAATCTCTTGGTAATCGCATAGCTTGCAAGCAAAACCCCATCAGACTTAAGTGTTCATATGGCACTTTTTCACATTTTTAGCTGGTACAAAGGTCCATCATTTGAGACTCATAGAGAACCTCCTAAATTTTTCTGATTTATTCCAGGTTTATACCTGCCCATAGCTTGCCTCACTTTGCAGCATGCTATTTTTCCTTTCTCACTTTGCCCTTGGTTGAGCTGAATATAAATTCAGTGTTGATTCCTTTTCTTTCTCCCTGTAGATGGGCAGAACTAGGAAATGATTTCATCTGTCTTGTGAATTTACACTGACAAGTAAAATAGAGTATATAAAAAAAAATCAAATCAAAACAACCCAACAAAACTGAACCAAAGTGAAATATAAAGGTTGACTGTCTTTACTCAAAACTTTAAAGTACTTTGTTATGAAAATTATTTGTAAATTGCACAATCTTCAAATGTGGCCCAGAGGTCTGTTTTAGTTCTTTCTCAAGGTACAGATAGGGAAATGATGAACAAGTCTGGAAAGAGTCACGGCTTAAAGGACATTGCACAGAAATTGGTAAATATTTCTTCACATTTGGTTTTTGTGTACTCTTCAAGCCTGCAAAAATGGTTCAGCAAATGGTAAAGCCACATTTTGGAAAGTGCTTAGCGGAGAAA
The DNA here is from genome assembly GCA_028858755.1 of Ara ararauna. Lineage (NCBI taxonomy): Eukaryota > Metazoa > Chordata > Aves > Psittaciformes > Psittacidae > Ara > Ara ararauna. The sequence continues at coordinate 36,476,327 of CM054381.1, read as the reverse complement.
ACTCCTGGAATATTACATCATGATTTCAGCTTTGATTCAGCAAGCAATAGGTCTATGAAGTTTTATATATCCATAAACAGACCAGAGAAGAGATTAACACTCCATTGTTTTAAAAAAGAAAATATCTATACCGTATGGCTAAGCACAAATCACCTGTAAATTGTTTTAAATGGAAACTCTACTCATATTGCTCAAAAATGCTTTTTTACTAAAGTCAGATTCATCTAAATAAAAAATAAGCCAAACTGTAGCAACACATTTTTTGAAATAAATCAATTTCCACTCACCTCCATCCAGTAAACAATCTTAAATTATTTTCAAAAACATTTTTGTCAGATTAAAGATTTTTCTCTTTTTTCAAAGTTGAATTTCATATTTTCAACACTCAATGCTTTACAAGCTGAGTAAATATTTTACAGTCTTGACAGTATCAATGATACTTTTATATAATTATACTGCATAAAAAAGTGTTTCTTTGACACTCTATGCAACTTTTAATATGCCAGAGAAACTGCAGAGGAGATGTAGCAGACATTATTTAATTAGATGCATTCAAATAAAGCTTTGCAAAGCAAACATGAAAGTATGGAACTTCTTAGACCCCTTTGCAGAGGGACTGTAACAGATACAGAGAATTATTTTTTCTCATATATTTATTATGAAAAGTAGAGAAACAAACACTACTGAGACCTTTGTGATACAGATGGCTATACAAAAGATTTTAAAAATATATCCATAAAAATTAGAATACAGTAGAAAGAATAAAAATTGGTTACTTGTTTTTATACTTTCATCACTAGGCCAGATTCAACTGTATTTTTACTTAATTTTAATGTTACACTTTGTAAATAAACACTGCCATGCTTACTTACAGTATTTATTTAACTCTAATTCTGGTACAGTTTGAGTGAATGGATGAAATAAACATCCCTAATTTCACAATAGTACTCCCCATACAGGCAAAATGTGGCACTGAACTCACACAGGAATATACTGCCTGATCCTGCATCTATTGAAGTTAATAGCAAGATTCCCACTGGATTTTCAACAGAGAAGGATTGCACTCCAAAATTCCTGGCATGTAGTCAAACTTCTTGAATTAACAGGCCAATTCTCTTAGGGAAACTCATTGGGGATTTGGAGCTCACTTCGTGAGTTGCATACATGCAATTGCTCTTTGGGTAACATAAGCTGCTCATACAAACTCCATGAGCAAACTTATTTGTACAGACTGAAATTCTACCTGCATACAAAAATGGCTGCTGTAATCACATATGCAAAAAATGCTCTGCATTATGATGCTATGCTAATTATTTGTAACCAATACAGAAAATTAGTCCATCTAAATGCAGAAAATATTTAATACAAGTTTATGTTACTCAAAAGGTGAGCTTATTCATTATTTTCACTTCAGTGAAAAATTGAAAAACTGCAATTTATCATCTCTGATCAGTACAGTCCTTTTCAGTGAAATTCATAACACTAAATAATTTTGTTTTCAATAAGATACTCATCTGCAGTATAAATACTGGAGATGAGTCACCAATATATCATGTCACTGCACATATATGCACAACATCAAGAGGTGTCAACAGAAAGGCTATAGCCCTTTGCCTCCCTTCCCCAAAATATTCACAGTGGAATTCCTAATTCAGTTTTTGCCACAGATAAAAATTATATCAATTTCAAAGGAGTATAACCTATTGGTGGTGACAATACCTCTTTCAGACCTTTCACTTGTATGGATATTTATAGAAAAATAATTTTCTACCCAGTGCTTGGGTAGTGTTTACAAGTGTCCTTGTATGCTCTCACTTCATTACTACTGTTTGACATGCTTGTAGCAGACTTTCTGGGACAGAAGAGAATAAATACTCCTCATGTTATTAAGGTTTGTACGGTTTTAATAATAATGATTTCTTGTGTGAGAACTGGAGAAGGTGAAAAGGCAGGTTTCTATTCTAATTCAACTGTAACTAAGATACTACCATGAGGAAACTGACCTTGTGTCTGACTTAGAGTAGCTATATGTTGTATTGTTGCACAATACACTAAAATGCATAATACCATAGTCACCCACTTAACACTTATGCTGCTGGAAAGATTAACAGGTTAATATGCCTCATTCCTTGTGCCACTATCGAAGAAAATAGCTGAAAGAGGTAAAAAATATGGCAGGTTTCCTGTAGTAAAAGTTTCATGTATTTTTTCCATTAATAAATCATAAGAGCATAATGGATTAAAAGCTGCATCTTCCTGTACTTTCAGGACAATTACAGCAAAATTATTATTCTTTTATCAGCATGGTTTCTACTTTCCAGACCAATATATAAAAGGTCTTTTTCAGTAGGTGTCACAGGAATTTAAGGCTGTAAAATTTCTCTTTAAAAGGTGACAAAAAGTCAACTTGGTAACTTCAACGTCAACAAGGGTAACTGTTCCCCTTCTCACAAAAGGAGGATTCCTCTTTCTCAGGAATTGTGTGTTTATTAGACATACCATAGCTGTCTGGCATAGTTTCAGCTAAGTAATTACGCTCATCAACTTTACCTAGGTGTTCCATAGCCAAGAGTAGATTTAAGGTCAAATCTTGAAATGAAGATGGTTTAACTCTGCCTACCCAGGCTGTTTACCCAGTTTCCTTAGGTAAAGAAAAAGACTTCATCTATGATCAGAATAAATTCATGCAGGGAGATGTTTATAAGAGACCAATTGAAGTAATACTGTTTGGCCTCATTTTTCTTTCTCTTTCCCTACACCCCCCCCCCACCTGCCTTCCTCTGCAGAAGTGACTTCCTGGTTCTCCATGGCCTGTCAAGTACTCACATAGATAATTCTAGCGTTTTTTGCCATATACAGCTTTGATTCTCTCTATGAAAGACCTAACTGTGAAAGAAAAATTCCTATCCAAAATTCCTATCAACTATCTAAAAAAAATTCCTTCTTTGGTATTCACATCTGACACTGTTGGGAGAAAAGCCCAAAAAACAAAACCAGAGGGTTTTGTGTTTTTTTTTTTTTTTTGATGGAACATAGGCATTTGAGTTTAAAGAGTATTGAAGACAACTGTTCCTAGTGCATGTGCTTAAACAGCCAGAATGGTTCCAACTCCAGTGTGGTTCTGGGTGACAGGCAAACATTTCTGCCAATGCAGTGCACAGCCCAAGGGAGACAGGTTATACTTAGATACTACAACTTGCGCGCTACCCTTTGATAAAGCACAAGAATTTAAAGTTTATTTACAAGTAGCAAGTACCAGTACCAAATATATATATTGTGATCTCAACTCCAAAGTTAGAATTTCCCCATCTGCTAATAAACCTTTAAGATAAGTTTACACTACAAATCAGATAAATGGCTATGCATTGTGTAAACATAGCTGAATGATCTCCAGCTTTCTTAGTTCTTGAATTAAAAGTGCAAGTGTTTAAATCAAAGCTGCAAAATCCTTCATATTTTTTGCTAAAAAAAACCAAACAAACAACAAACAAACAACAAAAAAAACCAACATTAGCCTGAAGGTAAAAGAAATTAAAATCTTTTCTGATGCCACAGTCATAATTATCTGTACACAGCTTAGTTTAGAGCTCATTTAATTCTATCTACTTCAGTAGGGTTGGGTTTAGCTTCTTCCAGTTATAGGCTTCAACAAATACGAAACAACCACCAGCCCTATCCCAAAAACGGGGAGAAGGGGGTGCATGTGAATGAAATAATCTTGTTTCTTTTAGATGTTGTGTCTGAGCATGACGAGCAGCTAAGTCATGGAACTATGTAAGTCCATTGTGACTTTTCACCCTCCAGAGTATGTTTATGAGATACAGTTCAGGCACATGCTTAAAAACAAAAAAAAAAAAAAAAAAACAAAAAAAAAAAAAACAGCTGAAATAGCTGTATTTAAGAACAGTAAGAAACAGGCACAAGCATTACATTTAAAACAAATGAAAACCATTATTCCCATGAATGATATGGAGGTAAGAAAAAGATGAAATAAATGCCGTATAAGTTATAAAAAATAGACAATATTCTATCAAACTCCTCTTTCATTGAAAAGGCAACTGATTATGAGACAGATTTTATGAATCTCAATTTTAGTAATGATTTTTATATGATTGCACATAATAGCAATGCTGGAGGAGGAGTAGCATTGAAGAACTGTGGATGAAGTGTTATTTAATGAAAAGATAGTGCTAAAAGATAAACTATCAGGCCACAGGGAGGTCATCAGTTCTTGAAGGACTGAAATGAAGACTGATATTATTCCATATTTATATTAACTAACACAAAGTAGAAATGCATTAATGACAGTCATTGCTGACATGCAATTATGTAGCATTTTAAGAACAAAAATGGATTAGGATTTTACAAAGAAAGCCTGATTGGCCTTCAGAAGAGACAAAACAGTATTGGGATTAATAGTCATATGAAGGGCAAGGACTCATTTCTGTTATTAAGTGGGAAGCTCATCATTTGAGAATGATGGGGAGGAAAATCTCACACATGCTACTTGGTAAAAAGAGTCAAAACAATACAAGTTTGGGAAGAGAAGACGTTAAGAAGAGGAAAAGTCTACAGCATCAGTTAAATTACACCTGCAATATTGCATAAAATATATGTTCAGGAGACACGAATCAGACAGGTAGGAAAAAAAAGTCCCAAACACTCACATACTTCTCCCAGTAAGAAATAACACATCAGAGGGGAAAAGAAATTTTAACTTACTATGCATGGTAATATAAAACCTAAGAGAAGAGAGAATTTCTGCCTATAAATTGATTGGATAAGTAAAGTCTGGGGGAGACAGAATTGTGGAGACCACTGTTTTACGTTAAGTGACAAAGCAGCCCAGAAACAGATGATGTGGTACAAAGCACCATAACATTGAGCTTGATATTTAAGAAAGGGACACTACAAAACAGCCACAGAAGACTCTCCAGTGTCTCCAGGTATACCAAACAACAGACAAAACTGAAATTGAGTGTGGAATTATTAATTAGCGATTGTATGAAAACAATCCTTTGTGGGTAACTTAATTAGTTACCACTCTTAAACTATATCTAGTTAATATTAAGTCTTACATAAAATTGCACATCAATTCTTACATAAAATGCTCTTATAAGAAAGCTATATGACATATTTCGAACTTCAAGAGAGTATAAGGGTTTATACACAATAATATTCTGAGTACTAAGTTTATTTTCACATTATTGAAAATAGAGACAAGAAACACTACAATAATGCCATCTGAGTATTAATCATAGTTTCTTAGCAAGTTCATGGAGAAATTCGGCTGCTGTTTGTCACATAGAAAGTACTCAGGCGACACATTTAAACAGGCAAGAAAATTTAATAAAAATTTTTTTCCCTTATTTTCTTGTCAAAAAAAAAGTCAATTAAAAAGCATGTTCATAATGTTTCAACTACTTCTGTTGACTCTGTATTGAGTCATCCGGTTTTTATGCAACAAGAACTAAAAAAAATAATTTGATAAAACCCAGATCCAAATAATCATGCTTCTCAACTATACCCAAATGATTTTTCCTTGGCATATCAATATGACTGATTCTGGTTGATGACAAAATACAAAAAACATTGACACTAGGGAGAGGGTGCTGCTCCTTAAAGGAAAACACACTTATCTCCTGTACAGTAAATTATTCCTCAAGAGATTAAAGACTAAGATATTTTGTACAATAATGAAAACAATTTCTGCTATAATATACTATTTTGATTGAAGCTGAGGCACTAACTAATTACTATTTATAAAGGAATCAATGAATGTTTATATCTGATATAAATAATCCTAAAAATTCAGTGATGGTGAAAGGTGTTCTTGGTTTATCCCTAACAAATCAAAATAGCTAAAGAACGAACACAGATAATTGATTTTATTAAGTTGCATTAAATTCAAAGTATGAAGGGAATGTGTAAACAAGCTGCTCCAAATTACTGTTCTTCAAATTTCCATCTGTGTTTATCTACCCTACAGCTATCTAAAAGTATAGTTCAATTTCATCTTAATACAGAGTTTTAATCAGGAAGGCCTGGTATGAAGAAAAGTCAAGAACCTCAATATCTGTAGTAAGCTAACGAGTAAATGAAGAAAAATTCAGATCTACCCTTTCAACAAAAATCTTTGAGCTATACACTGTCACTGAATGGGCTGATTTAGAGAAACTGACAAAATTTGGAAAAAAGCAAATTATAATTAAACACCGGCAGGTTTTTCTTTCAAGTAATGGTGTTGACCTACTACTACTTACACTTAGCCATTGGTGGTATTTCTTACAGGGCAATATAATAGCAAATTGCAAGTTTAATTCCATTTGTTAACCTACAATAACGAACACAAGAACTGCCTGATCTAAAAAAATCTGTTTTTTGTACAAGACAAATGATGAAAAAGGCAGAAATTGTTATGCTTACATCTTTCTTCTCCCCACCCCTAACCAGATCTCCTCTGAACTTTCTTTCCAATGGGTAAAACAGGAAGTATTTCATAATTACCAAATCTCACAAGATCACAATATTCTTCTTGTTAGCTATTAGCGATAACCCTACCTTGATTTAAAAAGTTATAATATCTTTTAGGGCTGAAGACTGGATATCTGGCCATAATATTTAACAAAAAACATTATTAAGATATACAGTCAGTTCGGGGACTACAAGTGTTTATTCTGAGACCAATTTACTACTATTTTTTATAAAGACTCTCACACTGAACCACTCAGGGAAAAGAGCAACTGCTAGAAAACTCTCCCAGGGGTGCACAAAATCTGGGCAAGTATTTTGCACCCTGTGCTGCTGTTCAGAAAGGGTGTAGGTTTGGTGTGGCAGATACATATGCCCTGAAAACAGCTGAAAGGGGTCTGTAATGCATAGAGAGCATGATGCAGACAGAGAAATATGGATTAGGTGTGCTTTTGGAGGCAAAAAATTTACCTCTACAGCTCTGCCCACCTATACTGTTCATGACAGCCTTCCAGCAATGCTCAGGCTGCATGGCTGGTCATTTTAAAATGACCCAGGCTTCTCTAGTTTTACTCCAACAAAGCTTATCTAACACTCCCTTACTGAAGAAATCAGTGCAGCTATTGCTGAAACATTTGTGGCACCAGCCCTCCATTATTGCTGCTGGCCTTTGACAAAATATTTATTTTCAGAACCTGACTGCTAAGTTAGTGAACACAGTTAAATTTATATCCCCCATTCCAAAAGTATTTCTATTTTTAGTATATTGGCATTTTTTAATCTCTGTTAGTGGGTTTTGAAACATCATGTCTCATTTGAATACATTAGCATATCAATACCACAAGGTCATTACTGAATGCAGGAAATGAAAGCAGTTTTACATGCCAAGATTCCCCAAGAAAACCAGGAAAAGCAAGAGAATAAATTGCCTACTGTTTTGTAAAAAACAGACAAACAAAAAACAACCAACCAACCAAAAAAACCCCTACAACCCCCCCCCAAAAAAAAAAAAAAAAAAAAAAAAACCAAATACAAAAACAACAAAACAAACAACAACAACAACAAAAAAAAACACAAAACAAAACACAAACAAACAAGAAAAAACAAAAGCATGAAGAATTTGTTCTATAGGCATTTGATACATCTGTGCCATGGATGGCCCTGGTCCAAAGAGTTATGGATCCCTTTGCCCTTTCTGATTTTAAAAACATTCAAAATTATGTTTCACATATAACCATCGAAAGAGAACTATGATGAAAAAAAATAAAACCATTAAAAGGAAACACAGTATTTTACTCATTGTTGCTAAGCAACTCTGGATTTGCAGTCCATTAAATTTCTGGTCAGCACGAGCAGCACAGAAACCAAAAAAAGCCTATTTAATAGTACTTTTTACCTGCTAGTGCAACAGTTACTGGGCTGTGCCTGGGATTGGGCAATTCACTATACCCTACCATCATAAAATTCTTTTAACCAACAACTGTACCATGGCAGAGATAATCCTGGTTTCCTGCCACTGAAGATTCAAACTGAGACATCTAACAGTCTACCATAGATGAGCACTCCAAAAAAGATAATACTGTCATTAAAACATTCACTTAAATATTTTTCTGCAGTAAATACACGTCTGAACTTACTAGAACCTATATATTGCATATAGTCATACTGCAATATAAAACAAACTCATTATGGTATTTCAAATTACAGCTATGCAGCAAACTCAAGAAATTAAACTCAAGACTAACAATTAGAGGCATCCTGACATTAACTCAGAATGTACGTTTCGCTCATCAGGGAAATGTAAACTTTAAAGTTTTACAGGAATTTGGGTTTGAATTCTCACTCTTATTCTGCATCTAGATCCATGGCTGTAGTTTGGATCCACCTGTCCAAAGTATGCTTGAGAACATACAATCTTGAACAGAAAATTGACCAGTAGCATAGAGAAATGTCAGCATCAAATTATAATTCCTTTTGATGTTATTCAATGGCTTCATCTTTCATTTGCTTTCATTATTCTTCAAAAAGACTTAAAAAAATACTCTTCCCTTTTTGATCAGTACAGCAATCGAAAGTCCACAAGTTAATAATTTCCCACTAATATACGCAGAAACTGAGGTGGAAATTAGTTTAGGAAGCGTAAGGGTTTTCTTAAATTTAAGATATTTCACAGTGCTTCTTGAACTTTGAATTTTCAGACTGATAGACTGAGTGAAAAAGCTTCTATTTGCATTTTATGGGGCATAGATGTATCTAATTAAGATGTAGAAAAGGCTACAGAAGTATGTGAAAACATACAAGATGATTTTAGGGTGCAAAGGAAGTTTTCTTTGACTTTTGTCCGTGGTTGGGCAATAACATAATTAGTAGTATGATTCTTTAGGGAAATAGAAATCCATTAGTTATATACTTTAAACATTTTATATCCATTACAGTACAAAGCCTACTATCTCAATTCTTGAAATCTGTTTTGCACTTCACTTTTTCACTCCGTCATCAGGTATGCCCTGCTTCTTTTGCCAATGAGAAGAGCTGCTTTCTAGACTTCTGTTGACACATTAATGAATGCCCCAAAGAAATAGAAAATGGCCAACTCTGTATTAGTGCCATAGGGCAATTCTGTTGTGCCCAGAAGATCAGAGCCCCTGTGAGCAGAGACTGTTAGATGTGCAGGAGGCACTGGATGTGCTGGTTTTGCATCTCCCAGCAATGGCAGGTCTGAGAATGGTAATGGTGTAGCCGGACAATTCAAAATTTTTGCTTTAGTCACTGGCAAGACACAATGAATACATATACTCTTATCTGAACTTAAAAACTTAGCGAGATGGTTGCAGTCCAGAGAAGCAATTTTCCTCCTAACCTGCTTTCCAGTGGGTTGCAGCTAATAGACCTGATTTTGCTAGATATAAATTTTGCAGGGAAAAGGGGGAAAAAAAGAACATATCCACTGTTAAATATACCCACCATTTAAAAAAAAAAAAAAAAAAAAAAAAAAAAAGGGGGGGGGTGCAGAAAAAAAAGCAAGCCTTAAGCCTCAAGGTACAAGATGTTGCAGCCTGGGAGAATATTCTATGGAAATGCTGTTTTATTTTTGTCCTGTTCTTACACCTTTCTCAGGAATCTGTTAATGACCACTGGGATCCTGAATTAGCTGTATCTGTACCACATCCAATGTATCCATGCTTGTTTACTAAGGAGATTCTTTTTATCTATGCTAACTCTGTACTGACAAAACTGAGTCACTTTTTTGTGATTTCCATGAGACATTACGGAATATATATAAACTTTCTGCATTCATAGGAAAATATACAACCATAGTCCACATAACATGCTGTACTGTCCCAGGACACCACTCACTATTCAGAAACCTAAACCACAACATTTAGCAACATTCTTGGAAAACCCAAATCTAAATTGTCATCTAAATATGTGACTGCCAAACACCATCTTTTTTTTTTTCCACATCAAAACACTGCCTCCAAAGCTGCCTTGAAACAAACCACCCAAACCAAACACCCCCCCCCCAAAAAACAAAAACCCAACAACACAAAATCAAACAAACAAACAAAATAAACAAACAAAGAAACAAACCAGTCATTCTGTGAAGGCCTATACCTCCATGTAGTATTAACATACAGTTGAATCTGAGCAGCCTATATGGGAAGTTAGAGGTAGAAACATTAATGTTTTGGAAGTAGGGCAATTGCTCCAGTCCTCAACAGCATTGGTGGCCCTCCACTCACTCTGGTTTATCTTTTTTGTAATGGAGGACTCAACTGGGCACACTATCCAGATATCATCTAAAGTGCCCTAAATAGAGTGAAATAATCCCTTTCCTTGCTCTACCAGTTGTGCTCCTGCTCATACAGCCCAAGATGCTGCTGGCCAGTTTTGCTGCTATGGCACATTCCTTGATTATGTCCCACTTGCTGGCTACCAGGACACCCACAGCCAGTCAGTGTTTGGCCTGCCTTTTTGGCAGAGATTCTTCCTTACTGGGTCAGGACTTAGCATTTGTCCTTGTGTTTCATATTGTTCCCATCAGCCCATTCTTATACCTGTCTAGGTCTGAATATCAGCCCTGCTCTAGAGCAGATCAACTGCTTCCCCCAGTTTGGTGTCACCTGCAGACCTCCATCACCTCATCCACATTGTTGGTAAAAAAGTTACACAGGATCAATCCCATGATAGACCCCTGTTTTACTGCATGTCTTACTGGCATCCAGGTAGAGTACATGTCTCCTCTAAACGCTTCTATTCTTTTTTACTTATCTGATTGTCCACCCATCCAGACTATAACATCCTAAATATGATACAAAGGTGCTACATGGGACTGATTTGAAAATCCCAATAACATTTGTTTTTAAGCTTACCCTCCGAGCACTGAGAGACACTACAGGTTCACAGTTAAGTAATTATTTCTTTTTCTGTTCAGATTTTTCTACTTCTACTAGCTCTAAATAATTTTATAGTCATGTATACAGTGATTATGTTTCTCTCACAAGTAAGAAAAATTAACTTCTAGATTACTTCAGAAAGCTAATAACCAATAAGGCTTTTTGAGCTACTATGACTGCAGCAAATTAGCAGAAACAAAACACTATAAAATATGAATTTGAGTTGTTTTTAAAGGAGAAAAGATTATTTATTTGAACCAGACAAAATTCATGACAGAATACCTTTTATCATGACTCTAATCTATTAAAATAAAATCTGTTAAAAAAGGCTTCTAGTGTTACTATTTTGATAATGAATGGAAGTATCTCAGCAAAGTCTAGCCAGTTATCGTCTCATGTTCCAGATCCACAAAAAGGTTATCTACAAAACATTTAATTAAGAAAAAGAAGGCAATTCACAAACTTTTTAATGGTAACTTTCTTATCAGCAACTTTTAGCAATGTGAAAGAGAAACATATTTTTTTCTTTGTCAAAAGCAAACAGAATCCAAAAGTCCAGAAGCAAAGTGTTGGCAGCAATTATTTCAACTAGGAATTGCTGATAATGTGACATAAAATATTCTCAAGGGAAATGCAAACTCATGATACATTACTTTAAAGCAAGTTTTAATGTGGCTATTAGAACTAGAATTTAGGATTTTAAGTTAAAAAAAAAGTAAAAGGAGATAGTTATAAGGAAACGTATACTGGAAAATATCAAAAGAAATTTAAATACTTTAGTAAGCAAATCTTTCAGTGAGCATAGCTTTAAAAAACTTAAAATTTCAAGTAACCTGAAAATGTGTTGTTGAAGTTACAAAAGAAATGCCTGTTCTCTTATATACATATATATTGATACAATCCACACATTATGTGTCCTAGTAACATATTGTCACATACACAGGCACACTATTTCAGTATAGCTTTCACTTTCAAAGTTTATATGCCTCTTATTTCCATGAATTGAAAAGTATTAATTCCTATGACATAATTCACCACAGCACCTCAAAATGTTTTATAAGAGTCATTTGACAGATAGGGAAGCTTAGACAGAATCATGAAGTAGTTTTCACAAGGTCATGCAGCAAGACTGCAGTAAAACCAAGAACAAATGTCATGGTCTTATATTCTATCTATAAGACAGACATGTACAAAATTACATTGCCCATCATTCCTCCTACCTCATATTTAGAAGCAAAGATTTTGATACAGATTTGTGGATTTACCTTCACATTATAATCCTTGGTATAATAAGAGCTTTAAGTTTATCTTGCCTTTTGGTTTTGTTCTGGAATAAATATTATAGAAAATATTATCTCTGCTGTCCTTGTGACTTGGAACAACAGGCTTGGTGAACAGAGACTGAAACTGATCCAAAACATAAGTCCTCACAAGAGATCACAGGCTGTCACAGATTATTTAGCAGCCTAATATATACAGCTTGAAGAAAAATGGATCAAAGATACAGAAAGAATAGTATAGTTCTGAGTAAGCATTGTTATTCTGCAGAAGTTATTTCTTCTGACCTCAAAGGGAGGAATACAGAAGAACAAAAGTAACTGAAGCATGCAAGCATATTTTATGGTTTCTGTTTATATTACCATCCCTCCCTTGTATTTGTTTGCAACTTATGGTCACCAAGTCTCCAAGGAAATCAAAGTGTCTGTTGAATTTCTGCATACAAGCACTTTATGGACTTCTGTATTTTCACCATTGGGGTCCCTTAAGTTGATTTGATCCCTAAGCAGATATCCCACTAGCACAAAATGGTTTTGTCTGTATCGTTATAGATATCCCATCATAGAATCATGGAATAGTTAGGGTTGGAAAAGACCTTAAGATCATCTAGTTCCAGTGATCTTTCAATATCTTATACAGTTTATCTAAGAATTCAGAGCAGTAGCTATTTCAAATAATACTTTCTTCTTGGCAATATCACTACCACCTCTTAAGACATTCATCTTTTTGGCAAACATGTTTTTTCTGTAGCTTCTAGATAGTGGAGCAGACTTCTTACTTTCCCAGTAATTCCATACAGAAATGAGATACATGGTAAGATGTTAGTTTATATTTAAGCTTATTTTTAGTCTGGTATATGACTAAACAAAATGTGGGAAAGAGAGTTTTAGAAACTTCTCTCTAATTCAAGTTACGTGTCATTAATTACTAAATATTTCTGTATTTTCATCCCTGTATAAGTGAACTGATGTTTTTTGAAAACATGTTACAGAAGTCTGACATACAACCTAGACTTAGTAGTCCCACCATGAAAAATACTTTTCATACCATTTTATAAAGGCCTTTTTTATCAAATGTGTGACTCTCTGCTTGATGCCCTAGCTATCCAATCTTCAGTACATATGAGTGTATTCAATCAAGCCTGAGGAGCTTTTCTTTCTTGCAAGTTTCTTAACAGCAGTACCCATAAATTCTGCTAAGATAGCCAGGTTCAAATTCCATTAAAATAATTTAATTTAATTTCATCTAGACATATATTAAAAAAAAATACAGTGGAGCAAAGAAGGGAAAGGAACATGGGGAAATAAAACTAAAAATATAGTCCTCCACAAAGCTGAAATTAAATGCAATTTGCAGGGACAAACTGAGGCTTACCTTACGGTAAGCGCAAAGCATATCAAGGTTATAGAAGCCATTATTCTCCCACAGAGACATCCCCTTTTCCTTACCTCAGCAAGACCCTTGCTATATGATATCTCAAAGACACAATGTGAAAACTTGAAGATCAGTTTTCAAACTCAGCCACAAGTGCATATTTACATATTCCCAAGTGGGCAAGTATCACAGTACCTTTGAGCAGCTCTGTATGCCACAGACATTCCCTTATTTAGAACCAAGATGATTATGTTTAAGCAGAGAAAAACTTTCAACTACTTTCAAGGTAAAAAGTAACAATGATTGGTTGCATATCTAGTAGTTTTAAAGTGTGATATTGCTGACATTTTCAAGTCTGTCTCAGTTCCAAGTTATTTAATTTATGAATATAGTCACATGAGAAGCCAAATGGTAAAAAAATAAATAAATAAATTCACAAAGTGATAACTTGCCATTGAATTCCATATTCTGTTACAGTACAAGAAGTAATTTCCAATTGCAGTGGACCCTAAAGGGGCTGAAATATTTGGAGATTTATGTAGAGGCAGAGTTAGATGAAGTATTTTGCAGTGAATGATTCAATTATCTTGAGAAAGGCTCCCAAAATTTAACAATTTGAATAATTACTTTTCTTAATGCATTTTTAGAGATACTATAAAAATCTCTTTGTAAGAAAGCAAGCAAAAAGCAAGTGGAGAGAAAGAAAAAGAGGAGAGAGGAAAGAGGAGAGAGGAAAGAGGAGAGAGGAAAGAGGAGAGAGGAAAGAGGAGAGAGGAAAGAGGAGAGGAAAGAGGAGAGAGGAAAGAAAGAAGAAAGAAGAAAGAAAGAAAAAAGAAAGAAAAAGAAAGAAAAAAGAAAAAAGAAAAAAGAAAAAAGGAAAGAAAAAAGAAAGAAAAAAAGAAAGAAAAAAGAAAGAAAAAAAGAAAGAAAAAAAGAAAAAAAGAAAGAAAAAAAGAAAAAAAGAAAGAAAAAAAGAAAGAAAAAAAGAAAAAAAGAAAGAAAAAAAGAAAGAGACTATATTGATAAGGTAAATCCCCCACCAAGATGTGGACTTATTTTGATACAAATATTTTGTAATGAGTATTTGCAAATTACACTTTCTTCTTCATAGAAAATTCTAGTACATAAGCAGAATTAATATATTTACAAGTTTAATAAAATCTTCTCTGCTCCTTATTTCAATACATTCTGCTATGGCAATTATTATTAGCCATCCACAAACTACATTTACATTACTCCCACTGTTAGAAATTCATGAAAGGAATAAAATCTATTTTATCTGAATTTAAACACGGTCATCGTATCTTCATACTCTCTGCCACACATGAATTATTTTCATTTTTCTAAACAGTTTTTGCTTTTTAGTAATTTCCATTGAGCAGAATGATGAAAAGAAAAATGAGAGGAAAAAATACTGAGTCCCAAAAAATGTTAAGTATGTATAGGATAGCACTAAACTACAATCACATATATTCTTGATAGATGTTTAAATTTTATAGATGTTTAAAGGCAACCAAGAAAACAAGGGTATACGGTGTGCATACCAAAGTATGCTAAAGTTCTCAAAGCACACTTCAGAATAAGCCAAATTGCCTTGAAAATATGGGTAAAAGCTAAAATGCCCTTTTTAGATAAGGAATTAATTCAAATCTGATACAAGCCGGTTTGATAACTTTTTTAATGACTTTTTACAGATATTTATTATCTGATTAGTTATCACTGGTTATGTATCCTTCTAACAGAAAAGCTAGCATACTACTCTGAGGACTAATTTTATCACAGTTTAAGACCTATTTGCCAGCAGTGATTGCAGAGAGAAGACTGCTTTCTGAGAGAGAATGATTAAGAGAGCAGCCACAGTAGAAATAAGAAAAGTAATTGCTTTGAATAAAACCAACAAGATGTAAAATGCTGTGAGTGATTCTTACATTAATGCGATTTCTACATATTTTTGTATCCTGACCTTTACAGTACAGATAATAAGACATTATTTCATAATAATTAAAAAACGCACAAATTCTTGTAATATTTCTAAAATCTAGTGTGCATAGGGAGAGAAGGAAAATACTTCTCAATTACAAATGTTAAAGAAAAAAAATAAAAATAAAGGCAGGTAAATATAAATCAGAATGTGAGACTCTACTTTCTCCACCGTTTTAGTCCAGACAATTTTGATGTTAAGCAGGTTTCACACACATACGCTTACTTGTCAGAGTTACTATGGTGAGATACACAGATACACGCTCCCTGTTGTACTGGTTTACACTGGGCATTAAGATCAAAGACTACCAACAGGAACGTCCTCTCCCACCAGATTCTCTCTGTAAAAATGAAGGAGCCAGAGAAGAGCCATCTGTTATTTTACCAGTACAGATGTTAGTTTGTTTTAGAAGACCTTTCCTGCATATCTACCTCAGCTGAAATAAACTTTGCATGCTTTGCACTAGGAACAAAAAGCAATGCATGTATTCTGACAGGCAGCACACAGCCCTTTAAAAGAAGTGTAACTTTTTACAGTGAGACAGAATGGCAGCAAGTACAGGTTCCAAGAACAATACTAAAAATAAGACACAGTCAAAAAAAAACAAAAACAAAAAACAAACAACAAACCAAGAATGTTGGCAAAAATTTGTAACTTTTGCAAGAATTTAATTAAACGTTTGCTTGAAGACTTGGTTTATTCATTTTTTTAATATACCCTAATTAGCAAGAATATTCTGGGGATATCTCTGCTATGCAGATATTCCTTTTGTTTCTATTTTCTTTTGTTTCTCTTTACATTATATTTTCATAAAATTATTTTTGCAACACAAGACTTACACTTCCTTTGTTCCTTGTTGCAAACTGACCCCATCATCATACCTATTTTTACCAAGTGTTATACCTTAGTCTTGCCTTTTTATTATGAATCCTATTATATTTCATGTCACCCATTTTTGTCCCTCCTTTGTCAGGATTGTGATCTCCCAAAAGGGAAACAACCAATCTGAAGTCTCACCCATAAAAAGCAGAAAAATCTGTCAGTACCTGATCTCTCAAACGTGAGCAGCTGGTGTTATGACTTCATCTCAGTAGGTAAATTAGGATAAATGCTGATATGCCTAAAATGCTAATAAGAGCCTAAAATGTGCAAATGTATTTCAATGAACAGTATACAAACTTCTTTGACAGTAGACTAAGACAACTAATACAGTTTCAAGCATACTTTCTTAATATTAGTCTGCATTTTTTTTTTAAATTATACATTGGTGAGTGGCCTGATCTACATGCCCATTCATAGCAATTCTCTACAACAATCCCAGATGTTCTTACATTTTCTCAGTGGAAATTTAACAGAAAGAAAACCTGCCTAATGTTTCAAGGAACGCTAATTTTTTTTTGTGAATGTATTTACATTTCTAATTTATTGGGGTTTTGTACTCCATGCTTAATTTCTTAAAATCATGGGACAAGTTTTCTGGCCCTAATCTCAGAACTTCTCTGAAGATATGAAGAATAAACACCACTCAGGGAATGTCAGCTTGCTCTAAGGACAGACATCATGAGGTCCCACTTAATTCTGCACCCTTCAAAATTCCCTTATTTTACTGTCACAAGTTGGTGACAATAGAACCTGGCAGTAGGTGTTGCTCTGGATACATAACAGTCCTCTAGAATAACCTTTCCTCCCATCCCAAAACATCATTTTCCTTCTTTTGTCATATATGTGTCCAAGTCTTAAGTACAGTGAGATGAGTGACAGACTGACATTCATGCTCTTTGTGGTGACCCACAGGCATTTCCCTCCTATTCTGGTAGCCAAAAATGTAGTTTACCTACTTACAGATCAAGCTTCAGGGACAGATGAAGAGACATTTAACCACTGGAACACTGTTATACAGTCAAAACATAACAATGCAGACATCATATTGTCAAAATGTCAACCACATTGTTTCAAAGCCCTGGCTTTAGCTGTCATGCACACCTTTATTTGTCAACACCTCTAAAAATCCATTTTGGTATGGCTGTAGGCAATGAAATGCTATGCAAAGTAGAAATAATTGGAAGCTTATATGCAAAACCAATTAGGTATCCAAAAGCAGTACTGCAAACCTGGAAACACAAAGTAAACAACAAACAAATCAAAATATTAGAAGTTTATATTGTCTAGTGGACTGTAGTTAAATGTGATACATTCAAATACATTTAATGTCTAAAACACACTAAAAGTTCATGGACTCAAAGTGAGAAAAGTAAGTAGCAACTTTCTAAGAAGTCATAGTCAAAAAGGCATTATGCACTTTGTGCATGTTATTTAAAGTAAAAGGAAGACAGTTCAAACCTACTAATGATATTGTAAACATAAATATTTGAAGTGAGTTAGAACCAGCAAAAATTCACTGGCAAACAATACAGGAGTTTCTGTCCCTTGAAGTAACAAATAGATTATATTTTATATTTTAAATGCTAAGTGAGAAACAAATGTCTCTAACATAACAATGGTAACTGTTTCTATACAAGATCATGTTACAGACCCATGCTATTGTACAGGGACAATTTTATCTAGCAATTTGGAGGAAGAAGCATTAAAGATGCTTTCATAATATATAGAAGCAATTGTTTGCTGTAAAAATATATCCATTACTGCTAAATATTATAAAGATATCTTTATATTAATTTCTGATTAAATGCCTAAATAATTTTCTACAGTCATGTCTAGCTTAATATCATACCATGACATTAAGGTCTACAGAAAATTAAAGCATCTTTTGCTTAAAGTCTGTCTTAGACTATTGCTAATTAGGCCTTGCCTAAAAATCTTGTTTTGAAATGATAGAAAACCAATTTCTAATGCCTTAGTTATGGAATATTTGAAAGCTCCGTAGCATATGTGCTTTCAAGTTTTTTTTACCCTGCAGCAAGTACAAGGTGAATAAAAATTCTTCACTCAATGAAAGAGAGCATAACCACATTCAACTTCCTGCCACTGAGGAATAGGAAGGTCTAAATAAGACGGTTATTGAGAAGACACAGATTAAGTGCTAATCTTTCACCCCATGCCCAACTCAAATGTGAAAACCCCCTTCCTACATCTCCCAAAAATCACATCACATTTCACTTTGGATGAGTTCCTTTAGTCCCCACAGTTACCACTCTACTTGACTATGCACAATTTTTCACGAGCTTATGCTTATTTTGTGGGCAGTAAAAATAAAAATAATAATAAAAAAAGAAAATCTGTGTACTGTTTTTTACATAAGTGCTTATCTCAGATATGAAAGGAAAAAAAAAACCTGTGTTGCCAAAATTACAGCTGTATGTGCAAAAAAAAAATATAAAGCTTACTTAGCGAGATGTTAGATATAATCATATACAAATCAAAACTCTTTCCTGACACAGAATGCTATAGGAACAGTAATAAAGTAATGATAATGTGTCTTCTGAATTATCATTCTGGAACCGTACACAAGCCACTGCTATCCTTTATTAGGAAACAAAGTCTGGTATCAGTAGTTTTCTTCCCCAATGACAACTGATGTGTAACATGTCTTTCTGTACAGAAACTGTTATCACACCACACTAATTTTTCATTTTATTTTGTGTTTTTCAATGTTCCTCATTGCCATTAAACTCCAGAATATGGGTCTTTGGATCCACCAATACAGCAAAGCCATGCAAAACTATCAGATTCTCTTGATTATTACATAAGTCACATTAGAGAAATAAATCTGTATATATACAGATTTAATCAATAATCAATATATTATGGAGTTTATAGAGAAAAAATACATCTTAAAGACATTTTTAGGACTCTTCTAAAGGCAATGGGAGGGTGAGAAGAATCCCTGGTTTTTCCCTTTTCAAAGTTAAAAACTGAAGTAGCACTTTTCCACTAATATGTAATATTTCAGGACAGCTGTCATGGTTTAAGCTATGAATCACGCAGCCTGCTCACTCCCCCCTCTTTCTTCCCCCCCACTCTGAGGGGGGGGGTGGAAATGGGGAGAAGAATCGAAAGAATGTAACTCCCACAGGTTGAGATAAGAACAGTCCAGTAACTAAGGTATAACACAAATCACTACTGCTACCACCAATAATAATAATGACAAGGGAAATACAAGGGAAGAGGATACAACTGCTCACCACCCAACGACCAAATCGTGAACTAAACTCTTCCAGGTTCCTGCCCCCAGTTTTTACACCCTGGGCATGACGTACTGTGGTATGGAATACCTCTTTGGTCAGTTTGGGTCAGGTGTCCTGTTTCTGCTTCCTCTTAGCTTCCCCTCCTCCCTGGCAGAGCACGAGATTCAGAAAGTCCTTGGTCAGACCAAAACATACTAAGCCGTAACTACAAACCTCGGTGTTTTCAGTGCTGTTCCCAGGCTGAAAGTCAAAAACACAGTGCTGCACCAGCTACTACAAAGGAGAAAAAAGACTGCTGCTGCTGCTGAAACCATGAAAACAGCATATCTAAAAGTAGCTTTAAGCTCTGCAGCTCTGTTAAATGACCTGAATTACCTGTCTGTGCCTTTTGGTCTGTGCGGCAATCTGGTATTTCTCCTCTTTTACGTAGTCTGTTTCCACAGGTATTTTGGTTTGGACACATTTGTCCTACACATTAAAAAACATTCACCTGTGTTTCAGTGGTTTTTAGGTCTGAAATGTCTAGAGCCACATCCATAAAAAATTTTGAAGAAGAAAACTTTTTTGTACTTTTTGTCAGGAAAGAAATAAAAAGAAATGTGCAGTCTTGC
The DNA here is from genome assembly GCA_028858755.1 of Ara ararauna. Classification (NCBI taxonomy): domain Eukaryota; kingdom Metazoa; phylum Chordata; class Aves; order Psittaciformes; family Psittacidae; genus Ara; species Ara ararauna. Next base: position 36,456,070 of record CM054381.1, on the reverse strand, counting down.
AACACCCGAACACTTCTAGACACAGTTATTCATGAAATGCTTTGGGCAGAGTTTCACCCAGGTGAATAAAATACTTAGCTAAAGATTTTGACTTTTTTTTTTTTTTTTGTAGGTGCTTGGGGATTTTTTTGCCTGTTGTTTTTTGTTAGTTTGTTTGCTTTTTTGAGTTTTTATTTTTATAGTTAGATTTGGATGGATCTTAGCTGAATGATTAAATTGGGTGCTGACTGCTCCACATTTCTGTCTGTCTGCTGGGACTTATTCTCACAGAAGTAGTGGTCAAGAGTGATAGGACTATTTAATAACAATTTTCATCTTACTACCTTCCACATGGGAGAAGACACTCAAAATTAGGAGTCAATTCTGGAAAAAAACAATGGCAACAGATCATCAGTTTGCTCAAGATAGTTTCAAACCCTTTTGGATCTAAACCAAGTTAGGTCTGAATAACTTTCACTGGAATATGTACATTTAGTAAATGTTTAGTAGTAGAAGCCATCAAGAGGTAGACAAGAAGAAATATACGTGGGGCAGTTGAGATACACATTATCACTTTCATCTTTGAAAAGAAAAGCTGAAAAAATTTGCTCTCTTTTTTTAATCCATTCCTACTGAAACAACTGCACATGATAGTTTATTATCTAGGTTCTGTAAATTTTGCATTCTAGGGATGTTAATGTTCTTCAACCATTACTTGGTGTAAACCCAACAACTTTCTCCTTTCTTTATTCCAAGTTAAAAAAAAAAACAACCCTGTTTTACATGTTACACACTCATGGAATCAAGATGATATTTGAGTAGAGTGCACCCCTATGTTTTCTTACTACTAATAGAATGCAAGCCCTTTTAAGTAGTGTATTATGAAGAGCAGCAAAGACATTGAGCCTCATCTTGACAAAAATTACTAATATGCAAAAATTCTTATTAAAATCCCACTCACATGGGATTCAAGTTCCGGAATACCTTTACTCATTTGACAAATAGACACTATGGTCAGAAGGATCACATTTCATCAAGACGCATGCCCATCTATGTACAGTTTGTCTATAGGGGACACACTTCAATTCTGAGCCTCAAGTCCGCTCCATTTACGTACCATATTACTCCTCTGACATATACGACTTCAGTTTTACTTTGCTATCAGTGATTATACACACATGTTGCAGTGCAAACAGAGTGTATATAAGACACTACTTCGGAATTCAGAAGCTAAAGTCTCATTTCTGCCTCGATTCTATAAGTAGAGGTTTTTTCCCCTCACCTAAAATTTAAATTGCCATCAGTCTTCTATCTTCTTTCTCGCATAGTTTCATAGCCCACTAGTCAGGAACTCTCATGCTGTGATTGTGAGACTAATCAACAATCCAGCTGAGTTTATCTGCCAGGTGCGTACAGAAGATTCTTTATTTGAGCAAAGAGTTAAATTTCTTTCTTTGTGGTTTCTATCATAGAGCCATCCCACAGATTCAGAAATCTTCAAGAGACTCTTTAGAATTGAGGTTTCACACACCATGTAGCCTTTCCTTTTAAATTACTGTTAATGCTGTTTCAGAGTTCCTGCTTTTCTGACAACAAACCTATCTGCTACTACGGAAGTCTTAGCAACACACCAGTTTTTATTACATCAGTTAAAGACAATTATTGCACATGCCTAGGAACATTACACGCTACATCACCTTTGCTATTTCTTAGGTCTAACCAACCAAAAGAGCAATATGTAACCACAAAATACTCAGGTCAGAACATTAGCAATCTCAAAGGTACTTTATTAAGTGGCATATTTTCACTTTCCATCTTGGCAGATTGAGACACAGTGAGTTTTTCACTCAAGGGAAAATCTGCTCTGTATTAGATACGGATCCTGATCTACATAAGATATTAACACATGGTGCAAGGCCTCTTCTACACCAGTTGTAGAAGCATAGCTTCTTTTTCGGCAACAGTGAAATAATGAAATGTGAATCAGGCATATTGCAATCATTATCTTATTTTCATTGTCCTGCGCTGTTCATCTTGAAAATAATGAAGCAACATTTTGAAAATTATGTGAAGGACCAGGTGTAAATTAATACACGCTTATGCCTTAGCGGCTTTTGAAAAATGCATCTTTCTGCTTGTTTTAGAGTACTGAAAATAATTATTTGACTACATGCAGCAACTTCGGGACCTCAGATATATAACATTTCAATTCAGCCATCTATAAATACAGATATTAAAAGAAAGCAATTACTCCTGAGTGACTAGTAGTTAACAGTTCAAAACCACAGAAAGACAGAAAGAACTTTTTTTTACAAATGCTTGGTCCAAAAGTATATTAAACTGAGTGTTATCTAACATAATTACAAGTCTGAAGACATTAATGCTATTTGTTATTCCAGTTGACTTGTCTGGTGGTGGATAAAGTAGACTAAGGGCTAATAAACGCATCAATTACAAAATGGTTTTCTGCAAGAAGAAAGCAAGGAAAGAGTGGAAACAACAGAAAGAAGCTGGGAGGTCTTTCAGATTTGTATTTCTTTTGCTATCAGATCTCACAAGCAACTATGTCTATACTCCCAGTCTTTTGGAGATTGAGCTTATTGAATTATTGGGTCTGCTCTACTTCCAGCCTGCTGACAGATTCTTACAGAAAATGCACTGGTTAATTTTGCTGTCTTGTAGAGATTATCTAGTACATATCTCAGTCCAAATAAAGGGGAAAAGAAAGACAAGTCAAGCACCACGATCATGCCTCAGTACTTTAGGTTAGACAGAAGTCCTTGAATTAAAGTATTTACTCCAATACTGTGAAGATACATAGGTAATTACAAATACAAGCAGTACATGGGGGTATTTGTTATTAAGAATGCCTCAGCCTATCTGAAAAATGGAAGAGCTCCTAGTTACCTTTTCACTGCCTCTGAATTGTCCTCAGATAAGTTCATAAAAACTAATCAGCAGCTGTAAGAATACTCCTAGGATTTTTTGTTTGTTTCTTTTACTCAGTGGTACTTGCGCCATTTACTAATGAAACTATACACACACAAGCAGACTACCTATATGACACTTACGTAGTTACAAACTTCTTATGCTTCAGCACATACCTATTGTAGTAATGATCGATGAAGTTCAACAGACAGTCAAGTGAACATACTCTGAAAATTAGAAAAAGCACCAAGTTTATAGTATACTTGCACACTTCCTCCCTTTTGGGGAATACCTGCACTTTCCTGATAGTTTTCAGGTCTCTATTTTCTTACAGAGACAAGTAGGAGAAAAAATAGTTTTCTGTCTTCAGAAAATCCTGTCCTTGTACAATGGAAACTAATACCCTTTTTAGTTTCATCTACTGTGGAGGCTTAAATGGTGATGGGCTTGCATCTTCTTCCGGTCATTTAAGGAAAAAGATGGCTTGCTGAAACTGAGAGACGGCTTTGGTTATGAATGCAAGAAACAGAAAACTGAATAATTTAAAAAATAGAGGGATGACTTCCCAAAAAACCAAACCAAAACAAAAAGAACCCCAAAAAACAAACAAAAAAAAAAAAAAAAAAAAAAAAGGATTTATTTTCTGGTGTAAAATTAAGTAAATGTCTCAATTTCCTGAAGAAAGGTGACAGTGGTAGAAGTGAGGGACAAGGACTAAGGAATAAGAGTTCAGAATAAATCTGCAACATGATGCAAATCCTTGTCATTCTTCAACTTTAAACCTTTAAGATCTTGGATTTTTCAGTCTCAGTCTTTCATGAAACTTTTATTCTCTTTTCCAGATACTGGTAAATAAAATTGCGCAGCTCTAATATTTTAATAAATTCTAAAAATGCCTTGCTATTTATCCATCTTAGGTTAAAAAATGAAAATTTATGCTGTTACATAACACTATTTCATATGGTGAGTATCCTGAGATGAGGAATTGTATGTGCTGAAATGATGAGGCAAACTGAAATGATCAAAGACAATATATTATCATTTACATTTCAGCCTCTCGTGTAAGTCCTTTTGTATGTTTACTTGATAACTCATGGGAAACCTTGGGGGATTGTCATGGTTTAAGCCATGACAGGGATGAAGCATCTCATTTCCACAGCAGGATTGGCAGCAGTACAACTGGGGTTAGAAACAACACTACATCAACAATAAACAAGAAATTATTAGAAAGAAATACAGACATGCCTTACAGTAATTCTGTATTTTTTATTACATCCTCTATCCATCTAGCAGAGAATCTTAAGTCAGATGACAGATACCTTAGGATTCAGAAAACAGATGAAAAGTGACCTCTGATTACTGCTAAGTGGGCATGTGAACACCCTAGAGAAAGATTATGCTAGTGTTACTGTATAGCAGCCCTGAGAATGAAAAAAGAAAACATAGCTAAGATCTATTATGTTTTAGTGACATCTGAACACATACAAAATAGAGCACAACCAGTTTCTGTTCATCACTCAACAGGCACATAAGAAATGAATGAAAGTACTGTTGGACATTTTTTATACAAGTAGACTGCATGATGCACTTCTGTTAAAATTATATATGAAAAAAACTTGCTGAATATTTATCTTTTACAGTTTTTCAAACATCTATAAAATACACATATTATAAAATATACATGAAATATGCACTTATGTGTACACAATAAGTTCTGAACAAAAAAGTACAAAAAATCCATAGAACATAAGTCTTGATTTCCCTGTTTTTGTCTCCAGGTATATACTGCAAAACCTGCTCTCTTTGTATTTACCAGGAAATCTCTAACCATTCCTACAAAATACTCAATAACCACTCAAATATCAAGGGCTAAATGCTTCAGCTATTTAAAGAATGCATTCCAAATATTTCAATTATGTGATTCTTTATTTACTTGGGCAAATCACTACTGTCTTGGTGGTTGTTTTTTTATTGGTTTTGATTTTTTTTGTTTTGTGGGGTTTTTTGTTTGTTTTTTTTTAAGGGAGTGTGGTTTTGTTGTTGGTTTGTTGGGGTTTTTAGGGTTGTTTTTTTTTTTTTTAAACTAGAACTTTCTCTAGTCTGCTTTAGAATCTTTCAGCTATTTGAAGATGAATGAAAAAGGTGATAAGCAGAAGCAGAAACTGACATCAGGAAGAGTGAGCATAAGATTTAAATATATTTAATCAAACTAATGCTATTTCAAAATCTCATCCAACATGATTCTTTCAAGTTAATGTTGGTTTGTTTTACTGCTTTCTGATGAGCAAAAGATTAAAGCTTGGTCACTTTTTCCATGTGAGAATATACTTTATGCAATCCTCTCATCATTAGCATGGGGAAACTAGCAAACAAACAAAAAACCCATAATCCCCGAAACAAACAACCGAACAATCCATTGTTCTAGTGTCTTACAGCAAGGTCATATCTCTCAGTGTTGCCTAGTTTAATTTAAAGAAACATTGAAATAACTGAAGCTCTTCTTCCAGCTCTAATACTGGTCTGCTGCATATTTTCAAGAAAGCGAATTCACTCTATTTCTGCATTTTTTGACCTCTTTGTCTTTATACAGATTACGAATTCCTTGAAGTGGATATTGCCACTTCATATACCTAACACACTGGTTAGGATGGTGACTTTATGCAGTTCTGTAAGGTGAGCAATACAGACAAACAGAACAGATAATAATGTTTGAGTGTATTGTATGCAATTCACATTTGCTTTTAAACAGAGGCCCCGTAGTTACTTTTATCATCTAAACAGCCATCAGAATTACTTTTAAACCTAGGTTGAATCTATTTACAGCCACCAATACTTTATAACTATTAAAATTAATGGAATTGCTGATAGTAGAACACAATGGTCTTATGGAAATCAGAACGTTGGCATACAAGATTATCAGCCAAACCAGAATTTTAAGTTCTTTGCGCATTATAGTTCACTTTTTATTTCTTCCCAGGATGAATTAATTATTAATGAGGAATCTCTTTGAACCAGCTCTTGTAGGTCAGCCTAACAAGATATCTCAAAATGGCTTGCAAATACTTAAAAAAAAAAAAATCACTCAAAAGTCTATTTATTATTGGGCTATTGGTACACAGCCTTGCTGGTTTTGTTATTATTTCTATTTTTGAAGGCTTTTAGTGACTTTTGCCAGGTACTTTAGCAAGTTATTTATATACCATATTAAGTCCCTGGAGGCTAGAACTACTACCTGAGGTATCAAAAAACAAACAAACAAACAAACAAAACCCTGTACCCCCCAAAAAAAAACCAACAATGTAGGCAAATAACGCTATCAGTTGGTATTTTTCAATTCAACATTTACTATTTAAAAATTATAAAAATTTAAGGAAGCAAATTACTTATTGAAGCAGTGGCAACTATCTCACAGACTGAAGAACTGTGACCTCGCTACTTCTAGTTTCACAGTTCTGTGGTCTGGAGAATGCTTAAGCTCACTAAGGACTGAACTGGATTTAGGATATTTTTTGACAGACGCAACAGCTGCAGCATATTCCCTCTCTATACCCACACAACAACACCTGTTATTCACCAAACTCTACAGAAGTGCAGTTTTGTATTCAGAATCTTCATAGACTTCTGCATGTAGCATACGCCACAACCAACATTGCCACACAGCATCACATCTCAAATACCTAGAAGCTCTGTATTGCACCCACAACTCCATATAGAATACCCCTTTGATTTCAGAAGGCTTTTTCCACCTAACACAGTAACAAGGATAAGTGCTTCTACATCACAGGGCTCTGTCCTGTGATCTTTTCCTAAATAACATCAAATTTTGTGTTCATTCCTGCTCCACTTCGCCTCTATCCTGCAGCACAGCACTTCTTTCTCCATTTATGCTGACTTCTAGAGTTTATATAACTAAGAAAATGTAACCACCAAGATCATTCAGTGCTTTGACCCTGGTACTCTTTCAACTGCACTGGTCCTTACATTAGAAGACCCATAAATGCATTTCTTAGCTATGTTATATAGACAGTATAAATGCATCTACTGTTACCACTGTTCTAGTTCATGCCATCTTGAATATTTAGATTGGAAAAAAATCTTAACTATGAGAGTGGTGAGGTACTAAAGCAGATTGCCTAGAGAACCTGAGGATGCCCCATCCCTGGAAGAGTTCAAGGCCAGTTTGGATGAGGCTTTGAGGAACCTGGTCTAGTGGAAGGAGTCCTTGCCCGCAGGGGAATTTGAACTAGGTGATCTTCAAGATCCCTTCCAACCCAAGCCATTCTGTGATTCCATGATTTATTAAAAAAATAAACCTAACCTAAACCGAGGTAAGTAGTAACATGCCAGAAAGAGTTCTGTTATTTAGAATAGGTTTAGGATATATGTTTGCAAAAAAAAAAAAAAAAAAAAATCTGACTCTTTTCTTTTGATTTTAACTAAACCTTTCTGCCATATGCCTAAAGAAAAATCTAACAATTGAACATGAGATTTCTGGAGGAGTGTGATGCTATTTGTCATTGCTCCTTTTAGTTACCTATTTGGCTTTGTTAGTTGTATAATGAAATAAGAATTTAGTCTTAGATAAATATATAAGTTCTTGAACAGCACCCAGTACAAAAGTGTACTGTCCTTTAGGAAACACTATTGTAATAAGAAAAATGGTAACGGGATATCATAGACCGCAATGACCTCAAAATAACACAAGCGATTGAACAGTAAGTAGGAAAAGATATTCTAGTAATACTGCCATAAGAATAATCTTTAAGTACAGCAAGACATAGTAAGCAGGTAATATTTTCCAGCATTAGCATATGACTGCTCTAGTCATTCAATTTAAGAGCATCTCAAACTGACTTTGCCTGTGTAATTAAAAAGTACATGGTGACTCAAACTACTAATATGCATTTCAGGACAAGTGAGCCCATCATCTACTTCTTACTTGAAACAAAACCATCTTACTTTCCTTACTGGTCAGCCTTCAAAGAAAAATTGGTTTGGGTCACTCTTGAATTAAGTGCTTGCTCATTATTACCCACTCTTGTCGCTATGACTGGAAACCAGATCTTTGTATTGGTGCTTTTTCTAAAGCTTAGGCAAACATTAAGGAGATTACTTCTGTGCCTCATAAAATGCTTATCTAGACTATGATATGCAACACATAAGGACTCAATGTTCATAATATGAAAATACAGATATACAGTTTTGCCAATCTGACATGCTAGTGAGTGAATAGAAATCAACATCACGAAAATAATTTATCAGCTGACATTTCAAGTCTTACTGCTACACTATTGTCTGTGACATACTGGCTCCTGGATACTTCAGAAGATCCTTGGCTGAGATGTAATTACAAATGTCACCTTTCAAAGAAGGTAGACTTTCTGAACAGCTCTAAGTTTTCACAACCTAATTTCTGTATACAGAACAGCAGGAGCAGAGTATTGGGCCCATAGAGGCAATGCAGAGTGAGAAAAAGTGTAAAAGAATGGCATTAAGTCAACCATGAAATGGAAGGTCTCAAGGAGCTGAGGATAGCCAGAAGTGGCTGGCTGACTTTACTCTTCTATAGATTATGTGACTGGGTAAGGTTATATTTTAATCAACAAAAAGTGAGAAGGATCAAGCTGTTCCCATACAGCAAAAAAGTAGTAAACCAGATATATCAACAGTTGATATTGAGTTATTCAACCAAGGGTTTATTATATCAAAGAGAAATGATGTAGGAATCACTGAAAATTAAAATCTGTTCTATTTTTTTCCACTCATTGCTTTTAAAGTTGTAAAGTGCAGTACACCAAGTCTATTTGGTATTTTTGAAAAGGACCCATAAGTAGTGCATTGACACTGTGCGTAGGAATGTAGGATTTCTGGAACATACATTTAAAAAATAACTTCAGTAAGTGGAGCCTGGGAAGATGTAGGGACACACAGATCCAAACCTCAAGTTTTCAAGTTTTAATCCACTTCCTAGTAAATCTTTATCTGTTAACTTTTATTGTGAAAGTCAGTGATGAGAGAAAGGCAGAAGATCGGTAAGCCAAAACTGCTTCTTTGCAGTCAGACAGCATCTCCTGTCTTCTGCAACTGGCCAGCCCATTTCCTGGGATTTTACTGGGAACTAACAATTTTAGAATGGAGACTAGTTTCAGTTATAATCAAATAACATTTTGAGTCATTGGCTTTCCTCAGTACTGTTAGCTGAATAGAACATAACAGAGAATGCCAGTTTCTCTAAGGAGAAAAAGATCTCAACATTGATGCACTTATTTTTCATGGTATATATAGTCTAGCAGTTGGCAAACACTTCTCTGATATTGTATCAGAATTAAAGGAATGATCTTGCACTGTACTTCAATAATGCAAGAGAAAATTTTAAGGACTATAGTTTTAAAGACTCTTCAAGTCACAATCTAACTTCTTTTTCACTGGGATATGAAAAATATATCTAATACTGAGGCCAAAACCTTTTGAAGCACTGTGCTGGGTCTCATGTAACTCGTGAGTCATAATACTATGTGAGAAATAGGTTTTTCGGGTGCATGCACCTGTTAATGTGCTACATACTTAATTACTTCACATGGACATACTAATATTTAAACACATTCCACTTGGAACACACGCATCTAGTTTTGCCCAAAACAGGTTTATGAAAGAAATCAGAATATGAAGCCTAATATTTCTAAATCTGTCCTATAGCAGCAAGAAGCTTACTGACTTGAGTTAGCATTAAAATTTATTTGCATAAAAGGAATACTTTTTGTTCACATTTCCATATTCTTTTTAGTGATGGGCTTTTTGGTAGCAGAAACAGATACTGAAATTTGAAACTTTAATATTATATAGGACATGCACAGCTTTTCACTAGGAAAAATGTATTTCAAACCACTGCACACTTATTTTGATAGGGAACAATGAAGGAGTTTACATACATGTTTTTTAGCTAAGGTCTAATGTTGAACTTTTTATTAAAACTCTTCATTCTATGCAGAGGTTTGTTCTTACAGGCTATCAAATGAAATAGCAAATATGTTTCTTGTCATTTTACATTGGTTTCTATGAATAACAGAACTGCAATATAATATCACATACACAAAAGTTACAGCTGTGTCTCACTCTATTTTTAGAAATGGAGTTATAAAAATATGTTTTGACAACGTATTTTTAATCTCTCTCAGTTCCCAGAAGATGTTGGTATGCAACACAGACACACTATACTGTTAAAATGAATAAAATGGGCGAGTGTACTGTCAGATTCTGAAATATATGACACACAGGAGTTGCATTCACATTAGAAAAAATTTTTCTGTCACGTCTTTGTGGCTTATCCTACTGCTAGAATTCTAGGAAAAATACAAATTATGGCCAATTATTATTCTAATGATCTCCCAAATTCATGTATTCAATGCAATATAGACACGGCTGAACACTAAAGAGAACTTACATTATATGGCTGCTCTTTCAGAGTCTTAACACATGTGAATAAGGAAAGGAAAATTAAGGAAGAATCTCTTGTGTGCTGGATGAAATTTTCTCTAGAAAACAGAGCTCGTGATACACATTTTTCTAAATACTGCCTAAGCCCTGAAATCTGACTTGATGCATAGACCTTCTTTATACATAGATATTTTCCTGCTCATCTTTTTTACATACGGTGAAATTTCAAAAATATGTGCAAGTCAAGGAAGTGAACAGTAAGAAAACCCCTACAGTTCATATGAATTTATATGATTTAACTCTGTTTCACTTACCTGCCTTTGTTCCTTTTGCCCTCAAAAGTAGGTAAGTGGGAAATATTTTCCACCCAAACTGGAAACATGATGTTTTTTCAACTGTTCAATTAAAAGGTAAACCAGAACTTTGGAAAACTCCAGGCAGTGAAAAAACTTAAAATAGTAAAAAGTCATTTTTCATGATGATCAAGTTTCCATTCAAAAGTCTGAAATAGACTCGGTAAGGGGAGCTCTACTGAGGTTTCCATGCTGACAGATGAAAGTGTCCCATGACAATTTGTTCTGGCCATGAGAGGCAGCTCAGTGCTTCTGAGGTCTGATGTTTAAAATCTCAGTAATCTCCTGCCAAATCAAGAGAATTTAAGAGCCTCAGTTTATACCAAAGCTGTGAAAATGAATCTGAAAGTTTTAGCATCAGTGGTAGGGGAAAAAAAATGTCACAGGTGAAAAAGTCACCCACCTGCTCTCAGTTTTATGCATAACACTGTACCTGCTTTCTTCTCAGAACTATTGCCTCCAGTCTTACATTATATCTTTCCAGTAGTCCTGCTCAATGAGTTCCCAGCTTCCTTTCAATATCCAACAGGTATAATTTTTCAGCATTGCTACACATTATCTACAACATTCTAAGCAATTCTCAAATGGAAACCAGACAAAAATTTATTCCAGAAATCAAAACAAAACACTTATATTCCATTATATATAGTTCTGTTTTCCACAAAATAATCTTCCCTTCTAGATAACCACAGAATCTTATACTAGGAAAGCCAACACACAAGAACAGAATAAATAACTTTTTGAAACACTTTAGCAATGCTGAGAACACATTTAGAAGACAGTACTCCACAGTAGCTAAGATCTTCCCTGTTTTCCATTGTATAGGATTGGATTACATGTACACTGAACTTGCATACTAATTCGTGCTCAAGTGACTCCTCTTGCCCTCTTCAGCTTTATTCAATGAAGCCTTTTATTCAGTTGCCTACAGCTTCTGAAGTACACAAATTAAATTTATAATTTATATACTGGAACACTAAATTTTATTTCCTTTTGCTAGTGTTACCTAAGTGACAAATGGAATATAATGTCAAGACATCTTAAAGGCCTGTAAGCACACTCAGGGAATCACTTAGTTACATCATTTCCCTAAAGAAGTAATATTGCCTGACATGCAATAAAAGCATTAAAAGATCTTTTTTTTAATCCATATTGACAGTGCAATTTTTGTCTTTTTTCTTTTTCTGATTTACAGTCTGCTTTTCTTTACTCCTCTCCTTTTCCACAACTCTTTTTCACCAATCTTTTCTATACTTTTCACTCTTTCCTCGCACTTACACCCATCATCTACTCTAACAAAACAAACATTTTCATATCTTTAAGAAAATTGTTAGATCTGAATTCATAAAGCATTTAAAAAGATATAGGATTGCTTTAGGAGATCAGGGGCACATAACACCAACCATAAAACATGCCTAATCAATACATTTCCACATATAGAAACAGCATGTGGCAGTACAGTATTATGAAATTTATAAACTCGTGATTTCCCAATAGCTCTACATCTATAATAACTAATCTTGAGCAGGAAGTCCCATTGGTAACCTGCAAATGAAAAAAACAAAATGGGGCATTTCTCTAAGTAATGCTAGTTAAGCATCAGCTGCAAGGGTTACACTCCACAGAGTGATTTACAGTAATTTTTCGTCACAATAACTGAGATTAATGACTCAAATAATTTAAAAGGGCTGTCCTTTTCAGATAATTTTAAAATTAAGGAAAAAAAAAGGCCAAGTTCATGCATCCTGATATACAGAATAGAGCAGAAAAAAGAAAAAATATTAAAGGGTCAAATTGAATTTTTAGAGATACATAATTCTTGGATACCCTGGGGACTCTATACATGCATCTAAGACTTAAGCACAGGATGTCTTAGCTTTTCAGGCTCCTTTAGAGTTTAATCTGAAATGCCATGACAAAAAGTTCCATAACAGTTTCCTGCTGTAAATAAGTGTGCTTCCTTCTGTCAAGAGCAAAACATACAGTCATAAAGAGAAAGTTGGGATAATTCCTAACACTGTAAGAATAAGAAAATATATGGTTAAACCTTTCCATTCAGTATCCTGAATCACTAAATTACTTAGAGGAAAAACCTTTCAAGACTACTTTGTTATGGAAAATCATTCATGACTGTATTTTATCCTGTCACCTCACTGACATAATATAAATACATGAAAGTTATCACACTGTAATTGTATAGTTAATCATATATTGCAGCTATATATTATAATCATAATCATGTGTGACCATCCTTCAAGGAAAAAACATCACAGCATATAGATAGTGTCCTGTCTCCCCCCTTCTCCTGCTTGCCCTGTTGTGTGAAAGCCACATTTCCAACACCACCACAGCCACCACACACTGGCAGCCAGGGGGGTGCTATGCAATCTTATCACTACCTCAACAGTAGCATGAGGTGCAAGAACCTGGTATTAACACAAAACATAACTTCCAGCTTCTCATCTTCTGCATGAATAAAAGAAACAGAAAAATCTTGAATTTCACATAGCTTTCTTGCAAGAAGAATAAAAATATTACAATGATTACTCTGAGTACACTCAAAGATTTAAGAAAGATAGTATCTTCATTTTTAGTTGTGGTATCTACTGTCCTCATTTGCTTTATAAATACATGGGTATTCAAAGGCACATCAGTCAGTCCAAGGTCTCTGACTGGGAAGAGGCATAGACAATCCAGCTTTACTTGATCTGAGTATATCATGCATTAGAAGGAAAGGTGGTGCACCAGCAGATCTCCTGATGATGGGTTCTCTTATTCACAGGGTGGACTTTGGTCTCGAACTCCAGGAAGACTGGTAGTCAGCAATTTTGCCAGAAAACCTATGGGCCTCATAAGCCAATGCTCCTACGTTTATTCACTCTACGCTATAAACTGAACCATGTAAACTGCCATAGGCAGATGCAGAAAAAGATGATGAATCATACACCATACACCAGTGCTTTGCCACTACTAACCACAGCAAACCCGAATTCAACCTCTGCTGAATTCAAAAGCACATGCCAGCACTCAGCTTTGGCTTCTTATCTTCTTGTTACAGAACTGTTAATGGCATTCCTAAAAGCAGATAACATTTTTTCCTACGTCCAAATACTTAGCATGACAAGTCAATGTATAGCCTTCCATTTGTTAAAATCCCGAGGGTGTACTATCTACTGCAAAAATATCATATTATGCAAGGGAAAACAAGAAAAACCCTAATACTATAGGCTGAGTAGAGAAACTGAACCAGCCCCATTACAGAGATAAATACAGTTTAAATTTTATTATAAGAGATGATGAAATTACTCAGACATGCCTATTACCAAGAGGAATCAGGTTTGCTTCCATGTTAAAGCATTATACAAAAAGCTCCTATTCTTGTAATATTTTCTCCCACATATTTATGTACTTATTAAAATAATCCCTAATTATATGTTCATAAGAATGAGCTAATTAGATCCTGCACTGCATGAAAAAGATACAAAGCAAGTCAAGTTCCTTTAGAATAGATGCAAACAAATGAAAAACTAAATTAAGAGTTCCAAGAAAAAATGAAAGAGCTGACAATGGCAAACCAACTATGCTTTTGTTACCTTGGATGACAAACTAATTTACAAACCCACATAAAATATAAACATCAACAATGAAATTAAAACAACACAAATCTGTCAAATTTGACTTTTGATAAACGTGGCAGCCTAGCAAACTGCAGAGAAAGTACCTCAAATATATTCTTTTACAAGTAGCTTGCTCCACCCTCCTTTGTGACTGCATTAAAACCAGAGTTATAGTTACAGAACTTGAAAAAATACTAATGACCCAATTATTGTTGGTTTCATTGCTAAGTTGAAGCTTTAAATACTGAAAATATTCCAATCGAATAAGAATGCTTCTGGTTTCGTTTTTTTAATGAGAAATTAAATTTTTTTAAAATTAAACTCCCTATATCTATGCCACCAAATTTCAACTGGCACCGTGGAAAAGGTATAATGTAGGCAAGGAAGCCACATATGGATTTTTTTTCATTTTATTTTTTCATATTCAAGAGGAACAACTTATACAAGGACTTGAAATAGTGCCTTTTCAAGTCTGTGGCCCCATATCAGTATCACCTTGCCTCTAAGCCTGCATTCATTTTCTGTTAGAAGTTTTCTTTGTACTGTTTTGGAGGATAAGTAAGAGGCAGCTAATCTTGAAATGTATTGTGTTCTGCTTTGGCTACAATGTATTCTTCAGATTGGTGCAAGTGACAAAAATGAAGCCATTTTTGTTATGGTCCACTATTTGCTGATGAAGTACCCTTCATGTATAAAAAATTGCAGCTAATGAAGAATCTGCAAGTGGAGACTGATGAATAATCTGATAGATATTAGCTTGCCCTTCAGCTTAAGCCCAACCCAAGACAGAATACAAGGCTTAGGCTCCAGTCCTTGAAATATCTAACAAAACTCCATCTTATTCTATTATCAAGTCTATGTAGTAATTCTTACCTGTTCTATCTTTTCTTACCAGTGAATTTTAATTAATTGATTTTTAATGAACTCTTAAGGTCTGTTTGGACATGGATATAATTAGCACTTTCATAAGGAAAATTAATCTCAATAAATAAATTAAGTCCAAAAACATTGCCTTTCCTATGCACTGAACTAGAGCTATTAATGCTTTGAAACTCAGATCTCTTAGCATGTAACGGGTTGCATGGCTAAGATTCTCCAGAGTACAATAATAAAACATAAATATGCCAAGATTTCAATATGGTAGCTGTATATTTAATGAAATGCCTTTATAGCAAAATTCACATTTCTTTCTCATACTTTTGTAAGTGTAAGTTGTATTACAATTGGATATTATATGTGTGACTTCCTAGAGGATGATTTAGTGACAAAGTTATGAATATTGCAAAACATGCAGTTTGGTAAATACTTTAGCTAAAATACCTAAAGACAAACCAAATATGTATCAAACTCCAAGCCAAAAAGTAGTCGTACAATATAATGTAAATATTTCTAACATACCAAGAATATGGTTGTCCCTTGTCTATGCTGTAAAATGATTGCTAATACTACCAAACCTGTCAATGTTTCTTTCGTTTCAGACTTAAAAAAAAAAAGCCAACAACAAAATCTCCTTCAAAGAAAAAAAAGGCAATCATTTATACACATGCACGTATATATACATGTATTTATTACATTCTCTCTTTGACTACAGTAAAACTACACGCCTATAATTTGAAGAGCTGCTGATGGACAACTGCATTGCTTTTATGCTGAGAATATAGTAAAGAAACGCAAGTTTCCCAGCCACAGTCTATTCGACAGTTGTATCAAGGCTTTAATAACAAAAAAAAAAACCACCACCAACAAAAAAACCCAAAAAAAACCCACAAAAAACAAACAAACAAAAAACCCCAACAAATCATCGGTCTTTTTTGTATTACTGCTGATAAAAGGAATAATCCTTTTTGATGTATCTACTAGCTAGAATTTCAGTGCAGGAAAGAAGCCCACCTAAAATACAAAAAATTACACACTTGCAGAAATATACTCAGGCAAGCTGTTCTGCAAGGAGTGGAACTAGTGAAGTTTGATTTTCCAGGGAGATATATCTCATGGCTGAGTATTTTGGTAGCGAATAAACAGTGACCAAGGTGCTTCTTCCAAGGTGTCTTGTATTATAAGTAAAAACTATAACATGAAATGAACACAGTATATCTTTCAAGAACTTATCAGTAGTGCTCTCAGACAGAAAGAAATTTCCAAAATATTCTTGTAACCTCAGAAAATTATTACAGGAATGAAAATTAGCTCCACAATAGTTATTTTTTCAAATTCTTATTTGCTTGCTGTTCAGAATAGTAAAGCACCTCAAAGGTGAATTATCTGCTGAGATATAAGCAGAAAAAGACCAAGAAAAAAGCAAAACAGTACCAAGATTGAAAGATGCATGGTCACAATTTTTCTGATGGAATTTATCTGTTCAGACATTGAATTTCTAACAAAGTAAACATCACTAAAAGGCAAGGGAATACAAAAGTTTTTAATTGCTGAACTACTAATGTTCATCAATTTGATGTCTAGTGCGACTAATTTTCTGATGTTTGGCTAAGTAGTAGTGTTTTGGTATTGATTATAGGAATCAGTTAATCACAGGAAGACCTGTAAGTTTCCATCCTATAAGGTTTCTCAGTGATACCAATGCCAAGGTTTTGATTTTACAATGATAAGACACATGAACTAAGTTTAATAGTACTGATGATTTCACTTCAATTGGTAATATACTTGATTCATTTTGTTAGTGATTGTGCTCAAAAGCAACACAGCAAAATCCCTAAGCTATGAGTTAATTAGGCTTTTTGGTACAGGACACAAAATGCCTCAAAGCTTGCAGTTCCAAATGTCATTGTATTAATTTTATTTAAAACACCTTTCCAGAAGAATAAATCTGTTTTCCAGCCTGCGCAATTTATGTAAATGTTACTAAAAGGCAAATAATTATTGTGTGAATATCTGATAAAGAAGTATATTAGTAAAACATCACTGCCATTGTACCATCTGTCAGATAGTGTGCAATTGCGGCAATAATGTTCTTTCCAGGCCCTTGATAAAAAATATACCTGGCAAAAAAGATGAATTAAAGGCAGCTTCATTCTGTAATCATAAAGTCAGTGATAGTTTTGAAATTCATTCAGGCTAGTTACTGCAATTACAACATTGTGCTAGTTAAAAGCAATTGCTTTTTAAAAATACAATTTATTTTATATCAAGTAACCTCAGAACTATAAGTCATAAGTAAATCTTTATGTTATCTTTGTAGCTTCTTCAAGCAACCTGGTCTAGTGGAAGGTGTCCCTGCCTATTGCAGGGGGGATGGAAATACATTATCTGTAAGGTCCCTTCCAACCCAAACCATTCTATGATTCTGTCATGCCAGACTATTTTAAAGAATGCCAAGAATTTCAAAATTCCCTAAAATCTAAATTGTAGTGAAGCATACTTCATTAGACCTTACAGAATTCTCACAGTAATGTAGTCATTAATTTCCTTCTTAGGAAGACTCTTTCACTAGGAGTGATTTATAATGAGAAAGAAATACTGTATAATTTTCATGCTTTTACCAACCAGATTAGAGAGATTCAACATCGCTTTTTGAAATGAGAACGTATTTGTGAACACTGTACATACACTTTTTTGTTGTTTCAAAAAAAGCTGTTGTGTACTCTTCATTTTATGTGATTCAGCATGTAAGAAAAACAGTTTCAAATATCACAAATAGCTCTCCCTCTATGATCTATATGACACTGTAGGAACTAATATTCTGTATGTTTGTGTGTATTTATATGTATGTCTAGATATAGCCAAATATATATAAATACATATGCTAATTTGAGCAAAGGTAAGCAAGAATGTAACTCATTCAGAAATATATTTGCAAAGAAATCAGCAGATAACTCCAAAATTTGACATGCTATCCACTTGGTATCTGGCTATGTTTGTAACTGTAGATTCATTACTAACTTATATAAAATTAATATAAAAATAATATGTGTTCTCACATGTACTTTTCAATATCTGTGACTGAACACAGGCTTGAAAATGTAAATAATATGTTATTTTAATCAAATGTGAAGCAAACTGGCTATGCTTGAGTGAATTTTTTTTAATTGCCAATTAAACATGGATTATTTAGATGCAAAATAGTATCCAAAAATATGCAACACAGGGAAACAATGCCCAGAAATTTGAAACAGAGAGCTCTTAATTATAAACTAAGATTGCCAATAAACACATTCACCTTGATTACATTTTTGCTTGAACAGAATTGTACTATGTATTTCAACAGCCTGAACTGGAAGTGTCACATCTGAACATATTTTTAGATTCCAGGGTGTCAGGTTCTCAATTTTTTTCTTACAGTCCTTGTAGAGGAGGGTTCAAGTTGTGGTTTCCTCCTATATACTCCTTATGTCCCCATGTAGTTACAAAAATTATGAGCAAACTGTATTTAATGATAGCTATAAGTGGAAAAATTCATATTTTGTTTGTAGAAAAAATACATGTCATAAAGTATGTAAAATATACAAATACAGAATACTTGCATTACGTTTTTTCCTTCCCTCATGGATCTAGTTTGCTAAGAGATTAAGTGAATTCCTAGGTCTCCTAACCAAAGATCATTAAAGATTATCATCTTCAGCTTCTGGAAAGATAACTGCACGTGCCTTGTATGAAGGCAAGTTGCTAGGATATTCTTGGCTCAAAATTCAATCTTAAACTATGGTGTCAAAGTAATTTAAAGTTACTGCTTTATTTATCATTGATCAGGGTTCATGTATAAACACTGTAAAATGAGCATCTTGTCACATCAGCTACTTTACAAGGCAATAGATGTTGGTATATCCCACAGGAATGAAGATGGGTTTGTTGAAGGGTTTGGGCATCAGGGTTTTACTTTTTTGTTGGGTTAGGGTACTTTTAGCGGGTTTTTTTTTTTTTTCTTCTTTTTCTTCCCTCTTTGTTTTGGCTTTTAATATGAGGTTTTTCAGGTATTGCTTCAGGCAGTGGAAAATAGCAGTATATAAGCATCATTTAGCTTTCACACACCAGATTCACCTATCACCTTGGAATAATCGATATTGCTTAAGTAGTTGCAAAAGTTGCTACAAGACTTGAAAAATCCAGTTTGAAGAATGTCATAAACTTCTAATCAAACAAGCCACCCAAACTTCTATTGAATTTTAACCTTTTTTTAATCTCAAAAGATCCTACATCAATTAGTAAATTATAAACAAATATTTCAGATAATTTTTCAAAATGGCTAATGAATGTAGTATAAATACTGCAAATTACTTTCTAAAAGTTATGATTTATTCTTCAGTCAGAGTGGACCACTACTCTGAATTTTCAGTCAAAGTTAGGAGCAACCTCACATCACTGGACTTGAAATAACTGGAGCTAAAAGCTCCTGGAGATCATTAAATCTTAGTGAAACTTATGTAGTGCAATTCAACACATTCTCTGAAGAGTCTTCAGACCACTGCTGCTTGAATTTTTTTGTTTAAACAGCTGCCCATTGCAAACTCTGGATTTGACTGAATTGGCTTTTCCCTGTTAGACAGTATTTAGGCATAATATTTGCTAACAGAAAGCTCAAAAAAAAAAAAAAAAGGCAACAATTAAGTACAGCTGAACCAAAAAAGAAAACATCATTCTGTGCTAGATCCATCTGCAGTAGGCTCCTGAAAGAGGAAGAGCTGGGAAAGGCATGTAGAAAAAAAAAAAAAAAAAAAAAAAAAAAAAATCAATTTGCTAAACTTGAACTTCAAGGTGTTTCAGTTCATACTTCAACCATGTACTAGAAAATCATGTCCTACCAATGGCATTTCATCCTTGGTTTCTCTGGTGCAATCTATATGACATTTCTATCGATAAATGTCTGAATTAGTGAGTAGCATGTGTAGCTTTATGCTGTATCTGTGATGTCAGTATTTAGGCTCTGTAGTGATTTAAGCAGCTATAACTCACCCAGTTCGCACACTCACTCCACCCTCTTTCTTCCCCCAGTCCCAGGGGGATGGGAAGGAGAATCGAAATAGTGCAACTCCCACAGGTTGAGATAAGAACAGTTTAGTAACACAAATCACTACTGCTACCACCAAAAATAATAATGACAAGGCAAATACAAGGAAGAGAATACAACTGCTCACCACCCAATACCAAGCCCGACCCCGCAGCGAACCCCCCCTGTTCCGGGTCTCTGCCCTCCATTTTTTCCATCCTGGGCATGACATGCTGTGGTATGGAATATCTCTTTGGTCAGTTTGGGTCAGGTGCGCTGTCTCTGCTTCCTCCTGACTTCCCCTCCTCCCCGGCAGAGCATGAGACTCAGAAAGTCCTTGGTCAGATCAAAACATTACCAAGCAGTAACTGAAAACACTGGTGTTATCAGTGCTGTTCCCAGGCTGAAAGTCAAAAACAGAGTGCTGCCCCAGCTACCACGAAGGAGAAAAATGACTGCTACTGCTGAACCCAGGACAGGCTCATTACTAATCTCCCAAGCCATGTAGCCTTTCTCAGTTGTGAAAATGTAATAAATTGCCTTTTTTCCCTAGTGTATTTAGCACTCACAAGAAGTGAAAGATTGACAGCCTGGGAAACTGAAGAATTCTTTTTAAAACATAAAGAAAGGGAAAGAAGAGGCAATGACAGACTAAGGAACCAAAACTGAGGTAACCCTTGCTCAAGTAACCAGCTGAAGGGAGAGTAACAGACTCAATGGATCAATCAACAGCCTATTGACAATACAGAGATCTTAATTGCTGGTGGCAAATATGAAAACAAATACAACCCCATAAGCCAACATATATTTATATTTGCATATGCAAGTGTTCAGCAAAAAGTTTGGCCAGTTTACAGTAAAACCATGGAGAAAATCCCTGACTAATCAAGTGGTTGAAACATCAGCTCCTTCAGACAGCAAAAGTTATCACCTGCACTCTAAGGTGAATGGCTAGAATATAAGAGAGGAAAAAAAAAACTACTGGGAAAATTTCAGATTTTACCCATTTTTATTGCTGTTTTTTAAAGCAGGTTTGAAACAATTTAAAGTCTAAAAATTCAATATTCAGCCACTGCATGACATATAAAAAACCCCACAAATTTTGATGTGTTTAAAAGTCTATCTTTTCTGCTATTATCTGTTTATCAAGTGTTGATGTAAAACATCTTCCCCCAGCTTTCAGCACTAAGATGTAGCAATTAGTCTGCAATGGTAAAGAGCCCACCTGTTCAGCTACAGAAGCAAAAGAGAAGATCTAAACAACTATGCAACAGAAAGTTAAAAATAAAGTGCCTGATTAGAATTTCTGGGGAGAGGGCTTTATTTTAGTAAATTGGCTACAAAATTCTGAGATCTCCACTTTGTTTGTAGATCAGCCAAATCGCATGCATCAGATTGGTTTGGACACAATCTAAACAAGCAGGATTAGATGACTGAAACATTTGCACACCAGCAAAGGAACCATGTTCATTCAAGTACTAGAAGCATGTCCTGAGGTCAAACTCCAGTGCTGTATTTTGTATGCTACAGCTAAGTAATAATAATTGCCTGTCCTTGTAGAGGTGAATGAGCCTGAAAATTGGATAAATACATCACAGCTGGCCCTAGTAATGAACCTGACTCATTGCATGTATCCTGAAAGCAGGCTGTAGGCATCAAGAGTGAAATGTTCTGTGCCAGTGAGGACACAGACACAGAATATATACAAAGTATTTTCTCACCCTGGGAAAAGAAGCCCCCAGGGTGCTTCTGAAGATTTATTCCTATAAGGAGTCTCAGAAAAATTCCTGTATGATCTTGCAAAATGAGTGGTCTTTTTGTACTCTTTTGTGAAATTAAGCTTTTGATGAATGAGCTGATTTTGGCTGAGATATAGCTGTTCAGAGTAACTAGCATGGGGATAGGTTTTGGATTTGTGCTGAAAACAGTGTTGATGTTTTCATTATTGCTGAGTGCTGCTTACAGAGAGTCAAGGCCTTTTCTGCACAAGAGTTGGGAGGGGACACAGCCAGGAAAACTGACCAAAGGGATCCCCATATGACATCATGCATAGCATATAAAGCTGGGGGAAGAAGGAAAGGGGGAATGGTCAGCGTGATGGCATTTGTCTTCCCAAGTAAACGTTATGCATGATGAAGCCCTGTTTTCCTGGGGATGGCTTAACATCTGCCTGACAATGGGAAGCAGTGAATGAATTCCTTGTTTTGCTCGGCTTGTGTGTCTGGCTTTTGCTTTACTTATTAAATTGAATCCATGAGTTTTCCCACTTTTACCCTCTGATTCTCTCCTCCATCTCCCCAGGGTGGGAACAAGCAAGCAGATAGGTTGTTGGCTGAGGTTAAACCACGATGATGGATGTATTTATTCTTTGAGATTAATTGCTACTCCCTACTGGGCTCAGGAAGGAAAATAACACCTATTTTTCGTGATCTGGATTGTGTCATTATATTTATCACAAAAAAACGCTACATTAATGCAAGGATCTGAACATGCCTCCAGTGTCTGCACCTAGAATTGTGGCTAAATTTATTTGTATTACAAAATAAACACCCTGGACCAGATATTTAATCATTTTTGTTCTACATAAGTGCCTCAGAACAAATCTAACTTTGAACGGCTACACAAGGATGAAGAAATGCCACTGTAAATAAATTCTTACCTTGAAGACACTCCAAGAACAAACTCTACCATAGGATAGACAGGGATAGCAATAGACAGAGATAGAAATAGACAGAGATAGCAAATCAAACAACACTTTTTAGACAACAGACTGGTACCTAACCATCAACTTTATGAATATTATCATATATCACTGACAAGTCTGAAAACCAATAGAAACTTTTCCAAAGTCCCATTCTACATCCTGAAAATCAAAAATATACACAGGGCTAATGAGATCTGAAGATTAGTTGTGAGGTTATTTTCAGTTTAATTTCAACTATAAAATCATGATCATGCCCATATTTACTTATAAACTCAGTTATATTTTGTGATAAGAACCATGAAATATTATTCCCTGAAATAACAAAAAGGTAATATTCAGAACTGTTATCCCCTCCACCCCCTCCCCCTCTCCCCCCCCCCCCCCCCCCCCCCAAGAAAAAGAAAGATGTCTTTCACCAGAATTAATTTCAACTGGAAAAATACATCACAGGAGAATTGTCAACATAGGTGACCAGGAGAATGCTCTTCATCCTCTCCCATCTCCTCCCACTCTCCAAGGGGGAGCAATGGACCAATTTCACTGGCAATGGACCTTCTCTTGAGAATGACCCTCATTCTGACATTCTGACAGTTCCAGCAATGAATTGTGGAGTTGACCATATAAAAAGCTTTATACAGCTCTGGGCTTTCTCTTGTAAGAAGTGCATGCATTGCTTTGCTGTACTGTGCATTTGTCACTTGGGAGCTGCACATGTGCATGACAGACTCTGAGACATGCTGGTTGCTCTGACAATTTCCAGTGGGCTGATGTTTCTTTCCTTCTGTTATATTTTAATTTCTCAAGTGGGTGGCAAAAGCAGATGTTATCATATATTTATACACACACACACATATATATACATACCATAAATGGTCCCCTCTCTTGTATTATTCTGAAAGAAAAAGGCTATTAGACTTGGGGCTTGATTCAGCCTACAGATTAGATAAATGTGTGTTTACTCACATGCATATGTATTCAACCACATACATGCATATTTAAATACATATGGCAACAGCATATATATAATGTATGATAACACATACACAGACACATGCTTGTATAGGGCAACATATATAGTTTTCTAGATTGAACCAAGTCCAAAGCATAGCGTACTACCTGTTTCATAATATGTAGCCTTCTGAATGGCATAATGTATTGTATACATATATGATCCATACAAAAAAAAAATTTGGACATTTTTCCTCAACCATTTCCCTAGAATAGATGATATAGAAACTTATCCAGCATTGCCATCTTCTTTTTCTCTTACAATGCAATCTTTTCATTTTATATATATGGGGAAAACTCAGGAAAGCCTGAATGACAAGAAAAAACTGAAGACTGTCCACAGACAACACCCTAGATAATAGAGATTCAGTATAGTAGCATTGAATAGCATAGAGAGCTCACTGCTGTCACAGCAAAGGTGGGATTGCACCCAGTAATGTTATCAAAGCTCAAAACTAGCAAATTAGTCACCTAATTTCCTCTAGTTCCCTAGTTCCTTTTCTCCTTCACTAACTAAGCATTAGAGCTACCAAAATGTAGTGGGAGTAAAATACAAGACCAGAGGTATATCTGAAGTGAAATACCTATCCTTCCATGTGCAGGTGCAGCCACTGTCTTTCACTGTTACATCAATATACTAGATAATGTGCCACTACAGTTCTCGAGTACTACTACTGCTACTGACTCTGTGTATCACTTTCAGATGACTGATGAACTGGCCACCAGACTACTAGCACCAGTGGGTAGTACAGTACAGACATGATAAAGTGGAAAAATTCCTATGAAGTATATCTGTATTAATACAACTATTTTTCAAAGTTTCTGCCAGAAATCTTCATAAATTACTGCATCAGTCTCAAGAAAACAACTAAAGAACAAATATAAGCTTGATAAAACAGGCTATTAATTATAAAACATTTTGTGCCTTGATATGATCCTGGCTTTTACAATGATTCTCTTATTATTATTAATAAAAGAATAAATCAAACATGCCTTACTATCAAGAAACACTACAAATTACTGACAGACGTTTAACACTGTAATAAATAGCTGCATAAGTAAAAGCATTGGAAAAGCATTAAGCTTATATTGTGTTCTGTATTAAGCTTAAGTCTTACCACAGTGAAATGCAGCAATTGTAATTTACTGAATGTCAACTTAAAGAAGTGCTTAAAGGTTTTTTGTTTGTTTGCTCTTTAGAGTTCAGATTTTTTTCTGTAAGAGCAAGAAACAAAAATCACTCAAACTTCTTTAAAAGCCAAAGAAAATTCAGGTGGACTGCCTGACAGTTTAAAATAAAAATTATGTATAATTTCAAGCTAGCATTTGTATTACTTCTGTTATTTTACTGGAAATAATTATTTTGGTTTTTTTTTAAGAAGACCAAAATTAGGAAAAATGGGTCCTATGCTTTTATCAATAGCATATATTAAAAGGGAGAAAGCAGCAGAAAGACTAAGATCAGTAATGTCCAACAACTGTATAATTTGGAGGAGAAGGGATTAAAACACAAGTACTGCATATCTCAAATGTGCACGTGCTTAACTGAAGGATGATGTAGAAGCAATACTTGATTTACAGAACAGAACTTCATAACTCACAAAGAGTTATAAACCAGGTATGTTTATTGCAGAGCCCGATGCGAGGGGGATCGCTCATCCTAACTCGCACACCGAGAGCTCAACAAGCTAGATATTTATTACACACAAACATATATATATTCGTCAGATTTCATAAGCATTGGAGGAGATATTACAATTGGTTCCAAGAACTCATTAATACCATTCCCCTCCCCTCTATGCCTGCACACTGCCATCTGGTGGTCTTGGGCCGGGGTCTTCTGGATGAAGTAAGAGGTCTTCCTCACTATGCACTTTTCACCCTTGGCACAGTTTCCCCAGCTGGCAACCTCAAGTCTTTTAGAGACTAGTTGAAACAGCTTCCTGTCAGACATTCATCAAAATGAACACTCCAAAGGGATTGAAATGCAACTTTCTGTCATCAATTAACTGCACAATTGAATCAGCATCATTCTTTCGAAAACTGCAAAAAGAGTTTAAGGTAAAATAGCAATAGGCACAAGTAGCTAAGATTTCATTTCTCAAAACTCAGCAATAGACTAAGAGATAAGAGACTAAGAGATAACTGCCACTCTAACCAATACATTAATTGATAACCACTACATTTTTATATCTTTATGAATACAAGGCATAAATCTGAAATCAATTTAATGTTGAATTGATTACCTGTGCATTGAGATACTGTCATTATTATCTGAAGCAAGGATACATTCAGAACATGCTTGGATAGAAGACGTTGGTTGTTTGGATACCACATGTCTGGAGCTTGTATATCTTAATTTTGGGAATAATAATTTAACTGAAATACTTAATCAGCATGAGTAAAGAATACCTTTTCAGTCAAAAAAAACTTGTGGAATTTTGGCTAGTGTAATGATTTTTTATGTTGTTTAAAAATAAAATTTTTGTAAATTTATTTAAAATAACATTGTTATTTAAATCATGCAGGGTTTTTTTAAATAGCTTTGTGTTACCATTAAAAATATTTTTTCGTATATCTCACTATTTAAAATTTTTCAGAGACCCTCTTTTGTTCTCTGTCCTTTCCCTTCCTGTACACTCACAAAGATGACTTTCACATCTAATGCCATGCAGAATTTCTCAAAACCAAGGTCAAAACATGTAAAATTCATTGCTGACAGAAAGATGCATGTACTTTGGATTAGAATACTGTAAAGTTAATTTTTGGTTTACCACAAGTAACAGGCAATAAAGGTAAGTAGAGAATGATTTCACAATTTATTTCTAGTAAGCTTTTCCTTCATGAATCAGTTAGGGAATGATATTAAATCCCTCTGCTGAGTAGTTTCTGTCCCATAATAACAAGTATCCTGACTTTCATCACTCCAGATCTCTCAGATAATTCATCTAATCGTAATTAATTTTAACCTTTAATTTTGGTTTCTATAGAATTTCCTTGATAATAAAGAATGAACATTTGTTAGTCTGTTTAAAAGTTGATTTTGCTAAATAAAAAATAAGGTGATCTTAGTACTTGTACAGCCTGAACAATGAGCATGCAAAAAGCTGGGTAGGGTCTTGCCTACAGAGGCTAGTGTGCATATGCATAGTATTGGCACTGAAGCTCTGGTTTAATCAGCAAGTTCTTTAGTATTTTCAGGTTTCATATTCTTATTTGTAAGTGAATTGTAAGTTGCACCACTGAATTATGTAATGCATACCATGCTTTTAAAAGGTGCATTAAAACAATCAGAACCACCCCTAAATTGAAAAGCAAAATAAAACCACTTCTTTAGCACATTCTTAATTACATATTCCCTAATAAGGCTATCTTACAACAAATGTGATATTTAGCACAAGACTAACAAAAAAAGTTGAACAAAACAGTTCACAACTTTTGATTGTGATGTTTTGTATATCCATCTTTATGTAGCTGTAGACCCTGCACTACTCAAGTGACTGATGGCCTGTACTGGAACTACAACAGTTCTGTAATACTGTGCATAAGGCAACAAACCATTGTACTGAATCTGAGAAGTAGTTCCCACATTTGTCAGAGATTTTACAAAGTTTAGCCCTTCTCTTTTACAGATCAGAAGCCTTGCAGACTTCCTGAATCTCAACTGGCTTTTGAAATGCAGTTGTCAACATATTTGACTAATACTGTCTGCATAAATGACAGTTTAAGAGTGGTTATTCACATTGTTTGAAGCAGCACACCTCTATCTTCATTTATTTCACTGATAGAATTCAGCTGTGCAAATCAGTTGAACACATGACAGCACCTTTACATCAGCTAAGGATCTGCATTACACTTCTCAATGATGAACTGTTCTACTTTTTTATAGAAAATGCTTACACTTGTTCCTTACATGAAAATTTACCTCACTGATCTGATTTGAAAGCACTGTATTTCAGCTTTGCACTCATTACATTGCATGGCGAAAAAAATCCACTTGGTAGGATTTTTTTGTGTATTTTTAGTAATCACATAAAATTAATAAGATTAGTATTTATTTTAAATGGGTCCTGTGGGTATTACATGGCTGAGTTTTTATCTAAGTAATTTTCTACACAAAAGTAATCTTCCACTTTATTTTAACAGGTACTAACATAAGTATCCCAAAAATCCAACTGAAACCTCAGAACACTTACATGAATATGAAATTGAAATAAAACATAGAGGAATGTAAAAATCAAATCCTATTTCTGGTTCTGCTACAACCCACTATCTCCATCTCTCTTTCTAGTTTCTTCTTTTATGTCTCTTGTCTATTTTGCCCATAAACTTTATCTGTCATTATGAGCATTATTAATGGTCTGATTGTAAGTTTTGCTGTAACCACAACAGATTATATCAATTGCTTTGTCAAACTAGAAGACAGCTTTACATGAATAGATACTACCTTTATTTAATATTCCTTTGAACTTAAAACTACTGAAACTAGAAAGACAAATATCACACATTCACAAAAATGATTAAAACATTTTCTAGTATATTTTTGTGAAGAAACCTGAAGCTTGAACCAGTTCACAGGTCACAAAGCTTCTTTAATTCAGAAGTAGTACTTCGCTGGGCATGATTGCTCTGTATGGTTTTGGTTTACTCTCTAAAATCACAACGGAGGAATAAGTTTCAGGAAATGCTGTTTTACAAAACTAAGCCAACATTATCAGACACATTTGAACTGCATATAGTTAAGTTTGTTGTAGTAAATTAACTGCATTGTTTGGAATTAATCTTGAAGGATTTTTAAATACTAGTTTAAAAGGTGGTGATAATAACTTATAGCAAGTTATAATCATTATCTGAGAGATCCATTTTTAGAAGGCTCTTTCCCAATTCCTTTAAATAATACTTTCTGTTGTGCCAGGCTGTCATGGGTTCAGCAGCAGCAGTCATTTTTTCTGCTTCTTGGTAGCTGGTGCAGCACTGTGTTTTTGATTTTGGGCCTAGGAACAGCGCTGATAACACCAGTGTTTCGGTTACTGCTTAGTGATGTTTTGGTCTGGCCAAGGACTTTCTGAGTTTCATGCTCTGCCAGGGAGGAGGGGAGCCGGGAGGAAGCAGAGACAGGACACCTGACCCAAACTGACCAAAGAGGTTATTCCATACCACAGCACGTCATGCCCAAGATGGAGGACGGAGAGGAGAGACCCAGAAGGGTGGGGGGTGCACTGCGTGGTCGGGCTTGGTTTTAGGTGGTGAGAAATTGTATTCTTTCCTTGTATTCGCCTTGTCATTATTATTATTGGTGGTAGCAGTAGTGATTTGTGTTATACTTTAGTTACTAAACTGTTCTTATCTCAACCTGTGGGAGTTGCATTCTTTTCGGTTCTCCTTCCCATCCCTCCGGGAGTGGGGGGCAAGATAGAGGGGGGAGTGGGTGAGCAAAACTGCGTGGCTGACTGGACTTAAACCACGACAGTTTTTTTTGGCGCCCAACGTGGGGCTCGAAGGGTTGAGATAACGACAGGATTAATAGCCACTCATCACAATGCTGATTTATTGGCTCTTAAAGTTGTTGCTTTTGGTTCTCTTGCGTTCATGGTTTCAGCCTGTTGTACCTTACTTACAGCCGGTATTTCTTATCTTAGCATGTTTCAGATATGGGTTTTGGTTTAAGGTTCTTGTTTTATTGTACTTTATTGGAATGGCTTGTGATACGGGCGGGCTCGAGAAGCCGTGGGGGGCGAATGTGTACCTGGCAGTTCGGCTGCTCTTCACCGTCCTGGCGAGGCTGTGGAGAGCCGAGGGGGGCTGCCTCGGGAGCCGCCGGCTGCCGAAACGGCCCGGGGGAGCGGACCCGGGGAGCAGGAGCTGAGCCCCCCCACCGAGCCCAGCCCGACGGCTGCCGAGCAGAGGAAGGAGGTAGCAAAAGGGGTGAGCCCCCCGACTGAGCCCAGCCCGGCGGCTGCCGAGCCGCGGGAGGGGGAGGCTACCGAGCGGCAGGAGGAGACGGCAGAGAAGCCGGGCCCCGAGGCTGAACAGAGTCCCGTGGCCGAGCCCAGCCTCGTGGCGGCCGAGAGCATTCCTCGGCAGCTGCCCGCGGAGCCGCAGGAGAACGCAGGAGACCCCGCAGCACTTCCCAGCAAGGCAGAGAAGGAAGCTCTGGACTCAGACGAAGAGCAGCTGGTGGTGAGAGAGCCGGCAAGCGCAGCAGCTACACCAGCCCCAGTGACAAGTACAGCAGCCTCATTTGAGAGCTCTGAAGGGTTTGAATGGCCTTTGGGTACCCTTGAGACCTGCCTGCTGATTGTGATGGGGATCAGCATGGTGGCATGCATACAGAGTGTGTTTTACCCACAACCATTTTGTCTGGTCCCCAGAGTTAAGCAGAGTGGGGTGTGGGCATTGTCTGGGGTTAGTCTGCAATCTATGATGACTAAGAGATTTTCCCCAAGCCTGGACAGTTATGAGTGGCAGGGTGTGTGGGACTGTATGGGCAAGTATCTTGTCCACTGGGCCCCTCCAGTGCTTTGGAAGCATTGGAGATGGAAGGCAGCTGTATGGAGTCCCCAGTGACAAGCTGCAGAAACTGCTGGAGGGGAGAGTGAATTACTTTGAGCCTGGTGGGCCCATGACACCTCAGGCCATCAGGGCAGAGATGCAGCATACAGATGGACTTATGATCGAGGGGTGGACTTGGCAATGGACACTGTGGCCCAGGTTACTGACGAGTGTGAACTCTGCACACAGCCTCTCCTGCTCTAAAAGGCTGTTACAGAAGATGGAGCTTGACGTCACGGACCGAATGGACTCAGCAGCTTTGTAGGGATTGGTCTATGCACTGAGGGATGATCTCTCTCCCTCTCTCTGTGTGTGTATGTATATATATACATGTGATGGTATATTGAAAATGTGGGATCTGAGCATGACGTGAATGGTATGGAATAAGGGGTGGATAATGTCATGGGTTCAGCAGCAGCAGTCATTTTTTCTGCTTCTTGGTAGCTGGTGCAGCACTGTGTTTTTGATTTTGGGCCTAGGAACAGCGCTGATAACACCAGTGTTTCGGTTACTGCTTAGTGATGTTTTGGTCTGGCCAAGGACTTTCTGAGTTTCATGCTCTGCCAGGGAGGAGGGGAGCCGGGAGGAAGCAGAGACAGGACACCTGACCCAAACTGACCAAAGAGGTTATTCCATACCACAGCACGTCATGCCCAAGATGGAGGACGGAGAGGAGAGACCCAGAAGGGTGGGGGGTGCACTGCGTGGTCGGGCTTGGTTTTAGGTGGTGAGAAATTGTATTCTTTCCTTGTATTCGCCTTGTCATTATTATTATTGGTGGTAGCAGTAGTGATTTGTGTTATACTTTAGTTACTAAACTGTTCTTATCTCAACCTGTGGGAGTTGCATTCTTTTCGGTTCTCCTTCCCATCCCTCCGGGAGTGGGGGGCAAGATAGAGGGGGGAGTGGGTGAGCAAAACTGCGTGGCTGACTGGACTTAAACCACGACACAGGCTTCTACTAGTTTTCTGTACACAAAACTAATCTTCAAAGCTGTATAGTTAATAGCTTCTCTATGAAGCAAAGCAGGCTAAGGTAATAAACTAAGACAAATAACTAGCATTTCCATGATCTACAGCATGAGAACAGGTGTGGATCACAAGTTGGCCTTTTTTTTTTTAAGGTAAAAAAAAAGGGGGGGGAGGGGGGAGGGGAGGAACCCTAACCTGAATAACTCAGATGTCAAGTCCAAATACATGATTTTGTCAGCATTCCCAGTGGGCCTGACAGTGTATAATGACAGGGTTCAAAGTCAAATGACTCAACTGAATAGATAAAGGGCAAACATTGTGGATAATGTAGTTATGAGCCTGAGCCTTTCTGTGCCAATTCAGCGACTCTTCAACTTGTTTAATGTACATGCTAACTTGCGAGCACAAGGAAAAGTACAATTAATATATTTTTTAACTATGTGTATGACTTAGAATTTTTTAAGCACAAAACGCACTGAAAAATCTCATTAAAGTGTTCTTAGGACTGGATTTTTGAAATTCTTTCCTGGTTTGGTAGAAGAATGACTAAAGTATAAACAATTTTATACACAAGTTGATTTCAGAGTAAAAATTTACATATTTGGATCAGCTATTTAATTAATCATAGAATCATAGAATAGTTAGGGTTGGAAAGGACCTTAAGATCATCTAGTTCCAATCCCCCTGACACAGGCAGGGACACCTCCCACTAAACCATGTCACCCAAGGCTCTGACCAACCCAGCCTTGAACACCGCCACAACTTCCCTGGGCAGCCCATTCCAGTGCCTCACCACCCTTACAGGAAAGAATTTCTTCCTCATATCCAATCCAAACTTCCCCTGTTTAAGTTTGAACCCATTGCCCCTTGTCCTATCACTACAGTCCCTCATGAAGAGTCCCTCCACACCATCCCTATAGGCCCCCTTCAGATATTGGAAGGCTGCTATGAGGTCTCCACGCAGCCTTCTCTTCTCCAGCCTGAACAGCCCAAACTTTCTCAGCCTGTCTTCATATGGGAGGTGCTCCAGTCCCCTGATCATCCTTGTGGCCCTCCTTTGGGCTTGTGCCAACAGTTCCATGTCCTTTTGATGCTGAGGACACCAAAACTGCACACAATACTCCAAATGAGGTCTCACAAGAGCAGAGTAGAGCGGCAGGATCACCTCCCTCAAACTGCTGGTCATGCTCCTTTTGATGCAGCCCAGGATATGGTTGGCTTTCTGGGCTGCAAGTGTACACTGCCAGCTCATGTTCATTTTTTCATTGACCAACACTCCCAAGTTCTTCTCTGCAGGGCTGCTCTGAATCACTTCTCTGTAGGGCTGCTCTGAATCTCTTCTCTGTCCAACCTGTAGCTGTGCCTGGGATTGCTCTGACCCAGGTGGAGGACCTTGCACTTGGCATGGTTAAACTTCATCAGGTTGGCATCAGCCCACCTCACAAGCATGTCAAGGTCCCTCTGGATGGCATTCCTTCCCTCCAACGTATCAACCAAACCACACAGCTTGGTGTCATCAGCAAACTTGCTGAGGGCGCACTCAATCCCACTCCACATGTCACTGACAAAGATGTTGAACAAGACCACTCTCAACACCCATCCCTGAGGGACACCACTCGTTACTGGTCTCCAGCTGGACATTGAGCCATTGAGCACAACTCTTTGCATCAGAATACCTCAAGTAATAAATCAAAGAAGTACTAAGAAAAAAAATCCTTAGCAGCAATAATCAAAATAAGTCCTACCCCAGCTTTCCTATTTTCCTAAAAATCCGTGGTTTTTCCTTCTAAATCTCACCAAAGGCTCTGGATTGCATTATTTTATTATCTATTTTTAAACCACATTTTGACTTATTCACTGTACTGCTAAACAATACACAAATAGCTAATAACAGGAGATTTAAACCCATATATGCAAGGAAAAACATTACACTCTTTAATTGTGGGAATTATTTAACTGAAAGGCCTTATCTTCTCTGAAACTAGACAGCTCTGTGAAAGGAACTTCCATTCATTTTCATATCTTTATTGTAAGAAAATAACATTTTCCTTAGATTTGCACTAGGAGATAATAGTGTACAGTATGAAATCTATCATCTAAATCCTCGGCATTCAGGAAACGACACATTCTCTACTCCCATTCTTCAACTTCATTGACAGTCTTCTCCTAAAATTTTTTCCTGGTGTCAATCTTCCTAACCAGTAAGCAACATCACTAAGGAACCAACCCAAGATACATCTCTTTCTGTGGCACAGTGACACCACCAGGCCTTCAATATCAGCAGAAGCAGTATAAAAAAAAAAGGCACTACCAATAGTTATAGTATTTCCCCCCCCTCCCCTCCAGCCAATAAGATTTAATTCTAATTTAAGATAAGAATTGCCCCTTCTGTTAAGAGCTGATGTAGTTTATCCTGTATCCTGAATCATGAACTTAGTAAACTGAGAGGAACAGAGGACTTAATTTTGACTATAGTATTCATTAGAGTAATATTTCAGTGTAATATTCATTAATTTCACTGGCTGAAGACAGTTCCTGGAATTAAAAAAAAAAAAATAATCAGACTTTTTAAAGACAGAATTCAGATGCATAGTATGACTCCTTACTTTTAAGAGCCCTCCTTGCCATTGGTGATAACTAAATGAGACTGAGTAAGGGGGATTCCTTGGCCTTCTGCAAGCAGAATCACCTACCTCCTGTTAAAAATCTCAGTACTGACAAAAAAAAAAAGTCTGCTTTAACTGCAGCATGTTTGTTTCATTACTTGTGTTCTGTTTAAGACTGTTTTATTCCACTAACAAATTGTCATCATTAATTCCAGCAGTTATTTCAGCAATAACATAGCTTATTAAAACACTTTTCTGTTTCACAGTTGGCACGTTACGGGATGGAAAGCATGCTTTATAAATAGAAGACTGGTAGAAAGCTAACCCCTCATTTCCTATTTGCCCAAAATATTCATTTCTGTTAACAAAACTATTAATAATCATCACCATCATTTTTTGACATTTAAAACTATTATCACAATAATTTCCCACATTTTCTTCTCTCCTTTCCCTGCTACAGAAAAACATTATGTGTATGCTTACTGGTCACAGGGTTGCCTTAGCATTACAGAGTATTAAACAATGTGCCTTAAGGAACACTTTATTCTGGTCAGGGGCATGGTTAAACCATATTTCCACTCCCATATGAACATGCACATGAAGAAGGCAGACTGCATTTGCAAAACCCTATCCACACAATGAGTGAGCAAAGACACAGTTCAAATGTTGACAGCTGTCAGAAGCATATTGGCTCGTCAAAGCAGTCCTTCCTGTGAGCATCTTGGGGAATGTTCGGATGCAAATGTCACTGAAGATCATCTCAACACAATAATTCGGATAAGGAGTCCAGAAGGAAGCTGCTGAAATGCTCCAGAGATACTTCCCCAGATTTCTGCATCAAGTATTTTTCAGGTTACCTCTGAAACATGGCATTTTGAAAAATTGCAACAACCCACTTTCTGCCAGAAGTGTCAATACACACTGATCACAATGAGAAGATATAGGTATCCCATATTCTAGGAAGTCATGATGTGACATATCATTTATATCCACACAGATGCACTGTGTGCCTATGCATATAATTTTTTTTTTTTCCCCATCCATATAGAAAAACAAATCCATCAGTAAACTCACTTTCTGTCAGTATTCTGTAATATTATGAAGCTGTAAACCTGTTTTTCTGTTTCCCAGGCACAAGTTTTATTGTGGATGGGAAAGATATGCAGAAAAATTAATAATAAGAAAAAACTTAACTAATTAAGCATAGGGACATAAGGTAAAAAAAGAATCTAAGGGAGAAATGTTCTAACAGTTTTAGATTCTTGTCGGTCCTGAGAGTTTTATAACATAAAGGTGCAGCTTTTCTTCTCTGCAAGATTTGAGGCGGGAAAGGTATCATAAATTAATAATTCAAACCAGTTGTAGCAACTTTTGTTTTCTAACATAAGATTATTTAGTAAAAAAGGTACAGAAGTCAATTTTTATGCTGTACTTTCCTGGTTTCCTGTATGTTAGAAATGTTACTGCAAAGTGCATGAAAGTTCCTTCCTAGTTACAGAGGCAGGAAAGCATTAAGAAAGGAGCTTGATTGCATGCTGCTTCCTGCATTTTCAGTAAAACTGCAGGACACGTGCACCAAACAAATCCTTTCTGAAGAAAATAACAGTAAAAAAAAGGCAAAAGAATCTAAAATAAAAAGTAGAGACAATAAAGACATCATAATCACACCTGTGGAGAGCTGTTACAAATTTTCCTTAGGTCATGATTTGCATCTTGGAGGTCCAGAGACCACGACCATCTTATATGGCTATGAAGTAAATCCAAAGTCCTAACATGCTTAAACTGCTGTTTGACTAGCCTTACAGACTGTATCTTTTCTGCGGAAAGCTGAAAACCTTGTTGCCTTTGTTTGCCATGAAAGCCACTTTCATTCAGACACAGGCAGCAGTTAAACCAAGTGGTACCTGCCACAGATTGCCTGAATCACAGTGTAGGGTAGTTACACAAGAGTTAGCTAGTTACTCTGATGACAAAAGGGAAAGGCACTGCTTTGCTGAAGAAGCACCTCTCCTGCATTAAAATCACATCTGAAAGTTACAGAAATGGACAAAAAACATCAGGAAAGAGGCCAAGGAATTGGCTAACAGTCATTCCCTGTCGCCTACAGTCCCATTACAAAACTTCACAAAAGTGAAGCAGTCTGTCAGGAATTATCTCCAATCGCTATTTGGGATGCTCTTGTATTAAGTTCTAGATGCAGAATAAAAGTTTACATAAGTAGAGGGAATATTAAAATTTTACAGAATGGCATTTCATAAGGATCTGTATCAATTTATACCAAATGAAGACCCTACACAGAATCATAGCCATATCCTCAATATACCAGCTTAATTCTCCAAGTAATACAGTTATGCCTTTTTTTAAGCTCTTTTTGCAATTTAAATCACCTAACCTTCCCTGTATACAATTGTATCCCAGTGCAACTCTTAACAACGTACTTCTTGTAATGTAGTTCCTAACTAAAAAGAGCATGACTCCAGTCCAATAAATTCTGTGTTTCTGTACACATAGTGATCTTAAGTTGTTTCTATAAGGCATAAATAAATACAGCAAAAGCCTTAGCTATTCTACTACATCCTTCCTGAATTTCCAGACCTATTTTGAATTTTACGTGTTTGATAAACCAACAGATTTGTTTGATATCACATTCATACCCACAAATTGAAAGAGAAGTGACAATTACAAATTGATTTGACTTACTACAGAGCAGAAGCAGTAAAGCACTAATTTACCAGTGGCATGACACTGCTAATTGACTGGTAAGGCACTAATTTGTTTAACCTAACTCATTAGGTAGGAAACTCCTGCCTAGGAAATCATCCTGAATAAATATTAGTATCCATTTGGAAAAGGTCAGGTACTTTCTTTTTCATGATTACATTGTAACTGCTTATTTATGACTAAATGTCAAAGACAGATTATTCTTAATATACTTCCTTCAAAAACATTTAGACAGTTCTCAAAAGGGAAAAAGAAAACAGATTATCAGATGTTCTCACATGCAAGACTAGCTATGACTTCACTTCATTTCCCAGACTAGGATAAAAATCACTATCTTTTTTTATCCAAAATCAAGAGACAAGACTTCACACTAGAGCCATTCTTGCTTCAAATTTATTAGCAGACACACTCTGCTATTTTAATTCCACTGGCTTCAAGTAACAGGCCATGATGAACTCTACTGCTAACCAAGTAGTGAATTTAGAATTCTCAAACCCCTGAATTAGCAAGTCAAATGAAAAAAAAATATGAAATTTTGATTTTACAGCTTCTAGACAGAGCATGTTCACTCAGCATAGCCCTAGAAGGAAAAGATGCCAGAACACCTCACTCTGTGGCAGCTCTGAAGAACCTCAGACTTCAAATAAAATGTTCATTCTCCCTTGTCAGTAGCTTGCAGCACAGGGAGCAAATCATGCAAAGCATTAGCATGAGAAGAGCAATTCTCTGTACTCTTCTTTTTTACACCCCAGAAGATGTACATCCCTTCAGCAGGAGACACTGCTACAAAAATTATGCAAATGCTTCTCTACTCAAAAATCAAAATCACGAGATGATCTAGGTAAATATTTTCAGTCAGCTATTCTCACGCCTTACAAAATAAACTGCTTTAATCATGTAGGTGTGCACCAAAGGATTATGTCAATGTCCTGGGTTCAGCAGTAGCAGTCATTTTTCTCCTTCGTAGCAGCTGGTGCAGTGCTGTGGTTTTGACTTTCAGCCTGGGAACAACGCTGATAACACCAATGTTTTTAGTTGTTGCTAAGTAATGTTTACTCTGACCAAGGACTATCTGAGTCTCACGCTTTGCCAGGGAGGAGGGGAAGCTGGGAGGAAGCAGAGACAGGACACCTGACCCAAACTAACCAAAGAAGTATTCCATACCACAGCATATCATGCCCAGCACATAAACTGTGGGCAGTTACCCAGAAGGGCTAGATCACTGCTCAGACCAGATCAGGCTGGGTATCAGTAGGCAGGTGGTGAGTGGTTGTACTCTCTTCCCTTGCTACATCCCTTATCATTATTATTATCAGTGGTAGCAGCAGTGGTTTGTGTTATACCTTAGTTACTGGACTGTTCTTATCTCAACCTGTGGGAGTTACATTCTTTTGATTCTTCTCAAAAGCAGAGGGAGGAAGTGAGGAGAGTGAGCGGAAGGTTGCGTGGTTTCTGAGTTACCAGCTGGGCTTAAACCATGACAATCAAACAGTTGTTGAAAAATCTCGTGTACACTTTCCACAGCAGACACAATGCACAGGAGGTATTAGAAGCAGTATAAAGTACATCACTGAAATTCTAGACAAAAATAACACCAGTGGTAACCAGTTACTGATCTTTTACTCAGCTGTTTTACATTAGCATCATTCACACCAGCAGAGGTAGCAAAAGACCTCTTTATCCCAACCAAACTAGAGCTGTTTCTTTAAACCTAGGATTTTGCCTGGTATTACACAGGAAGTGCCCTCTCTTTGGTGCATATTCCTTGGGACAAGGACAATACACAAGGGTTACAATTACCACACAGGTAACTCAAGCTAATTTTTTCATCTAGCTATTTTCAATTATACAGGAAAAGTGGTGGGTTTTAGTATATGCTTTGTTTAGAGCTTAAACCATACTTTGTTTGGCTTAACAGCTAGGAGCAGATTCACATACTTACTATTTGTAAGGCCACAGCCCTGGAAGAGAAATATCGGCCAAAACTGTATAAAAATATAAATTATCATAAACAAAGAAAAATAAAAGCATTCTCACATTAAAACTTACTTTTGGCCTTCCATGCTGAAAGCAGACACTCCAAGAAAGACAGGGGAACATGATCCTTGGTGCTTCCCTCTGTTTATCTGCAAGACGTTCCAAAACCTACAAGATGGCTGCCACTCCCCCTCACCTGTGACACCACACCCTTCCTGCCCCACCTGGGCCCTAGCCCCACTCTTGGCAGGTGACCTGGAGGGAGTAGGGGCAGGTGAGCAGAAGCTCAGAGGCCACCAGGGGGGCTCCCCTCTCTGGGGCTGAATCTATGCTATGGCACCGCGGCCAAGCTTTGCTACACATCAAGGTCTCTAAGCATTTGCCTGCCAACTTATGCCTTCAAAGATGCTGAGCTACTAACAATCACAGGGCGCTGTGTGCAAACCCCACTGGGCACTGAGTCCTGTTTTGTAGCTTTGCAAATGCACCACACACATTGTAGAATCATAGAATCATACAGAATCACCCTAGACCATATCGACCAAGACTCCATCCAATCTGGCCTTGAACACTGCCACTGATGGAGCATTTACCACTTCTCTGGGGAATCCATTCCAGTGCCTCACCACCCTCACAGTAAAGAACTTCTTCCTTATATCTAACCTGAACTTGCCCTGTTTCAGTTTGAAACTGTTACCCCTTGCTCTATCACTACAGTACCTGATGAAGAGTCCCTCTCCAGCATCCTTATAGGCCCCCTTCAGACACTGGAAGGCTGCTATGAGGTCACCACAAGAGCAGAGTAGAGGGGCAGGATCACCTTTTTCAAACTGCTGGTCAAGCTCTTTTTGATGCAGTCCAGGATATGGTTGGCTTTCTGGTCTGTGAGCACACACTGCCAGCTCATGTTAAGTTTCTCATTGAACAACACCCCTAAGTCCTTTTCCATAGGGCTGCTCTGAATCACTTTTCTGCCCAAACTGAAGCTGTGTTTATGGATATTATTTAATGGAAGTTAGCTATGCATTTCCATTTCACACCTTATAGTATTAGTAAGCAACAGAAATTCTGAATCATAGGAAATTTGAAGATTTTTTTTCTAATGTTCACAAATTTTACAAGCTATTTTTCTATACTTTAGAATATGACTTATTCAGTTATCTAATCCATGTCTAGTAATTAGTCAAATTCCTTCAAATGGTGAAACTTGATCTAAAATCTTTTGCTCATTTGCAACCAAGCAACCTTTGATAAGAGCAGACAGTTTGGCAGTGCTGTAAATCCTTGTAGAACAAGGAAATTAACATCTTGGCACCCAGCTCTGTAGTGATGTGCCTGATTCCATGGAAAAAAGACAACAAATTCATTTCCATGCCTCTATAATGCATCTCTTTTGTTTTATCTTAATTAGCTCACTGAATGATAAAAGCTGAAAATTTTAGGCATACCTTTTTCCTAGAAAGTTCAGTTGTGTGGAAAAAAATGATAAATCTGAAGTTTGTGATAAGAATACGTCAAGGCAAAATACATTTGCATGCTAGGAATAAATTAATTGCAGTCTATTTTGTACCCAAATAGTCAACAAAATACTTAGCTAGCAGTACTTCAACTGGTATTTTATATAAGTAATTAATTAATTTAGCATTAATAATTTGTATGAGTTGTAGCCTGCTACTTGTTGTAGCTCATACTGTTTCTGGACAGCTTCATGAAAGGAAAGGAATGTCATAGACAAAGCTGTGAAAGGCCATCTCATTTGCTTGTTCTCTTCATTGACCGTCCTAATCCAGGGATGACTATCAGCATTAAGCAACAAAGTAAGCGGAAAAGTTATTTTGCTTGTAATACTATCGGTGTGTTTCATTTTCCTTTGTTTCCTCTTCCAAGAAAATATTACTATACCATTTACCTCTTCCCTAGGCATTTTTTGATAGTCTGAGCCCCAACATCTGTTTCTGTGCAATTGGTTAGTTTATGTATCCCTTTCTTTACATTTAAGATACATTAGGATAAGGCTTTGGCAATCAATAAGGAGATGGATTGCCATTCATTATTTCCAGCTCTATGTAGTTTCTTTTTTTTCCTGTATGAGAATTTTCAGCTCTTGAACTGAATAATAATAGTAATAGAATATTTATTATTCTCACTGTTGAATCACTGAGTGTAGGATATGGACAGAGATTCAATACATTCTAGCTCATCTCAAAATTTCTAAAATTGGACTACTAATAGTTCAAATAAAACTTCCTCACACAACCTCCCAGTATAACATTTGCTTTTTCTTACTTTTTTTCCATTTAATTTTTAATTAAAGAAACATGAACGTTTGCATGTCTGGATCTTTGTATGTGCTGTGCCATTGTGAAAGAGAAACTGAAGAAAGCTAGAAGTTTTTTCTTTTTAAAAACATTGAATGGGGAAATCATGTTCCCAGCTGTTGTGGGTAGTTGGCATTTAGTCAAACTAAAAGTTTGTTTGGTGAAAAATAGATTCATTTTTCTTGAAAAAAAAAAAAAAAACTTCCAGCAGATAATTAAAAGAAGAGCTCTTTTCCCTTCTGCTGAAATACCCACAGTGCACCTGTCAGTACACGTTATTTGTCACCCAGGACTCTATGAGATTTATTTTGAACTGAATTAAAATAAGCAAAATTTACATGTCTGAGGGTGTGCGCTTTTTTAACTTATTTTTAGGCATTTTAATAATATTTTACCAATTAAATACTGAAAATTATATTTAAAATGTTTTCAATTCTATCAAGAGATAGAAGTTCTCCTAATAGACTGCACAATGAAATCAACATGAATAATTTACCAAAAAGCTACAAGAACACTGCTCAGAAATAAGATGAACTCTGGAATGTGACCTTAGAAGCCTGATCATATACCATAGAATGTTAAAAGAAACAAATTTCCTGAATGCAAATAAATTTATGATAATAAAATACAGAAAATCAGGACAAAACGTTTACAATATTCTGATATGCAAGAGGATGGTGGTAACTGAATAAGTATGTCCAATTATAACTTATTTTTGGAAATATTTCTCTGAACCTGATCCATACTAGATAGGTCATGCTTTTGATTAATGTGTAGACATTTAGGGCAATGTGTTCCTTCCTGTAGTCCTTAAATTCCATACCATAACTATAATATGCCATTTTCAGAGGTGTTTCATTTTCAAGCAATGCTTTCAAAAATCAGA
This sequence comes from Ara ararauna, assembly GCA_028858755.1. NCBI lineage: Eukaryota > Metazoa > Chordata > Aves > Psittaciformes > Psittacidae > Ara > Ara ararauna. The sequence continues at coordinate 36,414,078 of CM054381.1, read as the reverse complement.
TCACATAGTTAGGTGTCTAAATTTTAAGTATCAAACCTTAGTTGCCCAATTTTGAATTTAATTCAGCTTAATCATTACATTCATGAAATTAATTATATTTACATTTTGCTGATAGAATAAATTAGTCATTGACATTCTATAGTAAAAATGAAAAAGAAAAACATTCTAAAGTAACCTAACTCAACAGAAGGCTGCATTTGACCTAAGCAAGAGAGACTGCATTATAATTATGGGCATTTTATTTCTATATCGCTAGAGATAGCAGTGGCCAAGCTACAGGCAAATTCATTAATCTCTGAAGCTACAAAGAAATGGAATGTCATGCACTGCAATGTATTCTTTATTGCTATGCCTGCATAGCTTTTTCTATAAAGTTCTTTGTTAAAGATGAAACTGAGAAAAGTTTAAATGGGATTTTAAGAATTTAAAAGCTGTAGGTTCATGAATGTTCTTCAAAACACTTTCAAGATCGCCAAAAGTCTGTCCAGCTATCCAATTTATAGGGGAAGGATTTAAAACATAGCCACTATAAAAGTTTATGCTACCTACTTATACATCAATGTAGAGCCAAAAGGATTGTGAGTAACTATCCTATAATGACAATTACAAAAAAAGAATCAAGACATGAATAAAACAAAAAACCTGCTTCACAGGACTTGTTTAAAAATGCAAATATGCCATTATTTAAAGAAAGAAGATATTGAACACTTAATCAATTTCCTTATTAATTCTAATCTGCCTTCACAGATTCAAAATTGTCATTAATTCACATTTCTTGCTCACAGGAAGTGAAAATGCAGTAAAAACAACCTCTTTCAGATAGCAAGATTCCTAAATTTCAAGAACTACCTACATGCAGAACAAGCATACATCAGTATTGATAGAAACACAAATTCTGACTCAGGCATTCTGAAATAAAAGTTCTGTTAAAGTGTCATAATTTAATTACTCTTGACTTAATAACTTCAACCTCAATCCAATAATTTTCTAATAACTATTTGACAGAAGCAGTTTCAGTATGAAAATGTATATTTTTTGAGAAATGTAGCACAGAAGAACAATTAGATCTTGTACAGTAAATGTATAATTACATTCCTCTGGTATTCTCTACTGTACATTGTGTGCATATGAGTACCTGTAGTACTTTGGGCTCCCTGCCATGGTTTTCTTCAGTACAAAAAGAACTGGCTATTCTGCCATGAATCTCAGTTTTTCTACACTGAAAGAAAATAACTCATGTCCTCATGTTTTTCTTCAAAGTGAAACCCATCTATTGATTATTGTGTCTAATGATATACCTTTTACATCCACACACTCTAATGTGACAGCTGAGTTTTCTGTGTCCCCTTACAACATTTTTGAAGCACCACAGAAGAGCTTAACTATTCATTTAACACAAAACTTCAGCTGTTTTATCACTAGACTTCATTACCAATTTTATCAAGATATACCATGCAGAATATCAAATGACTTTATCAACCTCATACAGTAAATATCAAGACAGGTAGAATCATAGAATCACAGAATAGTTAGAGTTGGAAAAGACCTTAAGATCAAGTGTCAACCCCCTTGCCATGAGCAGGAACATCTCACACTAAACCATGTCACCTAAGGCAATGTCCAGCCTGGACTTGAATACCACCAGGAGCATTCACAACTTCCCTGGGTAACCCATTCCAGTGCCTCACCACCCTCATAGTAAAGATCTTCCTCCTTATATCCAATCCAAACTTCCCCTGTTTAAGTTTAAACCTGTTACCCCTTGTCCTATCACTACAGTCCCTAATGAAGAGTCCCTCCACACCATCCCTATTGGCCCCCTTCAGATACTGGAAGGTTGCTATGAGGTCTCCATGCCGCCTTCTCTTCTCCAGGCTCAACAGCCCCAACTTTCTCAGCCTGTCTTCGTACAGGAGGTGTTTCAGTCCCCTGATCATCCTCGTGGCCCTCCTTTGGACTTGTTCAAACAGTTCCATGTCCTTTCTTATGTTGAAGACACTGGAACTGAACACAATACTCCAAGTGAGGTCTCACAAGAGCAGAGTAGAGGGGCAGGATCGCCTCCTTCAACCTGCTGGTCATGCTCCTTTTGATGCAGCCCAGGATACAGTTGTCTTTCTGGGCTGTGAGAGCACACTGAAGCTGGATCATGTTCCTTTTCTCATTGACGAACACTCCCGAGTCCTTCTCTGCAGGGCTGCTCTGAATCTCTTCCCTGCCCAACCTGTAGCTGTGCCTGGGATTGCTCTGACCCAGGTGGAGGACCTTATACTTGGCATGGTTAAACTTCATCAGGTTGGCATCAGCCCACCTCACAAGTGTGTCAAGGTCCCTCTGGATGGCATTCCTTCTCTCCAACATATCAACCGAACCACACAGCTTGGTGTCATCAGCAAACTTGCTGAGGGCGGCACTCAATCCCCCTGTCCATGTCACCGAAAAAGATGTTGAACAAGACCGGTCCCAACACCGATCCTTGAGGGACACCACTCGTTACTGGTCTCCAACTGGACATTGAGCCATTGACCATAAATCTCTGCATGCAGCCATCCAGCCAGTACTCTATCTACTGAGTGGTCCACCTATCAAATTGATGTCTCTCCAACTTAGAGGCAAGGATGTCATGTGAGACAGTGTCAAACGCTTTGTACAAGTCCAGGTAGATGACATCAACTGCTCTACCCCTGTCCATCAGTTCTGTAGCTCCATCATAGAAGGCCACCAGATTGGTCAGGCAGGATTTCCTCTTAGTGAAGCCATGCTGGCTGTCACCAACCACCTTCTTCTTTTTCATGTTCTAACTGGTCCTTATCTTTCCCAACCTGCTCTCTAGCTTCCCTATGTTCTAGGTAAGGACACAATATAACACTTCTGACCAAGACTTCTGAACTGCATTGAGTTCAATTACAGGTTGCTTAATAGCTGTGGTGGTTTCACTAAAATTTGTGAGCCTGGCCCAAACGTCAGCAATTTCTGTGACTCTGATGGATTTTCCTAAGTAATGACTGAGTCTATCACTTTCATTTTCCACTGCTAATCTGTCATTCAGTGTGAAAAATGTTCAATTTGGATCACTTGAGTCTAATTTTCTCTCTTTCTAAATAGTGAAATGCCTGGTATCCTCACAAAATATAAGTAAAGTGGTCCTTCACGCCAGACAATGGCTATAGCAATCAAGGCTAAAAGAAGCAATCTGGCTTGGGTCATGTGACTAAAAATGTATCTTAAAAATAATCCAGGAACTATTCTTCTGAGAGAAAGTTATGAAAACTGACCACATGAATACAGGTTTTAGCACTGATTAAAATTCTGATTGATTCCTGGTTACGGATGCAACTTCTATGATGCATTTCCACACTGGATATCATAGGGCAAAAAACAGCATCTGAATTTAAATCTAGCTGTAATGCTTACTAAGTTTAATATTCATTAATTGGGAGGGGCTGGGGATGTTGGTTATTTGTGATGGTTTTGTTGTTTTGGGTTTTTTCCTAAACCACTGAGATTGGCTTATAGCCTTCTAATAAAGAAAAGAATTTTACTAAAACCTTATTTATTTTTCAGATTTTCTTTTTGATAATTTTTTCCAATTAACAGTTAAAAAAGTCATCTAATAAGAAATTGGGCTGCTCAAAAAGAAACTCTACACTCATTGAATAACCCATGCGTATATGATACAATGTGATCAACACTATAGTTAGTCACAAAACTGTGATAACAGTTTCATATTAACTACTTTCTGTCGACATAATTGTAGCACCTAGAATTTAAGCATTTGAGCCTCTAGGGATTGCAGACATATCTGAGAAATTCTAAAGTTTCCTCCATTATTTCATTTAGTGTCTCCAGAACAGTATCTGCTTATATAACTAAAAGAAGATTCTAAAGATTTATAATACAAGCAGTGACCATAAGTTAAATCAATATTTAATTTTGGAAAAATAGAATTTCTTGTTTCAGAAGATATGTCAAATTTTTAAAGCACTAACCTGATCAATTCCAGTTTTATATACATAAGAGTATACCAATAAACCTGTCTGACTTACTTATTATCTACAACATAAAAAAAATATTAGACTAAGAAAAGCATTTTTTGATAGATACAGTTCTTTGATGCATAATTGAGACTTACTTTTGCTTCTCCAAGGGAAAAGAGGAATTAATGAATCACAACATTATATAAATTGCATCAAGATTTTTTTGTCCTAGATAATATATGCCAGATTGTTTTAAATTCTTCAGCAATGCAAATAATAGCTGCTTTGACAAATAATTTCATTGTAGCAGATTTTGTGTTCTAGAGGGAAAAAGTACGGGTTGAGAAGAGAAAATAGAAATATCAATATAAAATGTGGCTTTATTATCACAACAAAATTATGAGCAATTAAAGTATGCTAATAAATAATATCTGGTCTTTCTACACTATGACTTTTAAATTCTGTGCAACTGTAAGTAATACACCACTCAGCTCAAGAGCTTCTAAGAGATGTGAATGACCATGTTTCATTGCAACTGCTTACATCTGATGTGTTCCACAGAATGTTTGCCTACAGACATTATTCTTATTGCACATCAAAGAAGAAGGCAAAAATTAGAAGCTAAGCTTCCATCTGTAATAGTAAAATTGGTATTCCATTAAGAGACTCAGACCTCCATTTAGAAGAGACATTTTTTTGATAGTGATATGCATGTGATTTTATATGAAATGTGCATGTATGTATTCTTGCCTGAAGCTTTTAACCATGTTCCTGTGATCACAATGAAATGTGCTGGGAGATATGCTGACTACATCTGACTTACAGAGTTGCAAGAGAGAAAAGTTCTCTGAAAATGTCTAGAGAATCAGAAAAAATGAATTCTCAGTGAAACCAGTGCTTGTAAAATTAAGGAATTTGTATCACTGCCTTCAAGGACTTAAATCATGTCTGTTTAAGAAAAACAGTTTCCCTAATATCATCCTCCAAAGTATCCTGCAACAATAATCAATTATATAAAAATACCTTTTTCAATTAATACACAACAATCAGCACTACTGTTGATGAAAACAACATTTTGTTACAATGAAAATTTCAAAGTATATTATTACTTTCCTATCACATTTTAGATAGCAAGCAAGGTACCAACTGACATCTGTTACAAATTTCAAAATTAATTAAAAATCTTGATGTAATTTATGTTATTAGTATAAAATCTAGTTTATTTACTAAGTAACATAACTAGAAGTAAAAGACTGTGAATCCAAACACCTGTACCCCCACCATAAAAGAGAAATCTCAAGTAGGTTTCTGGAAGTGCTTTCCATAAATTTTCAATACTAGAGCAAATTGAAAATCTCTTAGTAAAATTTTTAGGTCCTGGAGAGCTGCTATACTGTCATCCCATGGATTGTATTGTTTATTTTAATGATGTAAAATGCTGCCATTGACTTTCATATAAATGGTCTCCATAAATTTGAATTGTGGGATGGAGGCCTACTACTTTAGATTGGTAAATTAATTCTCCTCTAATGCTACAAATGCTGTCCTATTTATCATGCCTAAATAAATCCAATATTTCAGTTGTTAAGAATTCAACACTGGAAAAGCAGGACTTTTTAAATTTAAAACAGGGAATAAATTTGCTAACAGAGGGTTATAAAACAAGGTTCCAACTCTCAATGACTTCACAACCCATCAAACAGTTCTTTATTAAGGAACTGATATTTATGGAAACTGCAAGAGTCCAAATCAGCTGTAGTCCAATGAAAAAGGATTTCTCCCCCACCCCCCCTTTTTTTTTTTTTCCCAAGACGTAGACTGCTTCAAAATAAGAAGCAATTTATGCTGTTTTTTTCAGGAATTGAATGACAGTAGACTTCTAATGCTTAAAAATAGATTGCCCTGCTAATCACAGGGGTATCCTGGTTATTATGTTTGTTAACTGAATTCACTATCAAGGAAGAAGCAAATACTACCTGTCTAAAAATTAACCTGTGATAGAATTTCAGAATATGGCTGGTCTTTTCTGTATATGGTGATCTAAGATAATAAAAAAAATAACCTAGAGCATATTTAATTCTGATGAGCTAAAGCTCTGAAGTTTAAGATAAAATAAATCTATTCCTTTTAGAAACGTACAGACTAAACAAGAGTCAAGTTCTCAGGTAATGGGAAGCATACAGAAGTGTGCTTTAATAAAACATGAAATAGATCACCAAGAAATTTTCTTATGTGCATGTATGCTTTTCTGTCTATTTAAAAATTATGCATATTAAAAGAATATTTTGTCTGTGTCTTTCAGATCTTCAAAAGATCATTTCAAGGCATTGAGAGTGTAAAGCTGAAAAACTGACCATAGGTACAGACTTTTAAGATAGGATTTCAATGTCATATTTTATTTAAGTTAATGTATTCTTATCTCAACTGTGGTTGAAATGTTTTTCTTTTGTTGATACTTGTAAAAATTCTGTGCATTATAACTTATGCTATTTTATTATTTGTTACTCTTTCATATTTCAAGTGTTTCTTCTATGAATAACTCAAGCAAGTACTCTTATCAGATTGGCAAGTGTCAGCAGCACTCAATTGGACAGACCTTTTTCACTGAGGTAATTTTGCAGATGTTCTGTGATACCCATTTGATCTTTGTCTGCCCTCATCCCTACAGTGTAAAGTGTTTTCTAGTCATTCAGTAGGCTTTGTGACTAGCATCTGGCACCTCTGTTGTTGTTTAGTGCAAGTAACCACTATGTATTTTATTTTAATGTATATTTATTAATTTTAATGGTCATGAAAGGTACAATTAAAATAGTGTAGATGAGAACAACATCCTTAATTTAGCATTCAAGCCTCCAGCCCAGTGAAGCCAGACATTTTCTGCCAGTATTAATCAGGAAACAACACACTATGAAATACTGTACGTTAATGCTTTCAGTGAGGCTATGAGGTACTAACCAATATAACTTGATTCAAATTGAACAGAATTCAGAGACCATTTATACACACTTTGGAGATAACCATCCAAGAGCACAGTTTAAAGTCATCACCGCAGTAATTCCACTGGCACTGAAAAAAATCAAAGTCAGAACATGGATATTGGCTGCAATATAAATATTACCAAAATGCATGTGTGCTGAACCATGGTTTTGGTTTAAGAAATAAAAATGAAGGAAGGGAAAAAAAAAAAAAAAAGGCAGAAAAAATGTTTACAATAGAAGAGAAAACTAGACATTCTAAAAAAGTAAAGACAATTTTTGTAGCTAATCATCACAATAAAAGTAAATGATGGGATATAAAATCATTATTTATTAAATAATTACAAGCAAATGTAAATAACAAATATTTAAATATTATATTTAGCATTAAATATGAAATGTAAAATATTTATTTGACATTACTTAATAAATAATAATAGATATTAAATGTAAATGTTAATAATGAGAATATTACTGGCATTTTAGGCTTGATCTCAATAAACCTTTATTTTAATACATGCAGTGTTTTACCAGTAATATGTTATCTTTCAAAGCTTGTATTTCTAGGAAAAAAAATATTTCTCATGAACAATACTATGTGTAGAGAAATAATTGCACCTATTTCCTTTTTAGCATAAAGAAAAGATTTTTTTTTTTTTTTTAAGTGAGATAAATGATAGAAATCAACAATAAAAAGCAGGCTGAATTACCATAGTTTGGAATTCTTATCAAAATCAAGACCCATATTCATGCAGCCTGTTTTCAACCACAGTCAGAGCTGTGTTTTATACTTGTCTATGCTTAGCCGGGTAAGTGATACCATATGGTGAACAGCATCCAATAGTTTCACTGTGAACAAAATTTGAGGAACACTTTGGGGTAGGCATGTACCAAAGTCCAAGGATAGGCTTTAGGAGAGCACTACCATACTGAGTTCCAAGGGTCTGGCACAGGCCAAGTGCCCTGGCAGCAGCCCTGCTTTTCCCATCCTTCCCACCAGATATGCACCGTATTTATTTGCCTGTGCCCAGTAACCCACTTCTGGCTTCTTATTTCAGAAAAGGGAATCATGTATTCTGCTCCTTGCTGAAGATTTTGGTTTTGCTTTTGTTTGTTTTTTTAAGGCACTAAATTCTATGATCAATTTCTGTAAAAAAGTGTAGAAAGTCCTTCAAACAAGATTGGGAATGATCTCTACACCTTTTTAGCAGTGTCCATATTCCCCTGGTAGACCTGAACTAAACATCTTCCTAACATGAATGAGTAACTGCCTTTCCCCGTGATACACTCAATTACATATTTTGTTCCTGGGAATGTGTAGATATGCAAACTCTCTAAAATTTAAACTGTGAAGCTTCTGTTTAACTTTGCACTTTCTGCAGGAGCAGTTTTGCAGACTACATTTGAACAACATGTCCATCCATAATGAACACCCTTAATTTCTAACTTTCATGGAAGAAAGACGTACTTTAAAAATTAATCCAAAGCTGTGAATTTAATTTGAAAATGTTTCAGACCTTGATGGTATTGAGAAGTGATAATGTCAAAGTAAGTATAAGCTTCTTCAGGCTAATAATATCTGAATTAACTACAGACACATAGCCAGCCTCAGAAAAAATTAACTATACACCAACTATATAGCCTATTCATTATCAATTTTTATCTATTTCTAGATATTATTCATTAGATAGCAATGTTGCATAATATATACATTACTTTTTAACAAAAGCCAATAGAGGACTCAGTGGATGAAGCGCTCTATAGACAGATAGGAACAGCTTCACGCTCGCAGGCCTTTGTTATCATGGGGGACTTCAACCACCCTGATATCTGTTGGAGGGATGGAATGGCCTAGCACAAGCAATCCAGGAAGTTCCTCAATTGTGCGGAAGAAATCTTCCTTCTGCAAGTAATAGAGGAGCCGATAAGGAGAGGTGCCATGCTTGACCTCGTCCTCACCAACAGGGAAAGGCTGGTTGGAAATGTGATTCTCCATGTCAGCCTTGATTGCAGCGATCATGAGATGGTCGAATTCGAGATCCTCAGGAGAGTGAGAAGAGCGTGCAGCAAGCTCACTGCCCTGCACTTCAAGAGAGCAGACTTTGGCCTCTTCAGGAACCTGCTCAGTAAGATTCCATGGGATATAGCCCTAGAGGGCAGGGGGGCCCAAGACTGTTGGTTGATGTTCAAGGATCACCTGCTGCAAGCTCAGGAGTGATACATCCCTACTAGAAGGAAGTGCTGCAGGAGGGCCAGGAGACCTCCTTGGATGGATAAGGAGCTGCTGAGGAAACTTCGAAGGAAAAAAGAGGCTTATAAATGGTGGAAGCAAGGACAGGCAGCCTGGGAAGAATATAAGGATGTTGTCCCAGAAGCTAGGGACCAGGTTAGGAAAGCTAAGGCCCACTCAGAATTAAACTTGGCTAGGGATGTTAAGGATAACAGGAAGGGACTTGATAGGTACATTGCAAATAAAAGACAGACTAGGGACGATGTGGGCCCTCTCAAGAAGCTATCAGGAGAACTGGATCCCCTGGATTTGGAGAAGGCTGAGGTTCTTAATGACTTCATTGCCTCGGTCTTCACCGGAAAATGCTCTGACCATACCACCCAAGTCTTGGAAGGCAGACACAGGGACAGTGAGAATGAAGCCCCTGGGCCCACTGTAGGAGGGGTTCTGGTTCAAGACCATCTTAGGAACCTGAATATATACAAGTCCATGGGACCTGATGAAATCCTTCTGCGAGTCCTGAAGGAGTTGGCAAATGAAGTTGCTAAGCCACTGTCCATCATATTTGAAAAATCATGGCAGTCAGGTGAAGTTCCCGACGACTGGAAAAAGGGAAATATAACTCCCATTTTCAAGAAAGGGAAAATGGATGACCCAGGGAACTACAGATCAGTCAGCCTCACCTCTGTGCCTGGCAAAATCTTGGAGAGGATTCTCCTGGAAGACATGCTGAGGCACATGAAAAAGAAGAAGGTGGTTCGTGACAGCCAGCATGGCTTCACTGAGGGGAAATCCTGCCTGACCAATATGGTGGCCTTCTACGATGGAGCTACGGAACTGACGGACAGGGGTAGAGCAGTTGATGTCATCTACCTGGACTTGTGCAAAGCGTTTGACACTGTCTCACATGACATCCTTGCCTCTAAGTCGGACAGACATCAATTTGATAGGTGGACCACTCGGTAGATAGAGTACTGGCTGGATGGCTGCATACAATTAGCTGTGGTCAATGGCTCAATGTCCAGCTGGAGACCAGTAACGAGTGGTGTCCCTCAGGGATGGGTGTTGGGAGTGGTCTTGTTCAACATCTTTGTCGGTGACATGGACAGGGGGATTGAGTGCGCCCTCAGCAAGTTCGCTGATGACACCAAGCTGTGTGGTTCGGTTGATACACTGGAGGGAAGGAATGCCATCCAGAGGGACCTTGACATGCTTGTGAGGTGGGCTGATGCCAACTTGATGAAGTTTAACCATGCCAAGTATAAGGTCCTACACCTGGGTTGGAGCAATCCTAGGCACAGCTACAGGTTGGACAGAGAAGTGATTCAGAGCAGCCCTGCAGAGAAGGACTTTGGGGTGTTGGTTGATGAAAAAATGAACATGAGCCAGCAGTGTACACTTGCAGCCCAGAAAGCCAACCGTATCCTGGGCTGCATCAAAAGGAGCATGACCAGCAGGTTGAAGGAGGTGATCCTGCCCCTCTACTCTGCCCCTCTACTCTGCTCTCCTGAGACCTCACTTGGAGTATTGTGTGCAGTTCTCTTGTCCTCAACATTAAAAGGACATGGAACTGTTTGAACAAGTCCAAAGGAGGGCCACGAGGATGATTAAGGGACTGGAGCACCTCCTGTATGAAGATAGGCTGAGAAAGTTTAGGCTGTTTAGGCTGGAGAAGAGAAGGCTGTGTGGAGACCTCATAGCAGCCTTCCAGTATCTGAAGGGGACTTATAGGGATGCTGGGGAGGGACACTTCATGAGGGACTGTAGTGATAAAACAAGGGGTAATGGGTTGAAACTTAAACAGGGGAAGTTTAGATTGGATATGAGGAAGAAATTCTTTGCTGTAAGGGTGGTGAGGCACTGGAATGGGTTGCCCAGGGAAGTTGTGAATGCTCCATCGCTGGCGGTGCTCAAGGCTGGATTGGACATAGCCTTTGGTGGCATGGTTTAGTGTGAGGTGCCCCTGCCCCTGGTAGGGGAGCTGGAACTAGATGATCTTAAGGTCCTTTCCAACCCTAACTATTCTATGAGTCTGTGATTCTATTTGACATTGAAAAAGAGCAAAAAATTGTACACTAGAAGATAATGAAAAGTATCAACATTTTGCATGGATAGATGGGAAATTGTACATATATTTCAAGAAACCTTTTTGACCAATATAACATTAAGTGCATCACCTGCTGAAAGAAAAGCTGCATTTCAATTCCTGATGCCACTGAACTTTGTGTTATGACCACCATGGTTCCAATGACGTGTATAGATAACCTATATTCATAATTTTACCACAAGGCTCAAAATATTCATTGGCTTTAGGGAATGTTTTTTGTGTAAATAGATGGTCTTGTTATGCAAAACAGAAACCATACCTCTATTTCTGTATAGCATTTATGCAGTCAAACAAAACTGGAAGAAATCGTATTTTCCCCCAAATTCAGACTATGTTCAAGTTTCTGTGGAAATCTTCACCACCTGCACAGAGAAGAGAAGCAAAGAGTGAAATTGTTCTCCCTGTTTTTTGCTATTTCCCCTCTTCTCTCTTTGATCCATGTAGAAGTGTTTTATGTATAATTCACTTCTCGCTGTCCCCCATTTCTCTTTTCATTCTTCATGTATCTCCAGGCCTGGAGAAATTTCCCTCATTGTATTGCTTCCCACTGGCTATCCAGATGATTTTGAAGTGTGTTGACTAAAATTCAGACATTTTCAGGTACCTGGTCTTCATGATTTTACAGGTTCATTTATGTCAAGTCATAGTAGCACAGAAAAAAAGAAACCTGCCAGAAACTATAAGAAAAGCACTCAGAACTGGCAACTATAATTTATATAATCCAGGGAAATCTTCCTTTCTTACTGCTTAAAAACTGTGGTACACTCACATAAAATCTCAGTACCATACACAGCCCTAAGTGTATACAAACAACACAGAGATCTTTAAAGACCCCTTGAAGAGTTAGGGTTGTTTCTCTTGAAACAAAAGATTAAAAAACATGTGAGCTAAGCATAAGTAGTCTTGTGTACTAAAAGCACTTTCACCTATTGAGCTCAGTCAGCTGAGGAAACATAGACTAGCAAACAGTACAAATGTAATTCTCTTTTTGTCACCTATATTTGTCTTTCATTCTCTGTAAACCCACATGCAGCTCAGCCCTGCCTACATACATAAAGCAGTGGAAGTTTCAGTTTCATTAGAGACAGATGTTGAATGATTTTGAAAATACCTACTTATTGTAGATAAATAGTACAATTCGCCACACAAGGTGCTATAAGGATCAACTAATTAATAGTCTATAAATCATTCTAAAGCTCTCAGATAAAGGTTGCTATAGGCCAAACTATTCTTCCCTGACTTGCAGCATTTTTGTGAGAGTGATTTGTACTTGCATGAGAAAAAAACTATGTCAATTTGATTAAAGATTTGAATGGCTGGACTGAAGTCATAAAGCTTCAGTAAATCCTATGAACATACTCTATTCATAAGGTCACCTGGAAAGAAGTAAGATAGGTAACAGGTGGGAAATCATCCCTGTTTATTACAACCTGTAAACATTATTCAGTGGGATTTATGATACTCTAATAATAAAAGACTTGAAAATAAAATGTAATTAAAAAATCCTGTAAATGAAAATGCATCAGATTTTGTGAGAAGCTTTTATTCTATGATCAACATCCTCCACTGTACAACTGGGAAAAAAAAATCTGCAATGTTTTTCATGTTGGGATACACAAAGCTACTGGACAAATACAGTTACTGATCATCATCTTTGCAGTGATATAAATACTTAGCTGCTTGCAGTAACCTCAGATGAAAAATTCTGCTATTCTTACAGTACTTTTCTTCAACTGTCTGACTGGAACTGTGGAGGAATCAGAAATGGCATTCTGCCTTTGCACATCCGCAAAGCTATATAGATGCACACTGACTAGTAACAATAAAAAATAAAGTTAATGGAATTTCTTTCTGTACATGCCGTTCAATACTTTTTGCGTCCATTAGTCTTTATAAGACACAGATACCTCTTTGGAACACAGTGTCTTGCAACAGGACACATCCAACTGCCCAGAATGCCATGCCAATTGATTTTCGCTGCCATGAACTGCTTGTTTTCATTTATTTGCTCTCAGTGCTTTTCTTAAACTAGGTGATTTTACTTAGGTTAGGTGATGTTAGTCTTCATAAGTTTAAATTCTTCTTATGGCAGCAGTTCTCCATTTTGGCAAGTTTTTATATCCCGCTTCCTCAAAATATTTTCTTGGCAGTAGTCTCATGTAAAAACAGACTGCACTAGCATAGTTAGTGCTCCATAATATCAAATATTTTAACAACAGTACCTTTAATGAACATGTACACCACAATGCTATGTATATCTGTTATGCTCATTTTCATCCAAGAACATGTCTAAATAATTTTTATAAACTTACCTCTTGTATATAAAAAGCATGTGTGAATGCAATATTCCAAATTATGTGGCTACATCAGGAAATGAGTGCTATCTAAGCATTCAGTCACCAATGACAGTGTAAAGATGACATTTTGTGCATATTTAATATCATTGCAATTCTAATTTCTACCCATTAGTACAACTGATTTTCTCACTTCTTATTACTTGCACATTTCAAAAGGAAGTATGCTTTTTCAAGAAAATATTTAATAACTGTTGTATTACAAATACTGATCTTGAAGGTACAGTTCATTTATTGTTCATATATATCCCCATATAATTCATATAGCAATCAATAATACAGCAATTAAAAAAAAGTCAATACACTGCTTTGATCTCAATTTGATAAACTATGTGAACTGAACAGAATTTCCCTGTGATAATATACATGTCACTTATACAGAGGAAATAGTTGATAAAGGTATATGACACAGATGTGTGAAAAATAGGAACAGATCTTCAAAAGGTGAACATAATGGCACTTATTCAGTAAAGAAAATATAAATAAAATATTCAGTCATACAAATGCTCAATTGACAGTTACTAAGTTGTTTGCACAACAAATTAGTATTTTGTCATGCAACCTCAAGAACCTTCTATGTGGCATGTACCACGCCTTTTTCAGCAGCTCACCTCTTCCCTGAGGCTTTGGAATTCAAATAACTATTGGTCAACTTTACTTACACAGCAAAGGTTTTCTTTCCAATAAGGTTGGTGGGTTTCTGCGAATAATTCAAGAGAAGACTCATGTGACTAAGCATGCAGCTGATCTTAAGTGCAATTTGTGTAAGAAGTATGGTACAAAAAAAAAAAAAAAAAAAAGCAGCATATTTCCTCCTAACTACTTAATTAGAAATGTTGAAAGAATTCTTTCTGTAGATGCAATATATTTTTTTTGTGATCAAACACAGCTAAAGAATTTCGTACATCCCTTTGAGGCTTTACATTAGACACAAATTTGTACCATGTAAAGTCTTTTAAAAATTGCCACATTACTTCTGGTCCACATGTAGATCAGGGAACCTGTGTGGGAAAACAAGTATTAAAACTGTTTGAAGGACAGAGCTACTTGTATAATACATAAAAATGCCAGTTGTATTGATGTCATTGCTTCTTAGTGTTTGATATACTATAAATAGCATTTAAATGCATAAAACTGTGAGAAAGAGAAAGCAAAATTTACTGAAGAAATTTTGCAGGGGAGCTTTTTCTCTCTTTAAGCTTCTAGAGCTTTCTAGGGAAAAGAGTAACAAACTTCCCCAGAAAGGCCTGTGGGATGCTTATGAATAAACTCTTTTTGCTTTCCTAGTGGAGTATTAAGTTGCCATCACAAGTGCATCAAAGCTGAACATGCTTGGGTGAGGGAAGCCCATGCACAATGTGAAGGGCAACTTCTAATGGCACTGGAACTGTCCTTCCAGATTAATTTAATAAATTCTTCTCTGCTCAAAAGAACTGTGGATTCAATTTGAACTTGTTTCTTGCACAATTTTTCACTTCCCCATTTTTAAATTAATTTGGAATCATTTATATACAAATTTGTATAACTATGGGGCCTTGGAAACTTTAGTGGCAACATCTTTTATAGGTCATGCAAAAATTAGCATTGAAAGTGTTTCTGAATGCTTAGTAAGTCCGGACAGAGAAAATTCCTTATGAGTAGAAAGAAGAAATGGAACTGTTTAGCACTTTCACCTCACAAGTCCTCTGTTAGATAAAGAACACCGACAATTAATAGATTTTAAATAGGTAGTCTTATGATTATTACACAGCAGAAACATTTTGAGCAACTAAGCTCATGAATACTTGCAGACATCACTAATGAAGTAAGGAATGGCTCTTATTAGGTCTAAGGGTAATAAAATCCTAGCAGAAAAGATAAAAGAAAAGATGAATTACTGCTTCCAGTATACAATAATTAAGGTAGTAAGAGATTGCTGGGTGACATAGAAATTGAGGCAGAAAAATATTTTTTTCTGGGTTCAGGTAAGTGTGTTATCCATAAGACTGTGCCTGCTTTTCAAATGAAAGGTTACGTGTATATATATATGTGTGTATATATATATATATATACACTTTACAGATACAAGGTTTGCAACTGATGTGAAAACTTCATTTAAATATTATGGATCATATTGAATTTGCTATATGTAAAGTATATGTTAGTTGATAATTTTGCATATGAATTCACTTCTTGATGAAAATAGTTGCTCCTTATTATTTTTTAATACTTTATTGCATGGGTCCCAGTACCTTAAAATTGTTATTTATTTACTTTTTGAGTAAAAATTACTGATTTATCAATTGATTTTTCATTTCACTGAATACCTTTGAAACTGCAAAGTGAAAAAATGAGCAGTAATAATTAAATTAAGGGTCTAAATTAAAGGTCTTTACCAGTCAGAGATAAAAATGAAAGCTGCAGCAATATTTTGCAAATTAATCAAACATATTCAAGTAGAGGAAACACTGCTCCCTCCAGTCTTAACTCATTACACATGGTCCAATGGTGACATACATTAACTTCTCCATTAGAGAATTAAGGCGATCAAGCTCCTGCAGGCCAGCACAAGTTGCCACTTCACTGTCTTTTCCTTTGGACACAATCATTTCTAGTTGTTGCTGGGTGACATAACACAGTGCAAAACTGCAGGAAGTTAGCACTTGTCACCACAGTGAGTTTTAAGCCATTTAATTAAAAAGGGCAGAAATGTGCAAAAAATTAGCAAGACTAACACTTTTCTGCCTCCTGTCAGCTAGAGACATAACTCAGACTGGGAGGCTGTAGAGCTTGGTGTAATGAAACATGCAATCCATAGACAATTGCCTTTAAATGAAAAACAAATTTCTTTCCTATTCTGCTGTTACTGAGGAATAGCAAGCTGCGGCCATTTTCATATAGGTTTATAATTAATACATTGAGACTGCATGACCCTATTCCCTGAGGTTGCATAATCACTATGACATTTCATATAACACACAAAATATTGAAGCACAACACTGAACAGCTACTTAACTTATGAGTCTCTGGACTGGTGTATTAGCCTACAGTGATGTAACAAGTAAAACAGTAACTGAGACTAAGCACCGGCACATTCACAGTATGTTTAAATTGTATGAGTTAAGCCACTTACAAAACAATTTGAAACAATACATACGTATGCCTGCATATGACTTCTTTAGATTGATATAAAGTGGTTCATTAATTTTTAACTGCGTGGAGTAACTGACCTAAAATACTTAATGGTAGAGGGAATGTTCTGGTATATACAGAAATACATGCTGCCACTGTTACGTCAACATATTTTATATGTGGGCACTGGAATACACAACTAACATTAAAACGAGATTCTCACATACTTCCAGTGTGTCTATTTAATCAGGTATTCACTGCTGTAGTTTGCCACTGAAATACTTTCAGTTCTGAATGATTCAATATATTACCACATTTGCAAAGTGCAACTGAAATATTTTCTGACAAACTGTTCATTTCTTCCCTTGAACCACTCCTGACACCAGCCATGCTACTGTCTCTGAGAGTGAGACAAGTGTCTTCTTCAGTTGACTGAGAGACCTCATGCCTAAATCCAAACCTTTATCACTTTTGGAGACTATACGAATAAAAAAAAGTTTGCATTTAGGAAACTCAAAGGTATACAAAATGGCAATGTTTTGTTTGTTCCCTCAGCAACATGCAAGATTGAACACAGTTTTTGATTGAAGTTCAGGTGCTCGCTCCTTTCTCTTTGGGATTCTTGATGTTCTATCTCGGGACATTCCAAAGATTCAGCAACACCCAGAAGAAGAACCTTTGCTTCCCCAGTCATGGTGTCCAGACTATGGAGTAAATTCCTCTGGGACCTCATAAAGCTGCATCTCTTTTACTTTCTTGCCTCAGAAAAACCCTCTCCAAACACTGCTCCTATTTCTACTTTGTCTCACCTGAGCACAACAGCGCAGAGTAAAAAAAAACCCCGACATCATAGAAACAGTAGGTCTAATACCTGACAAAAACTTGAAAATCCCCATGCTTTACTGCTTAAGAGAATGTGGAAAAAGCGTATAGTCATACTGCTTTCTTGATGCTACTCAAAGAAAGATACTGATAACATGTCATAAAAACCCATATAGAAAAGAACATTTTGAATATTGAAAAGTTACAAATGGCATAAAGCATGTCAGGATGCACTTATCATGAATTTTGTCACTTTGCCACTTAACAAATTCATACCTTCTTTCCCAGCTTAAGAAAGACACTTTGAAACAAGTCCCATTTGTTAGATGTTATTAACTACTTCTGGAGAATTTTGACACCATCTAATTTGGAAATTATATTTAGTGATCTGACTGAAATACAGAATGGCACAGCATTGTTCTCTGCTTAGAGAAGAATATTTTCTGCACTGCATGATCTACTGAGCAAATATTGCAAAATACACTGAATGAATTTGCAGTAGGAAGGAAACATCATTCATGATTAGAAAAAAAACCCAAGGAATTCAGAACTTGCTCAAGAGTATACAACAGAAATAAGTATTGCAGGAAGAGAATTGCAATTAAGAAATTCCAGAGAAAGAATATAACATTGTTTTCTTTCATCACTTAGCCCATCACACACTTAACCTTGGGCCTCTGCCTGCCTAATCCTGCCTTACACAGAATTCAGAATGAGGATGACTGAGAGCTCTCTAAGCTCTCCATCCATTGCTGTGGAACTTGCATGGTACACAAGAGTTAAAAATAATCTTTTTTAAAATGTACTTGTTTAGATGAAGTTTCTTACACATAGAGGCAGAATTTTCAGTGAAAAGTGTCAGTTATGATTAATAATGAATAGTTGTCCAAACCAGCTTATATAAAAATTTTGGATGTTACCTTTCCAGAAGTTTAAAATAATGCAGTTTCTAGGACTTAGGTTTTATGCTTATGTAGTTCCTTGAATTAACTCACTGTACATCAAGCCATTTGCAAACTGTATTTTATTTAATATTGTATTGTTCTACCTAGAAAACATAACATCTTCAGCTAAAAGAAAAAGTTGTTAGCTTATGACCTTTTGCATCCTGATAGAAAGAATTATGCCCAACTGAATGCAAAAAAGACCTTTCTTAATTACCTTGTCCAGTGAGTCCCATGGTATAGTTAGGTTTTGTAAAAGTGTCATAAGAATTTCTTAGAAAAGCCTTGAAAACAAATTTAATTGTATAGCCTCCAAAACGTCTACAGCAGGGGAATAATACCATCAGTAGAAAAAAGTAGTAGACTACTTTGACAAGGCAGAACAAAATAACTTCACCTCAGACTTCTCTGAAAATTGTGTAATTTGCATTGAAAACTGAGAAAAATTTGTAAGTCATAAAGCGGACACAATAAATAGAGAATTCCATGTAGATATGATTGCTTGTAAGTTAAGAACTTCAGCTTTGTTCCTTCTTATAAGTCCTTTATTTTCTACACAATTTGCAAAATCTCACTAAATATACCATATGTGATGATTCAGAAGAGGTCAATACCAAATTATTTCCTTAAAACAAACTTCAAATAGACATCTTCAAGTTCAAACAGAAAGCCACACAGCAACCAGCTGGAATTGCCCTAATGGGCAAGATAAAAATTAAAAATTAGGATTGATAAAAATATTTCACCAGTTCATGACAAATTTTTACCAGATCAGGGAAACAAAAAAAAAAAAAAAAAGTTCAAAAACCAAAACCCCAAACATCAAAACTTTGAAGCATTTCAAAATCTAACACTTAGAAAAAAGCATTATTAAAAGAAGTTATTTTTAAGTATGTCCAATATCATCATAGAATCATAGAATGATTTGAAATTTGACATCTCACACTAAACCATGTCATCCAAGGCTCTGTCCAACCTGGCCTTGAACATCACCATATATATACTAAAATAATACTATTTTAACCATTTTCAATGTTTTAATTTTTCCCGTAACTGATTAATTATTGATCTATTATCAATATCTGACACCTCTCTAGCCCAACTGTACCTTGTTTACATCATCTGTTGCAGTACTTCTGTATGTAGGCTCCTTGCGTATTAAGACTAGAAAGCTCATTTCCTGATTATTTTCACTAGAAAGGGAAGTTACCTTAAAAGAACCTCTGAGAAACTCCATTTCCAATGCTGGTTCCATGAATTTACCCTTCACACCCCAACAAAATTCTGCAATCAGCTTTCAAATTACACATACAGGTTAGAGCAGCATCCACTTGGAATAGATATCTTGGATGGTTTTGCTGTTAAAAAAAAGTTAAGCCAAAGCCAAGGATAGTACTACATGTAAGTAGAAGCTGATTTATGAAGTGTCTTACTATGAAGCCTTTCATAGCGTTTTAAACAATGGCTTTAGCCCCGCTGTACCATTACCTGACAGGTAAAATGCGTGAAACATCTTAGTGTCCTCATTCATTAGGTGTGAAAAGAACAGGATGCTAAAGTAGTTAAGTAAATTTCTAAATTACAACTAAAAAGATTAAGAACTTGTAAAGATGGCCATATGTATCTAAAGAAATATAGAGCCCATTTATATGCGGCATCAATCTTGTGCCAATTTGTTTCCTTTAAGAAAATAAGCACATCAATTATGCATTATCACCTTGGATTTACTAGTCTTGTATTTCAGATGCATCCTGTACAAATCTGATTTATTTTGACATTATAAAAAGGACTATCCAGATATTGAACAATAAAACAAAAGTCGAAGCTAAAAATACTTTGATCACAATTCCCTAACTTTTAGAAATATTACTTGCATCTACCGAAATTTATAGTGACAATATACCACGGGAATTTCCCTCATTCAATCCAAAATATTCTGGTATGGCTCAATTTCTTATAAGGAAATATAACTATGATTCAATAGCTTATGAGAAGCACACACTATAGAGATCTAAGAAATAAATTATGAATTTTATCTTCATATATAATACTTAAGGAAAACTACTTGAAATTAAAATTACATATTGGTAGCACCAATAGATTGCATGATAATGACCTAAAATAAAGGAACAATAACATTGCTGAAATAAGGTGAATTTGATATTACAGTTGGTAGCCTTAAACTGCTTCCAGTTGTTGTCAATGAAAAGGGAATCCAAAGTGAGAAATATTTTCCCAAGTAGGTAATACATATTTTAAAAAAATACCATACTCAGGCACACATATAGCAACACATGATTTCATGGAGAAAAGAGCATTTGTGTTCCACAAATGTGAGCTGAATGTCTTTCTGGCTAATACAGTAGTCATTATTGATAGCTAAAAAGAAAAGTATTTCTCTCCTGTTCTTGTTAAATAAGAAGTAATAATGGCACAGAAATACAAAATATGTCCTCAGCTTCCAGACCAAATCTCAAGGCCATTCAGATCTACTTTTATAGTGGCTTAGACTTCATTTCTTCTGTATATTGGACATTACAAATGAAGCTCTGTGGGAGACTAGATGAAGAGTAAAGACAAAATGGAACCCTTATCTTAAGCATTTCAAGCCCAATATTTTTTTGTTGCTTTTCTTTTGATCTTTTGAGAAACTGGGAGGTCTGAATAATTAAAGAAAATGCCACATCCAGACACAACTACTGTGTCCCTGCTGAAAGGATGGTTTTGCTGGTTATGATGCTCTGCAGTTTACAGTCCAATATAGTAAAGAAATTAAGACTGCTTTTATCGCTATTACAACTTAAAGTGGGAGCTGCTGTAGCTCATAAATTCTGTCCAGGTGAATAACCTGGCCTGATTGTTAAACTAGCTCTGGATATGCAGAAGCATAGGAAGACATTATCAAAGAATAGAATCATAGAATAGTTAGGGTTGGAAAGGACCTTAAGATCATCAAGTTCCAACCCCCCTGCCAGGGCCAGGGACGCCTCCCACTAAACCATGCCACCCAAGGCTCTGACCAACCAGGCCTTGAACACTGCCAGCGATGGAGCATTCACAACTTCCCTGGGCAACCCATTCCAGTGCCTCACCACCCTTACAGTAAAGAATTTCTTCCTCATATCCAGTCTAAACTTCCCCTGTTTAAGTTTGAACCCATTACCCCTTGTCCTATCACTACAGTTCCTCATGAAGAGTCTCTCCCCAGCATCCCTATAAGCCCCCTTCAGATACTGGAAGGATACTATGAGGTCTCCACACAGCCTTCTCTTCTCCAGGCTCAACAGCCCAAACTTTCTCAGCCTGTCTTTGTACAGCAGGTGCTCTGGTCCCCTGGAGGCCCTCCTCTGCACTTGTTCCAACAGTTCCATGTCCTTTTGATGTTGAGGACACCAGAACGCAGTACTCCAAGTGAGGTCTCCAAAGTGCAGAGTAGAGGGGCAGGATCACCTCCCTTGACCTGCTGGTCACACTCCTTTTGATGCAGCCCAGGACACGGTTGGCTTTTTGGGCTGCAAGCGCACACTGCCAGCTCATGTTCATTTTCTCATCAACCAACACCCCGAAGTCCTTCTCTGCAGGGCTGCTCTGAATCACTTCTCTGCCCAACCTGTAGCTCTGCCTGGGATTGCTCCAACCCAGGTGTAGGACCTTATACTTGGCATGGTTAAACTTCATCAAGTTGGCATCAGCCCACCTCACAAGCGTGTCAAGGTCCCTCTGGATGGCATTCCTTCCCTCCAACGTATCAACCTAACCACACAGCTTGGTGTCATCGGCAAACTTGCTGAGGGCGCACTCAATCCCACTGTCCATGTCACCAACAAAGATGTTGAACAAGGCCGGTCCCAACACCCATCCCTGAGGGACGCCACTTGTTACTGGTCTCCAGCTGGACATTGAGCCATTGACCACAACTCTTTGCGTGCAGCCATCCAGCCAGTTCCACCGAGTGGTCCACCTATCAAATTGATGTCTGTCCAACTTAGAGACAAGGATGTCATGTGAGACAGTGTCAAACGCTTTGCACAAGTCCAGGTAGATGACATCAACTGCTCTACCCGTGTCCATCAGTTCCATAGTCTCATCATAGAAGGCCACCAGATTGGTCAGGCAGGATTTCCCCTTATCAATCCATCATATCCCAAAATCATGCCAAGAAAAACTAACACTTAAAACCTAAATTCAAATTCTACTTTTTGGTACTAATTTTTGATGAATGATAATTTAATTCCAAATCAAAATTGAACCTGAATATGACCTAGATTGGTAATATACCCAGAAATAATCCAGAAAGGGTTAGATCCCCAAAAGATTTTTGTCTAAAAATTCATTCAGCCTCTGAATCCTCTTATCTTTTTACTTAGAAAAAACGGTTTCTCCCAGAGACTGTAAATGATTTTTGGCCTAACAAGATGATAACTTACAGCATCTCAAATCACTTCTCTCATAAGTGATATGGGATTAAATGATGCTTTAGTTGAATCTTTGACTGTTCAGAAACATAAAAAGAGAACATATAAACCTTGCCCCCTGTTGACTTTTGAAATACTGACAAGTTTTTTTAAGATTTGTGTCAATGCAACAATTAAAGGACACACATATGGAGGAAAAAGCTGGAGATGATTCTAAAGTTGGAAGAACTCACCTGAAACATGAGATATCCCACTGCAAATCTCCACCAAACCTCATCTAACTCATCATTTTGCCACCCCTCACCCTAGGGCAGCTCCAAACCTTGCTCTGGGGCTTGTGACACGTTTTGTCTATTTTCAGACAGGGCTCTGACAGATGTTTCAGCTAGTATTGTGTTTAGCCAGCATTGCCTACTCTGGCGTCATGACTGGGCTCAGCAGTTTGCACATGGTTAACAAGGGCTGCTGTTGTCTATTCAGGAACAGTTCTGCTCTACCCGCATTAGGTACTCCCAGAGAGAGCAAACAGGTTGTAACGCTTTTGTTTCAGCACAGTTTTAGTACATTAGTGACCTGATTAGTTTCAAACCGAATAGTAGCAAGCTGCCCTCTGGAGAATCCACTTTGGATGGGAAAAGTCCCTCTAGCCAAGTGAACACAGAAACTAACTTATCAGTTTGGTCTGGCTGGAAAGAATACTTCAGCACTGCCAATATCTATGGATTTGCCTTTAGAAATTATTTTTTTCATCTGAGACTAAGAGCAGTCAGGGAACAAAAAAAATATTTTTCTTTTAAATCACATTTAAGACGTTGTTTCTTTTCCTGTCAGCTTTCTCTGCTGACTCCAGTTCTTTCCAGCAATCACAGCCTAGAGTACGGGGGGTTGGTTTGTTTTATTCTAAAAGCAAAGATGCTTCCTTTGCCACACAGGCTTTCCAAGTTAGTATTTTTTATATGTTAAAAAAATCTTAGTTTTCTAGATACATATTAATGTTCTGCGAATGATTTTTCTGTTACAGGGAGAATTTTGTGATTTTCTTAGACCAAGGATCATATAAACATAATTTCATTCTTGAGAAATCATGATTATTTTATGTGCTCATTTCCAATAAGGGAGAAACTGTAGGGCATGAAGTGCCTATGTGCTAATTTCCACAGATCAAACCAGAAGATGCATTCAGACTAGGCTCTGGCAGTACAAGGGAGACTGAGCATTATGCATTGTTTACAAACTGGTTAATAAACGGTGCAGACAAATCCATAAAACTGACACATCACTTAATCAGAGTCAAAATATCTTGCGGACTCATTCAAAAACAAGAATTAAATCTGTTTTTTTCTGTTGTGTGGTTGCTTTTATTTTCTTTTTTTTTTTTTTAAGCAGATTTCATTTTGACAGAGCATTTAGAAATAGGCCTTGTGAAAAATAGAAATACTAATATGACTAATAGCACAGTACAGGAAGGGTAGTGACATGCTGATGAAAAGTAATATCATATGAATCCTTCAGATTGGATTAATTAACTAAAGGTCTATATATAACACATAATTCTGATGGATTAAAATTCCAGTTCAAGAAAAGAATAATATAGGTTTGGAAGCATACCTCTCCCAATGAAGAGGATGGCAAATACAACATTGCAGAAGAAATCATAAAGGCTATAGAGATTGAAAACACAATTATAATGAAACTTCTGTTATCCCATTATTAGGGTAACTAGTGTAAATGAACTAGGGAAAGTTGCTGATATAGAATTTTTAGACTTGCATTGTATGTGTTCAAAGAGCAACCATGTAGCGGAGTCACAGGAAAAGAAACTTCTGGTTAAGGCTCAGGAGTTAGATAAAAAGGTTGTATGGAAAAGGTAGTATTGCAGTAACCAAAACATCCTCAAATTAAGCTTCATCACGGGTGCAACCATCTCCCCAAATAAGCTTAATGATGTTTTTTCCTCTCCAACAGAAAGCTACATAAAAACATCAACATTTGCTGAAAAGAAACCAAGGGATAAAATCTTTGCAAGATGGTGGATACAACTGAAAGGCATTGTACTGGAAGTCTGGAATAAACGCATGCAGGTAAGACTTGAGAAAGACCAAAATAAAATCAGCAGGATTCTTCTTTTTCACAGAGCTGCATATCTTTCTTACTTCACTAATGATTTGAGCTGTACAAAAGTTTAGTCAGTAGAGCAGAATAAGTGCAAATCTATTTGCTAAATTATTAAAGAGAAAACTTCACTAAATCTAAAGAAACATAAAGAAAAATAATAAGAATTTAAATACATTTCTGTATGTTTTGTGAAGAAGCAGCTAGGCCAGGCTTAGGTGCAAAGCATAAAATTACTAGTACTTCAGTTTCTTTTAACTCTGACCTCATTTAGACTGATTCACAGGATGAACTCCCCATAACTCAACATAACTCTTCCATAAATTTCCATTCCTTTCCATGTAATTCAAACATGAATTTTTGCATATCCAGTCTTAAGACCTCAGTGACACTAAAAATGGGCAAGACCATTCCATAAAGCAAGTGGCATACACAATGTGGTGTTCTGGTTAATCTATTAGAACTGCAAGAGGCAAATACTTTGGAGTCAGATGATCTCAACACAATTGAAAGCTCAAAATTTTCTGTTCAAAGAGATCTTCCTGAAACTTTGAATTAATTACACACAAAGAATGGAAATTTCACCAATACTGAAACAGTGGTCCAGCAATTTAGCAAACAATCTCATCTCTCTCCTTACATTCTGCAAAACCTAATTCACTGAAGAAGTCTTTATTCAGGAAGAAAAAGACCTTGCAAAAAAAAAAAGGGCAAATAGTGCATTCCTAGCAGAAATGTGGAATGGTGAAAAATTAATGCTAATCCAAGCATAAAATAATCACACAATGGCAAATGCCACTTTTTCCCTTTCAGCTTTCATCACGATTTGCAAGCCAGGAATCAATGTGCCAGTCCCAGCACAGTACCTCAGACATAACCTGTCTCAGCATAAATCAAAGCACTTCACTTAAGCAATGGAAAAAAATTTACAAAAAGCTTAATCCATATGTCCTGCATCACCACAGTCTATAGAATACTAAAGGTTTCTAGTTGCTCCTTTGCACCATGAGAATCTATCACAATAACCACCAGGAAATGAACCATATCAGAGGAACCAGGCATCTCTGATACTCCTGGGAGTCTTACATCTTCCTTTCTTCTCTCTGGGTAGGAAAAGAAGGAAGGGTCATATTAGGCTTTTTCATTTCTCCCTCCTAATATTCATTGACCCTAATAATACTATTTTTACTATTGCAAAAAGTTATTTTAGTTTATATTTTATTTCTTAACATACAAGATTCTGACTTACCTAAGAGTCAAAAGAACACATTTTTTAAACTGTGCGTCGTTCTATCATAACAAAAAAATAAGAACAATGTACACAATATTATAGTAAAAACAGGACCACAAAAATCCATGCATTAGGCTCATAGCCAGCAGCTGTTCACAGCTTTCACTCTGCTTAAAACAAATCTGCGTTTAGAACTTCCAAATGCCTCTTCTCCCTTGCAGACACAAACTCATTTAGAAAGCTAAATCAGTGCTAGGTGTATCACCTTTTTCAATATGCAGTATAGCTCAAATGTCTGAGTGTTGAAAAACAGCAGAGGACAAACAAAGGATTACCTGTCGTACAAATCAGTCATTTCCTGTTTCTTTAGGGAAACAAGCAGCTATTATTCTTGTCAAGCTGTCTAGCATATCTAGGATTGCAGGATGGAGTTGTGAATAAATTCGATAGAAGACAGATTAATTTCTTCTAGCACTGACTGGAAGTGAACCGGTTAACTTTGGACTGATATGGATGGGGACAAGGGATTGATTCTGTTTGGCCAAGTCTTTCTTCTACTAATCATGAGAAAAGGTTTATTAAAAAAATAAAAATAAATTAATATGGTAATTTTCACATCTTAAAAATGTATCATTGATTTAGAGATGTTTCATTTACCTGTTTTATTTTTTTAAACACAAGTTCATGAATAGTTGCATGAAGAATTAAGATGTTGCCACACTGCAGATTTTCCATACAGTTACTTGCATTTAGATCTCCACTAGTTAAATAGAATGTAAATTCACCTCGGAAAGGGTCAGAAAGGAATTAAAAAAAAAAATAAAAAAAAAATCATATCTTGCAACCTGTTTCTTAGTATTGAAAGAAATTAATGAATATTTTCATCTTGCTTGCACTGTGTTTGGAGGAGATGTATGTAGTAAACAAAAATTTGACAAAATGTGGAAGGGAAAAAGAATGGGAAATAAACCCAGAGAACTAAATGAACCTTTTAAAAATAAGAAGGACTGACAGCAAAATGAAGTGAAGGCATTTAGATCGTCTTGGGTTTGAAAACTTGGACCAATTTGAAAAGTGACAGAATAGTGAAGCACTAGCCTCAGGGCATCAGAGAAAGTTTCAAAGATTAAGTTGTTTTCTTCATAACCAACTTTGATATTGAATTTGTAGTGTGTGCCATCAGACTGCTGGGTACTTGATTACAAAAGATCTGCTTTCTGTAGACCCTGCTCGTGCCCACCACCAATCCATTGTCTTGCTGTATCCACTTATCACAGCTGTTTCACTGTAAGCTTTTATGGAGAAAGTGCTTTGTATTGGTGAGCACCATCACTGTCTGCATCATGATACAGTGCCTAATAATTCTAGGCATCGGGTTTATTGCTAATAGGCTAGATATACAATTTCCTCTTTTAGACTAAGGTTTATGGCATGAATCGTAGCATTTCATTCACCATTGTAAAGAAAATGCTTTAGCAAATAGCTCGTCTGCAGAGTGCTTGTTGATCTAACCAGCTTTGCCTTCTACAAATGTTTAGCACAAATCACTAGGAGAGCAATTTTGCATTTTCCTTTCTCAGTTTCTTCAAGCTAGTTCTTCAAATAATAGTTATATCAAAAGAATAATTTTAAGAAGCCTCTGAAGGTAAAATATTTTTGAACTTTACTGTACCATACCAGTAAGATTTGTTTCCTACTATTGACCTTCTAAGTATAGTTTTAATAATGATAGGCTGACAAATTAAATGCTACTAGAAAGTAAAAAATGTTCACTGTATACCTGGAAGAATTATGATAATGAAGATGATGGTATGATGAATATGGCCTGAAAGCATTCAAATGGAACCTGGTCATTTCTATTTTGAGAGGTGTATTTAATTATGCACAGAAAAATGAAAGAAAAACCCAAGAAGAGCAATGAAGTCATTCTAGAAATAATAATAAAAGACCAGGGCTTTTTTTCTGAGATTGCTTACCACAAATTGTGGAAAAAGGCTCTGCTACATTCATATTCTCATAATAATTCACACTAAAGACAGACAGTAAGAAAGGCAGACACCATCCAATTTCTTTTATAGTTCCGGTGCTATTTTGGCATATGATACTCAGACAGGAGCACACAATTTGTTCCATTTAAGCTATTTATTTGTTAACATACTCATCCAGGAGAAAACATTATTCTTATCTGAACATAACTAGAGAGGTTTAAGTATTTGTTTGTGGGACAGGTAAAGGTGAAGAGCAGGAAAGGGTAAGATAAATAAGAGAATTCCAGAATAAATTTTAAAAACACTACATTTTAATCCTTGACACTGCACTCTGGATAAAACTTCACTGAAAATTTCTAGCCAAATACTGTTCACATTTCCAGTAGCGGGTAGATGACTGAAATTAGTAGCTCCTCCCTTGTTTTTCCCTCCTCTGAGAAAGAATTTGCTTGCAATGGTCAGCCATGGCTCTTCGTGTGAAGAAGGACTGATCCCTTTATTTGTACTATTTTACTTTGAGCCTACCTTTGACAGTTATGATAGCTACCTCACTGCTACAATGGCCCATTTCCTTGTGGCAGTGTACCAGCTGGCACTGGACTGGCTGCATGGTTCTGGATGCTGATATGAAACTGTGAAAGTGAGTATCCTGCAGTGTTCTTTGTATTGCTTTATAAACCAATGAATTGTTTAAAAATTAATATTATCAAGAAGGATTGTTTATCTGGAAATTTATACTAGAAGTTAATAATGCACTTGGGGAGGAAGGGAGAGAAAAATACTCATTTGCAAAGTGTACTACTTAATTGAAAATGAGTCCTGTACGGTTTCTAGGTAAACACATTGCATCATAGGAAGTTCTATAAAACCGTAAAAAAGTTAGACTTGAATTTTAATGTTTGTTGAAACAAATCCCAAATCAACCTACTGCCTTGTTTTGTTAAGAGCATATATGCAAGTTCTGTATTTGTTAATGTTACTTTTGGCAAAGCTATGTGTTACACCTGAATCAATATTCAGCTTGCTGCCATGAAAAATTGTATTCTGTTATGTGACGATATGTTTTTCTTCTTAAAAAAAAAAAAAAAAAAAAATCCAAACCAAACCAAAACCAAACAGGATGTGTGCAAGTCTGAAAAAATGTAGGTTAAAAGCATGATAATTTGGAAAGAGATCAAAATTATTTAACTTGATGGAGCTGCACAAACTTTAACCAACTTAAGATGAAAAAACCCCAACCCCTCAGATTGCCTACACTGGTTGTAGTACCTCTATTGCTGGAAATTCTATCCTTCAGGTGAGTCTAATACAGTTTTCTGACCTTGCATAGTGGAGGAGTATGTACAAAATAATATCTTGATTTAACTGTTCCTACGACAGCATGTCTAATTTCATTCTATTTTTATGAACTTGCACAGCTACAAGACAACAAAAGCGTATTTATTGCATCTGTACTTAAATAACTAAATAAAAGAGTATTTAAACTATTTTTAAAATGTAATTTGTTATATACAGCAGTAACACCAATTCTCCTGCCTGAAAGCAGACAAGCTTAAGTGGGCAGAACATCCTATTTTGTCAGAAAGTAGTTTATTTTTGCATTAACATAATGCTGCCTTTGAACTTCAGGGTTGTTGAGTTGTGATGGCTGAATCACAGAGAGCTGTCTAATCTCTCAAAGATTTGTTGTATTTCACATGTGTTTGATAAACTTGTTCAAGAAATTAAAACCTTATACTTGGGATAATCATCCATGATTCCTTGGAATGGAAATGCCAGGTTTGCCATGCTGGCTGCAGGGATGAAGCTTCAGTTCAAATATCTTTTCATCTCAGCTTCTTTGAAAGTGATCAGTAACATACTGGGTGGCTCCCAAGACGGATTTAGCTGAATTTCATGAAAATCATGAAAACAAAACCAAACAAAAACAAAAAAATCTTGAGATGGGTTCCTGCCCTCACTGAACTTAGTGGACAAAAATTCCAGCTAGACCACAGCCAGCCTTCTCCTATGGACTCGCAGCAGTATGTTTTCTTCCAGTGAACTAGGTCTCTAGACATGTAGTTCTATTCTGAGCTACTACCATATACAATATTCTTTTGCTATATTTGAAAATGTAGCTTAATGAATTGTTCTCAATTAGCTAATGAAATGTGTTTAGTCATGTTAAAATCACTCTTTGGGGAATAGAGGACAACATCCCTAGACTGGTATATCCCTGACAGACTAGTATAATTAAATAAAAAAAAAACCAAAATACTTTAAATATATCAGATATTAGATCCATTGCAGATGAAATCCTAGACACAGCAATTCCTCTCATCATTGTTTGATTGTGACTTCAGCTCTAAAGAATGAGATGCTTGAGACTGCTTAAGAAATTATTTTCACCCATACTTTCTACAACTCTTTGTATGAAATAGTGTTTTTTGATCAAAAGAAAAAAAGTATCTTTACGCATATATTCAGGAAGAATTTAAGGAAGATACCTATGAAAGGATGAAAAATTATCTTCATCAATCTGCCAGAGAAGGGAAATTGAAATTGTTACAGCTTAAAATTTTATGCAGGTTTTATTAGACTCCATAGAAGCTTCTCAATAAAAGATTACTTTCCAGCAACAACAGCAGGAGATATAATCCAGAAGGTGAAGATATTCAGATCTTATTGGCATTTCACATATTTAAGCTGTCTTTTGGTACTTAGTCATAGAGTTATACAGGAGTCTATGCATAAATAAGAAGTTTCAGAAAGCAAAGCTATACCCTATAGTTGCTAAAGGGTTATGCTAGGAGGATTTGGGAGAATAGAACTACGGCCAATATCTATTTGCTTCATAATATTTGAGCTGCATTAAGTGAATACATATCCCAATCAGACAGCAATTTAAATGCATTTCTAATTCCATGTTACCATAACCTTTTCAAACACCTAATAAAATGCTGATTACATTGCTAATCATATACTTACTGACACCACATTTCTAACCTGTAGACACTTAAGCATGGTAAAGACCACTGATCAAATCATGTGCTGGCTTTAAAATCTTTGCAGTACCCTTTGATTACTAGTCACTTTCTAATAGCCATATTGAATTATTCCTTTCTTAGCTTTAGTTCAATGACTGTGATTTATCAATACAAATGGGAACATGTTTATATTAATTTTTTTGCTACAATCTCAGCTGTCCATTTCACAAAATCAACCAGTTCATTAAACCTTTGTTCTTTAGAATTTTCCTTTAATTTAGCCCATAATGTTTTAGCCCTTCCCTGATACACTTAAGACCTTGATAGCTTTTTGAAGAGAACATTTACTACATTACAGATGGACAATGGCTAATGCAAGCATCATCTAAATATGATATTACTCATGGCTATCAACGTCATTCTTTAGTTTTTGTACCTGTCTTCTCCCATCTCCCTGCCTTCATTTGCTTTCTCCAAGTACATAGAAAAACACAGTATTTCTTCAATTTCATTTTTTACTGTTTTACTGAGTCAGTGCAATATTTCATCTTTTGACGTTTTCCATGTCATCCTATAAAAATTGGAACAAGCTTAATAAACATTCTCTTTACTGGCTTTTAGACACCAAATAACTCATTTAGTCAAAGCCTAATTTGCTGCAGTTTGTTGAAGTCCATGTGAATAACATATTTTGCTAAAGCTAATCAACTGCCCATCTGCTTCCTGCTTCAAGAATAATCTATCCTTCTTAGCTAAACTTGTCCTTGTTTGTTTATTTCCTAAACCTTCAGATTAACGCATTGATTGTATAATTGCTGAACTTTAACAGGGCTTTTAATTTTGCCAGAGAAATGAAACAATCATTAAGAATAAATATATCTATTTCAGAGACTTTCAGACCATAGACAGGGGCCTGTGTAAGTTGAAAAGTTCTCTTTTCAAAAATAAAATTAACATGGCTCAGCAGATTTATTCTGCTATTCTGCTCTTACTTAGCTGAGATTTCCCAGTAGTCAGTATGTCATGTATTTCAGAATTTAAAGACATAGGACAAGTTCCCTTAGTTTACTAGAAATCTTTTACGTGGGCCTAAACCAAAACCTACTGATGCCTACCACAATACAAAAACTAAAACAAATAAAACCCAAACATAGTACAAGAGAAAAGTCTCTGACGATTCTATACGCAGCTCTTCCATGTAAAAGAGTTTATCCTTAATATATTATGCCTTAATAATTTTTTTTTTAATAATAATTGTCTTTTTAGAAGATTTCAGTGAATAACTCTAAGGGATGGTTACTTTGATGGGGATATACATTCTTGTATTAGGTTTGTGTGGCACAGTTTTCATAGCGGGTGGGCTAAAGTGGTGGCTTCTGTGAGAAGCTGCTAGAAGATTCCCCTATGTCCAATGAAGCCAATGCTAGCAAGCTCCAAAATGGACCCACGTCTGGCCAAGGTTGAGCCCATCAGGATGGTGGTAGCATCTCTGGGATACATAGTTAAGAAGGCAAAAATGTTGCCACAGAAGCAAATGCAGCTGGAGGGAGAAGTGAGAATCTCTGAAAGCAACCACTCTGCTGACACCAGGGTCAGTGAAGGAGAGGAGTAGGTGCTCTAGGGACCAGAGCAGAGATTCCCCTGCAGCCTATGGTGCAGACCATGGTGAGGCAGCCTGTGCCCCTGTGGCTCATGGAGGTTAAGGAGGGAGGAGATCTTCACCTGCAATCTGTGGAGGATCCCACGGTGGAGCAGGGGGATGCCCAAAGGAGGCTGTAATCTTTGGGAAGCCTGCACTGCAGCAGGCTCCTGGCAGGGCCTGTGGCCCCATGGAGAGAGGGGCCTATACTGGAAAAGGTTCACGGAAGGACTTTTGACCCAGTGGGAGACCTATGCCGGAGCAGTCTGTTCCCAAATGGCTGTACCTGTGGAAGGGACCCATGCTGGAGCAGTTCATGAAGAACTGTAGCCTGCGGGAAGGGCTTAGGCTGGCGTTTTTGGAAGTCTTCTCCTGTGGGAGAGACCCCACACTGGAGCATGGGAAGACTGTAAGGAGTTCTCCTCTGAGAAGGAAGGAGCAGCAGAGGCAACACATGATGAACTGACTGCAACCCCCTTTCCATGTTCCCCTGTGCTGCTGGGTGCACAAGGGAGTAGGTAGAGAAAATTTGGATTAAACTTACATCCAGGAAGAAGGGAGGGGTGATGGCAAGGTGTTTCAAGATTTGGTTTTATTTCTTACCATTCTACTCTGATTTGATCGGTCATCAATTAATTTCCCAAAATTGAGTCCGCTTTGCCCATGACAGTAACTGCTGAGTGATCTCCCTGTCCTTATACCATAATTCTATTTCATAATATTTTCTCTCCCCTGTCCAGTTGAGGGCAGCAGTGACAGAACAGCTTTGGTGGCCACCTGATGTCAAGCCAGGGTAAACCCACCACAATTCTTTGCTGACAAAGGCTGGGTTTTGCAAGGTATTGATCAAATTCAACTTCATTTACACAGTTAAAAAAAAAAAGGGGGGGGGGGGGGTTGGGGGTAGGAGAAAAAAAAAAGTCCAACAGTTTTCCAGGTCTCTGCCACAGCCGTGTGCCATGAAAGTAAATACACAATATATTTAAATCCAAAAGCATTTCAAAGACATTTCAAAGAGAAGCACATTTCTCAGTCACCATGCTCCAAACCAGATCATATTTCCTTTAGACAGATTAATGTTTTAAAGTGGAATAATTCTTTAATTTTCATGTTCAATGTGTGAAATAAGTGTTGACATTACATTGTGATTTTGATATTCAGGTCCTGTTCCTCCTTTAACAAGAGATACTGACTGGATGTCATTCTTAGAAACACAAGGAAAATCTAGATAAACCACTGGGGTTTTCAATATTTCAGCTCGTCATAGCAAGAAAAACAAGTGACAGACTAAAAAGGAAAGGATGGAAGCCTCAGAATATGTTAAAACTTCCTCTTTGGAGGTTTTCTGGGTTTGTTTTCTTTTTTCTTTTTTTTTTTTTCTAGCCACAGCTCTTTCAGAGACCTCATGATTAGAAAATTCAGGCTGCTGCTGCATCCACTACTTACGGATATAGTTTATATTTAATTTTCCCTTATCAGAATCAGACTAAGTAATTGCTTTTATGTGTAGGGTTCTGCTTGCAAGGAGTTTGGTCTCACTGCAAACTGGCTGATTTAACTGCCTATGCATGAGGGTGCTGTCAAGAGTTTTCAGGAAGTCTGTCCTATTCCATTTATACTGTAAATCTGATGTAAAAGCCCCAGTTGGTGAATTAAGAATTTACTTCTAACTATTATTCATGTAAATAAAATTTGTTTCTGGAAATTAAACACTAAAAGGAAGAATAGAGGGGTTTTAAAGATTCATGAGTACTAACATGATGGAAAAAATGGTCTGCCTCCTCTTTAGAATAGAATTCTAAAAATCCTAATGAATACTTTTTATCATTTCTTACACAAGATACTATTTTATAAGGACTTAACTGCATGCTTTATTTTGTAAGCTTAAGAGGTTCTGGTAGAGACACTGGTTAATGGACAGCTGAAGTCTGAGACAAAATCCTAGTGTGGGGGAGGGAAAAAAAGTGTACTAGGTTGACATTAGACTATTTTCCCACAATCCTTAACTTCAATGTATATATTTCTATAGCCAGACACACTCTAAAACTGAATTTCCAATATTTCACCTGTGATCTGCATAGGAATGCTGGAAATCCATCAAAAATCACCTAAATCTCCTGAAAGAACATGCCTTTAAAACCAGTAGAATTTAACTAGAGTGAATGTATAGCAAAAGGGAATTTTCTGTGGAGAGTTCAACAACTGTCTAGCTCTAGTATTACCCAGCAAAGGTGCAAATATCTTTGATTTGTACCATCAGTCACTGGAAGAACATAAAGGAAGGAGCTATAGAAACTGTTCCTCTATAGCGCTCCACTGAGAAGAGAAAGAATAAGAAAATGCTCAGAAGTTTCTGACGTTCAGTAGTGTTGGGAGGATGCAGATACTGAAACAAGTAGTGAACATTTGTGTAGACATTTTGACAGATCCAACTTCTTTGCCAGTGGAAGAATTAATCAATACTAAATATAACTCACCACAATTATACTCAGCTAATCTTGAAAGCAATCCTAGTGTACATCTATATGCATAACTTTGAAAGAAATTTCTAAAAAAGAAACTGGCTTATATGATAAATAATGAAAGATAAATATACTATGCATCCAAGTGTAGCATAAGTATACATAACCTGGAAAGATTTTTTTAAACAGGCATTTTTAAACTTTAAATTAATCTGATTTGAAAAGCCATATTCAAAGTTCAGAACCGAGTGACTCACAGTAAAATCATACAAATTATGAGACATAGAAATCTTGCTAGTTTCAACAGCAGCTGACCATTACTATTCTGGATAAATATATATACACTCAAATATACTTTATTGACAGATAGAATGGGTTGCATGGTTGTATAGCAGGGCAATGAATAAATAAAACAAACAAAAAAGTAAAGTGAGCAGATATCTGGCACCAAAAGAATGCCTCTCTGGGATACAAACAAGTAAAACATGGGGATGAAATGAATTGGAACTGAATCTATTTGCATTACAGATTGAACACGATGTGCTCACAGTAGGAAAGCAAGCAACACTTCACTGAACAATAGCAAAATAAGTTGAATATCCCAGCAACGTTTTTATGTTCCAGAAATGAGCTTTTGTTGTTGTTAACACTTCAGCCAAACTTTCTTCACAAAAACTTGCAAAAAAATAAAGAAGAAAATCCTGGTTTGCGTCTCTATTTTCAAGTCATGCCATAGTTCTAAATATGCTCAAGTGTTATAGGAAAATTGACAGTTCTTACAGATTTTCAATTACAGATTTACTTTGAAATTTTTAAAACAGTAGTGTGCTTTCACTTTCTCTAATGAATCTCTTAGTTTCAAAGTCTTTGCTCATGGAGAATCAATTCACACTTTTGTAAGAATAAGCACTTAACATGAAGAAAGCTAAAAAGATCCAGTTTGTTTAAATGCTGTGCCATTTTCAGAGACTTAGAAGAAAGGAAAAATAATGTTTTATCTTAAAAATGAACGACAATTTATAATTAACATAGCACACAAAGGACAGATGAAAAATTCCTTTTTCTTTGGAAAACATCGTGGCTTTTTTATTTATTTTTGTTTTTAAGGTGTATCTTCTGCTCTCCTTTCTTCCTTCTGTATTACTCCTAACACATAAAATCTGAACAGCTTACTAGTGATTGGAATTTTAAACCGATCTGTGAGACTGAAATTGGTGGAAATCTAACACCAAATTCAACACATGCTGAATAAAAAAATTAAAATGAACCACCCAGACAAAGGAAATTTCTAAAGCCTGTGTTGATAATTCAGAAGACTGACTAGAGTCTAGATACATCTTCCTGGTATGTTAGATATTTAGCTGTTGTTCTTACTGTCAAGAAGTGTGATGTTGGTAATACTCAGATGTGAACTTTGCCTTTCCCCAAAAGATATACAGAAGACATATCTTATCTTCCTCCTTGAAACTGAGATTTATGTAGATCCTAAATGCTATATAGACTTCATAGTTCTACAAGAGATATAATTTTTACTGAAGGAAAGATCTGTTGAATAAGGATGTCATTTCTTTACATACTTATCAGGAAAAACTAATCTGAAGAAACCAACTGTCCCCTGATATTTTCAGTATCATTCCTGGTACAGCACCACCTACCTCATTTGACATCTATAAATGTGAGAAAATGTACAAAAGGAATCATCCTTATTTTGAGTACAGGAAAACAAACATGAATGAATAAAATCCAGGGTCCTTTATCTACTCAAATGTTCTACTGATACAATTATAATAATTATCATTATTTTCATTAATGTTTAACAGATCACAGTCCTTACTTAGCTCACAGCTCTAGCGCTACACATTTTTAAATATAAACTTTCATACATAAAGTGCCCTTTTGAGCAAAAATGTTAGTTTTAAATATGATTTAGGAGAACTTTGGATCTGGTTCACAATTCTGTATTTTTAAGAAATCTGTTTCATTTAACATAAGGTAATTTGTAACACATTTTAATGCTCACTCTTTACTCATATTTCTATCTTCCACCACTTCCCATATAAAGAACTAGAAAAAAGAGCTTTTCTTGCACAACAAATGTTCCTTTGCATTATGACTTTTTTCATATGCACAAATAACAAATGTAGGAGCAAAACTGTAGTGAGCTGTTCAAGCACAAATTAAATAACCCCTTCATGACTTTAAGATTTGCACCGTGCCATGTTATCATATGGCTGTATTTCTTTTAAAGTACATTTTTACATAATTATGATATTGTGAAACTGGGTATAGTGATATTTCAAAAGAAACTTGGCAAAATAATGATGATACAAGAAAATAAGCTTACCACTATCCCCCCTATTTTATGTGCTTGTGCCTGTCAAATGCAGAAGTAAACCTTCTAGTAGCCTACCTTAAATACGAAATATTATTTAAGTAACTATGTCAGCCAAGTAAGCAACTACGGACTTCACACAGAATATTTTCCCACAACCCTCCCTACAGCTTTCCTTTAATTTCTTCTTATCATGTTACTTGAAAGATTCCCCTCCCCCCTTATGTGTGACCTTATGGCAATGGTACTGAATGTAAAATCTATTAAGGCAGCCCCAAAAAATCTCTCTGAAGGAAAGACAAAGTCTTCAGGCATAACAAGACACTCTTGATTTTAAATCAAAATCACTCTCCTGGCAAGCCATTTTCACCTGGTATACACAGTGTGCATTAAAAGACTGGCATATTACTATCTTGCTGGAGAAATTGTCTTCCTCAACTGTATAAAATGTGATCCCACCTCATCAGGATTTTTCTTTGGATCACAACATTTTTTCCTCCTTAAACTTACTCTATCAACATAAGATACAGACAATTGGATGAACATGCCATTTATTCACCTCCTAGTCACTTGATGTCTGTGTATTTCTAATACTCTGGTTTAGCCTTGAGTCAGAATGAAGAAATAGTGAGAAGCATCAAATTTGGATTTTTGTTTGGGTTTTTGGGAGGGAAGGGTGGTGGTGAATGTGTGTTTGTGGTTTTCATCATTTGGGGTTGTTTGGTTTTTGTGTTATTTTTTTTTTTTTTCTTTTAATTTGAACAGATCAAACAGTGATGAGGTCACAGTATACCTTAGAAGGATTTCCATCATGGGGCATTCCGTAGGCAAAATTGATTTGTTCAGCCTGCCCTAAGAAGGAAAATCAACTTTATTGCTTCCAAGGGTTTTATTTCTTTTTATGCAAATGGAAGATTGTATGAATAAACTGCTTGCAATTGGAGATTGTCACCAATAGTGAAGAAAAATCAACACATACAAGGGTTGAGAACTATTAGCAAACAGTGTAGCTGGCAGGTAATACAGTATTCCAAGCAAATTTTTGATAAATGGAATATAGTAAATCCGAACCAGATGCCTGTTATAGAAACAATAGTAGCTTATGTTAAAAGAACTTCAAGACACTGACAAGTATTCAAAACTTCTAGCTATTATATTACAATCTCTCAAGAATTAGTGAAAAGTGTGAATTTCATGAAGACTTACAAGAGAAATCCACAACAACAACAACAAAAAAATCCCCAAACAAACCCCCAAAGAATAAACTATGGAAAGACAGCAAAACCAGGCAACAGCTTATAGATCACACCTGCTCATTCCATTTTCCCCCTCCTTTTCATTACTTGCGTTGTAGCATCATTCTGTCTTTTGCTTCTTTATTATTTCCAATTTTCCATTCATTGTTTCCTCTGCTATTGTGTGTGTAGCCTGTCAGGACAGTGTTTCTTATCCTCTCAAAAACCAAGCACACATTTGGTACCAGAGGAAACAGTGTTCTGGGCAATTAGATCAGTCTGCAAGCTCAGGGGTTTCACAGGAATAGGCTGTGTCAAACCATCTAAGGCAATCTGTGATGTTGCCTTAAAAAACTATGGAAACTCCAAAACTGTCACACAGAAAATTCATAGCACTCAGACATTCAAAGAGTCAAAAATAAGAGCCAGAAAAAGAACAGATTTTACATTAAACTTTCAAGGATGAACGATAAAGTCCTTAATGGACAAATAAAAAAGTTTAATCAGTTCAAATGCTTCAAGATGTACTTAGGCAAGGAAGCATCTGAAATTTTAGGAGCCCTGAAGTATAATAGAGTTTAACCGTAATGCCCACAAGAAGTTGTCCCTCACCCACTGAAAATTAAGTACTCCGTAATGAAGGACAAGGCTTCTAATGAGGCAAATCCAAGTACAGGAAATAAACAGCTTCAGAAATTAAGAATCACCTGCCTAAGGTGCAATGCAATTTCACTCATCACAAGTTCCCTAGCACATGTATCAAAGTAAAGATCTCTTAAATAAAAATCAAACACAAGAACACACACCATTTAAAACAAACATATTCCACTTGACTTGCTGCTGCCTCTTAGGGTAAAAGATCAAAGCGTTATGGCAACCATTAAATAACATTATATAACACAGCCTAAAGGTGCTCAGGAACCCTGCTGGGAGGTGACATACAGACATATTTATTCCATACAGATATTATAAAGTACTGATCAATTAATGTATTTAATCAGTATAACATGAATGTTGAGATGCCTATTACCCTTTAACAATTACAGTTAATTAGGAAAAATTTTACATTTACTGCTGCTTTCTTAGTGGATGGTGTATGTCCAACAGGCATCATACCGTTTACAATTCAGTTTGCAGTTTATTATTGCCTTCCTGCAAAAAGAAGTATGTACTTCAAAACTCGTTCAACTGAGAATTGAGCAGTCCATAAGAGGTTTAGAGAGCCTATTCACTATGCATGGACATAAAATATGACAGAAGAATAAGAACTCCTGCCTTTATGTGAGTAGCAGGTTGCATGAAAAAGGGAAGAGAAAGTTGCTAGAGGCAAGGCTGACCCTCTCCTGCTTGGCACCAACACATGCAGGGAGAGCTCCTGCTCCAGGGAAATGGCAGAAAACTTTGCTGAAGAGTTGTTAAATAATGCAACCCTGAACACAAATACAGTTACCCATTACCCTTTTGCATAGAGCTTGCAGGAAATTCACCAGCTCTACTAGGCAGTTTCTTTATCCACTTGTGTGTTCAGAGAATAGAGAATAGAGAACAGAGAACCATTCTAATGGAAATCATCCATTTAGTAAAGTCAATTAAACTCCTTTCTAAAATGAGTAGTTCAAAACTGACATTTTCCAACATCACTTCATGATTTTTTAAAGTAATTTCTCACACTGCAGAATATCCCATCAGATTGTTTGTCCACATCTGAACATGTTATATTGCCAAGTACTACTGAGCATGAGGGATGGGATGAACATGATCTTCAGAGCTGCTGAAACACAAGGCATGTGAGGTCAAATGTTGACATGTGAATTTTAACTGAGGAGTAGAAATGCTAGTGAAAACTGCCTTATTTTCAGCAGTGGCACAACAGCTGAAATATCCATGTTTTCCTCTTTACCCATTTACTTGTTGAGTGAACTATAATATGGAATTTCGAAGTCCATCCTCATTACA
Source organism: Ara ararauna (assembly GCA_028858755.1). Classification (NCBI taxonomy): domain Eukaryota; kingdom Metazoa; phylum Chordata; class Aves; order Psittaciformes; family Psittacidae; genus Ara; species Ara ararauna. The sequence goes on along the minus strand of CM054381.1, from coordinate 36,373,219 downwards.
TTTCCATTTGCATGGGACTCTCTCCAACATTTCTAGTCCTTTTTACTGTAAATCCATATTGGACTGGCAAAAAAAATCTATAGAAGTGCCCAATTTTCTTTTCAGTTATCTGCAGTATGATGCCAGATTTCTTATGTGCCACCTCATTTCATTTATTGGTATTTACTGTCCTCCAGCTGCCAGTATCAATGCTCATTTTCTACCTGCTAGCTGCCAAACTGCATTTCTAGAGATGTGATGCATCTACATTTCACCAACACTGTTCTTTTAATCATTATTTGTAGCATCATCTCTAAACATGAAGCCTAACCCTCAAATGTCATGCAATTATCCACAAAAGGGTATCTAAATAAATAAATTCAGGGTTTTCACTCATCTCTTCAGAGAAAGATTTGATTCAATTTGACATGCCAGGAAAATAATATCAAGCACACATTGAAATTAACATGCAAAAGAAAATATTTACACTGTTCCCTCAACCAGGGTACAGCAGTGAACGTTCCTGTCAACAATATTATGTTGGTTTATCCTCTTTTTCCTCTTTTCTTCAAGAGGGTTGAACCTGCAGTATTTCCAAAACAATCACTCAATAACCTTCAGCCATAATATTTACAAGTTTAACACTTTAACATGCTTAGAATACTAAAAGCAATTTAGAACATTAAACAATAGCACAAATCACCACTGCCTTCCAAAAAAAAAAAAAAAAAAAACCAACCAAAAAAAACCCAACCCAAAACCCCAAGAATATAATTTTAGTGTATTTTGTTGCAAATTGCATTCAGACACATGGAGGTTGATAACCCTAGTGGAGTTAAAATTTTGACTGCTACCTGTTTCACTGCAGTTTGAAATTTGTCATGGACTAATAAAAGCTTAGAAGAGCCAAAGCACTCCCAGCCTTGAGTCTAATTCAAAAATAGACATGCCTTCTCTGATACACTGTTATGCTGGTACACTGTGTAGTTGCAGTGATGTAGGTAGAGGTGATGGAACGACAGAATACAATAGATTTGCAGGCAGTACTTATTAGAACAACTGGCAGGCTGGTAAAAATCAAACGTGATTTTGGACAAACACTGCCTTTCTCAGGTTTGAAATAAACTCAAATGATCTTTCACAACTGAAGGGGTTTTGGTTGGTTTTGGTTTTGTTTTTTTTTTTCTTAACACTTGTCTATGCCTATTAAGACAGTATTTTCATCAGCAGTCCTTGAATCACCTGTAGTCAACACATTAATAAATCTGTAAGGCCAGAGCAACACTGGGCCAGAGCCTCCTTTAGCAAGGAGGACTTCTTGCACACAGGAGCACAAAAAAAACCACGCAGGCTTTGCTTTTAGCTTTTTTTTTCCGAGTGCATGAGAATAGGGAAATGCTACAGATGTTTCTGCACTATTCTGAACAGAATGCATTATCAGCTTTGGCAGACACAATCATGCATTAATTTTAATTCAGATTTAAAGAGTTTGGGTCTGTTTGAACTCAGGGTCTGCCAAGTGTATTGCTTCAGGGGTCCACCACTGGTGTAGCTTCTGAGTATCTACGGAAGTATTGCAGCAATACCAACACAAGACTGAAAAAAGCAAGATGCGAATAGAGTTCAAAGAGGCAGGAAAGCATCATTGCCTCAGTATTTACCAACTCCATGCAAGATTTTTTATCTTCTTATATTAGGAGTACAATCTCTGGTTTTGATTCATACAACTTTTAACCCTAAGTATTAGAGATCCTGTAATCCTGGAGAAAGGAAGTGAATATGTTACTTTGAGTCGAAATTAAATGGCTTCTACTTCATTTTCCCAACCCCATTTTCAGATCCTCATGATTGTCTGTGTAGAAAACACTTCTTCCAAACAGTCACTGAAGACTACTAGTTTGGTTGAAGTATCCAGTACAGCAAGAAGCTTTTTCTGACAAAACCTATATTGCAGCAGGTCTAGATTATCTCCATTTACTTTAGTTTGAAAGTGATCCTGTTTGACTAAAGTACTCTTAAAAAAAGCCCAAAAGATCTGTATGACAAAATGGTTGCGATCAACAGCCCAACACAGCCAACATCCACATGATGTATGAAGATGAGGTTGGGTCCAATACAGGGAAAATACAAAATGCACCAGGACTATGAACTGCAATAGCCATGATATTATGCTAGATCTCAAAAAAAAAAACTATGGATAATGTAGTGATTATGCATCTAGGAGACTAGAATAGTGCTTCTGCGAAGGAATAACATCGTCTTAGGTTTCTAAGAAAATTCATGTTTTAAAGCTTTTATATGCCCATTTATGAAGTAAGCTATAGAAACATAGTAAAAACTTGTTGTATTTGTCACAGTAAATGCACTTATTTGCACTGTTAAGGAATATATATACGTTCTGGGTTCAGCAGTAGCAGGCATTTTTCTCCTTCTTAGTAGCTGGTGCAGTGCTGTGGTTTTGACTTTCAGCCTGGGAACAACACTGATAACACCGATGTTCTCAGTTGCTGCTCAGTAATGTTTAGTCTGACCAAGGGCTTTCTGAGTCTCATGCTCTGCCAGGGAGGAGGGGAAGCTGGGAGGAAGTAGAGACAGGACACTTGACCCAAACTGACCAAAGTGGTTTTCCATACCACAGCACGTCATGCCCACTATATGAACAGGGTGCAGTTACCTGGAACAGTTAGATCACTGCTCAGGTTGGGCTGGGTATCGATCAGCAGGTGATGAGTGGTTTCATTCTCTCCCCTTGTTATTTCCCTTATCATTACTATTATCGGTGGTATCAGCAGTGGTTTTGTGTTATAACATAGTTACTGGACTGCTCTTACCTCAGCCTGTGGGAGTTACATTCTTTTGATTCTCCTCCACATTCCTCCGGGAGCAGGTGGGAGGAAGCAGAGGGGAGTGAGAGAGCAGCTGCATGGCCCTGAGTTACGCCTGGGCTTTAACCATGACAGTTCTTTTTGGCACCCTTGGTGGGGCACAAGGGGTTAAGATAATGACAGATCTGACCAGAGTGTGTCTAATTGTATTTGTGATAAGCATTCATTGTTTCAGATTAATAGCCACTCATCACAATGCTGATTTATTGCCTCACAAAGTTGTTGCTCTTGATCACACAGTTTTAGCATGTCATACCTTATTTACAGCCGGTATTTGCTGTGTTAGTGTTTATTGGCTGGGACCTTGGGCTAAGGTTCTTGTTTCGCTGTACTTTATGGTAATGACTTGTAATACAATAGACTCATTGATCATGAAACTGTTCTGGCTTGCATTCCCAGTGTGGTCACCACCTCTATACTTTGGGAGGTATGTAATAGAAGTGTTTAGTAATTACACATCTTTTTTCCCCTCCTCGAGTGGTCAGCCTATGAGAGGGACATTCCCACACACCCCAGTGACAAGTACAGCAGCTACTCAAACTTTGACCGCAGCAGACAGCACAGCTACTCCAGCTCCAAGCACAGCAGCTACACCAGCCCCAGTGACAATTACAGCAGCATCATTAGAGAGTTCTGAAGTTTTTGAATGGCCTTTGGGTACCCTTGAGAACTGCCTGCTGATTGTGATGGGGATCACCATGTTGGCACACAGAGTCTGTTTTACCCACAACCATTTTGTCTGATCTCAGGAATGAAGTGGAGTCGTGTTTGGGTCAGATTACAATGTAAAAGGACCAAGAGATTTTCCTGAGGCTGGACAGTCACGAGTGGCAGGGTCTGTGGGACAGTACGACTATCTAGTCCACTGGGCCCCTCCAGTGCTTTGGAAGCATCAGAGATGGAAGGCAGCTGTATGGAGTCCCCAACAACAAGCTGCAGAAACTGCTGGAGGGGAGGGTGAATTATTTTGAGCCTGATGGGCCCATGACACTTCAGGCCATCAGGGCAGAGATGCAGCATACAGATGGACTCATGATCGAGGGGTGAACTTAGCAATGGACACTATTGCCCAGGTTATTCACAAGTGTGAACACTGCACACAGCCTTTCCTGCTCTGAAAGGCTTGTTACAAGAGATGGAGCCAGACATCATGGAGCGGATGGACTCAGCAGCTTTATAGGGATTGGTCCATGCACTAAGGAATGATCTCTCTCTATCTGCATGTGTGTGTGCACATACATGTATATATATAAGAGTGATGGTATATTGAAAATGTGGGATTTGAGCATGACGTGAATGGTATGGAATAAGGGGTGGATACTGTCCTGGGTTCAGCAGTAGCAGTCATTTTTCTCCTTCTTAGTAGCTGGTGCAGTGCTGTGGTTTTTGACTTTCAGCCTGGGAACAGCACTGATAGCACCAATGTTTTTAGTTGTTGCTAAGTAATGTTTACTCCGATCAAAGACTTTGTGAGTCTCATGCTCTGCCAGGGAGGAGGGGCACAGAAGTGAGGAGGAAGCAGAGACAGGACACCTGACCCAAACTAACTAAAGAGGTATTCCACACCACAGCACATCACACCACTATATAAACTGGGGGCAGTTACCTGGAAGGGTTAGATCACTGCTCAGTCGGGCTGCGTATCAGTTGGCAGGTGGTGAGCGGTTGTATTTTCTTCCTTTGTTACTTCCCTTATCATTACTATTATTGGTGGTAGCAGTATTGGTTTGTGTTATACCTTATTTACTGGCCTCTTCTTATCTCAACCTGTGGGAGTTACATTCTTTTGACTCTCCTCCCCATCTCTCCGGGAACAGGGGGGAGGAAGGGAGAGGAGTGAGAGAGAGACTGTGTGGTTTTTCTGAGTTACAGCTGGGCTTAAACCACAAAATATAATTTTTCTTTTTTTTTTGGTATTACTATAGTATTTGCAAGTTTGGGATATTTCCCACCCCCAAAGAGGACTTGTTGTAATCCAGATGTCTAATTTTGAGAAGCTCTATGATTTTTAGCAGGTTTCTTGCTTTTGTAAAGAAAGTGACAGCAAGTTTTCTTGACAGTAATTAAGAAGTGAATGCAAGTGATGCTTTTAGTCACAAAGTGGCTTCAATCCTGCAACACTTCTGTCAGTACATTTTAAATTTGGAAAATTCGTATGAGCAAGCATTCAATACTATATTAGTGCAGAGTGTGCAAAACCAGCATCTTCAAGCCAAACAGGATTCTCTGATGTCCTTCTATTTAGGAGACATTCAGTGAAGTGTTCACATCCACTTGGATCTAATCAGCATACAAAGCACACCTGTGGGGTACATACCATGAAATTGGTGGCATACTTCTCACTGTTTTATCATCTTCTCTTGTGTCTCCTATAGGCCAGTGACTAGCAGGCTTGTAGAGCAACTGTAAATCTCATTGAACTGCTAACTTTAAATAGGCACTTCTTACGGTTCAAGCAAACAGATATCACTGCTCTGACATTTCAAATAGTTTGCTGTAGGTTCATTAATAAAGAGAATTTATCAACATTGAAAGATATTTTCAGCATCTAATCCTAGTCTCCAATTCTTACCTTTATCTAAACAATTAGAGAGCAACGTGGTCCACAGAGCACTGCAAGTGACTGTCTCTTTCCCAGACTGCACAACATGAAATTTTCTCCATTGCAACCTTTCACAGGCTGTAAAATGGGATATATTATGTTGACCCAACATTTACATTTTCGGTTACAGATATCCAAGTATTTATAAAACTGCCACAAAATATGATTGAAAAACAAAGTAAAAAAAAAAAACTATGAAAACTTGATAGCAAATCACATTAGATTTGGAAACAGTGATCATCTATATAATCATAAGGCATGAGCTTAAACATATGCATCTAGACTTTACTCATGTTTCTTTCAAACTTACACACAAAAAAGGTTTTCCCATGTGGAAGTATTACATTTTTCAATGTTGGGTTTTATTTTTTATTCTTAATATTTTTAATAATAAAGACAATATTAATAATCATAGAATAGTTCGGGTTGGAAAGGACCTTAAGATCATCCAGTTCCAAACCCTCTGCCATAGGCAGGGAAGCCTCACACTAGACTACATCTCCCAAGGCTCTGTCCATAATAATAGTAATTCTTAACTAACATACATCATGATCAAGTTTTTCTGGCAAAACAGATTCATTATATGCTCTTGGGTAGTACTCTTGTAGGGCTGTAGCCCCACAGTCTCATACACATAGATGTTGCTGGAGATTACTCCAAAAATGCTGGGAAACATCTATGAAATACTGTGAACAGATATATATAAATATACAGTAGTTATATTTAATTAGCATATGAAATGAAGAACACTTAGTAATTACTTCTATAACTTAGGACTGTCCAGTGACTAGGAAGAGAGGACAATTAAAGCAAAAGCCAATCTTCACTTTCCCTGCTTTTTGCTTTTCAGACTGCTTGCCTCTCCACATTTCTATAGAAAAATCCCAGTACCAAAAAATCATTCTGTATGTGGTTTGTTGTGGGGTTTTCTGGGGGGAGAGGTAAGGAGTGGGGAATGTTGCTGGTTTTGTCTTTATTTATTTCCTTATTAAAGTTGTGTTGATGATGTTAACCAGGCTTAGAGTGAGAAGGCAACAAAAAAAAGACAAGTAACAGAAGAATGCATAAAGGTGATCAGTATTAAAGAGTACTGTCAGAACTGTGAGACTGCCTGGAGCTGGCATTGTATTTCAGGTTATCTTGAAGAGGTACCAGTCCTGGCAGCAGCTGTACCATGGCACAAGGATTTACTTTTATTTCCATTATTATTGGTATACTTGAATAAAAAAGGCAGCTTCTGTTTTCATACTGTCACTTGATTTGATTTCTTCAAGGTACACAGTCTGTAACTCATCACAAGAACTTAGACCAAAACCATAAAAATATAATTCTAGAGGAGAGATGACACTCTCCCTGAAAGAATGACTGTACTCAGAATCTCCCTCTATGAATCAACATAGCAAATCATCATCATTAACTATTAGAAGATTTTTATACAGATAAGTACTTGTTTGGACAAAGCGATTCTTGAAGTACCCAAAACAATGTGTCATCTCTGAGGTAAATGCATTTGTTAATATAAGAGGGATTGAGACAGTAGAGGGAAGAGAAAGAAAGGAAGAAACTGCCCAGTCTAGTTGCAAATTTTCATAATTTCTGCGCCTTCTGTGACTTTACTAGATTTACAAATCAGCTCAAGCACCAAAATTCCTAAGGCAACATAATGATTGGCCATTAGCTGCTCATATTTAATAGCAAACACTGTTTCTCATCACTGAGCAACTGAGCTATTGCCTCTCAACTCGCCTAGGTCTGCTCCTTAAAAAAAAGGATCTTTCATACCGCACAGTGCCCTCCTAAAGGTCCCTAAACTGTTGTACTAAACAGTAATTTTAGTCTACAATAAGGTGTGCAGGAGAGGATGTCTTCCCAAACTAAAAGCCCACATTTCCTGTCTTAAGCAATTACACCCATTATTTTCCTAAATCCTTCTTACAAGTTTTAGGCTTGCTATCAAAACATTCCAAGCTTTAGGGTTTGAATGCAACCTTTCCTAAAATTTCAAAATAAATATCTTGAGGGGAGGTGAACTTCTCTCAACAATATGTCCAAGTTGCAAGAAGTGACAGCTTGAAGGGGATAATGATTTTCTCCAAATCACTGCGGTGGTAAGACTGATATGAAGAATTTGAGGTCTTCTATGTTACTTTCCCTGTAGTTATTCTCCCCTAATAGTTATCCTATTTAAAAAAAGGTAGGATAATACAGTGGAAAGAGTAATATTTCCAGTAGTGTGCAACCTACTTTCCAGTAACTCCAAGTTGACTTCCACTGCTGTAATAAATCATGTTATATTTCACATCTTTCTGCTGTGCAAATTAAATCCTTGTACGATTGTATCCTCTATTTCAGTATGTCAGAAGGCTGGCTCTGTATCACACACTGATTAGATGCATGCCATGTCCACTTTCAGAGTGGTGGAATTCTGTCTTCTGGTTATCACAGAGGTCCTTGCCATGGTATGCAACACAGAAGCCTCAAGAGAACACCTCAAAGAATCACATTAAATGAAAATTCATTAAAAAAATATAACAATCAGTATAACTCAGCATTAACTTGGGGGACACTCGGTGAAATTACAGGTCTTACACTCTAGGGGATAGTTTTTTGAGCTGTAAAGAGACCGAAGGAACACTCTGATGTTCTGATCTCACTGAACTCTGTGAGGTTACCAGAAACAAAACTGTATGAAGCTCACCAGAACCAAAGAGACCACCACAGATGAAATCCAGACCTTGTCAGTACTGAAAAAAAGAATATACAGATCACTCCACCTAATAGAAAAGGGGACCAAAATTATGTTATTTTAATATGTAAACTAAAGATCAATTTGCCTTTTTTCCCCTAAAAGATATGTACGTACTTCTGTATAATAAAGCCTGACTTCAGCTTTGAAACCATTCTGTTGCCAGTCTCCCGTGCTCTGATGTCAGCTGTGGAAAACGCAATATTCAGAGTTCACCCTGTGCATACGCACAACCCTGTATATCTTCTCTTGTAGAGGTTAGCCCATACATTTTATTCCACACACAAATCAGATCTATAACTAAAGCAAGCTTTTTTCATTTCCAATTTACACAACAGGTGACATGAAAAATTAGTTCCATGGCAGATAAGCACCCTGGCAGCACTTTGATTTGTCACAATAAATAAGACTTACGTAAAGCCTAATATATTAAAATTTGTCAGTTGCTGACAAAAAGAGTTAGAGCACTCCCACCAGAACACTAGATAGTATTTGCATGTTTGGATGATATTTCACAAGTATGGAGATTTTTCAAGCTTCGAAATAAGGGCAGGAATCAGTTCACATTTTCTGGAAGAAAATTGTTTAAAGTCATTACATGGTTTCGTTTAAAAGCTACTTTAACAGAGAATGGGAAACATGTATTAGGTCATATATGTTGACTTCAATATGCTTGCAACTGCATTGGGATATGTGCAAAAAAACCATGCCTGTCATCCATGCAAAGTTAAACTTCTCCCTTTTGTCCTGATATATCACTTTTTCCACTGTGCCATGTGGGTTATTATTTTACTTCTGTGCAATCCCAGATTAAAGTGGTATTTGTATACCCTACAACATTGTTTTTGAGGTGAAAAATGGTTTTGAAATAAGTTGAGCATCCCTGACAAAGACTGCACTTGCAGCAGTTCATAGACCATTATGAAAACTAAGTAATTTCAGCTGTGGAAAGCACTTTTCAGGAACTAAACAGAATCATCTGCTAACTAGTCTTAAATTGCTAATATTTGTTTTTCAAAATTATAAGGTTCTTTGAATTTGTCCTTAAATTAGTTCTAAGAAATGCATTTAATAGGTAATTCTTGCAAGGAAGCTTTTATTTCTAATGTGAGATTTTGAATTCTTTATATTGAAATGAATGAGACTTAAAAGAAAAAAAAAAGACATTAACAAATTTTAAAAAGGTTAAAGCATTAAGCAGTACATCACCTGGAAGATCAAAGTTTATTCCTAAAGCTGAAAGATTTTGAAAGCTCAGATCTTTGCATCAGTCTGTATTTGTAAGAGAATATCCTATACGTAAAATGATTAATAGATGATGATTAAGGAAAAGGCATTTCAGGGATATTGCTATTCATTCAGTTTCTATTTTTAGAAGTAGAAATGAGTTCTGCTGCCTAATGCTCGTAACAGCATCTTATTTTTGTCACATGCCACAAACCATAAGTAAAATAAGGCAAATTCTATCAAGAAGCTATTCAATTAATCAGTGAAATAACCAAAGGAACAAAGTTGGTTTAAAATTTTTAGAACAAGAGATTTAAATATGAAGATCAATTTTTTCCTTTGTTAATGGCTAAGATCCTTCATAAGCCACTAACAACACAACTTCATATGACATGGACTGTATCATTATTCCACAGAAATGGAAAATTCTTGAAACTGAAGCACTCGATAAAAAAAAAAATCTACTTGGTGAAGTGCAGGCCTGATAAATTTGACTTTGAGGTCCTCGCAAACAACAAACTTTTTTTCTTTTCCAATTTGACTCACATTTTCGCTTCTGATTCATCATCATCCCAGATGTTGTGCAAACAGCTCAGTATTTGTGTGCTCCATCTCTGCATAGATTTAATGCACTAACTTTTACAACCATTTCAGATCCACTCTTTCAGAAAATATTCTAAGCATCTCAGGAGCATCACTGGCAATGCAGTGGGGTAAAAAAACAGTAATATGAGAAAAGAAAATACTGAGAGCGTATCTTTATCTTGGTGAATAACCACATTGTCAAGGGGTATAAAGAAAGTGCAAACCAGATGAAAAGTTACTCTTCCCCCTCCTCCCCACCCCAAGCCCAAAGTTTCAAATAACTGAAACCAGAAACCTAAGGAACACACATGAATTATTTCATGTGCAACTTCAGACAGAAATCACTGAATAGCAAAATTCGAATGGCCAGTTTCTGTTCCAATTTGAAAGCAGAGACAGTTTGGATAACAACCCAAAAATCCTACTGGACAAAACAGTCAAACAAGGTGAAGAGGAAAGATGAAATTTGCTTACATTTTCCAGCTACCATGCTAAAAGAGTTCTCTAATAACTGAAATGAGATAGCTGGCATAAGCTGATGGTGCTTTGCTGGCTCTCAAGTCAGCTGTGTTAATTCACACACACTGAGCTTCTGACCCATTGTTTTACCAGTTAAGTAAAACTCAGTTTACCACTCTGTTGAGGCAAGACTCCAGTCAAGTTATACTCCATTAAATCAATGCCATCCATACAAAGTTAAATGTGAGGATGTGGATGTGAGGACATGAGGGCAATCTGGCTGTGACACCTGTCACCCCATTGATTGCTAGGGTTGATTCAGCTGATGTAGCTAGCTAGGTGGATGTCTCCTTCCTCCCTCACCTCTCCATGTGACTCCCTCCCAAAGCTGCATGCTCAGTCGAAAAGGATCACCCTCCCTGATGCAGGTGGTACCATTCATCAGTTACAGATATATGGTAGCTGCACTCCCCTGCTCAAACCTCCAAACAAGCTCAAGATCCAGCTGTAGGAAAACATAGGGTAGTAAAGCTTCCAAGACTGCAGACACATCCAAGTGAGGCACTGCACATGGCAGTTTGTCATTCTGTTAGCAGCCCTGCAGAGAAGGACTTTGGGGTGTTGGTTGATGAAAAAATGAACATGAGCTGGCAGTGTGCGCTTGCAGCCCAGAAAGCCAACCATATCCTGGGCTGCATCAAAAGCAGCTTGACCAGCAAGTTGAGGGAGTTGATCCTGCCCCTCTACTCTGCTCTCCTGAGACCTCACTTGAAGTATTGTGTGCAGTTCTGGTGTCCTCAACATCAAAAGGACATGGAACTGTTGGAACAAGTCCAGAGGAGGGCCTCCAGGGGACCAGAGCACCTGCTGTACAAAGACAGGCTGAGAAAGTTGGGGCTGTTGAGCCTGGAGAAGAGAAGGCTGTGTGGAGACCTCATAGCATCCTTCCAGTATCTGAAGGGGGCCTATAGGGATGGTGTGGAGGGACTCTTCATTAGGGACTGTAGTGAGAGGACAAGGGGTAACGGGTTGAAACTTAAACAGGGGAAGTTTAGATTGGATATGAGGAAGAAATTCTTTACTGTAAGGGTGGTGAGGCACTGGAATGGGTTGCCCAGGGAAGTTGTGAATGCTCCATTGCTGGCAGTGTTGAAGGCCAGGTTGGACATAGGCTTGGGTGACATGGTTTAGTGGGAGGTGTCCCTGCCCATGGCAGGTGGGTTGGAACTAGATGATCTTAAGGTCCTTTCCAACCCTAACTATTCTATGATTCTAAATCAAACTGTTATTGGACCTTCACCATAAAATTATAATAAACTTAGCAGAACAAATATATACCCCATACTCAGAACCAATTAGGTTTGCTTAAGATACAATCCAACTCAAAAAGAACATCTCTGTAGTAACCATAGGCTTGCTTGCTAGCTAGTTTTGCTCTAAATTGACACTACTTTTTTGTTAATTGATGCAAACCAGGCCCTCAGTGCAAAGGGAGAGTGGTAGAAGTGCCATCTACTCTTTGCAGTGGAAGTTTCCTAAACTCTGTTTAGCTTTACCTGTATTTGTGAGGCTGCATTACTGGAAAAAAAAAAATTAAATTGAGAAATGTTCAGACAGGCTCATCATGCATATGAGCTTGTTAAGGTTCAGCTGTAGCTACCCCATGAGAGCATGCCTTGGAACAAACTTGCAAAGAGATGTATGCAGCCAGGAACATCTGCACATTGCCAAGCAGATGGGTTCATAAATACCTGTGTATACATTTACCTCAAAACCCTATAATGTAGAAAAATATTATTTTCACTTCACAAATGAGGAGCGAGGGAAAGCTGAAGGACAGTTTCCTTGTCATTTCCCTGTGTTCATTTCAGATAGCTGAGTCAGGTATCACAAGAACTCATGCAGCTGACAGATCCTCAGCAAGTCAGTCAAGCTTCTTGGTAATGATTTTGAGGCCTCTTGTTCAGGTTTTTCACCAGAACCAGACTTAATCTCTTTTTAGGCCAAGGAGAAATTGTTGCAACTCCACACAAAAAAAAAAAAAAAAAAAAAGGAAAGAAGACACACTAGATTTCATAAGGAACTTCTGCAGTGCAATGTTCTGAGCTCTTTCAGTAGATGCCACAGATATATCACCATTTTTGCAGATTTCACTGCTAATCAATATAATTGCTCTCTCTGGGGAAATTAAAAATCGCCCTGAAAACATGGAAATGAAAAATGACTTTTTTCACTTTGTGACTAAAGGCAAGGTTTGTCTATTTCATGTTTTTCCAGAAAAAAAAACCACTAAACATTTGGTAGATATATTTTTCACCTAAAATACTGGGAAACTGTCTCTGAATAATTTGCAAGTGGCAAGAGTAGTTTACGAAGAAGCTTTAGCTAGGTCTTACATGTGCCACTTTCATATACCAAGGGCCACCATAACAGAAAGGAATGCAATGAAAACAGTAATAATAAGCACCTACATTCAACTTCAGTCACAAAAGAGTCAGTGTTTTGAGTTTGCATGAAGGAGTATGACATTCAGCAATTAAGAAAGAAGGCAGCTTATGAAGAAATAATTTCTAAAAACCTATTTACCCCCCCCCCCCCCCATCTATCTGCAAATACTTTATAGACTTGGGAATACACATGTATTTAAAATACCAATGATTCCTAACAGAAAAATATGATAGTTCAATTCAACATAAAATTAAGATACTAAATACAGAAAACAAAGCATTACCAATACTATAGAATGAGATAGGCTATATACACAGTAATAATACATGAATGTATCATTCTTTAAATACCATGTAGCTAGATCTGGGTAAAGACAAACTTATTCTTGACTATCTAGCTCCCCAATCATACAAATATTTCACAATGAAAGCTCTCATAAGCACACATATATATATATCCACACAGAGAAAATTTTGCAAGTCGCATGTTTTAACAGAATGGCCAAAGCTTGACTCCTCAAATAACATAATAAGATTATGAGACAGCCAACTCACCTAGGCACTGTATAAGACATAAACTGTAACAACCCTGCTCCAAACACCAGACAAAGATCCTTCAGCCACCGGCCAGGTACAGCACAGCTATAGGTGCTCAGGCCTTCACTAGAAGCCTCAGTACTTTCAGCAGGAAAAGTCTGCCTTGTCTAGTTTTCAGAGGTCAGTCCTTTCTTCCACCCCAACAAGAAGGAGCTTACACTTTTTCTCCTGTCTCACCTACTTATCAGAACAACAGCTTGGTGGCCCACGTAATGTGAACAAGACCACAGGGTTGCTGTATTGTATATGCTTAGTGTCAGTATTGACTTAATTCATGTTGCTGTACACTGGGAGTACAGGAATGCTTTATGTAAGTGCTTAAAGCTTATTTGAGCAGCAAACAACAATGCAGACGTTTATAAAAGCAGCAAAAGCTGGAAGCTAATACCACCAAACAAAGCACAGGTATGCACAAGGCCTTTTTCCTCCTCACTAGAAACTTTACTATGGATTAGGAAACAAGAACACAACCTGAACCTACTTTGAAGTGAGACAGATAAATTTCTAGAGTCCTACTTAATATCCTACCTGATTAATAACATTTTATTAAAATTAATAATCACACAATAGCTAGCAACTACTTTAAAAAAGCTTTCTACTTATACCTCACAAATATGATTATTCAATATATGGTTTTATCAGTAGCTACTAACCCAAAACAAAAGAGGACACTGAAATCACAATAACCTCTCAAAGACTTACTTTTAAGAAGAAACAAGCACACACATCACAAATGCTAGTCAGCCAATTCAGAAACAAAACACATTCAAAGATAAATTCTCTTACTGTAAACCCAAGCCAACCTGGAGAAAAATTCTGCTGTTAAGCTACAGCTTTTTATTCTCTCCACTATAAAACACAGCTGTTCCTGGGCTACTAACAAGGCACAGATGTATTTGTGTTCCACCCACATAATGCCTTCTGCTTTAATATTAAGCTTTTACAGAGAAAAGGAGTTTGTGAACTTTGGTTTTATTTTGGAGTTGCCTAATTTTCTGAAGTTCTGGAAAACAGGTGTTGCCTCCAAACACTGTAGTCTGTATGTATCTGTTGGATGAGCTTTGCTGTGCACTGGATTATTGTTGTGCCCTGTTAGGAAATAGGAGTCAGCTCGGAAACCACCTGCAGTGGAAGAAATACAACAGATTCTAGTGTGCTGAGCAGAGATCATACACAGCTGCCCTTACTGAATAATCATTTCCTGGAGGGGGAAATACAAAGTGTAAAAATGTGGTTTTCTACTAGCATTTGTATTACAGTAAGGCACTTCGTGGCTATCTTTTCCTATATGTGTTTAGCTGCGGTAGTAATACCTTTAAACTGCAGTACTTAGCAAACAGATGTAGTGGACAGGAGGCATAACATTCCTTTGTTTGGTTCATGACTAAAACAACTATTTACAACAAGGCATTTGAGTCATGGATGGTTGCTTTAAAAGAGGATTAAAGCAACTCAAAAACTGGATGGGGAACAGCCCAAGTAACAGCAAGTTGTGAAAACATAAGAATACTTTTGATTCAGCACAGAGTGAAATGGATTTTCATGACAAAGAAAAATAAAATCATATGATTAAAGACAGTATTAAACATATTCGCAAGGGCCAAATTAAGATTGCACTGACATAGCTTAATATTTCAATGTTTGCTCAGGCAAACTTAATACCATTTATATAATGGAAAGGGGAGACAAAGAGGATTGCAGAGAGTAATTTTTTCTTTTGTTTTGAATATGATCTAGATACACACATATCACTATGAATTACAATGTATGGTTTATGATTCCAAGGAAATACTATTTCTACAGTATAACTTTTCTTAAATATATAGGTGACAGAGAACTTCAGCAGATATTCTAATTATTCTTACTAATGAGTAAAATAAATTGCTAGTGCATTAGCAGGGAATAGAGAGAGGATAGCTCATTCCAGTATTTTATACTTCAAAAAGGAACACTGCCTCCCTCAATTAACTTACAGATCCCAGAAATTACACAAACTTCATTTAGTTTTCATTTTTGATACTATTTATGATTTTGCTTCCTTTTCTCAGATTTCTTCATCTGATAGAGAAAGGAAGGGGAGAAATGGAGGATAATAGACAAGAAAATAAATAATTTAAATAGAACCTGTGTTTCTTTACAGGTTTTCATTATAAAATGAAACATTTTTACAATAAAAATATTCCATAAATATTTATGATCTTAAAAACATAAAAATGCTTGACCAGTTCAAGTTATAATTGGTTTTCTTAAGTAATGGCTCACACAAATATGTCAGGTAGCTGTCAGCACTGCGTTATTTATCATTCACATACTTTCACATCTGGCCAGAACAAGGAGATGAGCAGTAGCAAAAATGGAGCTGTCAGGTATAAGTTGTGTCAGACTAGCCTAATTTCCTTTAATACTCTTTACTTGCCTAGAGGCTTTGTAAGTGAGGGAGAAGCAGAAAATTCAAATAATGTAAGTTTTATTCAGTGTGTCCCAAAGAACATTCTAGTAAAAGAAATAGGTAAACTTGGACTAGACAATATTAGCGTGATGCATAAAAACATCCATGGTTCACAGCTAAAAGGCAGGGCGTACTGCATTGGACTTGTCAGAGGTCTTCTGTGGGTCCAGCCCTGTGCAGTGGGAGGAAGGTATGTTTCTTAAATGTGAACTAAAAAGGACTTTCAGTATGTGGAAGGAACTAACAAGGACTTTCGGTACATGGAAAATTCATCTTGACAAACTGGGGAAACAGATTGAAAAGATGGGATGCAATTTCCCAGGCACAAGTGGAATGTGCCACACTTAGGCATAATAAATTTCACAGAACCTGGAGGAGGAACAATGGTCTGGCAACAGTTCTGCAGAAAACAGTCTGTGTTATACTGAATCACAGCTGAATATGAGTCAATGATGCAATGCCATTCCCTCACCCACATAAAGCCTGATGTGATACATTCATGCTCTGCCTTGGTACTAGATTTGTCTCAGCAGGATAGCAGTGTGTTGTGCAAGCAATGCGCTTCAGGAAGAATCCAGAGGGAAAGAGAACCCCAGGTGGGGCAGCAGAAACACTGAGAGATCTAGGAAACCTGTAGGGAAAGGCTAAAAGAACAGGGATTGAGAAGATAAATTGAAACATGATAAGAAACATAAAGTATGTAAAAGGCTGTCTGAAAGAGAATACAATATTTTCTACACCCATGTAGATGGGACAATTACAAGAAGAAAAGTTCAGGTTAGATTCTAAAACCCCCTTTAGTAAAAGCAGAGATCTGCTCAGAACAGATTGCCTCTTGCAAAGACTGAAGTCCACATACACATAAAAAGATTTAATAGATTTCTGTCAAGGGTGTCACATATTCTTCTAATCCCATTCTGAGTAAAAGTGACCTCTTCAGGTCCTCCCAATCTGTTTTTCCATAATAGGTTTAGGGATACCCTGAAAATTACACATATATTCTGAGGTGGCTCATGAAATGAGATGCAGCTGAATGATGACTTTAAGAAGTGGGTTTAAACTTACATGTGAAAATGCACCGGAACCAAGCAAAATTTGAAGATATAAATTAAAAAAAAAAAAAATTAAAAAAAAGGTTCAAAAATCTCCAGTATCCCTATTACAAGAAAAATCTTGGAACTGTGACCATGTTCTCCTCTGATTTTGAAACTTGCCCCATGTTCAGGGTGATCCTACAGGATCAGGATTCAAAGCCAGCAGAGAACTTGTCATTGTATTTTCTCTTCACCAGGAAGCTAAAGCCCAGGGCCACAGTTCCCACCGTCTGCAGAGCAAGGTGAGAAGATGCATTCCAGCCATAAGAAGGAACAGTAGGGAATTTTCTTTATGTTTCCACCATTTTTACAAAAATGAATATGATCTTATAGCACAGGAATACTTTGTCAGTGAAAGAATCAGGGACATGTTAATAGAAGGGAGAGCTTCTGTTTGTACACAGATATCTTGGTATTCAGTAACGATGAGAAAGTAAACGATGGTTAAATGGGAGTTTGTTGAAAAATTATAATTTTTAAATTGTGGGTGAGTCTGGTAGGAACTTTTTAAGAAGGATTTCAGCCAATGTCTGGAAAAGTGCATATCAAGCAGCCTTGGGCTTTTAATTCAATTTATATTAACCGGCCTACTTGGAGTTTTCAGATTGATTCACCACCAGTGACTGAACATTCTCTGACAGAAGCAATGCATATTGAAGTAGGTAAAGCTCTCCTTTCAGCATGCTTAATTAACTGTATTTTTGTCACAGACAGTAGCAAAATATTGGAATATATATATATATGCATTCTGGATACTAGATAAAGAATTTTAGAGAAAAAAAAAAAGTTGTGACTGACTATAATTCATTATTTGGCTACAATGACTTTGAGTATTTGTTTATTCATGGTAGCATATTCAAGTGTTCTTTTTCAATAATGTCAATAAAATGATAAAAAATTCTCAGTTCTCATAAGTATGTGTGGTTATGTTTGTGCTTAAATAAAAATGATTCTGTAATAGTCTTGAAAATACTGAGAAGGTTCAAAAACATGGAATCATTGACACCACCAGAAAAATTCAGGTTGCAAATAACTGCTGAATGGCGAACACAGAAAATAATCTCAGTTAATATGTATGAGACTATGTTACTTGAGCATTTTTGAAAAATAAACATATTTATAACAATCTGAATATTACCTACATGGAGTTAAATATTCAGAATAACATGCTTGTTGTGAATAATATATCCAGTTTCAGTATTTACTCTTACATATACTAGAACTGAATTACTTATATCTATGTAACCATGATTGTTGGAGTATTTCAATTCTGTTTTCTGACACGTTTCTGTATGACCTTGAGCAACTTACACAGAATTTTGTGCATCAGTCCTGCCCTCAGAAAAACAGCAATGATGGAACTGGCACAATTGTGAGGATGAAAAGCTTCTGATGCATACAAGCAATGCTACATCAGCAGGGGCACTTAAGTAACCTGGTATAGATTCTTTTAGAGAGATACTGAACTTGTAGCATATTGCTACTATTTACATCTAGATAAGCAGGACACTGCTCAACCATGATCCAAAGGTTTTGAAAGCATTCCCAAAACTATCCCTCAAGGTGAGATTGTACAATGAATTTGGCCCCAAGGCATGTATTCCATGGTAGGGCCACCATCTATGTCCACAGGGTGCTTACTATTACGATAAACATAAGGGCAACACTGTATTTTATTGGCTCATGTAATACAGTAATAATTAAGCAGTTACAACTTTATTCAAAGCAGTCAATACATTTGTTTCATCAGTTTAAGTAAGTTTCATATCACATTGCTACAACCTTGTATTTTCTCTTTCATTTCAGCTTTCTTAAAAACAGAAAAAGACATGACAAGAACTAAATCCTTGAGGCCTTCCTATTAACCTGCAGAAAAGCTCACTTAGTTTATGAAAGAAGCAAAATGCACTCAAAAAGATGAAGAAAGGATCAGAATGCCCAGAAGCTGCAAATAAATGTACTTAAAACAGCACTAGCAGGAAGAGTTAAACAGGCACACTTGCCACTTTGTCTGTTCTTACACACATCACTTGGGCTGCCAGAAAATCAGTGCTGTGACAGATCATTTATATTAATACAGTGCACCTGCCAAATTATTTCTACACCATAAGCATCAGTCTAGAGAAAGTGCACTCTGGGAACTTCACTGGCAGAGAAGAAAGGCTTCACTGTGAGGAAGGCACTTTAACATAGTTCAGGTTCTGATCTCAGATATACTATTGTAAATACAGAGGGATGCTGTTGAAGCCTGTAGACTTAGTCTGGATCCACACCAGTGAATGTGATTGACAGGGGGAAAAGTGTAAAATTGCAGCACAAAGCGATGAGTCAAGGACAAGAAAACTGGAAAGAGGAATACAAATCAGTCTTAGATTGATCTACTGTTCTGTATGTTTCTCCTGGAATAGCTGAGCTTCTCTAGCATACTTTTTTTGACTGTAGTTAGTTATTTTCTTGTCTCTTAAGTATATACTAAATTACTGAGTATTCACAAAGTTAGAAATCTAAATAAAACCTACAGTTTAAGACAGCATGTTTTCATAAGTATTAAAGAAATAGAAATATTATGGTAAACAAAATAATTGCTTACACTAATATTTAGTTAGTTTAGTTATTAAACAGCTTTTATATCATACTTCTGCTTGGGAGGGGGGATATTCAAATGTCGATCCTTATTAGTAATGGACTTCAGAACATGAAATGTACTTCAAAGTTTATATCTTAATCTCAGCATTTTGAAATTTAGTGTGCTCATATTTGGTTCCTTAAACAGAGAGCTTTTCAGTGCTGACACAAGAGGGATTCAGGGTAAGCAGTATGTTTCCTTCAGCATAGAACATTTAATTTAGTGTGTGTTTGGTCTTAAGGTCATTACAGTTAATTTGTTTTAGGGTTTTTCCCCATTGCACTGACTTCAGATAAGCCCTCTGTTATTGTACCTGGGTCATTGTTGTCCCGTTACTTAGGATTTTATAAGGATCACATGCTACTGGACGATCCAGTTTCTTCACACTTAAATCAACCTGCACATATGATTGATGGTTGGCATTGTTCTTTTAGTTTCCTTACTTTGAATAGTGTTGTATAAAAGTATATGTAACTTCAAGCTAGAAGGAGCACTTAAAATTACTCAGTATATCAAAACAACCATTAATTGATTAAAAAAATCAAGGACAAAATTTTCCATCCCAGTAATCTGTCTTTTGTTCAAACTGACAAACTTTATAACAGAAAATAATCTTACACATTAAGCAATTCAAAGAGGCTGACAACACAGTGTGCATTTTTCCAGGATGCAATACCGTGAATGACTATTTAAATGCCAGTATACACTTTTTACATTTTTAGTAGTAAAAAGTGACTCAGTATCTTATGTCCCTGCTCCCCAAAAGACAGAGAGTGGGATAGGCATGAGACAGAGGGGAAGGTGTGTGCTATGTTTCACAGCTCAAAACTCCCACTTTCTAAGTTCACAGTCCCTTTATTTGTGTTTGTAATGATAGCCACAATATGCATTTATGCTCCCAATGTGGATTTAACATTACATCTTGAGCAGACATACCTATAGACAAGGGGTTGCTTATATGTTTTATTTCAAATAGTGATAGTTATCGCTAAAGAATGGGTCTGCTTTAAACTCTTAAAGTTACTCCTTTCAGAGAGCAATATTTATATATTTATTTTCCACTAAGACTGCTAATGATCAATGGCTCAAGGTCCAGCTGGAGACCAGTAACGAGTGGTGTCACTCAGAGGGACTGGTGTTGTTCAACATCTTTGTCTTGTTCAACATCTTTGCTGGCGAGATGGACAGTGGGATTGAGTGTGCCCTCAGCAAGTTTGCCGATGACACCAAGCTGTGTGGTTCGGTTGATATGCTGGAGGGAAGGAATGCCATCCAGAGGGACCTTGACACGCTTGTGAGGTGGGCTGATGCCAACCTGATGAAGTTTAACCATGCCACGTCCAAGGTCCTACACCTGGGTCGGAGCAATCCTAGGCACAGCTACAGGTTGGGCAGGGAAGAGATTCAGAGCAGCCCTGCAGAGAAGGACTTGGGAGTGGTGCGCGATGGAAAAATGAACACGAGCCGGCAGTGTACACTTGCAGCCCAGAAAGCCAACCATATCCTGGGCTGCATCAAAAGGAGTGTGACCAGCAGGTCGAGGGAGGTGATCCTGCCCCTCTACTCTGCTCTCCTGAGACCTCACTTGGAGTATTGTGTGCAGTTCTGGTGTCCTCAACATCAAAAGGACATGGAACTGTTGGAACAAGTCCAGAGGAGGGCCACGAGGATGATCAGGGAACTGGAGCACCTCCTGTATGAAGATAGGCTGAGAAAGTTGGGGCTGTTCCTCCTGGAGAAGAGAAGGCTGTGTGGAGATGACATAGCAACCTTCCAATATCTGAAGGGGGCCTATAGGGATGCTGGGGAGGGACTCTACATTAGTGCCTGTAGTGAGAGGACAAGGGGTAATGAGTTCAAACTTAAACAGGGGAAGTTTAGATTGGATATGAGGAAGAAATTCTTTACTGTAAGAGTAATGAGGCACTGGAATGGGTTTCCCAGGGAAGTTGTGAATGCTTCATCGCTGGCAGTGTTGAAGGCTGGATTGGACATAGGCTTGGGTGGCATGGTTTAGTGTGAGGTGTGTCTGCCCATGGCAGGGGGGTTGGAACTAGGTGATCTTAAGGTCCTTTCCAACCCTAAGTATTCTATGATTCTATGATGATATTTGATCTGCATTATTTTGCCTTCAGTAACAGTAGAGGAAATTCTGATGTTAGCTTGAAAATCACAGATATCTGCTGCCTTAGTACCACATATTTTCCTGTCTAGAACTCATCCTTATGTTATGAAAGAAAATTGCAGGAAAATGATTTGCTTTATCTTTATTTGGAGAAATTTAATAAATTCATTAGCTTCATTGGGTCATTATCATTATTAACTAGGAAAAAAAACCCCAACATTAGAGTAGCTCATCTATGGGGGGGCATGAGTTTTGGAGTTAGAGTCTGGGTTTGTGTTGGGTTTTGCTAATCCATGTGGCAATTTATTGAATTGATATTACACCTGTCAAAATAAATTGCCACCTAAATTTCACTAAAAAATATAGCGACCAAATACTTTTTCCTATTCCAGAAACATTATTGGTGAGATGGAAGGCTGAACTAAACCATTTGATGAATGGTTTAACATCCAAGTCATCTTCATTTTTGTATTCCTAATAAAACTGTACCCTCAATGAGTACTTATCAAAATGTTACTGCGTCTTGATGAAATATTACTGAAAAGAAATCCAGATCAGCATGTCAGTTAATTTCTAATCATTTACCCTATAACAGTAAAATACAGCTTGCAGTCTCTTCACTTGCTAATCACAAGGGTGCCATCATGCAGTCTCCCTCCAGAAACAGTGTAAAATTACTTGAAATTTAACTACGAATAGTTGTCCAAAGAAGAGTTCCAATCTGTTACTCTAAATTTAATTAAGTGAATATTTAGATTTTGCTGGCCCCCCCCCCCCCCCCTTTTTTTTTCCTGATTAAGTTCTTGTTATAGATTGGGAACAGTTTAAATAAATTTCAGCGTAAAATTTAAAAAATTTGCTTTGTGTAAATGTCTATGTGTGCACCTGCTACATGATCAAAGAAAAGGGAATTGCAACTACATATCCTTTCCCTTTATACTAATAAGAACAATCAGCAAATAGGCAATACAGGAGGCATTATCAACAATGCTCTACATATCGAGATAAGTGAAACTAGAAAACTAATTGAAAATAACCTAAACACCACACTAAAGAAATGTTTTCTTCTTAACTATAGCAAATAAGAGTGATGGAAAGAATGATTAATGTATGGAAATTCAGCAGCAAGGACAGAGGAAATACCCACAGAAATGAGGTTGTTCTGATCACTAAATT
Source organism: Ara ararauna (assembly GCA_028858755.1). Lineage (NCBI taxonomy): Eukaryota > Metazoa > Chordata > Aves > Psittaciformes > Psittacidae > Ara > Ara ararauna. The sequence goes on along the minus strand of CM054381.1, from coordinate 36,350,222 downwards.
TTCAATTTCAAAACCCCCCTCAGTTTCTTGCAATGTCAAAATAGTTTGTTTCTCTTTTGAAAGATTTTTTTTAGCGGCATCTCTGCAAGGCCTTGTACCTGGGCTAGCAAAAGCGTCTTTCAAGCACCTAATGACTCAGGTCTTTCTTAACATGCTTGAAGAAAGAAGGAAGCAATAAAAATAAATGAGTTTAACATGGGTTTTTTTTCTGTTACTCACTTCTTTCTGTGTAATAATACTTTCTTATCCAAAAAGAGATTTGGATGCTTTCAAAAGGAAGACAAGTATGATTCTGGTTTCCACTAATAAGAGATGCATCTTGAGCATTTCTGGTGGTGAAGAATGGCATTGCGAGGACAGTGATAACACACGATTTTATGCTTTTAACGCTCTTTTTATACAGAAAATCGCTAAATCCAAGCTTCTCCTGTAGTGCAAATAAACAGAAAGTACTTCTTCTTATATTTCTAGGCCCTCTGCTCAGCCTGACACCTGCCTTGCTTGCCAAATTTTAAATACCTGTCACAATGAAGTTTGTTCTGATCCCTTGGCAGATGCTTTTCCTCTAGTGAACAAAATTTTTTGTCTACTTAAGAGGTGGCAAAATGGAAATTTATTAATAAATTTCCATTACTGCTAACTTCCCCTGGTTCCTTTTGTTTTAGCAAAATCTCAGAGAAGATACACATCTATACCTCCTTCACGTCTCAATACTAATTAAGTAATACAGAGTTAATTAAGCAGAAACTAGGCTCTGCGAATATACGATGTATAAGTAGGTGACCTCCTTCTTCCCATGAGTTTCAGATTACTAACACATAATGTTTGCTAGATCACTATCTTTTCATATGCCGCACTGTTCGTCCTATGTGATTTGGAATATTTTGGACTTGCAGCAACTAGTTACTAAAACAACAAAAAAGAGTCACTACTGAAACAGATAGGCACCCTTATAAAGTGTTCTTATTAAGGTTGCTATAATTCCCAGTACAAATAAATTAAACTTCCCCAGTAGAAGCAATCCAAGCCTGTCCTTCCCCTGAGTGAACTCAGACTATCACACAGAAGTAGCGTGTGGGATAACAGTATGAACAAGCCAGCTCATAAAGAAGGCAAAGTGAGCAGTAAATCTTGCTCTCCATTTAGCTTTTTTAGATATCTGATGAACAGGGGCATTATTCAGATCTGTTGATGGCCTACGACGTGTTAGCCTTGAAAATACATGAGTGGCAGTGAGATAAAAAGAAGCCCTTATACTGTTAACACATTTTGTTTTGATATTTTTTTCTGAGAAAATTAAGTGACTGGAATGTAATGAGCAAGCCTAAAAAAAAAATAAATCAGTATTCTCTGTGCTGAAGACAAGAGGATGTGCTAAGACAATTTGGGGTGTAACTGATCTTTGCTGGCAGAATTTAGCAAGAAATTGTAATAAGTACATGAATGATATTAGGCTACTCCTGCTCTTGTGCCCCGTAAGATTTCTTTTACTCTTCTTTTGTGAGCTGAGCGGAAAGAACAATGCTGGAAGCAGGATTATGCTAGCGCACAGACTTCCAAAGTGGAACAAATGCAGTCATTTAAGCTGTGTCTGAACTGCAGGAACCATAGTGGCAACTCCTTTTTGAAATGAGTCCCTTATTTATTCTGGGCTTTTGTGGGCTGGGGGAAAGCTATAGCATGTCTCAGACAGGTTTCTGAGGTGTAGATCCACCAGGCATTTCTCCCACCATCTGTATAGAGTCTAAGAGAAATCACATCCCTGTATGAAACAGTGATTTTTTTCTACTTGGCACAGAAGCAAATGTATTCAGTGATCATTTGTGATGAATAAGATGATACCAGTTACAGATCAGGGAGTATGACTTCTTATGTAGACTGCATGGTTAAATAAGGCCCAATTTTCACTGGGCTCTTAGGTACTGCTCTGTTCATTATTAAACAGATCAAGCAGTGTCCAAATACTTTCTTTTTATACATGCATTTCCTAGCATATAATGTAACTGTATTGGTTAATACTTCAGAGTTAAATTCTTATTAGTTACTTTAATTACTTTCATTTCACTTACAACAGATCCCATTAAAATTTTACTGTCTAATTAGATATATTTATTATGGTAGGTACTGTAGTAACCTTATCCTTCACTGCTCACCTGAAATAGTCACAGGTAGCACATTTAACCTCATTAAGAATGCCATGTTTTTAATTTTTATTTCTGAGCAGCACATGTCACCAAAAGCTTTATAATTAGATGATTTCTAAGCACCATCACACCTACAATACAGTTATGTCAAGCCAGCCTCTTGAACTTGAATTTTGCCAGCAAATTTTTTTTTCCAGAAAGTTAAAACATCTTCATAGCATCATCATTTACTATTAATAGAACAATAATTTTACATTTTATCTAGCATATTCTTTTTTCTTTTTTTTTTCAACAGAAATTTAAGTGAGAAAAAAAATTACATGCTGGAGTATATATACATTGTATGTTAGCATCTTTTTTTTATAACTTCTCTTGTTGTTTCTTTAACTTTCAGATTTAACACATCAGATCTTCTGATCTTCACTTGCTGTAAATATGTATAGGAATGTTCAATTAATAAAGCTGTGACAATATTCAGCATCAGAGTATTTGACCAAAAGTATTATTAACTAGATTTGGAAAAGGAGATTTCTTATTATATTTTTCTCAACAGCATCAACATGAAAGTCAATATGAAAGTATTTGTAAAGAGAAATAAAGTCATAAATATTCTGACATGCACAAGACTCACACATGCACATAATGGAACACACATGTAGATTACAAGCGTATCATTAATGCAATGCACTTCTCTACAGTTCAAGAGAGGAGATCTGTGAGGCAACAGGGTTAGTTCTTCAAGATACAGAGATCTCTGGAGTTGATTTGACACAGACTGCTTTAAATATCCCCACTGCATTCTCAATTTCAAACAGTAAGAGAATGGGTACAAAATTGGACAAGATTTATGGAGATGTCACATTACTATAAAAATCAAGATAACATGAAATTTTTGAAGAAGTAATTTTTCATCTCATGAATCCTATTGTAATTATGAAAAAAGCTTCATTTTCATATCTAAACTTCTCAAAAGTGCATGCACTCACTTAAATTTAGAACCTGGAAAGATATAAACGCATGCAGTACATGTATTACCATTAATCAGTGATGGCAGCCTTGCATCTCTGTAGCCACTAAAAGCTGATCACTGATTAACTCCATGCAGCTTTTTGAGAACCTTACTGTTTTCTTTTCCATATCTTCTATTCTTTTGCATAACTCAATACAGCTAAAGGTAAAGGCTTTAAGAGAATGAAAAAAAGTTTAGAAAAAGGATTAGTGGTATTGCGCTTCATTATACTAATCTCACACTAATTGTGGGTCTGTCAAATGGTCATGAAAAGCTCTTTTCTTTTTCTTGAAGAAAAATATATTGCTACAACATTCCATAAAAGACTCAGTTGTGCACATGATATATGCCGCATTTAAACAAGGAGCCTCATCTACTTTTTTGTAGTCATTACATCAACAGGTCCTAATCTTTCAATAAGTGATCCTGGATTTTGAAGCTGTTGACCATATAACATTTTTCATATAACCTGTCCTGAAGAGATACATATTTAAACATTAATTGCTACACTTAGAGACCTATATGAATAATGTATCTGTCCTCAGGCTTAAATGGTAATAAAGATAAAATAGATTACAGGATTTCTGGTTTATTCTACTCTGTAAGAATAGCAGTGGTATGTGTTATCACAAAATATAAAAACAATAATGTAATCCAAAGGAGACTAGAAGGCAACTCAATTACAGAGGTTCTTACTATCTATTGGCATCCTAGGGCTTCTGCAGTCCCCATCGACTTGAGTCAGGCTGCTATACAACAATAAAGGATCAGTCATTGTATGTGTCAACACATGAAATGCACTTCAGGCTAAACAGGTATCAAAAGAAATCTAATGGCTGTTTATTGCCTGATGACAGATGAGATGATGGGACTTCCTCCTAACCAGATGTCAACAACAAACCCCACTCCATCAACAGTCACTAATTGACATCATTTCTGACAGCTGCTCTCCTTTTAAAAGGGATCCCTGCAGTCTACAGTGGACGCACAGAAAGTTTATCCAGAAGCTGTCAGTGTGACAGTTTTCATGACAAATAATCCACTGAAATGAAGCAAAAGTATGTGTAGTGTTCTCTAAATCTCTTTCTAAAATGAATAATTGAAAATCGGATATTCACACGTCATTTAAGCTATGCCTATTTAATCCAGGTGTTCTTTCATGAGGTAGCTATGATCATAGCTTGCTAATTTCTATGCCCTGAACAACAAAACATTGGGGCAGTAAATACAGGAGTAGACAGTAAGGAAGAATATGTGTAGCACTTACGTGTACAAACTGAGGAGAGAGTCCAGACTTTAAATGGCTTCATGCTGAGATTTTCAACAAGGCTTAAGGAAGCCAGGTGCTCACTTTCACCGGGAACTGTGTGTCAGAGCTCGTAGTGCTTCTCAAGAAAGCTCAAATTAAACAAAAAATTAATATTCTCAGGATTGGTGCTCCACCAGTTCAGTTTACTTTGACAGGCTACATGCACAGAAAGTGGTTCCTTAGAGTTAGGCCTGGATTTCCAACAGGGATCTCAATTTGCATTCTTAGTGCCAGCAGGTCTCTATTAATAGTATTTGTGGGTTTTTTCAGTCCTGACTCCTAACAAATACTGAGTTCCCTGGTTTGGATATACCAGAATGTTACAATGCAAATCATTAGAGCTTTTTAAAAAATCTCTACAAAGACAACTCAAATTAATGGAAATACTAAGATTTGTTCTAATGGCTTACATTTTTGTTAGTTTAATAAGCAGAAAATATTTTTTTTACTATGATAATGCCTTTTACAGCTTTGTTTTCAGACTCCAGAATTCTTTGTTACAGCATCAAACTACACACTCATTGTTGGAAAATAATAATCTTGGATTTGATTTACTGTTCAAAATTAATTATTAAGTGATCACACCAGACAAAACTATAGACTGCTACTCCATAAGCACTCCATCCTGTAGCAGCCTCTATTGGCTGATGTAAAGAGTAAAATGAAGACATGCTGGTGGGTATTTTTCCTTTACAGTTGGATAAGACAATTGTGTATCAGGTTAAGTGGCAATCTAAAGACTAAGGAAAGGGTCCCATGACAGACCAAGTACTACTGTATAACTCAGTGTAAGAAAACTATTCTAAAGTAATTTAAAGAGAGAAGAAAAAAGGAAATATAAACATGGATACATTTGGAAAGATACAGGTAATATGTGAAGAAAGAATAAACATAAAAGGAAGCTGGAATTTGGAAACAGTGCATATGCAGGTAGGTGATATTGTGCTATGAGGATGGTGAAGAGAATGGATGGGTTGACAGGAAACAGGAAGGTTTCAGTAACATCCCAGGAGATTAACTGTTTCAGTGCCACAAGAAAGAAAGAAAAAGAAGGAAAAGCAGTTCCAAATGGGTGTGTAAATGAGAGATGGAGGGCTGCAGAGCACTGAACAGATTGGAAAAACAGAATGAATCATGGATTTGGATTTAAAATTCTACTACTTCTTAAAGAATGATTGTACTTTGAAAAATGGCTACGTAAACGACATTTTCTGCCTCAACGGATCTACAAATAATGCCTGTTCTGTGCTAGATCTGCTGACTTGAAGATGACCCCAATCCTCAAGGTTTTCTTGTCTTTTAAAAAAAACAGCATTTATACTTTGTAACAGAACTTGATGGTACCCACGTCAGGAAGAAGAAAACAAAAGCCAGACTTTCACTTGATATTATATTGGCCTCATGGTGCTACTAAGTTTAAACTATATTTTGCTTTTAAGTAGTCTTGTCAGACACAGTTCATGGAGAGATGCAGACTTTGCTGCCTTTTTGGTGCCTCTTTGGAACCTCCATAAAAATACTAATTCACAGATTCAGTGCTGAGCTTTTGAACATCCCTGTTCTCGGTCCTTCTGTGCTCACAGGCACTGCTGCCCAGAAAGCGAGAGAAACAGTTCACAGACAGGCAGCAGAAGGTTCAGTCGCTACTGACGTCTGTGCAAGCCGTTACACACAGTACAAAGCAACTAAAAAAGTGTTGCCAATGTTACACAGATGGCCTTCAGTTTAAACTTGCAGTTTAAGAGCAATAGTTGATAATTAAAATCTAAAAAACTTGTTTTCCAAAATGTCCTTTAATGACTCTGATCAAGAATAAAGAGAAATGTGGCCAGCAAATCGAAAATCAAGTTTCTCAGCAGACATAATCTGAGCATAACCCATAGATATATCAGCACTGCTCATACATAGTCATATCCCTATTAGAGAGGTTATACAACACCAATACATCAGTCCAGAGATGTTTACATTCTGTAGAAAGTGGTGTAAAAGCTCCTGGTTTGGATAATCAACAGAAGTGAATGTTTTAGTGGTATACATAAAGCTATCTAAACCTTATCTATGAATCTTAACTGACATACCTATCTTTAATAAAACTCTGCCAATACAGCAGATGAGTTTCTGCAAGGAAAACAAACCTGCCAGCCTTGTATCACCTCCTGAGAGAATCCATCTCCCTCCTCCTCCTCCTGCAGCGAGTAAGTTTGGCTGAGATGGAAATGTGAGAAAAATGGAAGTGAAGCGCCTGCTGAACTATTTTATCAATAAACATTTTTGTAGTTTCACCAACATGGTTTTAGCTGCTTATCTCCCTGCAGTACACAGTCACCTACAGTCGTACATGGAGCAGTGCTTTGAAGTTCTGAAAGTCAAAGCAGCTTGAATGGTAACTTCTGGCATAGCAAGGAGATGCCCTTAGGAGGATGAAACCTGCCTAACAAGCTAAACAATATTTAAAGTGCCTCTAAAATATTCTAGGAAGCCTAATTTGTTAAATCACTCATGGGGTATTTTGTGGGGTTTTTTTTTTTTTTGGTGGTTTTGTTTTGGTTTTGTTTGTTTTGGGGTTTTTGGGTTTTTGGGTTTTGTTTTGTTTTTTTTTTGTGGGGTTGTTTGTGGATTTTTCCACCACCCCAAAATAAATTGTTTGTCATTGTATCCTCTCAAATAACTAATCCATTTCACAATTTTTCTCAGGCAGTCCAATAGCTTTTGCATTCAGAGTGTTGTGAAGTCCATGAAAAATAAAATAAACCAACAACAAATTTGTCTTTCTTATAATACCAGCTGAAAGGCTTTTGGACATGGTGAATAAGATGATATGATCTCGGTGGAAACACTGAGCAATTCTTGATGTTCATTATTGATCATGCTGAAAAGAAGTCTCCTTAATTTGTGTATATCACATACTGTTTCAGTTTTAAAAATGTTCATCACTATAGTTTATTTAGAAGCTGCTTGTTTGTTATTTCTATGACATTATAAAGAGCTGTTTATAATACGTTATAATAAGACATTATAATAAGAGCTGTTATAAGTTTACAGTTATTACTTACACATTTTAATGGAGAAGAAGTAGCCAAGAGCTTTAGTCAGCAGAAATTCTTCCAATTATGAAAAACACAAACCACATTTCTAAGAGTTTTTGGTCTTTTATCATTGTTGCTGTGTTCATATTTTTCTACCACTGTGCTGTCGTAGGCTTTATTGTCAGCATTGTGCAGAGCGCTATTTTTTCCAACCTGAAACTTGAAAAGAAGATATTAGAGTTCTGTTACACTGACCACCAATGATGCCCCACAGCAGATCCAGCAGAAACATCAAAGGATTATTTGGTGATACTCTGAGTTTTATTCATACTAGTTTGTCTTTATTTACAGAATCATGTGATTCTGAGTATTCTGACAAGGACGAATGGATATCATTCCACCACACTATGAATATTTGCTGTCACTCCAACTCATCTGATTCAGGATTTTAGCATTAAAACAATCTTTACTGATGTCAATAAAACCAGTAAAGGAATTCAGAATAATTTCATCTAACAGTCTGCAAATAACATTTGTCTCAGCTCTGCATCTACACATTTTTCCAAGTGCTTAAGTCCTTCTAATCATAGGATTCTCTAGCACAGAATCAAGCACTGAAACCTAACTAAATTGAAGGTTGTGTAAATTCAGACTCAATAAAAGCTATTGATACGTTATATCATAAAAAACCTAAATAATCTAAATTATACCATAAATTATACTATTCTTGGTAGTTCAAGAAAAAAAAAAAAAAAAGAAAGTAATTGAAGCCCTGATCTCAAAGAACCTATGTAAAAGTTAAGTGAAAAAAAAAAAAAAAAAAAGAAAAAAAGAGCATTTTCCTATCTTTACCTTCTATTTTCTTCCAAAAAAAAAGGCACAAAACTGTAAAATATTTTCTTCTTTTGTGAAATGGCTTTTTAAAACAAACACAGATAAAGAGGAATAGAAAAACAAAGGAAGCAAATCTCGAATATGAAAACCATTCAGAATCCAAAATTTGTCTCAGAGAATATTTGAATTACTTCATAGACTAGTTTTGAATCTTCTCATTAGTTAAATTAAACAGAAATAATCTTTTTTTTTTTTTTCTGTTTTGAGCCCTCTTGATACCCTGTGTCACATTCCTAAGCTCAGAATCTTGCTTGCTTTCAAATAAAGTTCAATGGAATTTTTTTTAATATACTGCCCTGGGTTCAGCAGTAGCAGTCATTTTTCTCCTTGCTAGTAGCTGGTGCAGTGTTGTGGTTTTGGCTTTCAGCCTGGGAGCAATGCTGATAACACTGATGTTTTCAGTTGTTGCTAAGTAATATTTACTCTGACCAAGGACTTTCTCAGTCTCATGCTCTGCCATGGAGGAGGGGCACAGAAGCTGGGAGGAAGCAGAGACAGGACACCTGACCCAAACTAGCGAAACAGGTATTCCATACCCCAACACGTCATGCCCAGTATATAAACTGGGGGGAGTGACCCTGAAACCCAGATCGCTGCTCTGGTTGGGTTGGGTATTGGTCGGCGGGTAGTGATCAATTGTATTCTCTCCCCTTGTTGTTCCCCTTATCATTATTATTATTGGTAGTAGCAGAAGTGGTTTTGTGTCAACATTAGTTACTAGACTTTTCTTATTTCAACCTGTGGGAGTTACATTCTTTCGATTCTCTGCCCCATACCTCCAATAGTGGAGGGAGGAAGAAGCGGGCAGTGAGAGAATGGCTGCATGGTTCTGAGTTACCAGCTGGGCTTAAACCACAACAGTACTGTGTAGCGCCCAACATGAGGCAAGAAGGGTTGAGATAATGACAGACCTGACCAGAGTGTGCCTAATCGTATTTGTGATAAGCATTCATTGTTTTGGATTAATAGTCACTTGTCACAATGCTGATTTATTGGCTCTCAAAGTTGTTGCTCTTGATTTCGGAGTTTCGGCATGTTGTAACTTACTTACAAACAGTATTTGCTGTTTATTGGCAGGGGGGCCTGGGCTAAGGTTCTTGTTTCGCTGCACTCTATGGTAATGACTTGTAATACAATAGACTCGTTGATCATGATACTGGTCTGGCGTGTGTTCCCAGTGTGGTCATCATCTCTATACTTTGGGAGGTTCATAATGGAATTGTTTAGCAATTGCACATCTTTTTTTTCATCCTCAGGTGGTCAGCCTAAGGAGACATTCCCTTATTTTTCTAGCTCCCCCACTAGACCATTTACAGCATTATTTGAGAGCTCTGAAGGTTTTGGATGGCCTTTGGATACCCTTAAGACCTGCCTGCAGATTGTGATGGGGATCTCCATGTTGGTACACATACAGGGTGTGTTTTACCCACGACCATTTCATCTGATCTCTAAAAGTTAAGCAGAGTCAGGTTTGGGTCTTGTCTAGGGTTAGACGACAATATAGGAGGACCATGAGTTTTTCCCTGAGGCTGGACAGTCATGAGTGGCAGGGTGTGTGGGACAGTATGGGGAGGTATCTAGGCCAGTGGGCACCTCCAGTGCCTTGGAACTTCATCACTGAACAAATGCAAAATCCAGGAAAACTAGTAAAACACTTAAATGAGGTGCGTTGTCATCCTGGTATACCAGAGAGGGACAAATCACGGCAACGTGCTGGGGCTTGGCCTATACATACAGAGCCTTGTTCAACACTACCCAGAGCCTTCAAAAGGAAAAAGATGTCTCTGGATCTGATGGCAAAGCAGCAGACAACACAGCTAGTCCAACTCCAAGCACAGCAACTACACCAACCCCGGTGACAAGTACAGCAGCTACTCAAACCCTGACTAGAATAGACAGTACAACTCCTCCAACCACGACATAAGCAGAGAACAAAATAAGGCAAGTTGTATGAAGTGGTGTATTTAGCAAATTTCAAAACTCATCAAGGACACATAGGACTCAAGAATCCCATAATAGAATAGTTAGGGTTGGAAAGGACCTTAAGAGCATCTAGTTCCAATCCCCCTGCTAGGGGCAGGGACACCTCACACTAAACCATGCCACCCAAGGCTATGTCCAATCCAGCCTTGAACACCGCCAGCGATGGAGCATTCACAACTTCCCTGGGCAGCCCTTTCCAGTGCCTCATCACCCTTACAGTAAAGAATTTCTTCCTCATATCCAATCTAAACTTCCCCTGTTTAAGTTTCAACCCATTACCCCTTGTCCTATCACTACAGTCCCTAATGAAGAGTCCCTCCACACCATCCCTATAGGTCCCCTTCAGATATTGGAAGGATGCTATGACGTCTCCACGCAGCCTTCTCTTCTCCAGGCTCAACAGCCCCAACTTTCTCATCTTATCTTCATATGGGAGGTGCTCCAGTCCCCTGATCATCCTCGTGGCCCTCCTCTGGACTTCTTCCAACAGTTCCATGTCCTTTTGATGTTGAGGACACCAAAACTGCACACAATACTCCAAGTGAGGTCTCAGGAGATCAGAGTAGAGGGGCAGGATCACCTCCCTCGACCTGCTGGTCACGCTCCTTTTGATGCAGCCCAGGATACGGTTGGCTTTCTGGGCTGCAAGTGTACACTGCAGGCTCATGTTCATTTTTTCATCCACCAACATCCCCAAGTCCTTCTCTGCAGGGCTGCTCTGAATCTCTTCTCTGCCCAAACTGTAGCTGTGTCTGGGATTGCTCTGACCCAGGTGGAGGACCTTGCACTTGGCATGGTTAAACTTCATCAGGTTGGCATCAGCCCACCTCAGAAGCGTGTCAAGGGCCCTCTGGATAGCATTCCTTCCCTCCAGCATATCAACTGAACCACACAGCTTGGTGTCATCGGCAAACTTGCTGAGGGCACACTCAATCCCACTCTCCATGTCACCATCAAAGATGTTGAACAAGACCGGTCCCAACACCCATCCCTGAGGGACACCACTCGTTACTGGTCTCCAGCTGGACATTGAGCCATTGACCACAACTCTTTGCGTGCGGCCATCCAGCCTGTTCTTTGTCCACCGAGTGGTCCACTTATCAAATTGATGTCTCTCCAACTCAGAGACAAGGATGTCATGTGAGACAGCGTCAAACGCTTTGCACAAGTCCAGGTAGATGACATCAACTGCTCTAACCCTGTCCATCAGTTCCGTAGCCCCATCATTGAAGGCCTCCAGATTGGTCAGGCAGGATTTCCCCTTAGTGAAGCCATGCTGGCTGTCACCAACCACATTGTCCGTTTTTCATGTGCCTCAGCATGCCTTCCAGAAGAATCTGCTCCAAGATTTTGCCAGGCACAAAGGTGAGACTGACTGATCTGTAGTTCCCTGGGTCATCCATTTTCCCCTTCTTGAAAATGGGAGTTATATTTCCCTTTTTCCAGTCGTCGGGAACTTCACCTGACTGCCATGATTTTTCAAATATGATGGACAGTGGCTTAGCAACTTCATTTGCCAGCTCCTTCAGGACCCGCGGATGGATTTCATCAAGTCCTATGGACTTGCATATGTTTAGGTTCCTAAGATGGTCTCGAACCAGATCCCCTCCTACAGTGGGCCCAGGGGCTTCATTCTCACTGTCCCTGTGTCTGCCTTCCAAGACTTGGGTGGTATGGTCAGAACATTTCTGGTGAACACTGAGGCAAAGAAGTCGTTAAGAACCTCAGGCTTCTCCAATCCAGGGTAGCCAGTTCTCCCAATAGCTTCTGGAGAGGGCCCACATTGTCCCTAGTCTGTCTTTTATTTGCAGTGTACCTATAGAATCCCCTCCTGTTATCTTTCTCACCCCTAGCCAAGTTTAATTCTAAGTGGGCCTTAGCTTTCCTAACCTGGTCCCTAGCTTCCCAAAAAACATCCCTGTATTCTTCCCAGGCTGCCTGTCCTTGCTTCCACCTTTTATAAGCCTCTTTTTTCCTTTGAAGTTTCCTCAGCAGCTCCTTATCCATCCCAGGAGGTCTCCTGGCCCTCCTGCAGCACTTCCTTCTAGTAGGGATGTATCGCTCCTGAGCTTGCAGCAGGTGATCCTTGAGTATCAACCAACAGTCTTGGGCCCCCTGCGGGGGATTACAAAACCACACACGGACAGCACAACAAACCAATATGATCAAGGCTGAACAGTTTATTGAGTGCAAGCACCTCTTTTATAGAAAACTTACAGAACACCCGAACATTCCACAACAGTTGATTGGTTCTGCCTCCCAGTTGAATCGTAACAACGGCTTGTGATTGGTGGCAGCTCCTGAAGTGACAGCAAGTGAGTGTCCCCTTCTGGCAACTTTTGGCGGGCTTCTGTAAAGGTGTCCTGTAACAACCCCTCCAGCAGCCCCCGGCCCCCTCTGCTCACTATAGGGGTGGGGCTAAGCCAAGGGCTGGATTGCTCACATAACCATTTTCAGTGAGAAATGCCTCCACAGCCCCCCTGCCCTCTAGAGCTATATCCCATGGAATCTTACTGAGCAGGTTCCTGAAGAGGCCAAAGTCTGCTCTCTTGAAGTCCAGGACAGTGAGCTTGCTGTATGCCCTTCTCACTCTCCTGAGGATCTTGAATTTGACCATCTCATGATCATTGCAACCAAGGCTGCCCTGGAGCATCATATTTCCAACCAGCCCTTCCCTGTTGGTGAGGATGAGGTCAAGCATGGCACCTCTCCTTGTTGGCTCCTCTATTACTTGCAGAAGGAAGTTGTCTTCTACACAATCTGGGAACTTCCTGGATTGCTTGTGCCGGGCCGTACCATCCCTCCAACAGATATCAGGGTGGTTAAAGTCCCCCATGATAACAAGGGCCTGCGAGTGTGAGGCTGTTCCTATCTGTCTATAGAGCGCTTCATCCACTGAGTCCTCTTGATCAGGCGATCTGTAACAGATCCCCACAGTAATGTCTCCCATCTTCCCTGTATCCTTGTCATCTGCACTGGAATATAGCACAAGTAAGTAAATAAGTATGAATAAAATAAATAAAAGTTCCACAAACTAAAACTCTGAATATATCTGAAATTGACAATTTACCCATCTTTTCTGCTAAGACCCCCCAAAACTCTACATTTCATTTTGTAATACAGGATAGCAGAACCATTTTCTATCTCATTGCTAGCACACTAGCAGTTATATAATTTTTTAAAGCTAGCAAAAAATAACAAATGAATCAATAGTTCAATTAAATTTACCGTGAATTTTGGTTTATTCATTTCAGTATTTTTTGTCATGTAGACTTAAATGTTTATCCTTTGTCGCGGTTTAACCCCAGCTAGCAACTAAGCACCACCTTAACTGCCCACTCACGCAGCACCCCCTCAGTGAGATGCGGTAAAAATAGTAAAAGTGAAAAAACACATGGGTTGAGATAAAGACAGTTTAATGGGTAAAGCAAAAGCCACACAGACAAGCAAAACAAAACAAGGAATTAATTCTCTACCTCCCAATGGCAGGCAGGTGTTCAGCCATCTCCAGGACAGCAGGGCTCCATTACACGCAACTGTTACTTGGGAAGACAAACACTATTGCTTCAAATGTCTCCCTTTCCTCCTTCTTCCCCCAACTTTATATGCTGAGCACGATTCATATGGTCTGGGATATCCCTTGGGTGAGTTGGGGTCAGCTGTCCCAGCTATGTCCCCTCCCAGCTTCTTGTGCACCCCCAGCCTACTCACTGGTGGGGAGGTATGAGGCAGAAAAGGCCTTGACTATGTGTGAGTGCTGTTCAGCAATAAATAAACCCCTGTTTTATCAACACTGTTTTCAGTACAAATCCAAAACATAGCCCCATACTAGATACTATGAAGAATATTAGCTCTATCCTAGCTTAACCCAGCACTTTCTCCCCCTCTTATTCCATTCCATTTGTCATGGTCAGGTAGCAAACTAAAGAATATATCCTCATTCTCCAGTGAAGAAGGAAAATATAATTGAAATGTTTTCTGTCTCTACAACCCTTATTCTTGTCCTGCCTTGGTTAGTTCTCATCTTGTTATTAATAGCAAGAATATGGGAGTCCTGTGGCTTCCCTTTTTAATAATGAATAAAGGTGATGCATTGTAAGAAACTGCCTCAATAATTTACAAGGTAATATCAAGCGAAGACTAACTGTAGTAGTCTGCAGAAAATATACTGCATTTAAAAATTATTTATAAGCTGCATAGATATTAAAATGCTAAATTTAAGCACTGAGTTTCTAGTCTATTAGAAATATTAAAGTTTTAACACCAAGCATGGCCATTTTCTTACTTGTTTGAAGTTGTAAATTATTTTCCATTAATGTATTTTTTTATTTTTTTATATATATATATTTAGAGAACATGCTCCTCTGGCAGGATCATAGAATGGTTTGGGTTGGAAGGGACCTTAAAGATCATGCAGTTCTAACGTGCCTGTCAGACACGAGGTTGCTTAAAGCCCCATCCAATCTGGCCTTGAACATGTCCAGGGATGGGGCAGTAACAACTTCTCTGGGCAACCTGTTCCAGTGTCTCACACCCTCACAGGAAAGAATTTCTTCCTAATATTTTGTCTAAATCTACCCTCTTTCAGTTTAAAGCAGTTCCCCTTGTCCTATCCCTGCTTGCCCTTGTAGAAAGTCCCCCTCCAGATTTCTTATAGGCCCCCTCTAGGTACTAGAAGGCTGCCCTAAGGTCTCCCATGAGCCTTCTCCAGGCTGAACAAGCCTAACTCTCTCAGCTTGTCTTCACAGGAGAGGTGTTCCAGCCCTCTGAGCATCTCTGTGGCCCGTCTCTGGACTCACTACACAACAGGTCCACATACCACTTGTGCTGAGGTGCCAGAACTTCTCACAGTACCGCGAGTGGGGTCTCATGAGAACAGAGTAGAGGGGCACGATCACCACCTTTGACCTGCTGGTCACACTCCTTTTGATGCAGCCCAGAATACAGTTGGCTTTCTGGGCTGTGAGCACACATTGCCAGCTCATGTTCAGTTTCTCACTGACCAGTGCCCCCAGGTCCTTCTCTGCAGGACTGCAAAGAACCACTTCTCTGCCCAACCTGTAGCTGTGTCTGGGATTGCCCTGACCCACGTGCAGGACCTTGCACTGGGCCTTGTTGAACTTCTTGAGGTTTGCATGGGCGCTCTCAAGTGTGTCAAGATCCCTCTAGATGGCATGCCTTCCCTCCAGCACGACTGCACCACACAGCTTGGTGTCATCAGCAAACTTGCTGAGGGTGCACTCAATCCCACTGTTCAGGTCACCAAAAAGATGTTAAACATGAACAATTCCAACACTGATCCCTGAGGAACACCATTTGTCACTGAGCCCTTTGAACTTTAATTCTACTTATAAAAAAACAGAAGAAAAGGATAGAAGAGTTCACTGTAGAATTTCTTCTGGTCTTGAATGTAAAGGCTAATGTTGTATGTCCTGGGTGGAAAGCAAAATGATGCCATTTATCTCCCTGTGTACATCTGGAAAGGACAGAAGTACAGTCATTCATGTACTTTTAAGAGATTTTTCTGATTCTTCATCACAATGGAAGACAACTTGTTTTCATCTGAACTAAATAACCAGTTCCACCAAGGGTTGGTCTTAACTGTTTCTGCTGCTCCTGCTTTTGTTGCTCCACATGAAACAGAAAGAAAATGAGATTGTCTATACTTGTGGTGAGGAACTATTCCTGAGATTATATGAGAGTAGCATTTAACTAATCAAGAGAATGCTGAACAACCCTTCTTGCCCTCTTGTTTGGTTTATATTCTTGCCTCTGCCACACACTCTACATGCTCATTTTTATTTCTCTTTCAGCCTGGATAATAAATGATTTGAAGTTCTACTGAACAGGTGACTTGTTTCATTTTCTTCATACATATCTTTTAGAGTGCTCAAATTGCTATAGAGAATTAGAGCATTCTTAAATTTATTTTCAAAGGGTGACCACCACAATTATTTCTAGAGCTTTTATCTAACAAAACCCAGATTTGCCAAAGAGACTTGGTATCTAGAATCCTCCTTTTCTTGGGATACTAACAGCCTGAAAATCATCTGCCTGACATTCAGAAGATGAAAAAGCAATCCACTCTAAAGTGTCTTCTCTTTGATACTCAAAGACTAAGTTATAAAATAGATCACTATTTTTGAATATTTGGAATATGAGATGTCTCACGCCTGCTGTGTTTTAGGAAAATTTCTTCAAAACCAGTAATGGGTAACACTTGCTAGAGTTAAAAGAATCTGGATCCCTAGAAGGCTTTCCAATGCTATCCATCCTGTGAGATTTGAATTCTAGTAAGTTAAAAGGTTAACTGAAAAACCAGTACAATACAGACATTGATTCTGGCAGAAACCATAGTAACATGCAGAATATTAATCACCCAGTCAGAGAGAAAAAACAGATTTAGACGCACAATTCAAGTACAGGCTAGAGTAACACTCATGAGAACCAGTTTCAAAGTTATACATAGGCACAAACTTATTCAATCATAACTCTTTTTTGATGGATGAGCATATGAATCAACACCGCAGTATATGCACAACCCAAAAAAACATGTACCTTATTCCCTTGCACAGAGTACTTGTATCATGACAGTAAAGAATAAAGAAAGAAGTTTTTAAAGAAGTTACAGAGCCACATACATAACAGGTAAAAATAAATCAGATGAGCAGTGTAAACAGCTGAAGTATCCCATATACAAGGACATGAGAAGGGATATTTGAAGAGAAAAAAATGCCAATAAACATATTCTGGCACAACTGAGCAACCTGCAATAGGCAGTAACTTCCAAAGTGTTCTTGGGAACCATGAAACTGTAAGCTGCACTTGATATGCATTCACATTTAAAAACAAAGCCCCAGTATAATTCATGGTGTTTAAGAATTGGTGCATATGTAGAATTCCTAATTTTTGTATAAATAAGTTTAGATGACAGTCTGGAAAAAGAGTTCTGAATCTGTCAGTCTCTCTAAGAAATGTGTTATTCTCAGAGATGCAGACTGCAACTTATTTTACAATCATCAACACTGACTTTTTTAGAATGACACCAGTTCTGTAAAATGAAATGTAACAGTAAGAAGACTATATGTTTCTTTGTCCTGGTAATGATGACATATAATATTCGGATTTTGAAAACAGCAGCAATGGCAACATTTATAGTTTTATAGTGTGATTACTTTCAGTTTAATAATAAAAAAGGCAATAACAACAGAGTAACACATAACATTTACAGCTCTCAAGATAACACTGCCACACTATATTGTAAACGGTGGTTCACATTATGTATTTCATGGTTATACATAAAACCATATCCTATATTTTGGTTCTACTTCTATCAAATAAATGATATTGAGTATGCCAGCTTAACCTACGTGTCTTATACTCTATTGCATCAAAAACCATGTAAAGCTTAAAATAATCCAGAAATCAAATAAAACTGATTTACTTGACTCTTCAGATGGAAAGAATAATTTGATAGCATTTTCTATTTTTGAGCTCTAATACTGAATTTAATCCCTCATTTAACACTTGGAAAGTTTAGTGCACAACCATAAAGCACACTTTAAAATGTTACATCTACTTCACTTTCCCCTTCATTCACCAAAGCAATAATTGCAACATTTGATGCCAGGCTTTTTTTATTAGTTCATTTAGGTAAAAGAATTTTTGGTCAGTGACTCAGAATAATGCTATTTAAAAACTTTGCAAAAAAATTATCTGTTACTTGAAAAGCTTGTCAATGTACAAAGATGCTATAAAATCCTATATTCTCACTGGCATCTGACACAGACTGATTTACATGGATCCCCAGCTCTCTCAGCTATTACTAAACTGATATTTGTTACATGAAGGTGTCAGAGTCCAAACTCTGACCAGGTTCTTTTAGCAATTCCATGCATAAAGGCTGTTAAATATTTACTGTCAAATTTATTTTTTTAAAGATAGTAGATATCACACAGGATTTCTCATTTAGCAGAGCAATGCAACACATATTGCATAATGCAATGTATATGTAAGGTACACAGAGCAAAATATAGATATATAATATATATAAAGTATATAAAAATATTTATATATATAAAAATTGGAATAGTTTAATCACAACACCAATATGATTCTCATTGCCAATGCCTGAAATACCCTGGGAAGGAGTAGGTACACTCAAGACAACTCAAGCCCATCACTCGGTTTGTTATAATTTCAGTAGTTATTTAGGTTTTATACCTTTTGATGGGCCGAGCCACCTATGCACTCCTGCCACTCTAGATGGCCTGGCCAACTCAGGGAGACATTCACCACTTGATCCACTCAGCTGTGGATAACTGCTTATCTGCCATCACCCTAACCACCCTTGGCTCCATTTGTGCCAAGGTAATGTCAGTTTATTAGCAACACTTGTCATGCTCCATATGAGACCCTAAGCTTCAGGAGCACATTGCTTCCCCCTCTCCATCTCCTCTGAGCCTTCTTCCTTTTTAGGGGTTTATTGGACAGTCACAGAAGATTAATTTTATGAAATATATGGTTACAAAACCTCCTATTTAAAGATACATAAGCATAAAGCAAAAGAACAGCCATACTGATATCCTCCCTTCCCCTGAACTGCTGTATAAACTCAGAAGATATTCCAGTAGCTACTCATTTTTTTACTGAGATGTAATTTTAATTTTTCAGGTACTGAACCTGCATAGATTTTCAAATGTCATAAACCTATTTAAGCCACAGAAGTTAGACCTGAATAACTGCAAATGAAGCAGCTGAGTGAAAGACACACAGATAAGACACCACAAGTCCATGAAGGAAATAGGACATTCCAGATCTCCTGTTCAATAAGTACTGGCCTGCAAGTGACCTTACAAATGATTGCTCTGTACACATGAAAAAGGAAAGACCCCTGTAATTACACTTGTAATTACATTTGTAATTTTGTTAATTACAAATTGACAAAAGTCAATTACGCTTTGTTAATTTGCAGCTTTTCTCAGGGTTTTTCTCCAGCAATAAAGACATTATGCAGTATTTCATTGCATAAACAGAAACCAGGATTTGCAGGTTTTATTCTCAAAAAATTGTTTTTCAATGGGAATAAAATACAATATGTGCACCCACAATGCTCAGTTATTTGTTTTGCCCTGTTCTTTGTATGACCTCTCGTTTAAAACTCAGAGCCTCTAGTGCAGGTCCACACCCATCACAGTTACTTACAGCTACTGAAGACAAGTTATATTATCAAATCTTGGCAGCATTTCATGTTCAGATTCTTCTTTCAGATGCTTTTAAACAGTCTCTGCATTAGAAAAGGTAAATATTTGTCAGAAGCCCTCGCTGTCAATTCCAACTACTAATCTTTTTTTCCAAAGGATGTATGATTTCCAGATCTGCTATGGGTCAGATCATCTGCGACGTTAAATTGGTTTTCATCGGATTCCACTGAATTATGCCACTCAAGATCCAGCTCACAGTTTTCCTTTTTCTGTTTATTTTTCTGAACCAGATGGTTTCATGCCACAAATTTAACAGCAGGGCTGTAATAACAGCAATGATATAGTGCTAGAGGATAGTGATTTTGTTTTCCAGGCATATAATATAAATTTTTTTAATAACTTTTTCAGGCAAGTATTCAACATCCAATTTTTTAAACAGATTTCTTCTTATTAAATTATGCTTTGGTAATTTTCTAAGGGAAGATATTAATTGACAAAGAGATCCAGAGAGACAGAATGAGAAACCAGGTTACTTTTACAGAGGTTCTTTGCATATTTCAGATAGTTTATTTTCATTGTTTATTCTTATTTAACTCATGAAGAGAAAGGTGAGATATCCAGAATGATAGATCATAGCTTTAGGACATTCCTTTCAGAAAACAAGTTGCAGGCTCCTCACACAGTGAATGAAATCTGAAATGAGTTAAGGTGGCACTAATGCATCCTTGAGGCGATAGTTGTCACAATATATGTACAGATTTGCTAATATCATCCTATTAGATTACTTTTCCCTGACATGCTGTTATACAACCAAACTCAAATTTAGCTGACTCTTATGCCATTATACTATTATGCTGTTACAGGGACAGTAATGGATAATTCCTTTGGTTCAAGACTTGACCATTCCTCTCCAGACCAACAAGTTAATAAAATTCTAAATGCATTCATAAGAAAATATTTATATAAAATACGGATTTTTTTATTCTGGGAAATAAGGTTGCTTCCTAAATAATTATAAAGCCTTGTCTCCTTAGGCAGCAACATCATCTGACAAGATTTTCTCACTGTTTTTGTTAATTTTAACTTTTATCAATGGAAACTTAGAACCGATATAGAAGATCAGGTCATAGGAATAATTTAGCTGATAAAGATGTTAATTTAAATCGTATTTGAAACTCTACTAAGCCTATTGTCTGTGTGGCTGAAAAATACTCAGCAGAGTTATTAAGCAATATCATAACTGATTGGCCTTTATGAAAATAGGATTGCATGAGGAGAAACAACAACAGTGGTGATGTGAAATCTCTGGGGTTTTCCTTATGCTTAGGACTCCATCTAGCCAGCAGTTGAAACACCTCTGGGACAGACAACCCCATACAGTTCCACAGATTTTTGAAGACATATGGTAAGCCACATTGGTTTTCTTCTCTTTCCAAACTTTTCAGGACGAGGCAGGATGCTCAGGTACAAGCATCATTCACAGTTCATGGCACTTATCCAAACTGTATTCAAATATTTTATGCTCATTGAATTTTAGCAGTCAGCATTACTGAGAGAAGCTTCAAATCTCCTTAGAGTTGTCTTTGGGTGCCTCAGGATGACTGCATCAGCCAAGATCAGGAGATATGCATATTTTCCAGATTCATTCCTGAAACTCCTGAGGGTTAGCATTCTTGAATTCAAATAACATAAAGAGATACTAACATAGCTAAACACACCAGCTTTTCACGAATTGAAGGGAACACACCTGCTACAGGGAATAATTGAAATTCTCACTTGCTTAAACTACTGTTTCTCTCCTCACTATTTTATATACTGTCATTATTTTGTAGATCTTAAAATGGAAGTTAAAAAGTTTTGTGAGTGCACAGTGAAAAATGTGTATCATAAAATTCAACGGTTTTATGTAAGGCTATTGACTATTAAGCAATGTTATTTTCAAAGGTAATTTGACTCATTTCATGTCTTGAACTCATAGATTTGTTCTTAAAAATGATATTTTCCTTAGCTTCCAATTATTGCTTTCAAAGAAGAAAATATAAGTTAACAGTACAAGTTACAGTACATTTTTTAAATGAATTTTTAATATGAATAATGTGTTCATATATTAAAAGGACATGAAGTAGTTTACTATAATGGGTGGGTGGCATAAAACCCGAGCAAACCTAACATAGTTTATGCAAATTTTATTGGCTACAAAATTAAATAAAAATAATTTTACACTCATTAGACAAGTTACATGCTTGCGATTGCAATGAGTTGTGAAATAATGATCTGTTACATTGTGCATTATCATCAGCTACAAATCACAGTCACCCTTCTCCAAACCTTGTTACCATATTTCAAAGCACGCTCATTTATCTGGTGAAGAATAGCTGTTCACAGTTTATTTGTTCCATTTGCTTGATAATAGTCTACCTTTAATCTTCATGCCTTTGGAAATACAAGTCTTCTGCCTTCTGCATACATCTCTGTAAGCATTTGCCTCCTTAATGTACATGAACATTACAAAGTGTCATATGGCGCTTCGGTGCCACAAATTTGCAAGTGCCCAGCTGCTGACATACTTCTGAAGATGATTGCCAGGTACTTCTTTCTTTAAAATTAGTCTCCAGCTCAAAGAGATCACATCACCTTATACCTGACTCTTCCTCTCCTTCAATTCATCAGACAACTTCCCTACTTATCGTTAATGTTCTATTAACAGTAATACACTCAAAATATAATTTTTAATAGAGTTAAAATGTCTCAATTATGATTTTTCATTTAGCTGATTTTCTTTTTGGGAATTTCCTTGTTAAAATATTAAATGATATCCATACTATTGTCTGCTGTGCAAATTTACCATGGAAATTTGAAGGAACTCTCCCATCCATCAATATGAAGCAGAATTGTTTCTATAATTTTGCAAGTTTAAAAGATTCTATGAATACAGGCTGATCTGTCCCTGCAATTGTTCCTCCATTCCAAGTAACCTGTTCATAATGAATTATGAGTATGCCTTACTTTCCAGGTAAATATTACTATTGACACTCTGACCAGTTCAGTATTAAGCACAGTTCTGTAAGATGTCTCCTATAATTTGTGTCCTCAAGGCTGAACTTCCGCAAAGATCTGTCCCTCTCCTCCTCCTTCTCCCCTTCTTTTCTCCGGCTAGATACTCTTCTAAATCTTGCAGGAGCCAAATTTATGTTAAAATTGTATCTTTCTATGCAATATAGCAAAAATTGGTTAGCAGCTTTAAAAATTAGTGGAAGAATGACAGGCAGATACATATACACAAATGCACACAGTATAAGTGATTATATAGGAAATCAGGTTAAGTTAAATTATCTCAGCACCTACATTTGATTATAAACCAAGCAGAGTGAAATTAAATGCTAAAATGTAGAATACCACTTGAATTTCTCTGGAAGTTATATGCTGCGTTGATATTTTAAAATCTGATTCCTAACAGAAGCCAGTGATTCATCCTTTATTTCTTGTAAGAAAATGAGAGTTATGCATCATGTGACATTTCTGAACTGACAGACCAACTTGTACTGGAGCTCCATTTGGTGCCATTAAGGAATCAACTGTCTTGAAGTTGTTAGTTTCTGAAATTGCCTTCTGTCAGTGACTACTTACTATTTATACTGTTTGGAAAGGAGAAGAAATTTTGTTGCAACTGAGAAGAAATGTTGAGCTGCAGATTGTTCATTTTTTTCTCTTGTTAACATGTGCTTTTCTTCAGAACAAAAAAGGCAGTTTTGACCTTCCTTTTTGTCATGTTTTTCACTTTGCGTATATTGTGACCATTAACAGGAGGGGTGACATAAGCGAAGGCTGCGGCTTGTCTTTTAGAACCCTTCTCCTGATAGAGTTCTGACATGCAATGAGAAGTTACGAGGATCTCAAAAGTATTTTTCAATGGTTTTTTTTTAAGAAATTAGGAAATTGCCTTCTGCTTCCAGGAGGAAGAATCTACCAACAAACATATGCTGTATATCACTCCTCCAGAAATAGGCTTGACATAACTGTTGCAAAAGTGTCTTCCCTCTAATGTATCTACTGCTTAAATATGCATGTTGGGCCATATTTTACAAAGGGTGCCCTGCCATCTCACCTTGAAAATCCTAACCAAAGTCCATGGCACTATATAGACAGAAAGGCTATAGACAGAAGTCAGCCCATCTAACTGTAGCCATCAGCACTTCAAGTGGCTTGGCTAAGAGCTAGGGTTCCACTGCAATTAAAGAGAAAAGACAACTTAGAACAGTTAATTCAGACAAAAAGTCTTGAGCACCAGGGTGTAATAGGATGACTTTTCTCTCTGTCTCCATGGCTACAGACAAAACATGAATGTCTGATGTAGACTGGCTTTGTAGACTTTCTACATCTAGCTAGCATTAAAGGAGTTTAATACAGGTCTGTAGCATTTTTCCACATAGAGGTGGCAGAAGTGCTAGTATCTTCTGGGAATTACAAGGCTACATTTTTTCATTCCAGATTCTTACAGCAGATATGCTAAGCTTCTACAGTTATAACAACTACAACATGGATATCATCAGAGCTATATACAGAGATCATGAGGGTAGATGATACCAAGTACAAAGGGTTTGTCTCAGTGGTAGAACTATCCTATATTGCTCTGATAAATTATGTCGTATTTTCTTTTTTAATGTTTAAATGGTAGCAAAATTTCTGTCTTTATTAGAGGATAAAAAAAATTCCAAAACAGCACAAGAATGGATCTCAAGCTCCTCCACTTGTTGGCACATTTTCCTCCTTTAATTGCACCTTTTCTGATATGCAATTACAGTTCAGTTGTGAAATTCTTCTCAGTGATACAGCTACAGAAGTGGGCATGGTGAACTCACAACAGCTGGAGATGTATGAGACAGAATAGCAGTGATGCAAGACCTACACTGGTATCAGTGGGATCAATACCAGGCTAGTCATCTGGAAATACGATCTCATGTTTTGTAAATATGGCCTGAAATTAGTCTTGCTATTGCTACTTTATCTAACAAAAATAATTCAGGTAGTTCATTATTGGGAATATTTACTGTTTGAAGTGTACATGTCACAAAATTTGCTCTTTAAATACTTTGCCACAGATTGTTGCTCCAAAGAAATGCCCACTGGTAGCTTGTAAAAATATGTCACTAGTATTCAACATTGCATGTGTTCAGATATAAACGGTGTAAATGCCAGCAGGAGAGACAAGCAAATTGAAATCAAGCTCCATATCAAATGAATTCAGCTCTTGGTTGCTTTTGAAGAAAAGATTAAATGGTAAACTTCAAGACTTCATTATAGGAACTTGTAATAGACTCATGTGTTAGAAAGTAAATCCTGATTACATATTTTAAAGTCTTAAATATTAATTTTCTAAGGAAATAGTGTTTGTTATTAGACCATCTCTTGATTTCCCCCTGCTTTTCATGTGAAACACAATAGTTGGAGCAGTGGAGATTTCCCCCAACCCCCATCCCCCAGCATGGTCAAATTCTAAGAGGATTATCGTTGTAACGACTACTGACCCCACAAGAGTGCCAGAGTAGCTCAGTTCCTGTAGCTGATATATGAAGTTTTACTTTGCAGCAATTGCTCTAGGTAAATGTTAGGGACTTGGATCAGTTTTTTTAAAAGTAGAAAAAGAAAAACTCTGATTCCAGACAAGTTTTGGCAAAGGTTGCTTGGCCTTGGCTGGCCAGCTGTCTGGCTAGACAAGCTCTAAACTCAAAGTATTAAAGAGGGCCTCATACATGTAGTTTTTCTTATAAAAGCAGAGCAAGTGAAAGAGAGAAGAAGCTACTCATGCTGCCAGCTCACAAATTAAAATGGTAGATGAAATAGAAATCCTGCTTATTTTGCGTATGTCTGATATTTTTAAAATCTGCATTGGAATTTTCTTCTCCACATATCTTACTCTGTCTATAATTATCTTTTAGAAGAATCTATTTTCATTATCAGATCCTGATGATTTTCTCTCACTTGCTGAGGAAGTGAAGTCACTCTGTTCTAATAATTAAGTCTGGTTATCTGTTTGTGTGTTCCCTCTGCTGAACAGCACCCTGGTTATTACTGCAAAACAAGGAGGCTCAATACTACACAAGGCTAAAAATGATTTATGAGCAGATGTAAAAGCTAGTGACATTGCCAAGAAAAAGGTAACAAATGTCGACTAAGCTTTGAAATGTTCTATGCTCTTTTAGCTAAGGTTCTGGTAGAGTAGCTAAATATACTACACTATGTACTGCATCCTTGTAACCAATGATTGCTAATTCCACAGGCTCAGTTTACTGAAGCTTAACCAAATGAACACTAAGCATGTTTATCAACACTGCTGAATGCTGCTGTATTACTGAATAAACACAGTCAAGGGAAGGGTTGGAAAGGAGAGAAGAATTTGGCTGCTGCTTATAATTTCCAGTTGTGAAGCAATTGTTTAGATAGCAGATTTTAGTATGGAATAAGGAGTTTAGTAAGTGCTGGATTTGCGTAATTGGAACACCTGTCACTTTAAATTTCCTCCCAGCATTTTCATGCACTTTAAAAATGAGTCCTAATTATAAATGTTATACAAGTCTCACATAATGTGAATTTACTTGTACGCACATTTGCATTATCCTCATTTTTAAGCGTGAGGATGATTAACATTAATAGCCAAGTTATTACATTAACTGCATGAGTATACTACACACCATCATTTACGAGAGGGTTTGTTGGGTTTTTTTTCTTTCTTAGAGCATAGGTCATATTCTTTCCTCAGAGCAAAGTTAATATGGCATGCCTTAATTGTGATGGCTAAACAGTGTCTCTTTTTCTTCCATACAGAAATGACAAAACCCAAAGCAATCCCTTTTATATTCTCCTGAGTGCAGAATTTCAGCAGCCAAATGCAAGAAAGAGAACATAACCTTTATAAATTACCAAGTAGCTACTCAGCTACACAGAAGTTACTCTAATATATTCTAATCTTTTCTGTGCTCCCTCTGAATTATTCCACAGACTGAAATGCCCACAGACTAGCGGTACCTACCTCCTGCCACTCACATCCCAGGTACATCTGGGCCTGTGCTCATGAATAGGAAGTGGGACAGAAATAGTTTCTTTCTCTTCCAGTTATGAAAAGGCCCAACTTTTCTTATATTAAAAATAAACTGAAAATAAAATGACAAATTATTATATTGACTGGCTTGATTTTCATTGCCTCTACACTCACATTTATGGTAAAATTTCTGAATTGCCAAAAGGTTTCTCAGACTGCTCATTACTTGGTCACTCGTGATACTTAACTGTCAGAGTCTACCTTAAACTATAAATGCCTTTCATGTTTTTCATTTTAAAAGTGTAGGGTAAAAGTCAGTACAGAATTATATTCTTGCATATAACATAGCCTAATAACATTCTATTTTCTAAATCTCTTCTTTTTAACTGAGAATCAGACTACTAGAATGAGTAATGTAAATTTTGCTTCAGGTCTGCAATTGTTCTAAGGAATAAAAAGACAGTCCTTAAAAAAATAAAAAAATATACATGTTTATTTTTATATCTTTATATTTGTTTTATATTTTATCTTTTAATATAATATATATGTTTATATTATATGTTTATATGATATATTTTTTTATTATATATATTTGTATTTTTATATTTATTTTATATTTTGCAATTTATATACATATAAATGCTCAAATTTTAAACTGAGCATTATCCTGACAGAGCAGCAAAATTTCATTTTTAAAACTGGAAACTTTTAGGCATATATGATCATGTTCACTAGTTGAAGTCACAAAGCATTCTAATTAGTTTCTCCCCCTACAAAATTGTTACGGTTGTAAAAACATAAAAGTTACTTATAATAAAGACAGCAGTGTCTGCATCTAAACCTGTACATATTCCAAGGACTCAATATTATATTTAAAATACTTATGAAACAAAACCTGAAAAAGCAAAAAAAACCCCACCATCTCACTGATTTTGGTAGCGCAAACGGAAAGAAAGCTTTTCAAAGACAGTTACAGAAAATGTAGAGCAACTCATTTTCTTACAAAAATTTGTAGGCTAAAACACCCTATTTCAGGTATTATGTTACAAATTTGAATGACATTAAATTCCTTTGAGCAAAATATAGTTGTCCTCAGTAAGACCATTCTCTAAACTGTGATACTGTTCCCATCTGGAAGTTAGTGAATTGAATTACGATGTTCATATCTTATGTGAAGACTAAGAAAATTGTGGTAAAAGTGAAGTAAAGTGGTAAAAGTAATCTGTAGTGAGTGAATTTGAACACATGGATTTCATCCATGTGAAATCAGTGAAAACAGTGGTTCCACCTTGCAGAGTTTCCTTAACTGTTGAACAGAATATATATATTGTTCAGTATAATCAGGTGTTTGCACATTCTAGTTTTTGTATTTCACTGGAAAAGCTTGTCTACATCCTAAACTAAACTCCTCAAATCTCTTCATTAATATTAATAAACTTTCAATCCATCCAGTAGAGACTTCACTATGTGAATACTTCCTCATGGAGAAATCACTCTTTCAAATACTTCCATTTCCATAGGACAGGGAAGAAGAAGAAGAAAAAATAATCATATTTATGTGTATGAGATAACAGAAAAAAGTTGTACAGATTCTACTGGCATTTGCCAAACAAGAAGAGATGTTTCCAAAAGACAATACCATTGAAATTTCATTAATAAATCCAATGATACAATGTCTTAGCCAACAGCCTCAGAAAAATTACATTAGCACATGGTTAGTATTGCACTCACATGGCCAGCTGCCTAATCCAATTACCCTAATTTAAAAGAAGAATAATTTATGTTTTCTAGTGGATACCATATAGAAATTGTGCTTGTGTTGTGTCTTCTAATAATTTACACAAAAAGTTTGGACAATCCAGGGGAATAAGTCCTATGGGACTATAAACCAGGCTTCCTATTCTCGCAGATTTTTAAAAAACATTTCTTTAAGAATAGTGGGGGTTTATGAATGGTTGATCCTGAGGTCAACCTTTGAGACATCTTCCTTTAAGGACAAACCTAGCAACAATGCCTGAGGCCCCAGTTTGATAAAAAGTGTTCAAGCTCTTCCAAGATATGCAGGCAGCACAAAGTCCTTGCAGCTTTCCAGGATGCCACTTGTTGCAGAGACCCTGAGAGCCATATTGAGGCTCAGGCTGTGGGACCCTGGACCATTTAGGGTCCCTTGCCACTGGTAGGCTCCAGAACTGCCATCACTCTGAGTGTCTGTGGCCCACTTTGAGCGGGCCCTGGCAACATTTCAGATATAGAGCTGCAGGAGCAGCAGTATTCAAGACAGATGTAATTATGTAATTTTTTTTTTAGTGTTTGCTTTTGTTTTTTCAAGAAACAGTTTTGCATGGCTAATTAAATTTATTAACTCAGCTATTTCATTGTTCAGTAAATAAAAGTTCATTAAAAACACATTATTGGATGTTTAACAATAGCATAATAAAAGTATTAAAAGGTTAACTTAATCATATTTGTACTAATATGATGGCATGAGAATGCTCATTAATATTTTTATTTTAGATTGTCTCAGTAAACATTATTATTTTTTGTTGAACATTACTAGCACATTTTAATGATTTAATCTTTTATTTATTCAGTGAACAATGGAAACTGATGATGTGCAAACACTTGTTTAAGATTTTACAGCTTTTTATAGATTATATTTGCACATGAGAGCAATCAACACATCAGCACACCAGAGATTTTATTGGTAGCACAAAGACTATTTTAGGAAATTACCCTTGACCAATTCAAAACATTGGAGCAGACAAAGACAAAATCTGAACTCTACTGAAATAGTACACAGAAGCCTTACTGGCATTGATGCCACAAAAAGGCAGACCAAATGCTGGTATGTGGAGATATATTGCGTTGTTTCTCTAAGCAGAAGCAGTCCCGTGAATTTACAACATGTTTACATGGGCTACTTTAAACAACTTTAAATATCTAACTTTGGAAATGAATCAGTTTACCATGAAGTCACTGGAAATTTTTCATTTCAGTTTTGAAAGAATTAGATTTTTCCCTCAATTTGTTATGCAGTTTAACATTTTTTCCCACACATATCATCCAGGCAGTCCCAACTCTTCTCCAGCCTCTTTGCACTACTACTTTAATTCATCAATATTATTTATTCATAATGGATTACATGGAGACAAAAGCCTACTGATTATTAGTCTCAGAAGTAGATCTAAGTAAAGGGTTTAGTCATCCAAAGCCCAAATGCTGCTTGGTATAGTTTGGCCCCTCACAGCTAATGAAATACTAGAAAACTAGTATTTTGCATGTTAATGATTGTTTCTCATGAAGCTATTTGTATATGTGCTAAAGAGGGAGATGGAAACAAGCATACTGGTGAATATGGATTATGCTTACCAGAGAGACTGTTCCATCTTCTGATTTGCTACCAAAGTAAATGCATGCTCCATTACTGCACACAGAAGTGTGAGAGTACAGTGTGTCCCATAAGTGTCTTTACATTTTCATCAACTTCAGAACTACTATGTAAGTTACAGTGGTGAGTTAAGTTTCTGGCTATCACAGTCTCACATAATTTTCTATGAGACATCTGCATAGTCGCTCATGAGATATCTGTTCTAACAAGCAATAATCTCAGTTAAAATTAATATTGGAAAGTTTGTAACTATAGGCCAAAATGTAATGCAAACAAAATGCAGAAAGGAGAAGTATGTCAATAAGAGCAGTAGAATAAGGAAGATTCAGTGGCTATAGCACAGAGTTCCGTCTCTCTGGGCTTGCTTTACATGTAGTAGTTTATTCATAGAGAGTGAATCAATACTTAAAGCGTTTGACTTCTGCATTGACAGAATACTTAAGGATTTTTTTGTTTTCTTTTGTTCTTAAATAATCTTTATCTGATATATATAATCTTTATGTAATATATAAATTCAAAAGAAATGTGAACTTGATACTTGCGTTTGTTAAACTTGGGAAAAAAATGTGTGAACAATACTAAGAAGACTGAAATAGTGGGTAGGAGGAAAGTAGCGCTGTATAGTTTTCAAGAAGCAGTTATTTGCATAAGAAAGCACACACCTGACAATACCTGAGAAGTGCAAGCACTTGCACTCCTCCTGCACAAGAGATCAGTGGATGTGCACTTTGGCCTGACTGGGCTGTAGCTATGCCTTTGCCTCCCCCTCAGGACATGGTGTGCCCATTGGTAAAACATCTCCTGACACCTTGAATTCCTTCTGTTCTTAGCCACATCTTTTCTCCAGGGAAAAAATACTGATGACACTATTGCTCATGCAGAGCAATGGTACTTTAGAGAATCACACAAATAACAGCATTAAAAATAAGACATATTGAGAGGGACAGTGTTGTTCAGAGACAGTGAAACTTAAAGGTGAACTTCAGGAGCACATTTGGCCATCCAAGTTCAAAGCGACTTGCAGAAAAACCTAGATTACCAAGATGAGTGAATGATATTTTCTCAATGGAGAAAATAACCCTAGCAAAAAAGTTGGAAACAAACTATAGATTGACAAATTCTCATGCAATTTTCATTTGAAATTACAATAAAGAGTAATTTCACTGGAATGAAAATGTATTTGCTGACTACTTGGCTACAGCAGAAAGCAAGCTTACAGTCATTGGCAGTTATTCACTGTAAGGACTTAGTTCCTGACAGAAGCAGTTGTATTTTATAAAGTTCTTACAGGTTGATATTTTTTTCCTGAGATAATTAGATAATTATTATGAAAACAGACCCTGTGACAGGCATTGAGAAATTGGAAATGTGATAGGAGTTACTGTGTTATGCTAAATTTTCATTATTGGGTTGCATATGTAGGATATCAGGAAATCTGGCTTCCTGAAAAATGCCATATAAATAAGTTTAGGCAGAACAGTGGCAAGGCTGCAGTTGTGCCTCCTTACTATTGTCCCAAAGGCAGAGAAAATGAACTGTAATATATATATTTTGTCAGGCCTCTTCAGACAGCAACACACCACCAAAACCTCCAGAGAAACTAGTATTGCACTTGCTCAAATACATAAAGAATAATTCCAATTTTACTGTAATGAAACTTAATTATTCTTTTAAAACTCCTTAGAGAAAATGGTGTTCAGGAGAAAGAAATGAGAATGCTTCACTCTATCCCCTTGGAACATGGATTTATAAATTGGGACTGTGGAAAAATATGACACATGAATTTCCAGAGTGTAAAAGCATAGGAGGAGCAGAGAAATGATGCGTTTGCACTGTGTTGTTTCTAGTAAGCAAGCAGACCAAGTGGTAAATCTGCTTTAAAAGAAATTGTCTCTCAGACAAAACAGAAGGCAGCATCCTCCCTGCCCAGAATTTTCTGAGACCTCTAATTTCTTTATTCCCAGGGCATTCTAGAGAGGTGTGAAATTTAGATACCTGCAGGAATTTACAGCAATCTAGCCCAATCCCTTAGCAGCACCCAGGACTCTTGTATTCAACTAGCATCTGCAGAAAACCTTTTTGAACATACAAATAACTCATTCCCTTCATTCTTCTGAACCCAGCAACTGCTTCCATGGGGTATGCTTCTATTATCTGATGACTCTACAAGATTGTGCCCTTGACAGTTTTTACTTCAAACTTCATTAGTCTTGCACACCCGATAAAGACAGATAATATTTATTTTTCCAACTGAAACTGGCAGATCTTGTTTATCCAAAACAGAGACAGGAAAATCTGGGTCAACTCAATTCATTCACTACCTGAAAAAGACAGTTGGACTTCAGTTCATTGTAGGGACAACGCATTTTCTTTTACAATATTGCTCATTATACCCTCCAAATGGTCTTTACTTTTGTACCTCACAATCTTGGATTTGGAATATGGCTTTAATTCAGATTCCCATATTACTGTTAATAAGCACTGATTTAATTATCACTTAGATATTTATTATTGTCCTGGATTCAGCTAGGATGGGGTTAATTTTCTTCTTAGCAGCTGGTGCCGTGCTGTGTTTCTGGCTTTAGTCTGAGAACAGCGCTAGTAACATACTGATGTTTTAGCTGTTACTATGTAGCACTTACCCTGATCAAGGACTTTTCAGTCTCATGCTCTGCCAGCGAGGAGGCACGCAAGAAGCTGGTAGGGAGCAGCGACAAGACACCTGACCTAAACCAGCCCGCAGCACGTCATGCTCAGTTCATAAACTGGGGGGAGTTACCTGGAAGGGTCTGATCACTGCTCGGGTCAGGGTAGGTATTGGTCAGCATGTGGTGAGCGATTGTATTGTGTATCACTTTTGTGTACTATATTTTTCCTTTCCCCTTTTATATTCTCTCCCCTTGTTATTTCCCTTATCGTTATTATTATCAGTAGTAGCCATATTACATTGCATTTTATTTATTAAACTGTTTTTATCTCAATCCGCAGATTTTACATTCTTCTGATTCTCCTCCCCATCCTTCCTGAAGAGTGGGGAGGGAAAGGGGAAGTGAGTGAGTGACTGCATGGTATTGAGTTACTGGCTATCTAAACCACAATTATTATTAAAGTTATCACTTAGGTATTTGTTTAAGAAGTAATACATAAGTTTCTGAACCAGGGCCAACATGACTGTTTTATGCCAAACAGATCATATAATCTATATAAAACTATAAACACTCAATGAAGAAGCTAATTTTAAAGGTTTTAAAAAAAATATTATTTTCAAATGTACCATTGAATAAACGTCAAAAATATTATACAGATTGACTTTATGAGTGTCTTCATTCAAGAAATTCCAATCAAATAAAAGAGGGCCTCTGCTTCCCTTTCTCCCCCTTCTCTTACAGTACTTTCAACACAGGCAAAGGAAAAGAATTATTAAATGAGTACTAATTATTTTCTCCTTTATTAAAATATTTTCAATGCAGAAACTGTGTTTGCAACTCATTATTGCAGTAATTGTGTTTACTCATTTATTTACTCAGCAACAGCTGAGGTACTTATTAAAATTACTTCAATCCACAGCAGAATGTAATGATGAGTTGCAGCAAAAAGGCCAGTGGAGAGCTTACAATTTAATTTTCTAACTACATCCTAACTAATAAACAGGAATAGCTGGCTTCTTCGAA
Source organism: Ara ararauna (assembly GCA_028858755.1). Lineage (NCBI taxonomy): Eukaryota > Metazoa > Chordata > Aves > Psittaciformes > Psittacidae > Ara > Ara ararauna. The sequence goes on along the minus strand of CM054381.1, from coordinate 36,316,559 downwards.
GTACTTTGATTCACAGCTTGTAGTGGTTTAAGCCCCTCATGCAGCTCGTTCACTCACTCCATCTTCTTTCTTCCCCCAGTCCCGGGGGGATGAGAAGGAGAATCAAAAGAATGCCACTCCCACAGGTTGAGATAAGAACAGTTTAGTAACTAGGGTATAACACAAATCACTACTTCTAACACCAATAATAATAGCGGCAAGAGAAATACAAGAGAAAAGAATACAATCGCTCACCACCCGATACCAAGCCCAACCACGCAGTGCACCCTTCCAGGTCTCTGCTTTCCATTTTTACATCCTGGGCATGATGTCCTGTGGCATGGAATACCTCTTTGGTCAGTTTGGGTCAGGTATCCTGCCTCTGCTTCCTCCCGGCTTCCCCTCCTCCCTGGTAGAGCATGACACTCAGAAAGTCCTTGGCCAGCCTAAACATTCCAAGCTATAACTAAAAACATTGGTGTTATCAGTGCTGTTCCCAAGCCGAAAGTCAAAAACACAGCACTGCACCAGCTACTAAGAAGGAGAAAAATGACTGCTGCTGCTGAACCCATGACACAGCTGTAAATACCACAGGATTTAGGACCTTTGCCTTTAATAGTGAGCACTTGTACCCTGTCCTGGTTTTTTTCTTTACTGCCCATGCAGCAGCACAAAGCCAGGTATCCACACAGCTCAATTGCTACTACCTCCATCTTCTACTATCATTCTTGAGGTTAGATATTACCCCAAAATGTCATTATTCAATAGAAGAAAAAGACTGCAGAGCAAATCCTTATCTCTAAACTGGAGAGACATAAATTTGATGGATGGACCACTCGGTGGATAAAGAACTGGATGGATGGCCACACGCAAAGAGTTGTGGACAACGGCTCAACATCTAACTGGAGAGGGGTAACAAGTGATGATCCTCAGGGGTCGGTGTTGGGACCAATCCTTTTCAACATCTTTCTTAGCAACATGGACAGTGGGATTGAGTGCACCCTGAGCAAGTTTGCCAGTGACACTAAGCTGTGTGGTTCAGTTGATATGTTGTAGGGAAGGGATGCCATCCAGAAGGACCTTGACACGCTTGTGAGGTGGGCAGATGCCAACCTCATGAAGTTCAGCAAGGTCCAGTGCAAGGTCTTGTGCTTGGGTCAGGGCAATCTCAGGCACAGCAACAGGTTGGGCATAGAAATAATTCAGAGTAGCCCTACAGAGAAGGTCTTGGGGGTTCTGGACAGCTAGAAACTGAACATGAGCTGGCAACATGCACTCACAATCCAGAAAGCCAACCATATCCTGGTCTGCATCAAAAGGAGCGTGACCAGCAGGTCGAGGGAGGTAATCCTACCCCTCTACTCTGCTCTCGTGAGACCTCACTTGGAATACTGTGTGCAGTTCTGGTGTCCTCAACGTAAGAAGGACACAGAACTGTTGGAACAAGTCCACAGGAGCGCCATTAGGATGGTAAGGGGACTGGAGCACCTCCTGTATGAAGATAGGCTGAGAAAGTTGGGGCTGTTCAGCCTGGAGAAGATAAGATATGTGGAGACCTCATAGCAGCCTTCCAGTATCTGAAGGGAGCCTACAAGGATGCCAGAGAGGGACTCTTCATGAGGGACTGTAGTGAGAGAACAAGGGGTAATGGGTTGAAACTTAAACAGGGGAAGTTCTAGTTAGATATAACAAAGTTGTTCCTTACTGTGAGGGTGGTGAGGCACTGGAACCCAAGCAAGTTGTGAAACTTCCATCCCCGGCAGTGTTCAAGTCCAGGCTGAACAGAGCCTTTGGTGACATTTCTAGTGTGACGTGTACCTGCCCATGGCAGGGGGTTGGAACTAGAAGATCTTAAGGTCCTTTCCAACCCTAACCATTCTATGATTCTATGTAATAAAGTTTTGGGAGGTTTTTCAGACTCTAGAGAAAAAAAAAAAAAAAATTATAACTCTCTCTAGTAGTTTTTTATTGGGTATTGCGTATATTTTAAGGAATTATTGCTAATAAGAGTATTGAGCACCAGCAGTGTTCTTTATAAAACTGGCCCTGAAAATAAGTGTAAAATTGTGCAACTGAGTGCTAAGTAAATGTCACTTTATATGTGTGTCTGCAGATTCAGCTGTAAGAAACACACAATACCTGTTGTGGGATTCTTAATGCTGTATTAGTACTGAGATCTGTGAGTTAGCCACAGTGTGGGGAAAAAACCAACCCAAAAAACCCCACCCTAAACAACAAGAAAAACCACTCCGAAAAACCACTCCAAAGAACCCTACCAAAACAAAACCAAAGGAAAAACTACAAAGCCACATAGCACTTGTCCTACAAGCCTTTTCCTAAAAAATTACATGATCAAGCTCAATTTTCACATTTTATTCTGAAGAATACAGGAAATACTGTTTTCTTCAGCATCCAAAAGCAAACTGTAATTGAAGTCTTAACTCTTATACTTGTCCTCAAAACTAGTACAACAAGGTGTTATTTGTATTGAAGAGCATTTTAAAACTATTCAGTATAATGTTCTCATTGAAATAGAAACTATACATCCAATTATATGGTTAACTGCTTATTTTCATCTACAAATCTACTACTACAATTCACTAGAAGCATCTAGATAAAATACCTTATAGAGGTAAGGCCAGCATTCTCCAAATAAGAAAATATAACAAAGGCCATGACCAAATTTCAGGAGGACCATTAATACCCACTACAGCACTAGGAGCAGAGAGCAACAATATCTTTGAAAAGCTTCTCCGTATTTCCAATTTTTTTTTATATTTATAGCACAGGTAAATGACGAAGACATGATTAAGGGTAGGAAAATGTTTTCTACATAATTCCAAGATCAGTATTTCAACTGTGTTTGAATTCTTCCAGCCTCCCCATGAGCGCTGGTGATGGTGATGAAGGCTTGAACAGTATCTCAAAACCACCTACATGCTTGAGGGTGCTTCATGTGCTCTGTATTAGTTGGAAAATATCAAATAAAATTCATTTTGACCTACATGTTACTATGGAGGATTACATTTTCTGAAAGCAGATTGACAAGAATGTAAAATGTATGTTCTTCACACTAACCTTTTATGGAGTCTTTCTAAAAATATAATTAGCTAAAGGACAAGTTAGAAATCATGTTAATATTAATTGTAGCAGATGGAATTTTCAAAGGAAGCAGAAAGGCTAACTTCAATTTCTTTTAATAAAGCTATTTAAAAATAGAGCTGTACCAGCTGCAAGTTATTCCCAGCCAACCTGTATTCTCTTGAATTGAAAAAATACTGTCAAGCTCACGGGTAGCCAAATACTTGCTCGCAAAACTAGAAGCAGCAGTACAGGCCTTCTGAACTTGTGACGCATTGCACACACTCTTCTCCCACAACATGATGGCTGTGTTAAATTGTGTCAGATCTGAAGAGATTTATTCCTAGGATAAGAATTTATAGCACTTGTCACTATAGGTGATACTGCCAAAGCTGCACAGAATATCGGCAATTTGCCTACTGTAGTCATATCTGTGGGCAGAAAATGTGCTTGCTACCCAATACAGGTCTAGCTGTTATAAATAATTCTAGCTGTTATAAATAAAGTGATGATTTATTTTAAAAACCTGGAGCTTGATCTGGCAAAGTACTGACTGCTTCAAATTCTTCAGACTTGTGGAAGGTTTAAAGGTGCTTGTTGGTTCATTAGCTAACTGCTTTTACCAAATTGATTGATGTATTACCCTCCTGGGGGGAAATCCTCACTTGCTTTCTAAATTTCCAAATATAGAGATATCAGAGCTAGCTCCCTTATCAGAGACAAGCCTGTTCTGCTGAATGTGAGGTGATTCACAGTATCTACTTAGACTCACTTTTCTTCTTCTGAAGTTTATCTATGTCATGGTCTAAGCTATTCAGGAGTTAGTTCTGACATTTTTTCCCCACTCAATTACAGACTGGCTCACCTCTTTGGAGATACAAATGCCATTTTACCAGATCAGGTACCAGCTCCAGTAGCTGACTAGCCCACTGACTTGACTCAATGTCGTTAAACTTCCCCCACATGGTGATTCAGTTTGTGCATTTCAGTGCAAATCAGCTCTAGTCGCTGAACCTTGTACTTTTTTTGCTCATAAATTGCTAAAAAATGCTTCAAGCAGACTCATTCAGTGGATTAATGCATACAGGTCATTACTCTGAACTGATGGAAATCAATTGGTTTGGAATTATACTAGCTTGTGCTAAGGGATCCTCACAACTTTTAAAAGAAAACGCAATAGCACCATCATGCCCGCCTCTTCAAAGCCTGGTTTGAACTTCTTCACAATTTTTAAAAGACCTTGTAGACAAAATACTGTTTCTAGTCCAAATCTGGTTGCATGAGGTCTAGCATTAGTCATTGCCAGAGACTGTGTCTTATAACTGTATCAGTTTCAAGCTTTAATCAGTGTAATACAGTGTAGTCTAGTTATGTTGCAAAGAAAGACATCCTTTCTTCAGGAAGATGAGAGGTTAATATTTTGTATATATAACAAAATACAAATTTCCCACTTTATCCGCTTTCATATATATGATTCAACTAAGTAGAAATGCAGCACATTATATTACAGCAACACCGGCAATTTTATTATTACTAAGAGCTCTTATTTCAGTACTGCTCACAGTATTCCAAAGATTATATATTGTTTTCTGAAGACATCATAACAATGCCTGATACCCGATATTGCTGTCTTGAAATCCAACTGTACATTACGCTCTACTATTTAATATTCATTGTTTAGGCTTATTTAAAGCATGCTTTCTAAATAGAGAGATGGCTAATAAGATGGGCAAGGTAAAGAGAGGTATAATAGTACTATATCCATGTGGCTGAGCCTCAGCTAGAATAATAGGTACCAGTATTATATAATAGTGCTTTTTATCAATACTTGCAGCCTACCATTGGTTGGAACTGAGTTATATCCTGGGTTCAGCAGTAGCACTCATTTTTCTCCCTCTCAGTAGCTGGTGCAGTGCTGTGTTTTTGACTTTCAGCCTGGGAACAGCGCTGGTAGCACCAACGTTTTTAGTTGTTGCTAAGTAATGTTTACTCTGATCAAAGACTTTGTGAGTCTTATGCTCTGCTAGGGAGGAGGGCAAGTTGGGCAGAAGCAGAGACAGGACATATAATCCAAACTAACCGAAGAGTTATTCCATACCACAGCACGTCATGCCCAGAATGTAAACTGGGGGCAGTTACCCAGAAGGGTTAGATCACTGCTCTGGTCAGGCTGGGTATCGGTCAGCAGGTGGTGAGCATTTGTATTCTCTCCCCTTGTTATTTCCCTTATAATTAATATTATTGCTGGTAACAGCAGTGGTCTGTGTTATACCTTAGTTACTGGGCTGTTCTTATCTCAACCCATGGGAGTTACATTCCTTCGATTCTCATTCCCATCCCTCTGGGAGAGGAGGGACGGCAGGAGGGAGTAAGTGAGTGAGCGGTTGTGTGGTTCTGAGTTACCAGCTGGGCTTAAACCATGACAGTTCTTTGTGGTGCCCAAGGTGGGGCACAAAGGGTTAAGATAACAACAGATCTGTCCAGAGTGTGTCTAATTGTATTTGTGATGAGCATTCATTGTTTCGGATTAATAGTCACTTGTCACAATGCTGATTTATTGGCTCTCAAAGTTGTTGCTCTTGATTCTCACAGTTTCAGCATGTCGTACCTTTCTTACAGCCGGTACTGCTGTTTTAGTGTTTATCGGCTGGGGGGCCTGGGCTAAGGTTCTTGTTTCGCTGTACTTTATGGTAATGACTTGTAATACAATAGACTCATTGATGATGAAACTGATCTGGCTTGTGTTCCCAGTGTGGTCATCACCTCTATACTTCGAGAGGTATATAACAGAAGTGTTTAGCAATTGCACATCTTTTGTTTCATCCTCAGGTGGTCAGCCTAAGGAGACATTCCCTTACATTCCCAGCTCCCCCACCAGACTATTTACAGCATGATTTGAGAGTTCTGAAGGGTTTGAATGGCCTTTGGATACCCTTAAGACCTGCCTGCGGATTGTGATGGGGATCGCCATGTTGGCACACATACGGAGTGTGTTTTATTTCATCTGATCTCGAAAGTTAAGCAGAGTCAGGTGTGGGTCTTGTCTAGGGTTAGACAATGATATAGGAGGACCAAGAGATTTTTCCCAAGGCTGAACAGTCATGAGTGGCAGGGTGTGTAGGACAGTATGGGCAAGTATCTAGGGCAGTGGGCGCCTCCAGTGCTTTGGAACTTCACCACTGAACAAACGCAAAATACAGGAAAACTAGTAAAACACTTAAATGAGGTGCGTTGTCATCCTGGTATACCAGAGAGGGACAAATCATGGCAACGTGCTGCGGTTTGGCCTACACCTACAGAGCCCTGTTCAACACTATCCAGAGCCTTCGAAGGGAAAAAAATGTCTCTGGATCTCATGGCAAAGCAACAGACAATGCAGCTACTTCAACTCCAAGTACAGCAACTACACCAACCACAGCGACAAGTACAGCAGCTACCCAAACTCCAACCACAATAGGCAGCGCAGCTACTCCAGGTCCAATCACAGCAGCCACACCAGCCCAGTGACAAGTACAGCAACTACCCAAACTCTGACTACAACAGACAGTGCAGCTAATCCAATTCCAAGCACAGCAACTACACCAACCCCTGCAACAAGTACAGCAGCCACGCAAACGCCAACAGCAACAGACCGTGTAGCTGTTGGTATTGCTCAAACCGCAAGTACAGTGGCTGCACCAACCCTGACAACAGATACCGCAGCCACTCCGACCACATTGATAATCACTGCAGCTAAATCTGAGGACCAATTCATGCCAATATCAGTTGCCTCTGTACAAAACGGGAAAAGTAAAAAACAGGCACAAAAAGCAACCCGTACAGCGAAGAAAGATGAAGAAAATCAAAGAATCATAGACTCATAGAATAGTTAGGGTTGGAAAGGACCTTAAGATCATCTAGTTCCAACACCCCTGAAATGGGCAGGGACACCTCACACTAAACCATGCCACCCAAGGCTATGTCCAACCTGGCCTTGAACACTGCCAGCGATGGAGCACTCACAGCTTCCCTGGGCAGCCCATTCCAGTGTCTCACCACCCTTACAGTAAAGAATTTCTTCCTCATATCCAATCTAAACTTTCCCTGTTTAAGTTTGAACCTGTTACCCCTTGTCCTATCACTACAGTCCCTAATGAAGAGTCCCTCCCCAGCATCCCTATAGGCCCCCTTCAGATATTGGAAGGCTGCTATGAGGTCTCCACGCAGCCTTCTCTTCTCCAGGCTGAACAGCCCCAACTTTCTCAGTCTATCTTCATACAGGAGGTGCTCCAGTCCCCTGATCATCCTTGTGGCCCTCCTCTGCACTTGCTCCAATATTTCCATGTCCTTTTGATGTTGAGGACACCAGAACTGCACACAATACTCCAAGTGAGGTCACACAAGAGCAGAGCAGATGGGCAAGATCACCTCCCTCGACCTGCTGGTCACACTCCTTTTGATGCAGCCCAGGATATGGTTGTCTTTCTGGGCTGCAAGCGCACACTGAAGCTTGTTCATGTTCATTTTCTCATCGACCACCACCCCCAAATCCTTCCCCACAGGGCTGCTCTGAATCTCCTCTCTGCCCAACCTGCAGCTGTGCCTGGGATTGCTCTGACCCAGGTGGAGGACCTTGCACTTGGCATGGTTAAACTTCATCAGGTTGGCATCAGCCCACCTCACAAGCATGTCAAGGTCCCTCTGGATGGCATTCCTTCCCTCCAGGGTATCAACCAAACCACACAGCTTGGTGTCATCAGCAAACTTGCTGAGGGTGCACTCAATCCCACTGTCCATGTCACCAACAAAGATGTTGAACAACACCAGTCCCTCTGAGGGACACCATTCGTTACTGTTCTCCAGCTGGACATTGAGCCATTGACAACAAATCTTTGCGTCCGGCCATCCAGACAGTTCATACACAGGAAATAATCTGATCAGGAGTTATTACGTGAATCAGAGGAAGAAGAAGAGGTGACTTCTACACCCTGGACCTGAACCGAGCTACAAAATATGCAAAAATATTTTATCCGTCTACCACGGGATCACATCATCACCTGGTTACTCTGATGCTTGGACAGTGGGGCCGACAGTCATGAACTAGAAGGTAAGGAAGCCAAGAAGCTGGGATCACTTGCTAGGGAAAGGGGAATTGACAAAGCAATTGCAAAAGAGAAACAGTCCCTCAGCCTTTGGAGGCAGCTCTTGGCAGCTGTGAAAGAAAGGTTTCTGTACAAGGACCATGTTATGAGTTGTTTGGCCAAGTGGACTACTCTAGAGAAAGGCATCAAGTCTCTGAGGGAATTGGCCATTGTAGAGATGATCTATCACATCAAGCCAAATGCTGGGGATGTACCCATAGATCCAGATGAAGTCGAATGTACACAACCCATGTGGCGGAAATTTACAAGGAATACACTGTCATCATATGCTCACTCATTGGCAGCAATAACCTGGAATAACATACTACCACCAACAGTGGATGAACTGATTCGTCAACCCCAAGAGTTTGAAGACAATCTCATCCCTTCCATACTTGCAGCAGTGGAAAAACTGTTGCAGGAGTTCAAACAATTGAGAGACAATCTACCTGATTTATCCAGCTCTTTACGCGTACCAACATACATCTCAGCTATTAACAAAAGGCATCCTACTGCTCGAGAGAGAAGATATAGGAGGTATACACCACAGGCCACCCTATGGTTTTACCTGCAGGATCACGGAGAAGACGTGAGGAAGTGGGATGGAAAACCTACCTCAGCTCTGGAGGAACAGGTGCGAGAATTGAAGAGAACAAAGGTCAAATACGATCATCTCATGAAAGCTGCAGCTTCAATCTCTGGTGAGCAGGTTCCCAGATGGAGTGGAAGAGCTGATTCTACTCCAGCTCCTGTGATAAAGAAGAATAATCCCTTTCTACAAGACTTCAGTGTCCAACGTTGCGATGACTATTAGAGGGGCCCTGCCTCCAGCCAGGTGGAGGGAGGGGACAGTCGGATTTACTGGACTATGTGGATCAAATGGCCTGGCACGTCAGTCCCACAGAAGTATAAGGCTCTAGTAGATACCGGTGCACAGTGTACCCTGACGCCATCAAGCTGTTAAGGGGTGGTACCCATTTATATTTCTGGAGTGACAGGAAGATCCCAAGAGTTGGCTGCAATGGAGGCTGAAATCAGCCTGACTGAGAGGAAATGGCAAAAGCACCCCATTGTGACTGGTCCAGAGGCTCCATGCATCCTTGGCATAGATTACCTCAGGAGAGGGTACTTCGAAGACCCAAAAGGGTACCAATGGGCTTTTAGTATTGCTGCTTTGGAGAGAGAGGAAATTGAGCAGCTGTCCACCTCGCTTGGTCTCTCAGAGGATCCTTCTGTTGTGGGGTTGCTGAAGGCCGAAGAACAACAAATGCCAATCATGACCACAACAGTGCACCGGAGGCAATATCACACCAACCAAGACTCCCTGATTCCCATCCATAAGCTGAACCACTGACTGGAGAGTCAAGGAGTGATCAGCAGGACCCACTCACCCTTTAAAAGCTCCATATGGCCAGTGTGAATGTCTGAGAGTGTAGACTAACGGTAGACTATAGTGGCCTGAATGAAGTCACACCACCGTTGAGTGCTGCAGTACTAGACATGCTAGAACTCCAGTGTGAACTGGAGTCAAAGGCAGCCAAGTGGTATGCCATGACTGATACTGACAATGCATTTTTCTCAATTCCTTTGGCAGCAGAGTGCAGGCCCCAGTTCGCTTTTACTTGGAGGGGTGTCCAGTACATTTGGAACCGACTGCCCCAGGGGTGGAAACACAGCCCTACCATCTGCCATGGACTGATCCAGACTGCACTGGAACAGGGGCAAGCTCCAGAACACCTGCAATACATTGATGACATTATCCTGTGGGGCAAAACAGAAGAAAAAGTCTTTGAGAAAGGGAGGAAAATAACCCAATTCCTGCTGAAAGCTGGTTTTGCCATAAAACGGAGTAAGGTCAAGGGAGCAGGAGGTAGGAAGGGTGCAGGGGGGAGTGATCGAGCATCTGCATGCTTCTGAGTTACCGGCTGGGATAAAACCATGACAACTTATTTAATAAGCATCTAATTATGTCCAAAATCACTGGGAGTAGGAGGGGAGGGGGAATATATCTATATGCACACACACACTTAAAATACACTTTGCTGTATTTTTCCCTTACACATTTAAGTTTATTGCATTTTAAATTCTTTAGTAATTCAATTAGATAACTTAGAACTCCTTTAATTTTGAAGTAAAAGAAAAAAAAATCCCTATCCAGTTAAATACTTCTGACTTCAAAATGGCACACTGCAAGTCCAACCTGACACAAGTCACTCTGGACTTTCTTTTAACTTTACTATCATAACCCTACTACATAATCAGAAGATGAGCTAAGAAAGCAGCCTTTTTTTTTTTTTCCTGCAAAAGCAAGAACATGCTAAATGTTCTGATAATAAGGCTCACTGTTAACACAGAATATACAAACACAGTGATGGCCTAATCCTTGTCAAAGAAAAAGCAGTGGAGAGTGCTTAGAGCTAACATAATATTTGCATAACTTCTTTAAAACAGCAGATATTTTTTCTAAAATTCCATTTAGCTAACATTCACTTGGAGATGAAAAGCATTAAATAACTGTAGAAAAGGGTTTAGCCACTAGGATAAAACTACAAACAGTTCCTACATTTCGTGCTGCATAGTATGGGTATGCAGCAGGCAAAATGTGGGTCCTGAGTCCTTAAATGACCATGAGGAATATAGTCTTCTAATTGGCAAGAAAAAAAATAGTTTATTTCTTTGATTTTTATATATATATATAAACACATAAATATAGATCTATTTCTCATATAAAAATAAGAGCTCATGCCTTTTCCCATAAGCTAGGGAAAGACCGTAATCAGCAATCTGGACTTACTATTTGCATCTTCTTTACTGACAGCAACAAACTAATCATTCTGAGTGTAGGGAAACAAACCATCTTCACTGATGGCACTAACATAAGGCTATCAACAAAAGACTCATGGAAGTGTGAGAGGGAGAATGGATCAAAGGCAAAAAGAGTTATTTTTTGTTGGCTATCTCCTCGCTCAATAGCATCATCAGTTTACAGTCTGCTAGGTCTTCCCTTTAATGCTGCACAGGACAGGCATTCTTGCAGTAATAACATGCTCTATGATACATAACCTTTCATTAGCTTTACTTAGAGATTTTTATCCTTATTACCCTAAAAGAACAACTCTTCAAATGGCCAGAATGTATTAGTTAGTTGGAATTTAGTATCACTATTATTTTACGTTAATGTAGCCTGGATGAATTTTCTTTCCACCTTCTATTCTTGAAATGCCTGCTTTGCTGCTAATGGAGGAAATTTAGCTGACTATGGGTGTCTTTTTGGGCCATAAACTAATTTCTCACAAGAGAAACATTTCACAACAGAATGAATTTAACATTAAAGAAGACAAGCTCTTTTTACCTGTTAGAAAAGTTTTTTTTTTTTTGGAAGGTTAGTAAAAAACTAAAGCACAGGTCTACAATCATGTCTATAACAAAACATATGCTATATAAGAATGATGTTCATCTCTCCTCACTCTGGCTTCTAAAATTTAGCCATCTTGTAAAACTAATCAAGGCTTTTTTCTTCTGTGGAAAGAGATTAAATGCTTCCAGCACATGATACCTGCCATATTACGGAAGATGTTTAAAATAGCTGGGATTAAAGTCCACAAAACTCCATCTCCCTCCGCTGTCTAGAAACCTTCTGATTATTAGACTATTATTTTCAAATCATTAAAGTAAGCAATAAGATTCTTGTCTTCTTTGTCAATATGACTAAATTAAAACCACAGCATATGTTACAAACAATACATATGCTAATAGTGTACATGGACAATTTGACAATCAAAGGATTCAGAAGTCAATTTTTAATCCATTTTAGTTTGGTTAAGGGGAAGGCACACTATATTGCCTAACTTGGCAAATATCCGAACATTTTCAGTCCTGTGTCTGTGAAGTTTTCACAGAGAATTCTGAAATTTCACAGATGATCTAGAGCCTACAAAGAAGGCAATGAAATTTTGCTATGGAATCTTGCAGCTACTGTAATGGCTCTCTCTGATGCTTTTGCCTTAAACATTAGTCCACAACGGACTGCAGCAAACCACAATATTATTTAAAAAGTAGTATTCTGTATAGCTCAAGAAAAGACTAAATCATAAATAAAAAACTAAACTGAGATGAAAACAAAGTAGCAGCTGGTATAGATCTCATTAACAATTGCTCACAGAAAGTCTGAATTTCATTAGGAAAACATCAGCTGTTATATAGACCCTTGCTGGGGGGGGGAACAAAAAAAAAAAAAAAAAAATCACAGTTAGAGACAGTGGTAATCAAACTGCCCAGAGAGAAAAAAAAAAAAACAACCGAACCCCCAAAAATAAAAAAATAAAAAAAGAAACCAAACAAAAAAAAACAACAAAAAAACCCCAAACAACCTCTACTGCCAATTTATAACAATGTTAAAAAAAAAATACAATATTATAAAGAAATTCATGACAACTTCAGAATACAGAAATATGGGAACTGTCAGGTTGCATCCTGGCCAGCAGTCTGTGCAGCCCATTATGTTTTCTCTAACTGAAGAATCACCACATGCTTCAGATAATTCTGTAGAATATCAGAGTAATTTCTGGGCCAGTCATCATCATTAATTTGACTCATGAGTTCCATGTCAGTATCAGAAGCTTTTTTTCCCCATTCTAAACTCTTCTTTTAACTACTGATTTTCTTTGCTCTATATATCAGCTCCTCTCCAGAAACTGTCAAAACCTTGTTCTTGGTATTTTGTATGACAATGAAAGTTCATTGTTAAAAATATATAAATAAATAAATAAATCAGTATTTTAAACTTGGTTTCTTTTAATTTTCACTATTTCTTTTTTTGAAACGCTATGTGGAATAGTGAACATAAATTCCTAAACCAGTTTATCTGTACTAGTAAATGCCTTGTATATCTTTGGAGCATGTCTTCTTATACATCTCTAATACATATATTTCTAATTTTTTTCCAATCTTGTTTCTTTTTTTCTGTTTTCCTTTGCTTCTATTACATATTTAATCTTTTGACTTGTAGCTTTATTTGTATCATACCACAGGCTCATGATGATACACAACCCAAAAAAGCAGAAAGTGTAGGGTGGGACTAATGCAGATTCATATTCTGTGTTCATAATAATTCCATATTGTTTTAATTATTGTTTGGATGGCTTGCTTTTGGGTGGTTTGGTTTTTTTTTTTTTCTGTTCCTAAAACAGTCATTGTCATTTGACAGGTACTGCCTTTAAAAATATTCCAGAAAAAGAGGATATTAGTGATGACTACACAGACCAGGATTCCCTAGTTCCAGGACAAGATGTGCAAGGCAATATCTGATTATGACATGATAAATGTAATTATAAAGAAAACTTAGGACAAGTGTGATATACTGTAGACATATCAGTAAAAAACATGAAGCAGGCACAATAAAACAGTGATATGTAACTTTGTGTGAAACTTGCTATCACAATATGCCATTGAGACAAGTAGTTTAGCACAGGTCAGAGAAGAAGATGAGACAGTTTGCAGTGAACATTTCCTAGTAGGATACAGAACTATTAAATGCTTTATTTTTGCAGTTAGGTCATAATGTGAATTTTGCCTCAGGTCAGGAAGTGTTATTTGTCCCAAATAATATCCTTGTACAGTTCCAGACTTTACAAAGGCTTCACAATTTTTTTTTTTTTTTTTTTTTTTAATGAGGCATTTACCACTGCTGGACATCAGGATGCTTGACTACATTGGCAATTGCTCTTAACTAATACAATTGTGTCTATAGCATGATCTGTACATAAGTTCTGCTACTATATCATTTTCTGTCTTACAGGGAGATAATCCATTATAGCCATCTGTATATAAGTTCATGCTTGGCAATTTACTGACTAATCAATATTTTTTTCTTGTAGGCACAGTATATTCTAATCAGCAGTACCTTGCAGTTTGCTTGGGTATTCTTTTTCCTTTATTCTTTTAATCTCAGCTTCTATTTAATTTTCTAAACTCTTGAATTCTTCAAAGCTACTTTGTTTTTCCCTAGAAACTATAGAACTCAAACTGTGGCGCACACCCATTTTTTCAACATTTCCTTTAAATTTCATAATTTTCATCCATCATAACTCATTAGATGATAAAATTATGTGATCTAAGGAGACATCTGACAACAGGTCACAATGGATGCCAAGAGGTAGTTGCCAAAAGGTTAGAAAATGGGCAATGCTTTTTAAGACTATCCCTTACTTGTACTTAAACAAGTAACTACTTACACCAACCAGCTCTTGTTCTTTTAAAATAACCTTGGTTCTTATTGCTTTGCCCTGCAAGGCATCTACTTTGTCCCCAAAGTAGTGAGAAAAATCATTGAGAGAATTTAAAAATGGCAATGGGTCCCTGTACTTCTTTAAATGCTGCCCTCAAAAATTCCCGTAAGAAAAAAAGTGCAAATTTAAAGAACAAGGAAAAATCGCCAAAGTTGCCAAATGCTTTTTCTATAATTAATCTTGCTAATATCTGTATTACTCTGGCTAACAGTAGATCTCTTAAGGCTTTCAACTGTATTAAAAGACACTAATTTAATTCCAGAATGTCTCTAGGGAGCTATAGTGTCTAAGACATGCCTAAACAGAAATATTCTCACAAATACTGGTAAAAAATGAATTTGTGCAGACAGTGCTTCTTGCACGGTCACACTTTTGCTATGTAAGCAGCAAAGAAAACATCAAATACCATGCAGAAATGGAACACAACATTGGCAAGCCAAGTACAATCTCAATACAGTGATAATGATGCTGTCTTTGTATAATTTGTTGCACCGGATTCAAAAGGATTTAAAAACTTTACAGAGATGGAATTTAAAAGCATCTATTGGTATTAACATTCAGTTTTGTCTTCAAGTGTGACACACAATATTTTGAGGTTAAGTAGGGAGAGTTCAGTTTAAATAAGTAGGAGCTACGACCACAATAAAAGTAAGCAGCTCCTGAAGATTGCTAAATTAGTGCCAGAGGAATCCTTTACAAAGTGAACTTCTGCTATTTAAATATTAAATTTGAACATGCTTTTGTTTGTTGTTATTAGTGAGAATGAGACATTAATACAAATTGCCACAAATATTGAAAACTTAAAGAAAAAATGCACATACCTACTATATTACCCTAAAAATATGACTTCAGTGAAGCCAAGACCTATGACTATGCCAAGATGCAGCAGCTGGGAAGGTCAAAATATCTTCTCTATCCCACAACATCTGTGTCCCTCATCTCTCTTCCCCACTTTGAGATCCATCTTACCTTCTACTCAGAGACTGGAGATTGAGGATGAACTTTATCCCATAGCTTTTGGAAATTTTTTAGATAGCAGGCACTCCTTGGTGAGGTGACTCAGAGGAAGCACGCAATAGGATAAACATTACTCTCAGCTGTTTCTTGTAGGCTCAGCCCTATCAACACCCCACCCCACTCCATCCCAAGAGCCTTAAGAAGCTGCAGGTGGTGTCTGGTTCAGTGTCTAATAAGAACTCTAAATCAGACTTTAAGAACATTAACCAATGTTAGAAAATAAAATACTAATAAAAGAAGTGAACTGGATCTGTGTGTTTTCCATGTTTGAGCTGCTAGATGGCTTATTTTAAGAAATGGAACTGGCTTTGATCAGATTTTACTTAGGAGTACTATCTTTCAAAACAAAGCTTAAACAGCTGGTATTGTACAGAATATTATGTATATAGTATTGTGTATTTCTTTGCGTTTTTCTCTGCTTCCATCAAGCTTGCAGTATTCTAGTTCACAGGAGAGGAAGGTGAGTTACAATTTTTGCAAGTCAATAAATTGCACCATGTGATTCAAGCTTTTGAAAGAAGTTAATTGCTCATTTTGAAGCAAGATCGTGTAGCTAGATCATTTGTATACTTTATTGCAGTCTGTACTTTACGTTATTGTTTCCATAACTGCTTCACAAAAACTCTCAAAATAACTGCACAAAAAGTATAAATCAGTCAATCTTTAGACCATTCACACTGGGGCAATTGCAATATATGTGTGTGTGTTCTGAACGTAATTTCTTGCATATTTAGGAATGATTTTATAAATGATTACTTGCTTTTTCTATGTTTTACCCCAACTGAGAGTATGTCACCAATCAGGCAGTAATTTAAGGAAAACTTCTGGTTTATTTGTTAGCTGATTCTTAACATAAGTGGGCAAAGAAATCCCTTCAATGTAGGAATGTAGCTGCTCTGACTTACCACAGCACCTCAAAATAGAGAGACATATTATGTCACCAGTCACTAGGTGACTATTATCACACATGTTAAATCAACTCTACAAGGCAGTACAAATAAGCACAGGTACAGTTATGTAAGATTCAATCATGTCTTAGGTTTTGCTGTTGGGAGACCATGCTTTTATGCAGTTGTTTGTTTTCTGGCATTGCTCCTTGGCAATCCTAGGTCAAAAACTTTTTTGTTTTCTTTGTGCCTGCTAACTACCTCATTTTTCACTTTCTATAAACATCTACATCTTAAGCAGAAGTAACTCCTTTTGTCCAGTCATAGGTTTCACTATCTTTGCCTCAGACAGAGAACCTTCATATCACCTTCCATCCTACTTGCTTTAGTCCTCAAATTGCCTCCATGTAGTTTATACTGAAGTGACACTGAGCTAGAAGGCATCACTTGCATTTAATCTTTGTTACAACACCGATTTTTTTTTTTTTGTTTCTCAGTTGCTGAAATGTATCATTGGGTCATGGGTCTGTGATGCTACCAGAATTAGTAACTTATTTGTAATTTACAATTATAACAGTGAAAGTTCATTTCCAAAGAGAATATTGAAGCCATGAAAATTGGAATATTGTACCACACCTCCAAGGCAAGAATAGGACCAGCAAAACCAACTCCTTTAGAGCATCTTTCCATGGCCATTGGCAACAGATGGATATAGAAGCCCACCGTGTATTGCCTGAAGTTCTATATTTGTGTTTCAACTTTAGATGCAAATCTGAATATATGCATCCTATCCCTTTGCATGCAGTTTTAAAGCTGACAATTCCTGTTTCATGCCTCATTTCCTTGACAATGTTTCAGTTGTGAGAAAACAAAGCTGTAATTTGTTTTGAACAACTGATATCTTGTTTATTCCTTTTCTAAACATTAATGGAGATATAATGATTTTAAAAGTTTATTTTTTTAAGAAAGAGAGAGAAAACATAGTATTCATCAGACAATAGATGATACCTCCCTTTTCACTGCCTACAGATACAGCAAAACATTGATTGACAGATGTGTGATAAGGAATGAATCATCCTAGCTCACTTTCAATCTTTTTCTCTTCTATTCTAAATCTGTGTTTCTTCTATCAGCCTCTGTATGGTCAGCATTGCTTGTTACCTCAACAGTCCACAGGGGCAGAATGATGTACTCCAGATCAGTTCCTAATGGGATTTGTTCCAAGTTTTATTCATTTCACTATTAATTGGACACCATTCCACACATCTTGTCCTATGAACTAGTAAGCCAAACTGAAAGAAAGGATCCAAAAGGTCACATGAACATTTTCTATGGGCTTTTCTTACCCTCATTTCTACTGAATGCAAATGATTGCATGATGATCCAGAGAATGCAAGAATCAAACAATGAGGTAGACTTAGCCCACAAACATCAGTAATTTTTTTTCTCTCTCTGCAAAAAGCAGTAAATTAGATGATTAGAATATTTTTTTCTCCTACTGATCTTTTAACTGGATATCAATGTCCTCCTTTGATTTTCTCAATAGCTTATTTTAAGAAGAAGGGATAATACAAATTCTAACTATGCTGTATCCTTTGAAACAGAACTGCAAAAGCTGTGATGTAAAAGGGGGGGGGGGGAGGAAAGGATTCAATTGACTGAAAAAGCAGCCAGAGGAGTGGGTTGGTCTCAAGACATGCAGCACAGAGAAAATCAGATAGCTCTTGACAAATTAGTTCAACTGATGAGACAAGCAGTTAGATGTTGATTTGCATAGAAAGAGGCTGGCAATTATCTGAAGATCAGAGGAATAAAAAATAAAATACAGGTAGTAGGAAAAATTATGAGAAAGGAAAAAATATAAACATAATGAAGCTGGAGGAAATAAACTGAACCGCTTTTCAGTGCATATTTCTATTTTGTGTAATACTGTGTATCCGTACTTAGTTCATAGACAAAGGCTGCATCCACCTCTTAAAAATTGACTAGTTCAGCTATTTTTGGTAAGCATCACTCCTGGCAGAAATTTTGTCCTGGGTTCAGCTATAACAGTTGTTTTTCTCCTTCCCAGCAGCTTGTGCAGTGCTGTGTTTTTAGCTTTAGTCTCAGAACAATACTGATAACACACCAATGTTTTAGTTGTTGCTAAGTAGCGCTTACTCTGATCAAGGACTTTTCAGTCTCTCACACTCTGCCAGTGAGGAGGGGCACAAGAGGCCAGGAGGAAGCAGAGACAGAACACCTGACCCAAACTAGCCAAAGGGGCATTCCATACCACAGCATGTCATGCCCAGTATATAAACTGGGGGGAGTTATCCAGAAGCGGCAGACTGCTGCTTGGGTCAGGCTGAGTATGTATTGGTGAGTGCTGAGCAATTGTATTGTGCATCACTTGTGTTTGTTGGGGTTTTTGCCTTTCTCCTTTTTAGTTTAATATTCTCTCCCTTTGCTATTTCTCTTATTGTTAGTAGTAGCAGTAGTAATTTTGTATTATCCTTTAGTTATTGGACTGTTCTTATCTCAACCCATGGGGTTTATTTTCTTTCGATTTCCATCCCCATCCCACACAGAGCAGGGTAAGAAAGGGGGGGAGTGAGCAAGCGGCTCCATCGTTCTGACTCACCAGATAGGCTTAAACCACGACAAATTTTAAGTTTATTTGGACAAAATTTTCCTCTGCTCTAAACAAGGTGGAACCACCCTGACTTACAAAACCCATTTTGTGTAGGCATAAAATGTTATAGAAGTGTTCTGGGGTTCAGCAGTAGCAGTCATTTTTCTCCTTTTTAGTAGCTGGTGCAGTGCTGTGGTTTTGACTTTCAGCCCGGGAACAGTGCTGATAACACCGACGCTTTTAGTTGCTGCTCAGTAATGTTTACTTTGACCAAGGACTTTCTGAGTCTCATGCTCTGCCAGCGAGGAGGGGAAGCCAGGAGGAAGCAGAGACACGACACCTAACCCAAACTAACCAAAGGGGTATTCCATACCACAGCACGTCATGCCCAGAATATAAACTGGGGGCAGTTACCCGGAAGGGTTAGATCACTTCTCTGGTCGGGCTGGGTATTGGCCAGCGGGTGGTGAGTGGTTGTATTCTCTTGTTATTTCCCTTATCATTATAATTATTGGTGGTAGCAGCAGTGGTTTTGTGTTATACCTTAGTTACTGGACTGTTCTTACCTCAACCTGTCGGAGTTACATTCTTTCAACTCTCCTCCTCATCCCTCTGGGAGCGGGGGGAGGAATGGGAGGAGTGAGCAAGCAGTTGTGTGGTTCTGGGTTGCCGGCTGGGATTAAGCCATGACAAGAAGTCATTCTGTTTGTCCTACTTCGTAGTTTCATTAAAAAGTAGATAAGACAGTTCTGCAATACTGTAAATATGAGATCAAAATTTTGCCAATTAAAGCAAATACTTCAAATACAAGCTCAGAATATCTTGAAAATCTAAATATTAAAATATAGAGAGTATACATAATATATACATTATTGCTACATAACATCAATGAGGTTTAAACATGCAGTTTTTCAGTTGTCATATTCATGCAATTAAATAACATTTTGGATGATATCTGCAAAATAACCCTCTATTATGTCTCTCCATGAAAAGTATTTTCCTGTTGAGTATATTGAAATATATTAATATGGAACTGTCCATTTTCCATTCAACATATTTTAAATAAGGTTTAGCTCAGAAAGGGAACAGATGATTATTCTTCAGAGAGTAAGAAAACACAGGGTATTCCATCTTTAAGTCATCTAATTAACCATAAGACATATCTACAGATAGCCTCTATTAGTGTCACACTAGGGAAAGCAGTTAAGTAAATAGAATTTTATCTGTAACAAAATAAATTGCAATGTTGAATTTTGCCATATATATTCCATATAAATCTTTTTTACACTACATTTATGTTAGTGTGTCAAATTGCTTTAGTTAAGTTCTGGAGCTCAGTTCTGAAGTCCACTTCATAGTACACATTAGCAAATCTGTAATTTTTGTTAATCGTAAAAATTTTGAACATGTTGGACTGCTTGCTTTGTGAACAATTTATATTTAAAATAAAATTAATTTGTTGCATGTGGAATGTAGTCTTCAGCATCTTTTAAGGCTGCATTTGAAGTGTTCTAATATTGAGAAAAATCATGTTTTCAAAATTTAGGATGACTAGTACCATAAAATTCTCATAAACTTAGGAGAAAAAGATAACCAACACACAGATGAAAATGAGCAAGTCCTGCCTAATATCTGCCTTGTGACTCAGTGAGAGTTTAGAGTTTAGAACAACAGCTACTTTAGTCAGAGTACTTTTACTATAGCAGATTTTTGTTATATAACTATGTAGAATAATGACTGTTATTTTATTTTCAATATAGTCTTGTTGCAAGCTCACAGAGAACATTGTACAGGTGACATGGATCACATCCCAAGGACCCACAGACTCCCAAATAAAATCAAGGTTTGAAATGAACAAGTACTGTCTTTAAAAGACGCAGATATGATTTTAAAAGCATAGCTCAGAGATGGATTTTAACATTTTAAAGTGAACTATGTCACTGCTGAAATTTTCAATAGTATTCTGATGCTAATATATATAGAAATCTGATACACACACTGATAATTATTGGTCTAGCTAATGATTTTAGAAGTGCATCTGTAAGTTTGGAGCCACAGTCCCAATGAAAGCAAGTGAGACTTAGGTTCTAAGCATGAAAACTAGAAATTACTCATTTGAATATTTTAATTCTTGCGCTTTCTTTCATATTATATGAAGATAGAAAGCAAGTCTGGATTCATCAGTATATGAAAGCATCTGTTTATTTTGAGGCATCTAATAAGCTCCCTTCACATTAATTAATTGGCACTCCTAAACTAAGCATATGTTCAGCCTAGGTCAGGGTCTTCATAACAGTCCCCCAAAACAATCTGTAAAGATAATCATCTACATAGTAGCAAGATAGGAACTTCAGAATTACTTTTAATGATTGTTATCCGGTCTCCTCAACAACCTACATGTTGGTTTCAAAATGCTTCTTGTATTTTTGTTTTGCTGTTGAGCATGGTCATCTGCACAGGTTCTGTACATACGCTGATACTTCATCTACAGCCAGAAATGCAAAACTATTTCTACATTTGAGCAACACTGTCACAAGTTTTTCACAGTCCTGCAACAGAAGAAATGTTAAAAATGTTTAATTCTCTACCAGAAAATTGATTACAGTTTTCACCAGTAGAATTCTTCCAGTAATTTGCAACCTCATGGCAACATTCAATAGAGGTGGATTCACTTTTTGTTACTGCAAGTAACAAAAAAAAAAAAAAAAAATACCCAGCCTTCATTTCCATCCAGAAAATTATAAGTATCTACTGGGTCTGAAACGTAGACAGCTGGAATGATGCAAAGTGATTATTTCCCCTTTCCTCAGCCATGTAACAGATTGTTAGCTGTTGCCACTGGCAATTTCTTGACACTCAAGTTCTGTTTTGATGTAGAACAACTAAGATACTGTATTTTAGCCTTGAAAATATTGTAGTAATCCTAAAAATAATTCTGAAAGCTTACAAGTAGCACTTCTTCATAAGTTTAGAATTTCCCCTGGTTTAATCAAAAGGAAAACCATTTCAAAACTCATGAAAGTAGGTCTTTTAGGAACAGAACACTATATTCCTTACATGCAGACTGTTGACTACAAGGCAGTTACAGAGTATATCATATCACAATATTAAATGTACTTCTGAAACATGAATATGGAATACAGGGAAGAAACTCAGTCCAGGCATTAAGTACTGGTATGACATCCCTAGGGAAATACATTACTTTCCATTAATTACAAAGTATTAGCTCTAATCTCCTATAGTGTAAGAATATTGTTTTATGTTGCTAATAGGCCCTGAATGAGTGGTTCATTCTTCCCTCCTTCACTGTTGTGAGTTTTCTAGCCAAAAAAACTGTAATTCTACAGAATCTCACCTCACCCAACACTACTTCATGGTTGAAAGAACCACCAACAAACCACAGATGCTGTTTCTGTAAGTAGAGCTCCAGAAGAAGTTTGCAGAGAAAATAAACCACACAGCCATGTTATTTATCTTCAGAATGTTACCAGTTTCTGCTCAGATGATTGATACATTTCAAATCTGTAATTTCATTCCTTTGCTGACAGGACTGATAATGTATTTTTAAAAAATAATTAATCTCATAAACACCCAAATATTTTTTTAAAATTGGTACTGTGAATCTTCTCTTTAGCTGATGAATATAAAGATATAACATAAAATTATTGAGCAGACGTAACCACTGCTTTGCAAGTTTTTCACCCACAGGTATCAAGGGAGATCCACTGACAAATACATTCCTTGTTTGATTGATTCTTGCTCAAAATCGGTTTTAATATAAAGTTTCAGAGAAATGCAGAGGAAAAAACAGTCAGTCTAGCAGAGGCCATGGATTAATGCATGCCAGTAATTTAGTACATTATGCAAATAGTAAATACAGAAACACAGCTCAGAGAAGGCTTCATGCTTGCAGTCAAGTGCAGTCACATGTCATCTGCTTGCCTGCAGAATAGCTGAGCAACTATGGAAAAGAATATTTTGCAAAATTATTGATATTTTTACTGATGAAAATTGGAAACCACTAGCCGTTGCTTTCTAGTTTCCATGTATTGCCACCAACAAATAAGAAGCAGACTGACAGCCAGCATTATTTTAAATATTACAATACACATTACATTAAAAAGAAGATGACCACTCAGATCATCACCAGCTGGACACACCCAAATTCCCCAAGGTGAGTACTACTACACATTAAATATGTCAGTGGAGAAATGCATCAAAGAAAATACAGGGATACATGGCTGTGATGTGATTTGCTATTTCCAGGCAGCAAATACACCAAATCCCTTAGGACTGAGAGAAGGAAAAAAAAAATTATTTATAGATGGTTTCTTAGTATATGCAATACAAGTAACCAATCATTACTAAAGTTGTGTTCTGTGCATAGTGGATAAATGATTTAGATTTCGCTCTCATCATTATTTCAAGAGCAACTTAAGCACAATAAAACTCACCTGACACATTAGTTAATTTTAAATATAACTTTAAGTAGCTTAGTAGCTCTGTTGACGGCACTGATATTATGCAGTTTTTTATGAGTGCTGGTGCAGAATCCAGTCAGAGAACTCTGCCCTTTATAGAATAATTCAAACAGAAAATATATTGTCATGGAGTTGTTTTCTTTACTAGAATTTTCTAGAAAGAAGTCAGTATTTAGATTGGAATAATATTCAAATGAGAAATATTATTAATATTCTTCTATTTATTGAGATAGTATTTTAATTTGATTTTAATGACTCTAAAGCACTCCAAGGTGTTTACAGGAATACTGCTACAGAAACATAAGTGGCTGATTATATGTCAAATATATAGTATGTCATGTTTAGTACAGAGACAAAGGAGTTAGAGGAGTTACCCGTACTTCTCTAACAAATTCAGAATTCAGCAAACTGGAATTCTTCAGCAGTAAAGTGACCATAAGGCAGTGTGAATATTCTGTGCATCCCTGACTCCTTTTTTTAAATCATATTTGCCCAATGGTTCTATCTTCTCTTATGCTGTATTCTATGCCTGAAGTTTACAGGCTGGATCTACAGACACACCTCCTTATTACACCTGAATTATTTTCAAAGAAAATATCTAACACAGAAACTGCTGATCTTGAAAGCAAGAGGCTGGAGTATTGTCATGAACTTCACAAAAGCATAAAAATCTATCATGCAAGCTACTACAAATAGCTAGTGTTTCTTATAGCTGATTCCCAATGTCACATGATCTCGAAGTCTATTTTGCAGTTCAGACTATGAGATTACTATTTTGAGTGCATAAATCACTGCCCACCATAATAAATCTATTCAATGTATGTGAGTTAGCACCTGCATTGGTGCTTTTACCTGAAGGACAGATGGTAACAGTCTCCTAGGCTCTGTTATACTTGAAGTATTTTTTTTAATATTACTTTATGTCAGTATAGAAAAATTACTAAAACAGGCTTTAGAAAGTCACTTATTCATACTGTATCCTAAATTCAGTTTTAATTATAGGCATCACCAGAATAATGGAAGTGTGGAAGCAGCTGTGACTATGTAGGCCTGGCGTAGACTGTGACTGTGGTGACATAACTTAATAAAATGTTTGCAGGTTCTCAGAGTATTTCCGTCTCACCACATCACTGCCAAAATATTTTCCTTCATTATCCAGCTTTTCACAGAATCACTAGGATTGGAAGGGACCTCTGGAGGTCATTTAGTCCAACTTCCCCTGCCAAGGCAGGGCCACCAAGAGCAGGTTACACAGGAACACATCCAGATGGGTTTTGAATGTCTCCTGAGAGGGAGACTCCATGACACCCTGGGCAGCCTGTTCCAGTGCTCTGCTACCCTCAACGTAAAGAAGGTCTTCCTCAGGTTGAGGTGAAGCTTCTTCTGTTTTTCTGGCTATTGGTCCTCATCCTGTCACTGAGGAGATTCTTTTGCATTTATAACTACAGCTTTTGAATTGTGACCCAGTTACTTTTCCATGACCTCTCACAAGTGTGTCACAAATTTTGGTACCTTCTTAAGATAGAATCATAGAACCATAGAATAGTTAGGGCTGGAAAGGACCTTAAGATCATCTAGTTCCAACCCCCCTGAAATGGGCAGGGACACCTCACACTAAACCACACCACCCAAGTCTATGTCCAACCTGGCCTTGAACACCGCCAGTGATGGAGCACTCACAGCTTCCCTGGGCAAAACCATTCCAGTGCATCACCACCCTTACAGTAAAGAATTTCTTCCTCATATCCAATCTAAACTTCCCCTGTTTAAGTTTGAACCCGTTACCCCTTGTCCTCTCACTACAGTCCCGAATGAAGTGTCCCTCCACACCATCCCTATAGGCCCCCTTCAGATATTGAAAGGCTGCTACGTTGTCTCCACACAGCCTTCTCTTCTCCAGGCTGAACAGCCCCAACTTTCTCAGCCGATCTTCATATGGGAGGTGCTCCAGTACCCTGATCATCCTCGTGGCCCTCCTCTGCACTTGTTCCAACAGTTCCATGTCCTCTTGATGTTGAGGACACCAGAACTGCACACAATACTCCAAGTGAGGTCTCCCGAGAGCAGAGTAGAGGGGCATCACCTCAAACTGCTGGTCACATTCCTTTTGATGCAGTCCATGATATGGTTGGCCTTCTGGGCTGCGAGCGCACACTGTCGGCTCATGCTCATTTTCTCATCAACCAACACCCCCAAATCCTTCCCCACAGGGCTGCTCTGAATCTCCTCTCTGCCCAACCTGTAGCTGTGCCTGGGATTGCCCCGACCCAGGTGGAGGACCTTGTACTTGGCATGGTTAAACTTCATCAGGTTGGCATCAGCCCACCTCACAAGCATGTCAAGGTCCCTCTGGATGGCATTCCTTCCCTCCAACATATCAACCAAACCACACAGCTTGGTGTCATCAGCAAACTTGCTGAGGGCACACTCAATCCCACTGTCCATGTCACCGAAAAAGATGTTAACAAGACCGGTCCCAACACCCATCCCTGAGGGACACCACTCGTTACTGGTCTCCAGCTGGACACTGACCACAGCTCTTTGCATGCAGCCATCCAGCCAGTTCTTTATCCACCAAGTGGTCCACCTATCAAATTGATGTCTGTCCGACTTAGAGACAAGGATGTCGTGTGGGACAGTGTCGAACGCTTTGCACAAGTCCAGGTAGATGACATCAACTGCTCTACCCCTTTACATTAGTTCCGTAGCCCCCTCATAGACCTTGTAATTGACTTCTGGAATAAATTTAGAGGAAAAAAAGTGTGTATTTCTATTCCTTTATGACTTTGGAGAAAAGCTTAAAAATGTGGACAGTGTGCAGTATTAAGGATTAGAAAATTACATAAAAAACAAAAATCACAAAGCTTATTAATTTTTCTCCTAATTTTTAAGCAAATCACGATTTTTAGCCTTGAGGTTCACAGCATGATATACACTATTGTGGTATGTATGAAAGTAATTATATGGGTTTGCTAGTGCTTAACTTGGAAATATACTATACTCTTTACTTATTTTCAGGAAACTAAGAGTTTACTAATGTTTTCAGTTCTCAAGATGACAGAATTTAGTTAGAGAATTTTATTAGGGAATTCCAATAACTTCCCAAGAACAAGGCAAATAGAAATAATTCTGTAAATTTCAGTTTCTACCTAATCAAAACACCCAGATGATAATTTGGCAGTTACATGAATATGTGTCCTATAAAGTTAGGGTCACATTAATTCTCTGCATTTAGTTTTATCTATTGGGGTGTAACATGTCCTCAGACTGAACAACAGGATCGCTGTTTAGAATGATTGAACTGAGGTCTGTGTTAACAGTATGGCTGGAAAGAAGACAATCATTTCCATGCTGAAAGCACTTCAGTGCTAGAGTCTGGTTCATATTATACAGCTTTATCTGATGTAATCCTTGCCCATGTGGAGAAAGATCCTTTCTCTAGACCAAACTCAAAATCCAGAAACAGAGTTTGAGTTAGCTTTCAGAAGATTCTTATATTGTTGGGGGTTTTTATTATTATTTTTTGGTACAGTACCATATCTCTGATACTATCAGGATTTAATGGGTGAAATTATTAAGGGCATTTTGTCCATTGTACTCAGCTAAGATCAATACTTGTTTTGGTGAGTTATTCCATAAGTGGCAGTCACTCACGTCCTGAGCTGCATTAAAGAAAAGGGAAATAATTGCTTATTACTTTTTTTTGTTGTTTGTTTGTTTTTGTTAAATTTTAACTTCAACTCTGGAAAGTCCTCTTTTACTTGAAAACTCCTGTTTTCTTTAAGCTTTTCAGTAAGTTTGGCCTTAATCATACTACATGACAACTAATTCCATGGACAAATTACATTGTAAACACCACGTCTTTTTATTCCTTTTAAAATACTTCCTATAATGTCAACTGAATCAGCAGCTGAAAGCAAGCTGGAATTAGTGCGAGAGAGAGTCAGATGTAAAAATAGGGAAATATTTCCTAAATCCTGGATGACTAAAACCACAGTTATTTTGTTCCCACTGTTCAGACACCAGCAATGAGCTAGAAGAGCTTTCTGGATGGATTAAAATGGGTGTGTTGTGTTTCATAATTTCACTGTATACTAAGTAGTTGCATTGTAAAGGTCTTTTTTTGTTTATTTCTAGTACTTCTTTTATAAATAATTTTAGACATTATTCTCCCATTCTATAGATCTAAAAGAACTTTTAAAAATTCTCTCTGGAAAGTTCAGAAGTCAACCATTTCTCTTCTGAGCAGGCAGACCTGCCATTTGCCATGATCTGACTGACATGAGGTCAGTCATCATCCTCAGGATTGAAATTAGAACGTCTTTCAAGGCAATAAATATGACTAAAACAAGGTAAAAAGTTTGATTATAGTAAGCATGTAAATCTACCTCTTATAATACGACTTCTAATGCTATATAGAAAAAAAAAAATGTTTTCACAGCCATTTAGTAAGCATTCACAGATTTTTAGAATCATTCAAATCTGAAAGCTTGCAGTGGTGATATAAGTTTTAGGTGTTGTTTATAATTCTGCCCATGATGCATCCTCTTGGCACATGGATTTTAATTGCTTTTTGCAAACATTCCTTGGTGGTTTATGCTGAATACCAAATTTTTAAATCAGCAGGCACCTGGCTGGATATTCAAATATGTAAAATACAATTTCCATGGAATTTTGGTGCAAGGACATTTGGATTACCCACTGGCACCTTTTGACATCTTTAAGGAAATAAGGTTAAAAGTTTTTTTAAGATACTGAAACAAAGAGGACATTGGCGATCTAGTCCCAGTAACTGAATGTAATTTCTCCTTTCCCATCTGTCAAAAAACTGCAAAAATATGGTGCATAGGTACCTTGCTTCTTGCCACAACTACTACTCGCACCTTGAGCGCTAATTTCAGCCTGAAAGGGAAAATTGAAGAAGAACAGGTTCATCATATTAAGGATATTTTGGAGAAGGGTGAGTCTTAAGGGCTGTTTCTTTCAGCTTTCTGTAGATACCGATTACATATGTAACTATGTCATTTGTAAAGCAAGTGCCCCACTGGAAGAATAGAGGCCATTTAAAATATTTTCAGGCTGTTTTAAAGTACAGTATTAGTTTACATCCAGATTTATGTGTGTACTTGTCAGTAACTGTAGCTAATGACAGAGACTGCTAAAGAGACAATGCAATAGATTGTCCCAGTCCTTCATTATTTGTACATGTCTAACTTATCCAGTAAGGTGAAACATTTCTGGATTTGGACTAAACGCCACTTAAACTAACAGTGCTAGCATTCTTTTAAAGTTTTGAACTAGAATGACGTCTTGCCTCTGTAGTCAAGGCAGGAGCTAACATCGGTCTGCAGTGCTGAGATCCAGGTGAACAGAAAAGAGATGTATTAATTATCTTCAATATTAGATACAGCCAGTTCCTTTTTTCGGATTTTTGCAATAGTATAATTCAGGAACAAGTAAAAACATTTACCCTGATAAACTAAAGAAAAAGATACATATATTGAAAGTAAAAAGAGAGCAGAAATAAAATGATAGGCTGTAAACTCATTTTATTGGGTAATAAAATGAGATTAGAAAAGGTGATAGAAATATTTGTGCTATTACCTACTTTACTGCCATGGTTGAAGCCCAGCTGGCAACCCAGAACCACGCTGTTCACTCACTTCGCCCCCCCCTTCTTCCCCCCCGAATGTAACTCCAACGGGTTGAGACAAGAACAGTCCAGTAAGTAAGGTATAATACAAACCACTGCTGCTACCACCAATAATAATAATGATAAGGTAAATAACAAGGGAAGAGAATACAACTGCTCACCACCAACCAACCAATACCCAGCCTAACCGGAGCAGTGATCTAACCCTCCCAGGTAACTGCCCCCAGTTTATATTCTGGGCATGACGTGCTGTGGTATGGAATGCTTTTTTGGCTAGTTTGGGTTAGGTGTCATGTCTCTGCTTCCTCCCGGCTTCCCCTCCTCCCTCGCAGAGCATGAGACTCAGAAAGTGCTTGGTCAGAGTAAACATTGCTGAGCAGCAACTAAAAACATTGGCATTATCAGCGATGATCCCAGGCTGAAAGTCAAAAAACCACAGCACTGCACCAGCTACTAAGAAGGAGAAAAAAGACTGCTACTGCTGAACTCAAGACAGCATCCACCCCTTATTCCATACTATTCACATTATGCTGAGATCCCACATTTTCAGTATACCATCACTTCTATATATATATATATATATATATATACATCCACAGAGAGAGAGAGAGAGATCATCCCTTAGTGCATGGACCAATCCCTATAAAGTTGCTGAGTCCATCCGGTCCATGATGTCAGGCTCCATCTCTTATAACAGTCTTTCAGAGCAGGAGAGCCTGTGTGCAGTGTTTGATTGTTGCCTGCTGATGCTGATCATTCCTTTACCGCAGAACTCCTCTGGTTTCATTAAAGTTCATTCTTTGCTGGGGTTATGGTCAGAGGGAGGTCAGGGCCAGCCGCTGCTGACCTGAAGACATCTAGGTGGTGGGCTACAAAAGAGCTTCATAGCAGGCAACAGCATACAATTGAGTTCATTGGCTGTTTTCCCCTAAAATCAAACTCCCTTGAGGTATACATCGGACTTCCCATCTTCCCGCATTACCCACCAAGTATATCCGGGTCCCTGAGCAAAAGCAATCCCACGAGCGCATTTGCCTTTACCTGAAGCAGGAATAACCCAGACTGCCTTCCACAGCAAATTCTTTATGTGCACCACAGGAACTCTGTCCTCTTCTACAGTATGTAAAAGTTCTGACTGGGCTGGACCAGCCCTGTTGGTAGTTCCTCTGGTGTTGACCAGCCAAGTGGCTTTTGGTAAACGTGTATCCCAATGTTTGAAAGTCCTACCACTCATTGCTCTCAGTGTAGTTTTTAACAGCCCATTGTACCATTTGATTTTCCCAGAGGCTGGAGCATGGCAGGGGACGTGATATACCCACTCAATGCCATGCTCTTTGGCTCAAGTGTCTATAAGGTTGTTCCATAAATGAGTCCCATTGTGTGATTCAGTTCTCTCTGGGGTGCCATGTCACCACAAAATCTGTTTTTCAAGGCCCAGGACAATGTTCCGGGCAGTGGCGTGGGGCACAGCGTATGTTTCCAGCCATCCAGCGGATGCTTCCACCATGGTAAGCACATGGCACTTGCCTTGGCGGGTTGGTGAGAGTGTGATATAAATCAATCTGCCAGGCCTCCCCATATTTGTACTTCAGCCATTGTCCTCCATACCAAAGAGGCTTGAACCATTTAGCTTGCTTAGTTGCAGCACATATTTCACAGTCATGAATAACTTGGGCAATAGTGTCCATTGTTAAGCCCACCCCTTGATCACGAGCCCATCTATATGTTGCATCTCTGCCCTGATGGTCTCAAGTGCTATGGGCCCACGAGTCTGAAAATAATTCACCCTTATGCTGCCAATGTAAGTCCATCTGAGCCACTTCAATTTTAGCAGCTTTATCCACTTGTTGGTTGTTCTGGTGTTCCTCCGTGGCCCGACTCTTGAGTACATGAGCATCTACCTGGCGTACCTTCACCACCCGGTTCTGCACCCGGGCAGCGATATCTTGCCACAGTGAAGCAGCCCAGAGGAGTTTACCTCTGCGTTGCCAGTTGCTCTGCTTCCATTGCTGCAACCACCTCCACAGGGCATTTGCCACCATCCATGAGACAGTATAGAGATAAAGTACTGTCCACTTTTCTCATTCAGCAATGTCCAAGGCCAGCTGGATGGCTTTCACCTCGGCAAACTGACTCGATTCACCCTTTCCTTCAGCAGTTTCTGCAACTTGTCATCGAGGACTCCATAGAGCTGCCTTCCATCTCTGATGCTTTTCCAGAATACGGCAGGACCCATCAGTAAATAAGGCATAATGCTTTTCACTTTCTGACAGTTCATTATATGGTGGGGCCTCTTCAGCACACATCACCTCCTCCTTCTCTGGTGACATTCCAAAATCTTTGCACTCTGGCCAGTCCAGGATGACTTCTAGAATTCCTGGACAACTGGGATTTCCTATTTGAGCTCATTGTGTAATTAGTGCAGCCTATTTACTCCATGTAGCATTGGTTGCATGACGTGCAGAGGAGACCCTGCCTTTGGACATCCAGCCCAGCACGGTCAATGGGGGTGCCAGGAGGAGCTGTGCTTCAGTGGCAGTCACTTCCGAAGCAGCTCAAACCCCTTCATAGGCTGCCAGTATCTCTTTTTCAGTTGGGGTATAGCTAGCCTTGGATCCTCTGTATCCCTGATTCCAAAAGCCGAGGGGTCAACCTCAAGTCTCCCCTGGAGCGTTCTGTCAGAGGCTCCAGGTAGGACCATTCTCCCCAGCTGCGGTGTTGATACCACCGATAATAGTAATGATATGGGAAATAACAAGGGGAGAGAATACAATCGCTCATCATCCACCGACCAATACCCAGACCGACCTGAGCAGTGATCTAGCCCTTCTGGGTAACTGTCCCCAGTTTATATTCTGGGCATGATGTGCTGTGGTATGGAATACCTCTTTGGTTAGTTTGGATTAGGTGTCCTGTCTCTGCTTCCTCCCAATTTCCCCTCCTTCCTGGCAGAGCATGAGATTCACAAAGTCTTTGATCAGAATAAACATTACTTAGCAACATCTAAAAACACTGGTGTTATCAGCGTTGTTCGCAGGCTGGAAGTCAAAACCACAGCACTGCACCAGCTACTAAAAAGGAGAAATATGACTGCTACTGCTGAACCCAGGACATTTACATATTCATATCACTGATTTTTTTTTTTTTTTTTGGCAAATAAATACATATGCTTGTCTAAAACATAAGGTATCTGAAAGTATCTGAAATTTAAAACATATCCTACAATTTTGATAAGGACAATAGAATTATGCAAAATTGAGGACTAGAATCCTTACTAGAAATGTGGAATTGGACTCATGGCCAGACTGACTGGAAAATATTTTTTACTGGTGTTCAGGGATACTCACTGTGGTGATTTAGTGAACTGGGTCCAAGAATAAAGCCCAAGATTGTTCATCTGTAAGGTCTTGTAGCTATCCCATCTGCTCCAAAATACATCATAAACAGCTGTAACTACCAGTGGATTTGCTCTCATTTATTATTTTTGTAATGTAATAATTCAAATATCCATCTACGCATTGTCAACAGCTTACTGTGTGCACATGTGTGCATGTATCTCCAAAACTCCTGTACCACAATGTTGTTTCATTTGATGATCACTTGCAAAGTACTATGCCTGCTGATTTACTACTTCTGTTCCCTTTATCCATGTTTGTAAACCAGTGAGTGAAGCAGGGGGTCAATAGTTAGCCCTTGGCTACGAAAGACAAGTTAAGCAGCACAGATAAATATCTATATCTGTAATATAATGTAGAAAGAAGACTCCATGATGCCCATGGCAGGGATGAAATCTGTTAACAAGTCTGCTTTTATTTCAGCCTTCACCTGTGCTTCTCTTGCCAAAGCAGTCTTAGGCAATTATTTATACTCCATAACATTTGGCAGCACTTTGAGAGGGAAGTTCCAAATGCAGACACATTGTCTCAGGATACATGAATAGACTTTGTATTTTGTCATTTTACGCCCCTTCATTAGTTGCATCTTACAGATTATTAAATGGATGTATTAATGTGGATTCTCCCAGAAAATAGGGAACCTCCCAGTTAATTTTCCTAATACCATTGTGTGGGTGTCCCCTGCTAACATCAGCCTCCATTTTTCTATTTCATATTAATCAGTGAACAGCATAAGTGTCATACAGTCTTTATACAGAACTGCATCAATACCAAATGCAAACAATGTAAATGACCAACAGGGAAAATATAATATTACAATATTATGCCTTGAAAAAAGTGAATGATTAACTTTTTTTAAATATGATTACAAGTAATTTATAAACAGGAAAATAAACACAATTCAGGTGTTTCCTTAATCACTGTCTCTGTTTTATATTATTCAACTGAGAACAGCATTAAACCTATATACTTGACACTTATGTGTATTCCATCATTATTTATATGTGAAAAAAATGATGAAATGTCCCATGTATTTGAATTTGCTATGCTAAATGTAACATTTTGATATTTGCCAAAGCAAAATGAAACTCTCCTGTTCCACCAATAATACCTGCAGATTACTTCCCAGAGAAATACAACTATGCCTGCTTTCTTTTTGGCATGGACGGTGGGTAGGATCTCATCTGAGTCTTCTTTCATGTCAATGACCTGGTCTGTCCTTCACAGCAATGAACAATATTTTTGCCCTCTATGCAAAAGCACAGATTAGCTATGAAGGCAGTAGACTAGCACTTTGAAAGCTAAGTACTCATCATAGTGACAGCCATTAGAAAGTGAAGTATTTTAAATGCACTTACTCTAGATATTCATAACTCTCATGTAAATGAAATAGCACTATAAATTTTGTGAATAGCAAATAAGACATACATATTTATTTACCTTAGGAGGAAGAGCTGAGCCTGTTTAGAGAAGACTGAAAGGGGATCTCATTAATGCATATAAATATCTCAAAGGTGGGTGCTAGGAGGATGGTGCCAGTCTCTTTTCAGTGGTGCCCAGTGATAGAACAAGGAGCAGTGGCCATAAACTAAACCACAAGAAGCTTCACTTCAACATGAGTGTCGTGGTTTAAGCCCCTCTCGCAGTTCGTTCGCTCACTCCACCCTCTTTCTTCCCCCAGTCCCGGGGGGATGGGGAGGAGAATCGAAAGAATGCAACTCCCACAGGTTGACATAAGAACAGTTTAGTAACTAAGGTATAACACAAATCACTACTTCTACCACCAATAATAATAATGACAAGGCAAATACAAGGGAAAAGAATACAATCGCTCACCACCCGATACCAAGCCCAACCAAGCAGTGCCCCACCCCCCCTTCCAGGTCTCTGCTCTGTTTTACATCCTGGGTATGACGTGCTGTGGCATGGAATACCTCTTTGGTCAGTTTGGGTCAGGTGCCCTGTCTCTGCTTCCTCCCGGCTTCCTCTCCTCCCTGGTAGAGCATGAGACTCAGAAAGTCCTTGGTCAGACCAAAACATTACCAAGCAGTAACTGAAAACACCGGTGTTATCAGCGCAGTTCCTAAGCCCAAAATCAAAAATACAGCACTGCACCAGCTACCAAGAAGGAGAAAAATGACTGCTACTGCTGAACCCATGACAATGAGGAAGAACTTTACATTGAGGGTGGCAAAGTACTGGAACAGGCTGTCCAGGAGGGTTGTGGGGTCTCCCTCTCAAGAGACATTCAAAACCCACCTGGATGTGTTCCTGTGCAACCTGCTGTCGATGGTCCTGCCTGGTAGGGGGTGTTGGACTAGATGATCTTCAGAGGATCCTTCCAACCCTAACGTCAGAAGGCAAGACTGGGTTAGTGCCCTGGGTTCAGCTGTAGCAGTATTTTTTCTTTTTGCTGGTGCAGCGCTGTCTTTTCAACTTTAGTCTGAGAACAACACTGATAACACACCAGTGATTTCAGTTGTTGCTCAGTAATGTTTACTCCGATCAAGGACTTTCTCAGTCTCACGCTCTGCCAGGGAGGAGAGGCACAGAAGCCCGGAGGAAGCAGAGACAGGACATCTGACCCACACTAGCCAAAGAGGTATTCCATACCACAGCAAGTCATGCTGAGTGTATAAACTGAGGTGAATTACCAGGAAGGCCCTGACTGTTGCTCGGGTTGGGCTGTGTATCAGACTGTAGGTTGTGATCAATTGTATTCTCTCCCCTTGTTATTACTGGTGGTAGTAGCAGTAGTTTTGTATTATACCTTAGTTACTGGACTGTTCTTATCTCAACCCGTGGTAGTTACATTCTTTCAATTCTCCTCCCTATCCCTCCGGGAGCAGGGGGAGGAAGAAATGAGGGGAGTGAGTGAGCAGCTGCACGGTTCTGAGTTACCAGCTGGGCTTAAACCATGACAATTGGTAACAGAAATCTAATCAACTAATCAATATGGAAAATTCAAATGGCTATTTTTTTTTTCTAAATGAAGAATTAGCTTTGCTGAGAACATAATCAGTGACAGTAATAACTTTAAATTCCATAAATATCTGTCACTGCAAAGGATTCCAATGTCATTTACAGCATGAAAGACAAGCTGAACTGGTCAGGTGCAGTCATTCTTTGATAGTTTCTGACATTATTGTCCTTGAATTGGAAGGAAATGCAGATAATAAGGAGAAGTTCACCTACTGACTGAGACCAAGCCATTCTTGAGTCATGGAGAATGTGAAGAAAAATTGAGAAGTTCAGAGAGCATGTGACTGTGTGGAAAAAGCATCAAGTCTGAGCTAACACCCCTTTGTGTCATGGTAACCAGCCTTGAATATCTTCTGGTTCCATGATGCCGTACAGAATGCCACAGAGAAAAGCAGTGAGGGACAAGCTCATTGAGATTCTAACTGACTGGAAAATAGAACATGCTGAAAAGATGCCCAGGGTGACTGATTTGCACAAGATAACACAGTGCTGCACAGAATTTGTTAGTCCCAAAACCAGCGGAAAACAGGAACCCATAACATGTCATAAGAAAGAAATTATGAAGTAAAGTGAACAGTCTGAACTTTTTGGTTTGGGTCTCCATTAGTTCAGTCTCCTTTGCACAATCCCATATTGTGAAAAGTACATCTCCTGTCATCTGCAAGAGATCATATTCTATTATTAGACCATAATCCTTGCTTCCTACTGGAAAGTAGAATATTTTTGCTAATAAGCAAGGGCTATTTTTTTGCAATAATGCTCTGGATTTGGAGCATCTTTAGTGATATGTGCTTGTACAGGAAGGAAGGTTATTTGGCTCAGTAATGTACACTTTTTAAATCCTGTGGGGCTTTTAGTGACTCTGAACAGGAAAACAATAGCATGTGCATGGATATACTTCCTTTCACCTTTTTTATATGAAGTTTTAAGTTTCTTTTTTCCACTTTAAAACAGTAAAACTACCTTTAAATACTGCAGATAGGTAATTGTCTTGGGGTCAGCATGGTGACTGTATCATCACTACACATCACAAGCCTGGTGCTTGTGAAAGATATGAAAGCCCTTTGTTTCCTTTAGAGTGTGACTCCTATGCCCCCACCCTTCTGGTTTATGCTGCCTTCAGCCCACTACTCAGCAATTCTCTTCCCCTCCATAATGAGGGTGCAAGGCAAGTCACTTCAGTTTACACAGAAATTTACTGGTTTAGTTCCAGTAGTGTGACCTTCCTGCAAGCACGTGCTAGTCTCCCCATTGCTTTTGAAGCAATGCAGAGTTGCATGTTGGCTGATTTGACCACCTTCCAATCAGAACACAGATCACATCCTTTTCTAGTTATGAAGGACAGGTGATGACCTTGGACTAAAAGGCTGACTGGCTGTGACCAGTTTAAAAATACCGCTCTTCTGTCTCTTGCAATTATATCCTTTCATGAAGCCACAGTGATCCAGTGGAATTTCAAGGATGAGTTAGATGCCTTTGCTGTAACATATAAAGATTCAGAACAAGAAAAAAAAGAAAACCTTATAGGGAAATATGGGGGAAAATAGAGGAAAAAAAATTAAGGGAAGTAGGGGAAGAAAAAAAATCTTACTCTTTTTCTATTTCATGGCTACTGTGAAAATAGTTCCCTTACAGTCACCCTTGAAAGCAGCCTGCTAACACTTGGGAAATATTTTCCAAATCCTTTTCCTTAAATTTCACCAATTTCAAAACTTGTCCAGTCCATGGATAAATCCCTTTTAACTCCTGTGTTGTACCTGTACCTGAAACATTAAAGGCACATTCCCAGAACCATTCCAGTCATAGGGAATGTAAGGAAAGCAGTATTCTGTTTAAGCACCACAGTGTAATAACACTAATAAAAGCCGAAGTTATCCCAAGCTACTGAAATATTGCTTGGTCTGTAGTACATAATTTCAGTAACCTTGCTTCGCTGAACTACTTGTGATTGATTGCCACCACAGACATCAGTGCAGAAAGTGTCACTCACATACTTGAATTTATATTCTGTTCTCATCCATCTAACAAAAAGAAATGCTCGCATTTTTTTTGACAATGATAAATTATGAGCCATTGAAGAGAGCAAAGACTTAGTTACACTTTTAGAAAATCACATCCTGAACTAATATCTGCATGACACAGAGGATTTGACGGAGAACACAGACAGTAGCAAAAGACAACAGCAAGGCTGGCAAGTAACCTCATTTCACTTCCTTTTCCAGCCACACTGAAGGTTATCACAGGTCTTGTGTTCTTTCATAGGACACAGTAATGTACAGAAAACCAGATGAGCATAGGTGGCAAATGAACTGCAAGACTCATGCAAAACACTAAAGTTGTCTTAATTTCTTGTTACTGTTTTACAATTAAAATTAAATGGCTTAGTTATGAAAATGAGAAGCAGTTTGGCAATCCATGGTAACAAACTAATGACTTTCTAAAATAGGGCTGGCCAGAAATTTTCCAATCAAGATGTCCATATGTTGGTTTTAAATACTGTTTTTCCCTGGGATATCTCAGATCAATAACCCTTCCTCAAATATAAGAGAGAAATAATACACAAATACACGCAATTTCTCTGTCCATTCCTTTTAGTCCATTGCTCCCAAAAGCTGTAATTTCACTTGAAGATTGAAACAGAAAAAAAAAACACTTTTGTCAAAAGAATTCCAGAGTACCCTGGTGTTCAGCATCGGTTCTTATTATCCCATATAATCAAAACAAATCATTAAAAAGGAATTCTATGTAAACAGGCAGCTACATTAAATGTTATATTTACAAATAGCTTAATGCCCTATAACTGGATTACATGTTTCAGATCACATACACTTGCCTATAATACATTTTTCTTGTTATTTTGTGTACTGCATATCCAGTATAAAGAACTGTCAGGGTCCGATTGGAGAAAAATCCCAGTGCAAAACACTGTTTCATTTCGTGACCCCAAGAGTGAAATTAAGACACAAACGAGGTAAAGAACCACAACTGGACAGCTTATTACAAATTACAAAAAGGTATTATAAAAAGGGAAATTACTGTAATAAAGGGGATAGTGATAGGATAAATTGGAAAAAAAGGTAGAAAATAAAGCAAGAATTCGGGGTGCAGAGAGAGAGACAGATAGTCACCACCATGGATCCAACGATGGTGGATCCTGGGGACCCGTTGTCGTTGTCGGTGGTGGGGGTTTTTCAGGTTTGTAGTTGGTTTCGGAGCGGAGTGTCCCCCAGGAGTCCATCGGTGGTGGGTGTCCTCATGGAGGTGTCCTTCTGGGGTCCCCTTGAAGGTACCCCATGGAGTGTGTCTCTTGGAGTTGCCCTCATGGCAATGTCTCGTGGAGGGTGTCCCTCAGGGTCCATAGTAGTGATTGGTGAAGTGTCCTCACGGAGGTGTCCTTCTGGAATCATTCTCATGGCCATGGCTCCCTGTCGATGTACCTTGACGATTACCTTTTTCCACCTTATAATGAGTTGGAGGGAGTACCTCTGTTCTTAATGTCACATATTACATGTTCCTGGCAGACCAGCTTCCCTGGTCTTGCAGCCAGATCTTCAATTGCACGTGCGTGTCTGCATACACAAGTATCTGCAGCAATTCTCAGGATAATGGGTAGCAATTCCTCACACCAATCCTCAAGGTAATGGACAGTGGAGTCTCAATTCAGCTCCTCACTCCCTTCTCCCAGGCAATGGATGGAAGAGTCTTATCTCAACTCCTCCCACCCATCTCTGAGACAATGGCTGGTGGAGTCCCATTTCGGTTCCTCAGACAGATCTTTGAGACAATGGACAGTGGAGTCTGATTTTAGATCAGTCTCTCAAAAGGATATACAGACATTACAGAATATGTCAACCACCTAGAAGTGAAAAATGTTTTCATACAGCCAATTCCCCTCTCAGGGGGACTCTGATTCTTGGATTCATCTCTTTATGTTTTCACACTTAAGGATAAAAGATAATGTGCATTGGAGATATGAATATTTACATAAGCCTACATGTCCCTATGGTTACATACAGTATCTTACAAATGTGGGTTCCAGAACAGTAATAGCTTCAATTTGCTTTTTGACAGCTATATTTCTATAAATAAATAAGCAGCCATTAAGACTTTTGGTAGCAGGTGATAAGCAGCAATTTACTCCACTGCAAGGGAAACTAGCCAATTTGGGGTAGTCCCAAGATAAAGCTCATATGAATGTTTGTTAACAGGAGCATTCTCAAACTATTATAACAGATATTTCTTCCCTATCCCTGATAATAGTTGACATAATGTGAATTTCTTGACAGCACAGATGGTTTTGTACCCTGGCTCCTCTCTTACACGCACTACAATTAACATGAGGTCCATGGAGTTACCCATGAGTTAACATGGTTACAGATCAGAGGAGAATTAAAGATGTAATTTCTCTCATTTTCTGTCACAGATGTTTAGTCACATACTTGGTTTCCTTGTCAAAAAAAGAATTACAAATCAAAGCTTTCCATCTAACTAGCAACTCTACTACTAAGTTGGGGGCCTTTTGAAAGTAGTTTTGTCCATGATCTTCATAAGAAATTTCTCCCAGAAAAGAGTATCTGTATTAATATGTGAAAGAGAAAATAAAATATCTTTTATTTAGTATGTAATTTTAATCACAAATATCTCTACCATATCTTCTGACTTTCAGATTGTCATCTTTACTGGAAAGCTCAAAAAGTAAGGATGACATTCCCAATCAATGCTTATAAACTAGGTTATACCACGTCATAACATAACCCCAAACTGACTTTTCTGTAAACGTGGACACAGAGAATTTCTGAAATTGTGATAAGGCCTGTGAAACGTTATGCCTTGGCAATACTGCAGAAATCAAAACTCTGGCTGTTACTGAGCTCTGAGAATAAGATAAGAACCCTAACAAGGAGATATCCATTAGAAAGAAAACTATATTCTAACTTTTCAACCTAACTGAAAAAATGAAATAAAAATAAATAAATTTATATTTAGATGAAAAAGAATTATTAATATCCAGTTAGGAAGATGTCATTCCGTGAACCAGAGAGGACAGAGGAACCATCTTACTGCGAACAGATAAGTCAGGCAGCTAGATCTGCACATGGACATGCCTTGCCAATGAGAAAAATAATATTTTTGTGCACAAAATCATGCAAAGTAATGTAGTTAGTCATACAAAACCAAAATGAGTACATAAATAAATCGTGGATGGACCAGAGCCATAAATTTTTGAGTGGGTGCTTATGTGTTTAAACACTTACTGAAAACTACTGCAAAAATCTGAGCTGTGCATGACATTACTTCTGTTTTGGAAATAATAATAAAACCTTCATGTTCTGCATTGAAGATGAAACCCAAAGTGCTCTTTTTTTACCTTTTTTTTTTTTTTTTTTTTAAGCACCAAACTCTTCTAAGTTGCCAACAAAGCTTTTTGCTTTCAAGCACCAAACTCCTCAAAGTATACGGAAAGCCTTATTTCCAGAGAAAACAGTAGCCAGCAGATTAAAGTTGTTGTTATGGTCAAATCTTGCTTTATCTTCTTTATAAACAGTTTCAAAAACTATTCTGATGAAAAATTCCAAACCAGTTCTGCTGTAGTTTCAGTAAGTCCTAGGGCTCAAAGCTACTTCGCATTGTATACAATTTGCAGTCTGAGCCCTACAACAATTATGTATCAAGCCAACATTCAGCTTCAACAATCTCATCTTTCCTAAGGTGTCACTTCCCACCATCAAAAAAATGACCTCTGTTTTTCTAAGAAACATTACTAGCCCATTCTGCATGACACAAAATACAAGGCACAATCTAACATTTCTCATTCTCCTTTCCTGCAAATTGTCAAATTCGCTGCAATGGTCACAGTGACTTGATCACAAAGTTACAAAGGCTGTCAATATTTTTATTCTAAACGGTCGTGAGGGTTCACAAAAGAGTCCAGGGATTTTTTTTTTTTTTTTTTTTTTTTTTTTTTGGGGGGGGGGGGAACTATTAAAGTTAGAAAAAATATTCTAATACATATCTCTCTGTTATATAGGAAACTAACTCCCCTGATCAACTCTGGCAAACTAAGTGCATCCTGAACTTCTGTGGTCAAAAGTTTTAACTGTGAGTGACAGCATTCAATCCACAGAAGGATATATCTTACAGAAACAAATAGCAGTGTTTTTCACATATGATTTAGAATCATATGTAGGAGTAGCATCTGATTCCTGCTTCTTAAAATTATTACAATTTATTGTTTAGAGCAAAACAGAAAGAGAAAAGTAGAGATAATGCAGAAAAGAAGCAAAAGCAAATGGAGGAGCAAAATAAAGTGAATACTGTTGGGTTTTATCTTCTTCACTAAACATTTCCTCTACTTTTCCAGCTCGGAATTCAGCAATACAATCTTGATTTAGGTATTGGTTCTAATTGCAATGGCAGCTGGTAACAATTTCTCCACTCTACTGAATGTACAGAATATAACAGTGTATCAAAGGAAACAGAACTGGGTTTTTTTTGCAAGCTGAACACTGTGGTAGTTACATAGCTGGGTTTGGGTCAGAATTGCGTGAGCCCAAGAATGCATCTGCAGCTGTTGGAAAACTATAATTCAAATTCATGACAGGTACATGCACCGAAGACAGACTTTGGAGAGAATAGCATAGCGGAATGAAGTGCTGAAGTCTCTGGATGAAAGCACAGAAAAGAGACAAAACTGCAAAGGGAGGATAAAAAGTAAGGATCTGCCTGAACTGTAGTACAATGATAGACAAAGAGAACACCCCCTAAGTCAATTAGGTGGTGCTGGGTACATGCTCCTTTCCCAGAATCTGTTCTTCAAAACATGCTGGGCAAGTATATTGCAAAATTCACCTTGGATGACAATTTTTAAAACAGACAGCAATGCTATTGACAGAGCTGAGACGTGGCAATTTTGTGCACTTCAGGTTTCTCACGAAGTAAAACGCAGCGAATTCTGGAACTGATCTCTACAACCCAAGTGAGTGCTAGACAGTCATCAGCTTGGGCAAGGAGAAGAGGTGCAGCTCTGTGAGAGCCTTCAGTGGAGTCAATGTTTCTGAAAAGGTAACAATGCTGAGGGACAGAAAGAAATGCACAAACAGTCTCTAAGAATGACTTGCTTTAGGAAGAATGGTTATGGGACTGACTTTGAGACTGTGTGTCAAGACACGTGGACTTGATTTTGGCTATGCCACAGAGTACCTTTTTTTGAGAGAGATACACTGCTATCCTTTATTTCTTAAAATGTAATTCAAAGGAAATGAACATTATTATTATTTTCTTCCCAGTCAAAAATAATTTGCAACAGAGTGAATAGCTTCAAAAAATGGAAATATTTTATAGTTCAGTTTAAAATTTTATTTAAAAGCATGCAACATCTTAATAAGTACTAATATCAACCCAAATCAAGAGGTAGATGCTGAATTCAGGCTCTCTAAATATTTTCTGTCACTACACATTAGCCCTGGACCTGATCATTCCCTTCAAAGTTGCCTTAAAGTGAGCAAAATTATACTGCGCTGCACAGTCTTTTTTCCAAGTTATATGAGGTAAGAAATCATAGAAGGCCACACCTGCAACCTTTGACATATTTCAATTAAAAGGTTGTCTTTGACACTTTAATCAAGAGGGTGAATGATTGAGTTGTAACACAGAAATGTTATCTTAAAACTTCTTCCCACATGTGGATGTGCACATTTTAATTTCATGTTTTTTTCTTAATTTATCTAAAATACCACAAAGTTAAGCATCTCCAAAATAATATCGTATTTCATCTTTCCAATGTCATATAAATAAAAGTAGCTAGCAAAGATTCAAGTAGGAAAATAGCTGGCTAAGAGAGTCTTTCTCTAAATAGGGAGAATAAACACTGTTGTATGAAGTCCAATATTTTTCTGATTACCAAAAATTATGGACCTGTTAAAACCAGAAAAAACAAAACAAAACCAACCAACCCACAACACATTAAGTGCAGGAAGTACTATTCTAAGAAACTGTTATAACCAGTTCTCAGGTTTGCTTTAACCTTGTCAAACCATAAACTTTTTAACTCTTCCAGCAACCCCCAGATTTGTCTACAAACACACATGGAAGAGATGGCAAATAAGAGCTTAAGTGGCATCATTTGCTAGTGTTGCTGAAACAGTACCTAACTTTGACCTCCTAGCATACAATTCAAATTGTAGCAAATAATTTATTTGCTCAAAAACTATACCCTTTTCCTCAGCTGTTCACAGTAAAGC
Organism: Ara ararauna; assembly: GCA_028858755.1. NCBI lineage: Eukaryota > Metazoa > Chordata > Aves > Psittaciformes > Psittacidae > Ara > Ara ararauna. Next base: position 36,272,823 of record CM054381.1, on the reverse strand, counting down.
AAATTAACAACTTTCTGAGCAAAACACACCAGTTTCTGAAGTTAAGAAATTCATAGAGCTTTTCCTGAAAAAATATCTGTGAGATAGGATGTAAAATTCTGAAAGACCAGGAAGGTGTTGTTCTACTTCGTATCCTCCAGCACAGGTACCAACAAACCAACACCCTACCAGCATAAAGGATGTTGGCTGGAGTGGAGTTACTTGAACTCTGTTGTGTAAGAGAAGAAAATGGAAGCAAGCAGAATTTCCAAACCCAGCCATTCTTCCAGTTTTCTATTAAGAGTTTGTCTGTATAAGTGACAATATAGAGACAATAAGGAAAATTGAAAGATTATATGTGTTAAATACAGACTGAATTCCACAGCTTGGATGACAACTAGCACAAACATAAGCTTCTCAACAAGAGCACCAGATTTTCCAGAATCACTGCATTATATGAACCCTTCAGGATCTAGAATGAGATAGAACTAGCATTTTCCATATATTTGCCTTCTTTTTTTTTTACATACCAATTACCCCACTTAAGGCAACAAAAATATTTGTAGCAATTTAGTATAAAAGGGAGATTTTTTTTTTCAAAGAGGTACAATTGCAATAAGTTTTAAATTGTTGCTTAATTGGAGGTTATTGCTCCTTCTCTTACAACATGAACCTTTCTATAAAATGTATTATTGCTGTTACATTTGTCCTGATTTCCTTTGGGATAAACTGCTCTCAGTGTACCATAGGGTATCATGTATACAAAAGTCTCTACCAGATCATGATGAAAGACTCAGTCTCCCAAAACCCATTAAATTCTGAGCTTGGTGTTTGTGGTTCCCTGAGACAGGAATATTTTCATGGTATCAGATCATGCTCTGGCACAGAAGCATCACACAGCTCTTTATTTTGGGAGTACAGGCTTTAAGCCTCTTTTTGTACTAAAAATTGACTTTCATATTTTCTATTCACATTTAAGTCTATTGCTTTCTTAGCGGGTGTGGGCAAATGGTTCGTAGGAGAGAAACACCTCCCATATGTTCTGAATTTCAATTTAGTGAGAGCATAATTCGTTCAGCTTTGGTAAGATCTCAGCTGAAATACTACATCCATCTTGGGAAGCAATGATAATGATGAATGACTAAACAAATTAGCGTTGATTAGTCTAAAGAAAGAAGACCAAATGGCTAACAATCATAAAGAATCTGAGAGAGCTGAAGAGAGGAAAGGAAGTACGTGTTCTACATGTTGGAATAGACAAGAAACGTTAGGTTTAAAATAAATGAAGAAAGATCCAAAATAGATGTTAAGCACAACATTTTTAACAGTGAAGCCCTGTTTGATTGGTATTTCTTGAAACCTTCAACAGAAGAACAAGGCTGAAAAGGTGTCTGGCAGGAACAACAGATGTTGCCCCAAAGAGGGGCAAACAGCTGTTATCTGCACTTCCCCTCCATCTCTTCTCAGAAGCAGCTGCCTCCCGTATTCCCCAGAGTGGAATTATCCATCCTTTTACAATCATTCTGGTTTTAAAATTATTCCAATGTTAGTTTTCTTTTGAATAATCTGATGAAAGTGTATATTTTGTTTCTATAGCATGAATAAGACTAAAATATGCATAAACTGGTGCCTGCAGTACTAAATACATACCTTTTACCGCACAGCTATAAATTTCAGTTCTCCTTTTAGTTTAAAAGATGCAGGCTCATGCACATGTACACTTTATAATCTTTGCTGAAATTTTCAGAAACTTAATATCAAATTATGTATAATTATAATATAAAAAATAAGATCCACTTAAGCCAGTTCTTAGATTAGTTTGTTGCTTAGATATTGTCCAAACTGATTAATAACTAGTGGTGTTGGAACCAATAGCTGAGAAAGCTAACCAAGCTTTGGTTATGGAACTAAGTTGAAAAAATGATCAGGAAGTTATTAATTAAATATGTATTAGCATAAATCTTTTAGTTAACAGAAATAGCTATACATTAAAATATCCAAGTAGATTGTAATCCATTTCTTTCAGATTGCATTCTGATCAGATACTCATCTGTGAAAATCATTTTACTTCCACCAATTTTAAGGAAGTTAAGGCCACTGACACCAGTTGAAAGTTTGCTCCCTTAATTCTATTGATCATATGTCCTCATATCTGGAATGAGAGTGTTTCTGAGGTAACAGCTAAAATTCTGCTGTGGTGATCCATTAAGAGGAAAAAAAACCACCCCACGGGAAAAAAAACCCAACAAAACAGCACAATATTCTTGAAAGAGTCAATGATTAAACTGTCTGCTGCTAAGCCTTTCCTTTACTTGTGCTCTTCTTGTTTTCTCCAATAGCCTTTCACCTTCCTTTTCACATGGAAAAGATGATGGGTAATGGGCACAAGTTACTCCTGGGAAGATCCCACTTGTACACAAAAGGAAAATTTTTCACAATGAGAACAATCAGCCATTGAAATAATCTCCCCAAGGAAATGATGGATTCCCAACACCGGACCCTTTTGAGATTCATGTGATCTCACTTAAGATGGTCTGCTCCATGACCCTCCCCAGCACTGAGCTCAGGCTGACAAACCTGCAGTTTCCAGGGTCTTCCTTCCTGCCCTTCTTGCAGAAGGGCATCACACTGGCCAACCTCCAATCCTCAGGGACCTGCCTCTAGACCAGGACTCCTGATAAATGATGGAGAGTGGTTTGGCGAGCTTCTCTGCAGGCTCCTTTATAAATTAAAAACTACTTAAAAAAAATTTCCTTCTATATCCCTCTTGTTTGCAATGAGTGGTTCATGGAGTCTCTTTTGCTGACTTTTTGTCATGGTTTAAGCCTCTCTAACTCATGCAGCCCCTTCTCTCCCTCACTTCCCCCTCTTTCTTCCCCCTGCTCCCGGAGGAATGGGAAGGAGAATCGAAAACAATGCAACTCCCACAGGTTGAGATAAGAACAGTTTAGTAACTAAGGTATAACACAGATCACTATTGCTACCACCAATAATAATAATGATAAGGGAAATACAAGGAAAGAATACAATTCTCACCACCTAATACCAAGCCCGACCAAGCAGTGCACCACCCACCCTTCCAGGTCTCTGCTCTCTGCTTTCCATCCTGGGCATGACGTGCTGTGGTATGGAATAACCTCTTTGGTCAGTTTGGGTCAGGTGTCCTGTCTCTGCTTCCTCCCGGCTTCCCCTCCTCCCTGGCAGAGCATGAAACTCAGAAAGTCCTTGGCCAGACCAAAACACCACTAAGCAGTAACCGAAACACTGGTGTTATCAGCGCTGTTCCCAGGCCCAAAATTAAAAACACAGCGCTGCACCAGCTACCAAGAAGGAGAAAAATGACTGCTGCTGCTGAACCCATGACACTTTTCAACCTTCAAAATAGCTGAATATTACACAATAAGTTCAGACTTTTTTTTTTGGACTACCTCACTCCTCTTTATACTGGCCTTATTTATTTACCTCTTCTATGTTTCTTAACAATCCCTCTCCTTTATTCCTGCTGCTTCTCTTGTTCTACATATATGAGAGGGTTTTTTTATGAAGTATACGTTAGCTGTGAAGAGGAAGAATAGAAGGAAGAAGGGATTTGGTGAAGTGAACAGCATAAACTTTTTTGTCATGGATATTTATCTTTATATTTTATGTCATATTTGCTACTCCCGATTGACCAGCTTTTAAAACTCTTATTTGTACTTGATCAGCTTCATAGTCAATATTAATTTCTTCATTGTTAGTTCCACTGGTTTGGAAAACAGTCCCAGGGATTAAAAAGCCATTTGAAACTGAATGAAAATATCTGTGTCTATTGACATATCCAATTTTCAACACAGGTTACAGGGTTTGCCCTTTCTGTTTTTCCTGGAGAAGAAATAATTATTAAGGTCTTTTCTATTGCTCCTTAATCTCTATTTGAAAATCATGATGCTCTGTTAGGTATACCATAATAATCATCAGTGACAATAATGTTGAATAATCATCACCGCATTTTTGTTGTAATGATTCATTAAGGGTATAAGGAGATGGCTGATTAGACATTCTCTACATCCTACTGGGAAGAAGGCTGAAGGAAACATCTTGTGTATTGAGTTCAACTCGGAAAAGAGCACGAGCACAATGACAGGGGAAAATCATGGCTGCTGACTCATTCTTCCTTACAGAATGAATGAGAAAGCAATAATAAAATCCCTGCTAAATTCCACTTCTTAAGAATCTTTCTCAGCATTGGTGGGAAGATACAATCACATAAGAATACAGGCTCTCTTTGCTCTGCCCTGCACATTCACTCAGCTTCTGACATTTCAAGACAGGCCTTTGGCAGAGCTTCCTTGTGTTTCATAATTCTTTAAGTAGGAAGAATAGATGGTAAAGCAACACAGTGTAAGCAATGAAATTTCCATGAATATATTTAATCTGTCCAATTCACAACCACTGCTAAATTCCCAGAGTGAAATAAAAAAATAAAAAAAAAATAAAAAAAAAAAATCATCATCGCTGGAACTTCTGCATCTTGTTCAAAAGAAAACAAATTGTATTTAATGCACTTCAAGGTGCCACTAACGGGATGTAGCTAGGAGGAGACAAGCAAGTTTTTTCTAATTTCAAACATAATCAAGCTCTCTGAACTTAAAATTAACCTGTGCTCAACATGTGCTGACAGATTTTTGCACTACGTGATTTACATATGTGCTTTGCAACAGACATTTTATTTAGCACTAGATTTTTAATGAGTTAATAGATTATAAGCAAAAAAGATTCTCAAAGCCTGAAATTAAATGAAATGAAGTTTTTCTTTAGAGACCAAGACAATTTGTTGAGGAGAATGAAAGGTACCTTTCAACAAAGCTTTTCATACAACATAATACAAATCTGTGCAACAAAAGCGACAATAACATAACCTATTTCCACTAAAGCCACCTCTACTTCAAAAAGAATCACTGATTGTTCAGACGGCCTAGATAACTCCATTTCTCTCCCAGCTCATTTCCTTTTTTGTATCCTGTGTGGTCCAGTAGTTCAGTACTGCCAAACACTTTCATATTTCCCTAATGGCTGGGTTTTCTGCACTAACATCCCAATTGGATATAGTGTTACTGAACTGCTTCTGCTGTATTTTACAGGATAAAAAGAAAAATATTCTATTTTTTTCTAAGGGAGAAGAAAAAAGTTAAAATTTTTCAGTTACTTCACATTTGAAAATTCATATTCATCGTGTGAAAAGTTGAAAGAGTTGTTCACCCTCATCAGTTTCAAGGAAGGATTTCATCCTCTAAATCCAGAGGGTGGTGTTTGTCTTCATAAATAACTGTTGTGTTTGATGGCACCCTGCTTTCCTGGCGATGGCTGAACACCTGCCTGCCAATGGTGAATGAATTCCTTGTTTCTCTTTGCTTGTGTGTGTGGCTTTTGTTTTATTAAACTGTCTTCATCTCAACCCACAAGTTCTCACTTTTACCCTTCTGATCCTCTCCCACATCTCATTGAAAGGGATTGGGCAAGTGGCTGTTTGGAGCTTAGTTGCAGATTGGGGTTAAACCATGACAAGGAGGAACGCCCTAAGTAGGCTGAATTTGACACGTAATATTTTTAGTAAGTCTATGCACTCTCCATGACTATTGCTGAAGTAAAATCTCTCAGAAACCACAGGAGGAAGTGCAGTTCTGTAGAGGGGTGTTCTGACAGCTGGAGCCTGGTCTGTGGTGCTCTTTCAAGCATGTATCACAGGCCTGCTCAGCAGAAGTGTAAATACTGTCACAAAATAATGTACAGCCTCTTTTTTTTTTTTTTTTTTTTATTCCCTTTGGGTATTTGTTTGTTTGTTTGTTCATTTTGGAAGGTTTTTTTTTTTTTCTTTCTTTCTTAGAAAGCAGGAGTTATGCATTTGAAATTACTTATGGAACTTGAAACAAGGCCTCTCAGTCAAGTGTTTTTACTGCTGAGCTCCAATACTGCAAGCCAAGGCAATTATGAAATTTTATTAAAGTTTAATTTTTTTATTTATTCAGTGACTTTAAACTTTTTTACACTTTTTTGCTTTGTGTTATTCATCCAAATTGCTCCATGTAGAATCACTCTAGTGGAAATGCACAATTCCATATAGCTGAAGGGGACTACCAGCATAGAGTAGTAGAAGCTCCAAATCCCTACAAATTCCACCTGTATGGATGGTTTTTACTAACATACTGCATTTCCTCAAAAATTTTTAAATTTTTTGTAATGTTATTAAAAATTAAACCTCCAATGCTCCTTTTGGTGGAATTATTTCTCCTGTCATGCTTCCATTAGCAATTATAATTGAATAGGTACATAAATTAGTGAAAGGAAATAAGCAGGAAGTCAACCATAATCTCCTTGAGTGCTCTGCACTATATGGATGCCCAGGTTTCTGACAACTACTTCTATCTTAGAATGTTTTATGATCAACCATACTAGCCACACATCACAGTAACCCTTAGGGAAATTCTCCGCTAGTGTATGAAGTAGTAAGATAAAGTACAGAAGGACAGATTATCTTGAACTGTTAACTGCAATATGAGACAAACAGGATTGTAGATCTTCTATTATATCAGGCAGTGACAAAGAAAGGGAAGAGTGGATTTGGTAGGAGGCTTGCCAGACTGGTCAAGGATGCTTTAAACTAGATGTGTTGGGGGAGGGGGGCATCATTCCATCCCAACACACCCAATCACTGGCCAGCACCTATAGTAAATGTTCAGAGCAATGCAGAGATATTCCAGCTGCTCCAGCCAATGAGCCGGCTTCAATTGGAGCTCTGCTCAGATGCCTCTATACAAATGCCTGTAGCATGGGGAACAAACAAGAGGAATTAGAGATGCGTGCACGTCTATGGGGGTATGATATCACAGGCATCACAGAAACATGGTGGGATAGCTCCTATGACTGGAGTGTTGGAATGGAAGGTTACAGGCTCTTTAGGAAAGACAGGCCCGGTAGGTGGAGAGGGGGAGTTGTTATTTATGTTAGGGATAGGCTGAAGAGTATGAAACTCTGGGGACAGGTGAGCAGTTGACAGAGAGTTTGTGGGTCAGGGTTAAAGGGAGAACAGCGATGGGAGACATTATTGTGGGGATCTGTTAAAGACCGCCTGACCAAGAGGACTCTGTGGATGAAGCACTCTACAGACAGATAGGAACAGCTTCACGCTTGCAGGCCCTTGTTCTCGTGGGGAACTTCAACCACCCTGATATCTGTTGGAGGGATGGTATGGCCCAGCACAAGCAATCCAAGAAGTTCCTTGATTGTGTAGAAGACAGCGTCCTTCTGCAAGTAATAGAGGAGCTGACAAGGAGAGGTGCCATGCTTGACCTCATCCTCACCAACACGGAAGGGCTGGTTGGAAATGTGAAGCTCCAGGGCAGCCTTAACTACAGTGATCATGAGATGGTCGAATTCGAGATCCTGAGGACAGTGAGAAGAGCATGCAGCAAGCTCACTGCCCTGCACTTCAAGAGAGCAGACTTTGGCCTCTTCAGGAACCTGCTCAGTAAGATTCCATGGGATATAGCCCTGGAGGGCAGGGGGGCCCAAGACTCTTGGTTGATACTCAAGGATCACCTGCTGCAAGCTCAGGAGTGATACATCCCTACTAGAAGGAAGTGCTGCAGGAGGGCCAGGAGACCTCCTTGGATCGATGAGGAGCTGCTGAGGAAAACTCGAAGGAAAAAAGAGGCTTATAAAAGGTGTAAGCAAGGACAGGCGACATGGGAAGAATACAGGGATGTTTTTTGGGAAGCTAGGGACCAGGTTAGGAAAGCTAAGGCCCACTTAGAATTAAACTTGGCTAGGGATGTTAAGGATAACAGGAAGGGATTCTATAGGTACACTGCAAATAAAAGACAGACTAGGGACGATGTGGGCCCTCTCCAGAAGCTATCGGGAGAACTGGGTACCCTGGATTTGGAGAAGCCTGAGGTTCTTAACAACTTCTTTGCCTCGGTCTTCACTGGCAAATGCTCTGACCATACCACCCAAGTCTTGGAAGGCAGACACAGGGACAGTGAGAATGAAGACCCTGGGCTCACTGTAGGAGGGGATCTGGTTCAAAACCATCTTAGGAACCTGAACATATTCAGGTCCATGGGACCTGATGAAATCCATCCATGGGTACTGAAGGAGCTGGCAAGTGAAGTTGATAAGCCCATCATATTTGAAAAATCATGGCAGTCAGGTGAAGTCCCCGACGACTGGAAAAAGGGAAATATAACCCCCATTTTCAAGAAAGGGAAAATGGATGAGCCGGGGAACTACAGACCAGTCAGCCTCACCTCTGTGCCTGGCAAAATCTTGGAGCGGATTCTCCTGGAAGGCATGCTGAGGCACATGAAAAACAACAAGGTGGTTGGTGACAGCCAGCATGGCTTCACTAAGGGGAAATCCTGCCTGACCAATTTGGTGGCCTTCCTTGATTGGGCTACAGAACTGATGGACAGGGGTAGAGCAGTTGATGTCATCTACCTGGACTTGTGCAAAGCGTTTGACACTGTCTCACACGCCATCCTTGTCTCTAATTTGGAGGGACATCAATTTGATAGGTGGACCACTCGGTGGACAAAGAACTGGCTGGATGGCCGCACGCAAAGAGTTGTGGTCAATGGCTCAATGTCCAGCTGGAGACCAGTAATGAGTGGTGTCCCTCAGGGATGGGTGTTGGGACCGGTCTTGTTCAACATCTTTGACAGTTACATGGAGAGTGGGATTGAGTGTGCCCTCAGCAAGTTTGCCAATGACACCAAGCTGTGTGGTTCGGTTGATATGTTGGAGGGAAGGAATGCCATCCAGAGGGACCTTGACACGCTTGTGAGGTGGGCTGATGCCAACCTGATGAAGTTTAACCATGCCAAGTGCAAGGTCCTCCACCTGGGTCAGAGCAATCCCAGGCACAGCTACAGGTTGGGCAGAGAAGAGATTCAGAGCAGCCCTGTGGAGAAGGACTTGGGGGTGTTGGTTGACGAAAAAATGAACATGATCCGGCAGTGTGCACTTGCAGCCCAGAAGGCCAACCAGATCCTGGGCTGCATCAAAAGAAGCGTGACCAGCAGGTCGAGGGAGGTGATCCTGCCCCTCTACTCTGCTCTCCTGAGACCTCACTTGGAGTATTGTGTACAGTTCTGTGTCCTCAACATCAAAAGGACATGGAATCGTTAGAACAAAAGTCCAGAGGAGGGCCACGAGGATGATCAGGGGACTGGAGCACCTCCCGTATGAAGATAGGCTGAGAAAGTTGGGGCTGTTCAGCCTGAAGAAGAGAAGGCTGTGTGGAGACGACATAGCAGCCTTTCAATATCTGAAGGGGGCCTATAGGGATGGTATGGAGGGACACTTCATTAGGGACTGTAGTGAGAGGACAAGGGGTAACGGGTTCAAACTTAAACAGGGGGAGTTTAGATCGGATATGAGGAAGAAATTCTTTGCTGTAAGGGTGGTGAGGCACTGGAATGGTTTTCCCAGGGAAGCTCTGAATGCTCCATCCCTGCTGGTGTTGAAGGCCGGGTTGGACATAGGCTTGGGTGGAATGGTTTAGTGGGAGGTGTCCCTGCCCATGGCAGGTGGGTTGGAACTAGATGATCTTAAGGTCCTTTCCAACCGTAACTATTCTATGATGCTATCATATAGTAAGGGTAAATTGAAAATAAAAAAGTAAATAATTGGAAAATAAAGTTTAAAGTTAATTTTAGTAAATATATTTTATATAAATTATATGTTTCTATATAAATTAAGTAAAAGTAAATCCCAACATGTGGTTTAAAAGTATAAATAACGACTGATTTTCAGTATTGCTGATTAGCTGTAATTCTTAGAGGATTTTAGTAGATCTGCTAGAAACTTCTGAAACAGTAGGCTTGTAAATTCATTGTCTGTGCAACCTGTTATGAGCCTAAACGCAACTAATACCAATAATACAGCATTCAATGATACTACAAACTAAAAGACTCCTCCCTTAGAGAGCAGGTGAAATGAGTTCTTGAGCCTGTAAGAAATATTCAAAAGGGAAACAAATAGTTCGTGAGCAAAAGACAGAAGGAAATGAGTCTGACACCTTGAAGTTACAAAGAGACATATTTGTACCAAAAAGGCTTCCTAAAGTTTATACCTAGCAAGCACCAGCACCTCTTCATTCGCATTTAGGTCATTGCTCAGCCACTCCACATGGTCCCCAGTAAGAACAAAAACATACTTCTAGAGAGGCTGTGGGGACACACAGTTGAGAGGGGTCATTTGACAGCTGAATCCAATCCCAGCAATCATGACAAATTTGCACAGTCTGTTCCAGAAGAGCTCACAATACATCTATGCTCTGCATATTCAGACCCCAGAGATTGTAGAAAACACATTATGACAAGTTTAAGATCCACAAGAAAGGCAAACTTCAACACATTATTGGAGGACAGAAGAAAAAAAAAAAAAAAAAGATCAAGACCATCACTAAAATTCTAGAGCAATATGGAAAGAAGGAACTTGGTATGTCTGCTCCACAGACACATTTAGAACACATTTGCTAAATAATATTAGGCACAGGAGCAATGGTTTGTGCTATACAATCCATGATAATTTGCAATAAAGTATTTCTGACTGTAGCATTTTCTCACAAATTAATTGTAACTCAATTTTTCAGCTATTGAACATTTCCTTAGTTACAAGAGAAACAGAATTACGTTAATTCTTACAAGTGATTCAAAATTCCCCATGACTGACTACTATCTCTAAAAATAAGGAAAAATATGGAGGTGGATTTCATATAATCCATGTAATTCAAATAAACCAAGTAATTCATATAACAAATGATACATCAAAATCACACAGAAGGATTTATTACCTCCCTTGCAATTTACATACATTAACAGAAGAATTTTTGCAGACTATTTTAAAATTCCTGATGATTTCACAGATGTTGCAAACCCAGGGCAATACAAGTTTAGAGATACTGGATGAACTTTACTATGAAGTCAAATAGGTGAACAGATGAATGGTTATAGAAAAGGAGGAGCTTGCAAGATCTCCTTCCAGGAGACAGGATAAATCCATTCTGTTTCTTAACAGACTTACCAGAATCTTATATTGAAATTGTCTGAAAAAATGTATTTATGTTTTTTTCTGACAAGCTCTACTCTTAATCTTTAATTTTTTTTATGAGATGGAATTATATTGTAGACTTGCCTAAATTCCCTAAGTTACATACCTATTTTTGTAAAAACCTGGGGGTTGTTTTGCAGTTACTTGAATAACTGGATCAATAGTTTTTGATTGGTCGACACATACTTTATACTCCCGCCTACCCCATCTTCTTGAATGGTTTACAGAAATTTATGTTCAGAAAGAACAAGCATTCATTTTCCAACATGCCATGTAAAACACCTTGTAAATGTTCTTATTAGATGTCATTACCCGCATTTTCTGCAAATGTGTTAAAATACAATATTTGTAATAGATTTTTACATTTACAAAAATACATCACTACACAATGTCTACATTATTTTACACAACAGAGTAGTTTTAGCATTGCCAGAGATGAATGTAAAATTCCCTACACCACCCACAGCAATGTGACAGTATAATTAGAGAGACACCACTAGCAGTGTCGAAAAGATACTCACTTGCTATGCCTATCTAATTACTAGCTTGCATAATATGACTGTGTTAGCAGTGCTGCCAACTGGTGTCATTATGGCAAAATGACAACACCATAGTGTGGACAACTAGCCTCAAACGCCTTATTTTATGTACACCAAGGAATAGCCATCACTAATGGTAATTTCTGTTAATTCAGTCTAGATTTGAATTTGTTACATAAAAAAGCAGTAATGGCCATGTACTCTGACTGATGCTTCTAAAACATGTATTCCTCTGTTAAGTACTGGGCATGCTGAAAATCAGCACTGCACCGGTTTATTAGTACCACATGAAGTTTTGATGTTTTCAGGTTTTTTTCCTTCACTTTTCTTGCTTAATATACATTTCCATGCTGCCTAAACATACAGTTCTTCATCTCCCTGCGTGAAAGCACACTTCTGGCTTCGTAAGTATTTTTCCACCACTTTCTTTCCTCTACATGAAGTAAGAGTCAGTGATTCACAGGTTAGGTCTACAAAATAGCCTTGGTTACTTTTGGAATAAGTAAATAATCCTGTCTGTGAGTCTTGTGTTCCTATTGGCAGTGCCTGAACTAATACTTTCAAAACTCTCTCCAGACTAAACAGCTAAGTGTCCACATTCATTATCGGACCCCAGCACCTCTGTGCTGTGAGACATCATCTAAAAGAATCCCTTAATCTGCAAAAGAGTAAATGGGTATGCCTTTGGGCTGGATATGTATTAAGTGTTATGAGAAGGAAATTGCTTAATAACCAAGAAACAGGAAAAGCAAGTCTGTACGCCTGAGAATAGATAGGAAGGATTTAGCAGCAAAAACTGAACTGAAACATCAGTTCTCTGCCTACAAATGCAGTGGATAAAAAAAAATATTTTTTTTTTAAGATGACTTAATAAATAAATTACTTCAACTCATTAGGAACTACTACTGAAAAAGTGAGCTCACTGGCATTCTTAACTGAGTAGGAGCTGAGCCACATATGAAATAAAATCACCACTCACAACTAGTGCTCCTGGGAGACGTCTTCAGTCCCAGACTTGAGAAGAGTATCTGCCATTCTTTGAAAGCCCACAGGACAAATACAAATAATGACTTAAAAAAAAAATTGCAAAAAATAATAAACTTTCAAAAATATCCTTCCTTCTCTCCATCTCAAAAAAGAAAAATACTTTATCCTACTGACCACGGCTCACATGTTTAAAATCTGGTGCAATTTTAAATTTACAAAAGTTTTTTCTGCTCAATCCTGCAAGTCAATGTGCTTGCCCTTTCATTGTTTAGTTCCACAGAACCTCTTGTCCTTTGCTTTCTTTAATGATTTCAAAGGTAGCGTAGAGTTTCAGTTTTCTGACTGCCTCTCTGATACATGTAGAGAATAGGATAGCTTCTAATTAAAGCCAATTGTAGTATGAAGCCTGACCTGCAAGGTCACCCCAGCAGATACATCATTCCTACATTGTGTCATGGCAGTTATGCTTCCGTATATGAACAGCTTTCATGAACTTACATTTTGTAATGGTATTGGATAAAGTAAATATTTGGATACAACAATTAGAAGTAGCTGCAGCTAGCTATAAATACAAATTTCTGAATCATACAATGCATATCCAAAAAGGTATGACACACAGTGTTTGTAGTTATGTGATGGCAGAGTTCCCAAGCACCTCTGAGTATAGGGTAGGATGTGTGTGAAATTCTCGCCTCCCACTATCCTGTCTTACACTTTCACTCCAAAACTTACAGGAAAAGCAAGAATCTAAGTACGGCAATAGTGAAGTGATCAAAGCACATACAAGTCTATAAACATTTTTCAGGAAAAAAGGATTAACAAAGAGAACCCTAAAAGTAAAGTAAATTTAAATAAAATAGTTACAATTCAAGCTGAACTAGTTCAGCTGAAGGAAGGTAATAAAAACCAAATAAAACCAAAACAAACCCAAACAAAACTAACAAACAATAATCCACATAAACAAATGGAAAAGAAAACCTCGCTCTTGTTATGCATAAGGTAGCCCATATTCACACGCCTATTAAACAAGGTACCATTACGGAGATCAGAACACTTGCTCATCTTTCAGCTCAGGTCTTTCTGAAAACAATGTAAGAGTGCAGAGCCTCAGGGGTCTTCTGAGAGACACAGTTGCACTAGAGTTCCCCTTCCCTGGGATGCTGAAGAGCGTCGAGTACTTTGCACTGGTCTTCTGTGAGATACCAGTAAACTCACTTCATCCTTCTCTTCCCCTTCTTGGTCTTTACTTGTTTATAAAGACAAGGGAGAATGCCTGGGTTATTCATTCATCCTGTCCCTTCCAGTATAATCCACATAGAATCTTTTTAGTCACACAGGGAATTAATTTGGTAGCACTGCATAGCTGTGAAGGTATGGACAATATCCCTCACTACTGTCACCCTCGTATTGGTTTGTTGCATAAAATTCAGCAAAGCAGGAGGAATTTCTCTAATGCTAGATAATGCCAATATGTGAATAGCAGACGTTTTCGGGGCTGTTTTTGTAAAATAAACCTATCAATCCTGTACCTCTAACTGACTCTGTGAGATGGCACCAATTCACTCACTGCATTAAAAGAGAACACTGGTGTGCTAATAACAAATTAACATATAAATATCAGTTAGATGATAAGAGATTAACATAAAGAAGAATTGCAAAAATCTGGGATACACAAAAATTTGCATTGTGTTGTCAAATTTCAAGATCACATTAAAATGTAATATTAAAATTAAAGCGGCACACAGTATCATTGTATGCCAGCTTTCTTTTTACCTTGCAGTAAAGCATCAGCGCCCAGTATTCTTGAATGGTACGCTGTGGTGACTGTCAGGGATAGAATAGGAAGTTCACACAGATTTAGCTCTAGCTAGTGTGAGAAATCTGTATTTTTCTTCTTTTACGAAAGCAAGCAGAAATGAAGAATAAAAGAAAAGGATTACCCTGTCATAGGAAGAAGATAACTTACTCACTTTTTATTTCACTTTAATGTGCAAATCAATCCTCATGCTCTTATTTGCCAGTTTCCACTATATTAGTCACCCTGGAACAGCTGTGAGCTCTCCTGCTGCTCCACCTGGCATTGGCTTAGGATGAAATGAGGTCATCTGTCAAATAATATTTGAGAACTAAATTGATGGAGGTCTTCCAAGGGGTAGAACTACTTGCTAGTTGTGTAGGTAAATTACAGTGAAACAATATAAGGCTCATTAGTTTGTTAATGAAGATTTTAAATAAACTGTACACATTCAAGGTCATTTTGGGACTTCTTTTCTAGATGCTGCTCCAGCTCTCAGAGAAGATACAATTTTAGGAATAAGGAATGATTTTTTTTCAGGTGACTGAAAGTCTCTGAGGTATATTCTAGTTTAACAGTTCACTCCATAGATTTCAGATATTATTTAGACAAAAAGAGTTTTGAATTTTAAATGGCTTCCAGCAAAGATATTTTTTTTCCTTCACAGTTAAACACACCATTTGGGTTTTCAAAATTACTCAAGTGTTTTTTAGAATTCTCCAGTAATATTATCTGCACATACCTGTAACAAAACTGCAATGCAAAGGAGAAGTAGCCCAGTTCCAAGCACCTTTTTAACTTGTACTCCATCTTGATTCTATGTGATAATTCTTCTGATAGCTTTTACCTTTACCATAAACTCTTACCATTCTTTCACTTTCATTAAGGCATTCTCTTTTCAAATGCAAATAGCCACCCACAATACTGAAATTCTGATGAGACATTTGTATGGGAGTCCTGAAAGCAGGCAATACGATATTGTTTCTTAAGAGCAAATAAGTGCAATTCAGCAAACTCACATGCGTACTGAAGACAAAACTTTTTCTCTAATATTCAGCTAATGTCCTCTCTGACTTTTTAAAAACATGTACAGTAACATTTCAGTGATTTATCACAATAATTTGGAACAATTTAGTGCATGTCTCAGCTAGAACATCAGTTTTGTCATGCCTGAACACTAATTTATTTAGAAATTTTCTCATGCTTAATCAAATTAAGCCCAATGTCAAATAACCTCACTGGATTCAATGACTCACCCACACCTTCTGTGGGAAACAAATAAAACTACTTCCCTTGTCACATAATTCCTTAGCAGTTTTGAAGGCTACTCTCATTTTCAAAGAGGAATATATTTAGGATCTGTACAAATACGAGATCCTTATGTGTGATCTATATATGTAATCTACCTTTAGAGCTAATTTAATAGCCTTTGGATTGGAATAACAGACTATTTACTGCAATTATCCATGTAGCATTACTATAAGTGCAATAAATGGCAAAATTATGAAAACCTGCTTTGTACAACACAGTTACTAAACAAATTAATGGTAAGTTTCACAGAAATAGAGATAACACCTGTGGTTTAAGATTATATGATAGTACTTTTCAAAGGCAGTGGGCACACCTAACTTATTCAACAGATTTACTTTTGCTGGGTGCAGAAGGAATTACAAATGCTCCCAATCTTCCATTTACAGCAAAAGAAGATACAGATGGAGACATCTTCATTTATGTCATGAGAAATTTCTGGGTTTATGAGCCACATTTAGTATATTAGAAAGCATCAAGACTGGTGCAGCTTTCAGTTTTGTACCTTTGCCAGAACAACACTATCATTAAGAACAAGACGCACTCTAGTATAACTCTCCCTGGGTAAAAAAATCCAAACAAACCAGAAATATCAGATCTTCCTCCAATTTTATCATCATGTATGTTCAAACAAAGGTAACAATGTACTGTCTTTGAGCTAAAGATCCTTGAATTGTGGGTGCTTCATGAAGTAGCTGATTTTTATTCCCATTTCACTTCATATTGCATGAACTCATGCACATATCCACTCAGACCAGTCCAGTGCCATTTTCCTATCATCTAAAAGAAAAATGATAATTCATTGTTTTCCTGCATATTTAAAAAATAATAAAACCTCCTACCTTTTTAGTCTTAAACTTCTGTGCAAATTAAAGACAGGCAATCACTTGAGTACTTAATTTAACAATCTATAAATACTTCCAGAAAGCTTTGCCTGCTGTTTATTTCTGAAACTTGGAATACCTTGTTTATGAACTTTCATAAGGCTCTGTCTTCTCTTACCAAAAATGTTAGTAAAGCTACCTGTTTTGCAAAGAAACTGGACCAATATCTATGTTCCCCTTTCCCCAGATGTTTGCATTCTAACGGATTTTCAGAGTTAATCTGATTTTTACAATATAACCCTCCAAAGGGAAAAACATCTCTTTGACAAGATATATTTCCCCCTTTTCTGCATGTCCTAGGTTCAGCTGTAACAGTCATTTTTCTCCTTCTTAGTAGCTGGTGCAATGCTGTGTTTCAGCTTCAGTCTGAGAAACAATGCTGATAATACACTGATGTTTTAGTTGTTGCTGAGTAGCGCTTACCCTGATCAAGGACTTTTCAGTCTCTCATGCCCTGCCAGTGAGGATGGGCACAAGAAGCTGGGAGGAAGCAGAGACAGGACACCTGACTCAAATTAGCTAAAGGGGTATTCCATACCACAGCACATCATGCCCGGTATATAAACTGGGTGGAGTCACACGGAAGGCCAAGATCACTGCTCAGGTCAGGCTGGGTATCTGTTAGTGGATGGCGAGCAACTTCACTGGGGATCACTTGTGCTTGTTGTTTTTTCCCATTCCCTTTTTCATTTTATATTCTCAGCCCTTGTTATTTCCATTATTATTATTATTATTATTATTATTATTATTAAAGTAGTGGTAGCTTTCTACAACACTGCTGTATGATATTGCTCATTTGTGCAGACAAAAAAGTTAAGTAAACACTGATGGCCTTGTGGGTGAGATTCTTATGAATTTCACATTTTTGTCTTTATGTACTACATAATTTTCCTTAACAAAAAATTGGATAATAGGAAAAAGTTAATATTTAGCTTTTTTTTGCATATGATATTTTGTAACAATACAGGAAAAACCATAGACATTTGCTTTATCAAAGTTGCATAAAGATGTAGGTGTTTGCATATTTTTGACTTGTCCACATACCAAGAAATGCAGAGAAAGTGAGAAAATAAAATACAGGTACCTTTGCTATGGTACAATAGCTGCAGATTTCTACGGACATTATGACTACAGGCTAAATAAAAATTATGCTTGGGAGCTGACATTACTCAGTATCCACAACTTTCCAGTGATAAGCATAAGGCAAGAAAATGTTGCCTCTTATAATTACTTTATCAAGACATACATGTACATATTTCAGCCTTTATCTATATAAGCAAACTAGTCTCATTTTAGTCTCAGAATTCTTAGAATAGAATCATAGAATAGTTAGGGTTGGAAAGGACCTGAAGATCATCAAATTCCAAACCCCTTGCCGTGGGCAGGGACACCTCACACTAAAACAATGTCACTCAAGGCTATGTCCAACCTGGTCTTGAACACCGCCAGGGATGGAGCATTCACAACTTCCCTGGGCAGCCCATTCCAGTGCCTCACCACCCTTACAGTAAAGAATTTCTGCCTTATATCCAATCTAAACTTCCCCTGTTTAAGTTTGAACCCGTTACCCCTTGTCCTCTCACTACAGTCCCTCATGAAGAGTCCCTCCCCAGCATCCCTATAGGCCCCCTTCAGATATTGGAAGGCTGCTATGAGGTCTCCACACAGCCTTCTCTTCTCCAGGCTGAACAGCCCCAACTTTCTCAGCCTATCTTCATACGGGAGGTGCTCCAGTCCCCTGATCATCCTCATGGCCCTCCTTTGGACTTGTTCCAACAGTTCCATGTCCTTTTTATGTTGAGGACACCAGAACTGCACACAGTACTCCAAGTGAGGTCTCAGGAGAGCAGAGTAGAGCGGCAGGATCACCTCCCTCGACCTGCTGGTCACACTCCTTTTGATGCAGCCCAGGATACGATAATCTAAAATCTAAAATAAGTAAATCTAAAATGATCAAAAAATATGAATTTATTATACAATTGTTTCAGCCTATGATGCAACAGATGTTCTTTGCTTTGTTCTTTACATAAGCATTAATGAAAATTCAGTGCACCAAAGAAGACTGGTTGGCTCAGGGAACAGTCAATGAGAAGTGGATACTTTCATCATTAGGTCATCAATTAGAATCTAATTTGGCTTGATACGCTTAATTACTGCACCATTACTGCTATTGGTCTTGTTTGGTAATGTGAGCTGCAAAGCTGTCCATGAGATACCAGCATATCCTGACCTTGCATACATTGTTTGAAGCAAATAAAATATGTTGTGCCAAGAATTTGGGAACAAATGAAGAAAGTGCAACCCACAAACCTGTAAGGGCATCTCTCTCATTCTCTGAAGATCCAGAAAAACCCTTTAATTATTTACTTATGCCTGCCTCCTTGTAAAGCATTTTATAATTCTTATTAAACTGTTAAGGATGGGGAGAGGAAGAAAGAAACTGTACTAATATCCTGAGTGTTTTAAACATAATTTAAAGTGCATGCTCCTGAAGAAACATATTAGATTCACATATGGATTAATTAATCTAAATAAAACTACATTCATTGTGAGGAAAAAAAAAAAAAAAACCAAAAAACCAAAAAACCCCAAACACCAATAAACAAAAACCCAAAAGACATTTGTAAAGGAACTATAGCAGTAAGGACTTAACTATGCATAGTGTGAAAAACTATAGAGTTTTTCAGATTGTTCCTAGCCATATAAACCTGTTTAATTCTGGAATCCATTTAAACTTGCTGGTACTAGCTTTAATGATGTTTTTATAGGCAACAACTATCACAAAAACAAGTGCAAAACAGTAAGCAGATGACACTGATGAGGCAGGATCAGTATTGTGTTATGGTCCTAATGCAGTATATAGAGAGTTGAAAATTGTTACTAGAATTACTGTCAGAATAAAAATTGAGAAAACAAAATTCAGTAAGGTTCAAGTGATGAAAGAGCATACGCTGAACACCAGCAAAGACAAGATGGATATAATCAGAATGACAGATAACAAGTAAGTTTGCAGTGCAGGATTACAGGAAAGGAGATCAATTTAAGTTCACAGCAAGTACGCACTACTGTTGATCATCATAAACAAATTTTTTATAGAAGCAATGAACAGTGAGAGTACGATGTAATCTACAACATTTTTAGATGTAGGAACACCAGTAATGTACTGATTATTGTAAATCATAGAATCATAGAATAGTTAGGGTTGGAAAGGACCTTAAGAGCATCTAGTTCCAACCCCCATGCCAGGGGCAGGGACACCTCACACTAAACCATGCCACCCAAGGCTATGTCCAATCCACCCTTGAACACTGCCAGCAATGGAGCATTCACAACTTCCCTGGGCAACCCATTCCAGTGCCTCACCACCTTTACAGTAAAGAATTTCTTCCTCCTTATATACAATCTAAAATTCTCCGGTTTAAGTTTGAACCTGTTATCCCTTGTCCTATCACTACAGTTCCTCATGAAGAGTCCCTCCCCAGCATTCCTATAGGTCCCCTTCAGATATTGGAAGGATGCTATGTCGTCTCCACGCAGCCTTCTCTTCTTCAGGCTGAACAGCCCCAACTTTCTCAGCCTATCTTCATACGGGAGTGCTCCAGTTCCCTGATCATCCTCAAGGCCCTCCTTAGGACTTGTTCCAGCAGTTCCATGTCCTTTTTATGCTGAGGACACCAGAAGTGCACACAATACTCCAAGTGAGGTCTCACAAGATCACAGTAGAGGGGCAGGATCACCTCCCTCAAACTGCTGGACACACTCCTTTTGATGCAGCCCAGGATATGGTTGGCTTTCTGGGCTGCAAGCTCACACTGCCGGCTCATGTTCATTTTCTCATCAACCAACACCCCCAAGTCCTTCTCCACAGGGCTGCTCTGAATCTCTTCTCTGTCCAACCTGTAGCTCTGCCTGGGATTGCTCTGACCCAGGTGGAGGACCCTGCACTTAGCATGGTTAAACTTCATCAGGTTGGCATCAGCCCACCTCACAAGCGTGTCAAGGTCCCTCTGGATGGCATTCCTTCTCTCCAACGTATCAACCGAACCACCCAGCTTGGTGTCATTGGCAAACTAGCTGAGGGCACACTCAATCCCACTCTCCATGTCACCGACAAAGATGTTGAACAAGACCGGTCCCAACTTTTTCTTCATTTCTTCCTTGAGTAAAGATGAGCCCATATTCCTATCCTCTCCTGACAAGGCTGGGACAGATTTTCTAACAAGATGCAGAGAGTTCATCTGCTCCCCTTCCTCTTTCAAGAATAAGGGAAAACAAAAGTAAAGGCAGAAAAAGAGAAGAAAAGGAATAAAATTACTTAGTCTCACATGTTACACTGACTTCCTTTGGGAGAAAATTCTTCCTTTTAGAGGGAGTTCACCAGTACAATAATTAAACAGCACTCAACATCTGTTAAAATACTGTGTCATAATCCAGCCCATCAGAGTTTTTAAGAATGAGAAAAGTTTGCCCCTTCATTAAAACCATAGGCCAACTCTCCCCTAGATTCCTTGTCCTCTGAAGAGTGTTTACCCTACGTGTAAGAACTCTGGTATGCTTTGATGACATGATAAATCACACTACTTTAGACCATATTATCTCTTGATGCATTACTGTCTGTAGCAAGATCTTTATCTCCTGTCACAAAGAACTGAAGCTAGAAGAAATTAAATAAAACTGCGGAAAATAAAGTAAGTTAAATAACACAGAAAACTGTCTGATAATGGGCTTTGCTATGACTACCAAACAATTTCCTAAAGAAAGTCACAGTAACCTAGTTGTTCAAAGAATGTAAAAATAAATGACACTTCAAAACAGAATCATCTATCTGCAAGCACAGTATGCTGGACTGCCTGGTCTATTCCACTGGCAGTTCCAAGAACATAAAATTCCAAGAATTTAATTAAAAGTAACTGACAGCTACTAGCAGATTTGCAATATACTAGGTGTTGTAACTAAATAATGAAGATAAAAGATATGAGGCTGCCTACAGACACCCTTATAATAAAGTAAGGGAAAAACGGAACTATTTGTTCAAGATCTTAAAAGTCAGTGCTAACCCCAGAATTCCAAATCCATTCTGTCTTGACGACAAGTGTCTCTTCATCACCTTTTTCCAGTTGTTAGACTAATTCTGTTGTAAGAAGTCAGCTTTAATAGAAAGAAGATACTAAACACTGGGAGAAAGAAGAAGAATTACTATCTATCACAAGGCTTTGAAAATACACCAGAAACTATGATGCATGCCATAATAGTATGTTGGGTTTTAGGCTATCTGAAAATGTTATGGAAGTTATAAAAAAAAAAAAAAGAAAAAAAATAAAGATTTAGCATGCTCAAATATTCACGGTTTAGCAAAACCTGCCCAATATAGTAGAATGTCACCCCAACCAGCACTGAAATAAAATAAAAAAAAAAAGTAATTGAGTAAGCTAGCAGGGGTATATTTATGCATTAGATACAGTTAGCAATTGTTCAGGCCCAACCTAAGAAAATCTACTATCCATAGGGGTTAACAAGTAATGGGATGTTTTGACCTTGGAAAAAAGCAGAGATATGGGCAAACTCATAATTTCTTATTACAGCAAAGGTATCTGATGCCACAAGTAGAATTTTACCTCCAACAACAAATATTCTCAAGTCATTCAGGTAGGCTTCTTTTCATAGAATACCTGGTTAGAAGAGACCTCAAGGATCTTCTGGTCCAACTTATTTAGGCATGGTTTCTAGGCACTAGGATTCACCTTGTGCTAGATTTATTTACAAGACAAAGGAGATGACCTTACAATTGTTTTTTAAGAGTTGTGAATATAATTGTCTAAATATACTGAGGAATAAAAATTAAAAAAAAAAAATCAACCTTGCAATTTAAACCAGGGTGAAAATACAAAGAGTAGTATATTGTGTTCCTAATATATTCTTCTATCTCTCATAAAGGTAGACTTTCATTGCCTAATTGATCTTACTGTTAAGAGCTTATTCCTGAATGTGCAACATCTGCAGAGCCAAATGGGTAATTTTTTGTCTTTATCTTTTCTAGCACTTTCTTCTATTGTTGAAAAATAGTGAGATTTCATGTGTTTAAGAAAGTTGCATGTGAAATTCTAAAAGAACTCTTGCTCTCCAACGTGATAAAGCAGTTTCAGATATAAAATACCCTTCAAGGAATATTCTGTATCGAGATCAGCATTTAAATCTAAGAACTACAAATTCTTTATCTTTTCTTTTGTGGATCATCCAGCAAAGTGTTTACTATTTATACTCTAGCACCTGTGAGAAAGAAAATATCTTCTCTTCTGAACTCAGTATGTTTCTGAAGAGGATACACACCTATAAATGCATATCTTCCTGTTACTGATTTTTCTGTTCCTTAAAGAATGAGTATGCTACCTTAGGCAATTTATTCAGGGTGCTGAATTCTCCATTGCTTGAAATCTTTACAGCAGATCTGGGCATATTCTTCAAAATACAAGTTCTACCTCAAACAAAAAAATTAGGATTTTGACACAGAAACTGCAGGATGAGATTCTTTCTCCTGTACCATACAGGAAATCAAATTATATGACTCATATTGTCCCTTCTGATCTTGAAAACTGACTCTCTACATGCTAATAAATGCTAAGCACAGACTAGTTTGTTACTTGCCCTTATAGGCTTACAAATATTTTTCTCATAAATATTCAGTGCCAAAATACTGGCACCTATTCAAATATATATATGGTATTTGTGTCCAAGGATAAAGTGTTGTGCAAAAAGATTACTCTTACATTGTGACTCAGCTCTTGACATCCTGTGAAACATATCAATGAAGATGAAAGGAAGTAAGCACTTTGTTCCACTGACTCAAAGATCACTTTTAAATTCCACCTGCAATAATCCAATAAACAATGTACTACAGCAAAAGATTTTTTTTCCCTTATACTAGCATTAACATTTCAACTGAGCACATGATGGAGAAATGTGAAACGAAATAATTTTTGCTTTCAATACCATACTGGAAGTAAGTGCTGTATTATGTAAAATTAATATGCTCTTTCTTTTAAGATTTCTGATCCGTATAGATAAAGCATTTTATTTCTGGACCACCATAGATTACTGACTCTTTTTAAACTCATCTTAAAAAACCAAAAGCTTTTTATGTGATCATTGGTATGACTGGTAATTCTGGACAAGATAGATCCAAAAGGAATTAAATCATAGTTTAAGAAAAAAAAGTATTCTTGTTCGACTTTTTTAGTTTGTCTTTCCTAAACAATTACTCTTCTCATATCTGTATGACACCCTGCATTTCATTGATATATTTCAAAACCTGAATTTAATTTGAGAAATATATCAAGCAAACTAGTAACTTTCTTATCATAGTAAAAGTACACTGCAAAACTACTGTACAGTGGATGTTAACTAACACGATAGGACTATTAAATCCCCATCATAATACAATGTAAAAATCACTATTATTATAGAAATTCCACACCATCATCATAGAGGACTGTTCTTCACAGAGTCCACATAACTCGACTGCAGCTAGCAGAGTTTGGGAAACAGTAAGGTTTTTTTACTTGAAAAGGCAAGTAAAACCACATTTATTAAAACCTTGAACTATTTCAATCTTGGGATTCTGAAATTGAACACTAAATTCTGATAATTTTACAGCAATGTTAAACAAGTTTTAATTTCATTTGGCTTATAAATGTCCTAGACATACAAGTGTATTTCAGAAGTAGATTATAAACTCTGCACATCTGACAATTTGCATAGTAAGATACAAAGGTGTCCTTGGTTCAGCAGTAGCAGTCATTTTTTCTCCTTAGTAGTTGGTGCAGTGCTGTGGTTTTTTTACTTTTGGCCTGGGAACAGCACTGATAACACCAATGGTTTTAGCTGCTGCTCAGAAATGTTTACTCTGACCAAGGACTTTCTGAGTCTCATGCACTGCCAGGGAGGAGGGAAAGCCGGGAGGAAGCACAGACAGGACACTTGACCCAAACTAACCAAAGAGGTATTCCATACCACAGCACATCATGCCTACTATATAAACTGGGGGCAATTACCCGGGGGGGGGCTAGATCACTGCTTGGTCAGGTTGGGTATCGGTTGGCAGGTGGTGAGTGTTTGAATTCTCTCCCCTTGTTATTTCCCTTATAATTAATATTATTGGTGGTAGCAGAAGTGGTTTTGTGTTATACCTTAATTACTGGACTGCTCTTAACCTGTGGGAGTCAGATTCTTTCGATTCTCCTCCCCATCCCTCCGGGAGCCGGGGAAAGGAAGAGGGGGAGTGAGAGAGCAACTGCGCGGTCCTGACTTACAGCTGGGTTTAAACCACAGCAGATTTTTTGGCGCATAATGTGGGACACAAAGGGTTGAGATAACAACAGATCTGTCCAGAGTGTGTCTAATTGTATTTGTGATGAGTATTCATTGTTTCAGATTAATAGTCACTCGTCACAATGCTGATTTATCGGCTCTCAAAGTTGTTGCTCTTGATTCTCACAGTTTCAGCATGTTGTACCTTACTTATAGCAGGTATTTGCTGTGTTAGTGTTTACCGGCTGTGGACCTTGGGCGAAGGTTCTTGTTTCATTGCACTTTATGGTAATGACTTGTAATACAGTAGAGTCATTGATCATGAAATTGATCTGGCTTGCGTTCCCAGTGTGGTCACCACCTCTTTACTTTGGGATGTATATAATAGAAGTGTTTAGCAATTACACATCTATTTCCCACTCCTTGGGTTGTCAACCCATGAAGGAGACATTCCCTTACATTCTCAGCTTCCCCACCAGACCGTTTACAGCATCATCAGAAAGTTCTGAAGGTTCTGAATGGCCTTCGGGTACCCTTGATATGCCTGCTGATTGGGATGGGTATCACCATGCTGGCAAGCATACAGAGAGTGTTTTACCCATGACCATTTCATCTGATCTCAAGAGTTAAGCAAAGTTGGGTTTGGGCCTTGTCTAAGGTCAGACAACAATATAGAAGGACCAAGAGATTTTCCCCGAGGTTGGACAGCCATGAGTGGCAGGGTCTGTGGGATAGTACAGGCAAGTATCTAGGTGAGTGGGCCTCTCCAGTGCGTTGGAACATCATCACTGAACAACTGCAAAACCCAGGAAAACTAGTAAAACATTTAAACAAGGTGTGTTGTCATTCTGATCATACCAGAGAGGGACAAATCATGGCAACGTGCTGCATCTTGGCCTATGCTTACAGAGCCCTGTCCAACACCATCCAGCACCTTCAAAGGGAAAAAAATGCCCCTGGATCTCATGGCAAAGGAACAGACAAGGCAGCTACACCAGCCCCAGAGACAAGTAAAGAAGCTACTCAGACTTCAACCACAACAGTGCACTGGCAGCAATATTACACCAACCAAGACTCCCTGATTCCCATCCATAAGCTGATCCGCTGACTGAAGAGCCACATAGACAGTAGGACCCACTCATCCTTTAATAGCCCCATATGCCCAGTGCAAAAGTCTAACGGAGAGTGGAGACTAATGGTAGACTATCATGGCCTGAATGAAGTCACACCACCCTTGAGTACTGCTGTACCAGACATGCTAGAACTTCAGTATGAACTGGAGTCAAAGGCAGCCAAGTGGTATGACACAATTGATATTGACAATGCATTTTTCTCAATACCTCTGGCAGCAGAGTGCAGGCCCCAGTTCGCTTTTACTTGGAGGGGAGTCCAGTACATTTCGAACCAACTGCCCCAGGGGTAGAAACACAGCCTTACCATCTGCCATGGACTTATTCAGACTGCACTGGAACAGGGGCAAGCTCTAGAACACGTGCAATACATTGATGACATAATCGTGTGGGGCAAAACAGCAGAAAAAGTCTTTGAGAAAGGGAGGAAAATAATCCAAATGCTGCTGAAAGCCGGTTTTGCCATAAAAAGGAGCAAGGTCAAGGGACCTGCACAGGAGATTCAATTTTTGGGAATAAAATGGCAAGATAGATGTCGCCAGATCCCCACAGATGTGATGAACAAGATAACAGCAATGTCTCCACCAACTAATAAGAAAGAAACTCAAGCTTTCTTGGCTGCTGTGGGGTTCTGGAGAATGGACATCCCGAATTACAGTTTGATTGTAAGCCCTCTCTATCAGGTGACCAGGAAGAAAAATGATTTCAAGTGGGGCCCTGAGCAACAACAAGCCTTTGAGCAAATTAAACGAGAGACAGTTCATGCAGTAGCCCTCGGACCAGTCCAGACCAGGCCAGATGTAAAAAATGTACTCTACACCGCAGCTGGGGAGAATGGTCCTACCTGGAGCCTCTGACAGAACGCTCCAGGGGAGACTTGAGGTTGACCCCTCGGCTTTTGGAGTCAGGGATACAGAGGATTCAAGGCCAGCTATACCCCAACTGAAAAAACAGATACTGGCAGCCTATGAAGGGGTTCGAGCTGCTTCAGAAGTGACTGCCACTGAAGCACAGCTCCTCCTGGCACCCCCATTGACCGTGCTGGGCTGGATGTTCAAAGGCAGGGTCTCCTCTACACGTCATGCAACCGATGCTACATGGAGTAAATAGGCTGCACTAATTACACAATGAGCTCAAATAGGAAATCCCAGTTGTCCAGGAATTCTAGAAGTCATCCTGGACTGGCCAGAGTGCAAAGATTTTGGAACGTCACCAGAGAAGGAGAAGGTGAGGTGTGCTGAAGAGGCCCCACCATATAATGAACTGTCAGAACGTGAAAAGCATTATGCCTTATTTACTGATGGGTCCTGCCGTATTCTGGAAAAGCATCAGAGATAGAAGCAGCTCTATGGAGTCCTCGATGACAAGTTGCAGAAACTGCTGAAGGAAAGGGTGAATCGAGTCAGTTTGCCGAGGTGAAAGCCATCCAGCTGGCCTTGGACATTGCTGAATGAGAAAAGTGGACAGTACTTTATCTCTATACTGTCTCATGGATGGTGGCAAATGCCCTGTGGAGGTGGTTGCAGCAATGGAAGCAGAGCAACTGGCAACGCAGAGGTAAACTCCTCTGGGCTGCTTCACTGTGGCAAGATATCGCTGCCCGGGTGCAGAACCGGGTGGTGAAGGTACGCCAGGTAGATGCTCATGTACTCAAGAGTCGGGCCACGGAGGAACACCAGAACAACCAACAAGTGGATAAAGCTGCTAAAATTGAAGTGGCTCAGATGGACTTACATTGGCAGCATAAGGGTGAATTATTTTCAGACTCGTGGGCCCATAGCACTTGAGGCCATCAGGGCAGAGATGCAACATATAGATGGGCTTGTGATCAAGGGGTGGGCTTAACAATGGACACTATTGCCCAGGTTATTCATGACTGTGAAATATGTGCTGCAACTAAGCAAGCTAAATGGTTCAAGCCTCTTTGGTATGGAGGACAATGGCTGAAGTACAAATATGGGGAGGCCTGGCAGATTGATTATATCACACTCCCACCAACCCGCCAAGGCAAGTGCCATGTGCTTACCATGGTGGAAGCATCCGCTGGATGGCTGGAAACATACACTGTGCCCCACGCCACTGCCCGGAACATTGTCCTGGGCCTTGAAAAACAGATTTTGTGGTGACATGGCACCCCAGAGAGAACTGAGTCACACAATGGGACTCATTTATGGAACAACTTTATAGACAGAGTTCCTGTGGTGCACATAAAGAATTTGCTGTGGAAGGCAGTCTGGGTTATTCCTGCTTCAGGTAAAGGCGCTCGTGGGATTGCTTTTGCTCAGGGACCTGGATATACTTGGTGGGTAATAGGGGAAGATAGGAAAGAAAGAATCATAGAATCAACAAGGTTGGAAAAGACCTTTAAGATCATCAAAAGTCCAGCCATAACCCCAGAACTGCCAAGACCACCACTAAAGCATATCTCTGACGGCCTGATCCAGACCCTTTTTAACATGGGGAAGTCTGATGTACACCTCAACGGGATTTGATTTTAGGGGAAAACAGCCAATGAACTCAATTGTATGCTGTTGCCTGCTATGAAGCTCTTTTGTAGCCCACCACCTAGATGTCTTCAGGTCAGCAGCGGCTGGCCCTGACCTCCCTCTGACCATAACCCCAATACAGAATGAACTTTGATGAAACCAGATGAGTTCTGCGGTAAAGGAATGATCAGCATCAGCAGGCAACGATGCAACACTGCATACAGCCTCTCCTGCTCTGAAAGTCTGTTACAAGAGATGGAGCCCAACATCATAGACCGGGTGGACTCAGCAGCTTTATAGGGATTGGTCCATGCACTAAGAGATGACCTCTCTCTCTGTGTGGATGTATACGTATATATGTATGTATAAGAGTGATGGCATACTGAAAATGTGGGATCTGAGCATGACATGAATGGTATGGAATAAGGGGTGGATACCGTCCTGGGTTCAGCAGTAGCAGTCTTTTTTGTCCTTCTTAGTAGCTGGTGCAGTGCCGTGGTTTTGACTTTCAGCCTGGGAACAGCGCTGACAACACCAATGTTTTTAGTTGCTGCTCAGCAATGTTTAGTCTGACCAAGGACTTTCTGAGTCTCATGCACTACCAGGGAGGAGGGGAAGCCAGGAGGAAGCAGAGATAGGACACCTGACCCAAACTAACCAAAGAGGTATTCCGTACCACAGCACGTCATGCCCGCTATATAAACTGGGGGCAGTTACCCAGAAGGGCTAGATCACTGCTCAGTCAAGCTGGGTATTAGTCGGTGGGTGGTGAGCAGTTGTAGTCTCTTCCCTTGTTATTTCCCTTACCATTATTATTACTGGTGGTAGCAGAAGTGGTTTTGTGTTACACCTTAGTTGCTGGACTGCTCTTATCTCAACCCATGGAGTTACATTCTTTCAGTTCTACTCCCCATCCCTCCAAGAGAGGGAGGAGGAAGGTGGGGGAGTAAGCGAATGGCTGCGTGGTTTCTGGGTTGCTGACTGGGTTTAAACCACAACAGTTCTTTTAGGCACCTAATGTAGGGCTTGAAGGGTTGAGATAACAACAGATCTGACCAGAGTGTGTCTAATTGTATTTGTGATAAGCATTCATTTTTTCAGATTAATAGTCACTCCTTACAATGCTGATCTATTGTCAAAGTTGTGGAGAGAAAGAGGGGGAATGAGAGTGCGGCTGCATGGTACTGAGTTACGGCTGGGCTTAAACCACAACAAAAGGCATCACAAAAGTGTGTACCATCTATTAGTTCACAGTAGCTCACACAAAAATCATAAGTTATAGAATAATACACTACTATCAGTGGGGCTCATTTAAATTCAAGCAGGATTATGTTAAAATCTCTGTCACAATATTATTCCATCAGACTATAAAGGCAGTGGAAACGGGAAGCAGGCAAAGAAATGCAGCACTTAATTGCTCAAAACATAGTAAACCTTATATTTTTCACAAATAAAAACTTTAGTTGTCAGCATGTAACATCTTTGAATATTTCCACACAGTTTTATCACTGCTTTTGAAAGATTTTACTTTGGCATAAAAGCATAGTGAGTTTGTTTAATATGGTATTTCATGTTCTTTCCACCTGCTAATAAGATTTGTTATGTTGATATTTTTCCCCCAGTTTTTACTAAAAGCTGTTTAACATTGCTTGATTTCATTGTAGTAAATACTGAATAATATCCATCCTGCAATACATCTTCATAGTTAGAAATACTTGAGCAAAATTCATCTAATACCTTTTGCTAAAACCAGTATCCTCCAGGGCTGAGAAACATTGTCTCACACCAAACCTAACTGGCTTAAAAGCCAGTTGTAAACTGGACTTCTGCATGGTCATTAAATTTCAGTAAGCAAAAGGCCCAGTTGACTGAGTAGCAACAAAAGTAAGGACTATTTAAAAAAGAAATGTAGCTTCCAAATTATAAAAAGTAAAGTTAAAACATTCAGAAGAATATTTAAAAAAGATTGGTTAAAAACACATTTCAACGAAATTTTATCTTTAATGCTTGCATTTCTTTGTTACTTTAGATAACCTTATCCAGCAACTTTTTAAAGTATAATTTACCTTTTCCTTTAACAAAGGTTATAACAACATCTGCCAGCATTAGAGCAGCAATATTTAGACTTTGCTTCATGAAAATTACATGACTTTTCTGAACATAGCTTTTCTTTGTTCATTCCAGCAGACAAAAGAAAAGTTTCTAAGTGAGAGCAGGAAGCTACAAGCACCTGCTAGGAGATAAACAGATTCCAGCATTTATTAATATTCTGATTTTTTCAGTGCTTGGTGTCTATCATGCTGAACACACCCACATTTTACAATTTCAGACTTCAGCTTTTTGAAAAGGTAGGATTATATAGGCAAACCTATATCCAGTATACAGTTACAGTTTAGTTCTTAGATAAGAAGCTTTCACTTTTTCTCAACTTTAATTACTTCAGTATTAATTCAGTGTCTCTAACGCACTCCTTATGGAAAGTATTTGCTCATTCCTCATTCACTTGGTGTTCATATTCATTAGGTATTGTTACCACGTGCTTAACTTTTCCCTATTGCTCTACAGAAAATTAAACCAAGTTATGAATTATGAAACTGTAAAATGTATACACATATATTTCAAATCAATGTGCCTCTGTGGATGATTTAATCTTCTTATTACATCTCTGTTTAATGATAGCATCAAAAGCTTGGTACTGACTGTGATAGTCAAGTAGTACAGTGTTAGAGGGCTGTTAGCATTATCTGGAGGCCAGTTCCTTAATCCCCTTTTTTGAGACTGAAATCTTGTAATTTCAGACAGCACATGGTTTCAAAGGGCAGATCAATTTTTATAAAGACACAGGGAATGCTTCTGCATGGTGCTTGTGAGAAAACATTCTGTTTATGTATCTTGCTTGTAAAGCAAATATGTAGTGATGCATTCCTTTTATCATTGTCAATATGCCTTGGATTTGTCCAGAAAAGCCCTCTGATAGAGGGGAAATATATCACAATGTCACCACCAGTACATGAGTGTGCACACAGCTGTTTCCTTGGGAAACAAGAACACCATCTCCCTCTCATCTCTCCCATACGTCATTCTAGAAATCAAAACAGGTTGTTACAAAAAAAACCTATCTTGAACATCTGCTTTTTCAGCAATAAAAGCTTTAGGCCAGTCTTCTGAATGAAAGGATTCCAAAAACCTGAATTTCCAAAGATATGATTAAATTTTACAGGGATACACATATGAAATAGCTACCTGTACTTAGAGATGCGGCATCTTGGAGAAAAGCTGAGGGTTTCAAGCAGAAACAGGCAGATCTAAAAGACTTTAGGCACTTTATGAGCAGAGACTAAGCATACTTGTAGAATACTGTGTCCCTGCCTGTGGCAGGAGGATTGGAGCTAGATGATCTCTAAGGTCACTTCCAAGCCAAACCATTTAATGAGTTTATGATTCTGTGTAGAGCTTCCTTTTACTGTCTTTGAAAAGCTGTGACCATGGCATACAATTTTTGAAAGACATTAATGGACAGTTAATGGCACTTACTCATGGTCTTCAGTTTGGCTGGGCTTTTCAGGAAAGATTAAAGGCTTTAGCATACCCATTCATCCTTTCGCAAAGCATTCATGAGGAAGCTCCAGGTCACACAGTTTAAAAAGTTTATGTAAAATAAATCTATACAAGGAGACTTCATAAAATTAGTAATTTAGTACTTATAAAAATACCCAGTTTTTTGTTGTTTCTACCTCACTCCCACTCCAACATTGACTTCTCCTGCATGGCCAGACTTGTGTTATGTATTGAAGTGTTCCAAGGAGTTATCTGTCTTCTAAGAAAGGTTAAATTTCCTAAAATGTATAAATGGTTTTCAGAAGCAACAGAGGTGAAAAATGCTGTAATCAGCCATTTCGAGAAGTGCCTTTCTTTGGCACCCTTTGCTACAGAGAAGGAATGTTGCTTCCACGGGGGTGCTGTCTTCTAGTATTCTAGGGCAGACTGACATGGGCACCAACTGAGACCATCATGTACCCTCTAGGGTAATGAATCCTTCTAGCTGCACTGCAGCGCTCTAAGGCATACTTCCACCACTTATCCTACATATGATGTATGTATTCCATACTAAATGTACACTTGATACAAGAATGGAAATGCGTGAAATATGTAGGTGGGAAGCTTTCAAAACAGGAAACAGGTGTTAAAGTTGCATTACTGTTAACATTTAAAATCTACTAATTTTCTTATGATATAATTGCTTTTAACAAGCTCCAACTATGAAACATTATAACAGAATTTTAAAAGTGAAAATTAATTTTTCACCTGCTTTGTCAGTTTTCTAACCTGTTCCATTAAATTCCTTGCAAAATTAATTAAGATACAGAATTTAAGCCTGATTAACAAATACCAATTTTATTAATAAAATCCTTGGTTTTAATTGTTAAATAGGAAATAAATTAAAATTAAATGCATAGCAGAAAACACAATCTCCTATAATGTTCTGACCCACTGGTTTATTACATTAATTTTAGACTAACTGTACTTGACTTTTGTTCTAATAGTTGCCATAAAACTTGAAGAAATTAGTGTATTCATACTAAGACATAATACAGTGACCCTGTCTATTTATTTATTTATAAATTAACCTATTTGTTCCTGCCTTTATCTTTTCACTCCTTCATTCAACTTTAGGTATCTTTCCTACATGGACAAAATTATAAATTCTAGAGACAGATCAAAGTGTAAAAATCACAAAAACTCTTAAAAAATAGACTTAAATACAGCTTAAATAATACATATAATTTTCCCTACTCCAAGAAAAAAAATTACTTAATACATATAATTAAATTTGTACTCAGTATATATAGTTGAAGAGTTGTATTTTTCTGGAAATTGGCTGAATTATTAGTAAAAAAATGTATCCTTCATATTAAAATTAATTTTCTTCATTGTTAAGGCTAAACACAGAATTCTCTGGACAATTCTCATGCATGTTTTTTATTTGTGTGAACAGTTTATTTATTTTTTGCAGGCATTCATTTATTCTGGATGTGCACAGAGCATGGGAGATAGCTTTCCCTGATGTGTCTGAAAATTCTTCCTTAGATTGTCAGCCCTGCAGTCTTGGATACAGTGATTCAGAAACACAGACTACGCAACAGAGCTAAGCAAAACCTAAACAGGCATGTCTGCATGACTAGATGTTGGGGGCTCCTGGCACTAAGCTTCAAGCCTTAGTACTAGAGAAGTGCAATCTAACAGCCCTTGAACAATATCAGACATTGTGTGAGCACTCTGGAGCTAATATTTTACCTCATCCTGTAGTACTGGGGCAGGAGTACATGCCATGCACTACAAGGTTGCAGGCTTGGCACATGGCAAGAATCCAGCTATGCTCCCAGGAAAGACTTGGCTGTGTATGACCCAAGTATTTTCCCTTCAGCACACCTCACATTTCCCTTGTAGCTTACAGACAGTGTGACCACAAGACAAGTTTGTCTTAAGCACACTGCAAGAATCCAGCTATGCTCCCAGTAAAGACTTGGCTGTGTATGACCCAAGTATTTTCCCTTCAGCACGCCTCACATTTCCCTTGTAGCTTACAGCCACTGTGACCACAAGACAAGTTTGTCTTAAGCTACCGTGTAGCTGAAATACAATGGAGAGTATATAAAGCCAACACTCAAGTGCACAGCTACGAGTAACAATTAGACCCCAATGACTTTGTATCTCTGCTTCTGCATCTCCAGGTACAACAGACTAACCCATGTGTTCCTCTTGGTGCCTCACAGCCAGCCCCTCTAGCAAAGCAGACTTGTTTGTCTCCAGTAAAAATGTAAAAGTGCCACAAAGTGTCAAATCTATGACAAAGAAGATAACTTTTCTATGAGATGTGTAAAATATAATGTCATGGGTTCAGCAGCAGCAGTCATTTTTTCTGCTTCTTGGTAGCTGGTGCAGCACTGTGTTTTTGATTTTGGGCCTAGGAACAGCGTTGATAACACCAGTGTTTCGGTTACTGCTTAGTGATGTTTTGGTCTGGCCAAGGACTTTCTGAGTTTCATGCTCTGCCAGGGAGGAGGGGAGCCGGGAGGAAGCAGAGACAGGACACCTGACCCAAACTGACCAAAGAGGTTATTCCATACCACAGCACGTCATGCCCAAGATGGAGGACGGAGAGGAGAGACCCAGAAGGGTGGGGGGTGCACTGCGTGGTCGGGCTTGGTTTTAGGTGGTGAGAAATTGTATTCTTTCCTTGTATTTGCCTTGTCATTATTATTATTGGTGGTAGCAGTAGTGGTCTGTGTTATACTTTAGTTACTAAACTGTTCTTATCTCAACCTGTGAGAGCTGCATTCTTTTCGATTCTCCTTCCCATCCCTCCGGGAGTGGGGGGCAAGAAAGAGGGGGGGGGACTGAGCAAAACTGCGTGAGTTATAGAGGCTTAAACCACGACATGTACGCAAATAAAACCTACTGAAAATGAAATCCAAAGATGATTATTTAATCATCCTGATGTACTCCTCTAAGGAAAACCAAGAATAAACTGCCTTTAAACTGTCTTTATTTTTTTTTTTTTTAATCATCTATGAAATTTACTGTCATCTGAGTTTCCCTCATTTCTCTTGAGGATTCAGACATATGTGAATGTCTTTCTTCTCTTCCAGGGAGATAGGATACTGCTTTCCCTTAAGTTTCTGCACCAGTTTTCTCCTATGTTAGCTAAAATTGATCATAGAATGATTTGGGTTGAAAGGAACCTTAAAGATTGTCCAGTTCCAACTGTCCTGCCATGGACAGAGACACCTTCCACTAGACCAGGTTTAATATTGCTGTGCCTCTCCAGGGAAATTTTTGTAAAAGGTGAAAGATTCATGCAATCTGAAGAGAAAACAGAGTATTAACTGATGTTGTTGGCTGATTGTAACTTCATTCATTTCAACAGAAAATATGACACTATTTACATTACTGGTTTTAGCCTAATATAAAGCCAGTAAGTTCTCATTTTTACTATGCAATATCCAGGAATTAAACAAAAAACCCAAACCAACCCAGCAACTAAAACCCCACAAGACTTGCTAATTGTACACAGAAATCACAACTATGTTTTGGTTTGCAATAATTCTGATATGACCATATAAAATGTTATCTTTGTAGCAGTGATTTCACTAAGTAGAATTTAGCATATACTATATTGAAAGTGAACAGTACTATCAAATGCATAATCAGTTTAATGCCTACTAGGACCACAATTTGCTCTATATCCATTTAACACATGAGATATTTTCAATCAGTTAGTAGGCTTTATCTAGCTCTGAATTCCATGACCTAATATTTATGGAATTGTTGCTTTTATCTTTAATTTTTACTTTTTTTTTTTTTTTAAAACACTATCATACCTAGTAATTATTCCAAAAGCAATTTTGAAGCTTTATGCTTCAAAAAACAAAAAGAAAAAAAAAAAAACAAAACCAAGCACCAGGTTGCAATTTGTATTTGTTAAAATGAAAAATATCTCCTGGTTATCCTTTTGATGAATCCAGCCATCAGAGAAATTAGCATGAAAGGCTAGCTCATGCAGAGAGGAATGCATAAATAAACAATAAATTATACAACAAATAAAAGACTTCATTTATATTTATTATGAGCCTGATTCTAGATGCTCTTATTCATGACCGTATCCCTATTCAAATCTAATAGTAAATAGAAATATAGGAATTATCATATTGGATGAGATCCAGGCTATGTTATTCACTCTTTGTAAATGGCTGTTTCACATAGCCATGTAAGATGCAAACAGCAAGAAGCTGGGGAATAGGCTTTTTTTAAACAAACAAACAAACAAACAAACACACACACACAAAAACAAACAAAAAACCCAAACAAAAACCCCAAACAAACAAAAAAACACCCCCCCCCCCAAAAAAAAAACTAAAACAAGAAACCCCAAACCCCAATCAATACAGGCTTCATTCTGATCTCTGAAGAGACTGGCTTTTACCCCAACAGATAAAACATACTGTGACTTCTAAAATGGGGGAAGGCTATGAAAACTCCATATGTTCCTTACGGTCACAGAAATACCCAGATCTTTTCTGAACCTTTAGCCTGATCCAAAGTCCACTGCACTCAATGAAAGGACTTCCAGCTTACTTTTGGAGTGAGCAGCTAGTCTGTGCCACAAGGCATACCAGACTTCCTCTCTTCTGATGGTCTAGATCTCGAGATCACAAGTTTTCAGCCCATCACATCTTTTTTCCAGAGCTTTCCTTAGCTTTTCTTCCGATGAAACCAAAAAAATGCTTATGTGGGGAAAAGAACTAGTGCACACTCAGGACTTGTCAGTTATATGGCTGGGAGAGAGCAAGAACACTCACCTAGACCCAAGCAAATCTGAGGGTACTTCCAAGCTATAAGTTTAGATGTAATTACCCTAATTTAGCAATCTCTAGGTTAAAGTGTGGAGACTTGTGTTGGGAGTAAGCTTAAATTCCATTTTTAGGTAGACACAACAAAGTAGTATGTGTTATAGCTACACCTTCCTTGTGTAGATGTACTGTCAGCTAGCTTTTGACTCTATCCTCATGAGGAAGCAGGATACAGCTACAAAATGTGCTGACGGCTTATCTAGATGGTCTTGAATTATTGATCAGTAT
Source organism: Ara ararauna (assembly GCA_028858755.1). Lineage (NCBI taxonomy): Eukaryota > Metazoa > Chordata > Aves > Psittaciformes > Psittacidae > Ara > Ara ararauna. Next base: position 36,235,681 of record CM054381.1, on the reverse strand, counting down.
CTAAATTGTACCTGATGGAAGATGGAGGAAAAGCCTAAACAGGTAAAAGGCATAAGCTTAAGCGTGGAATGGAGCTGCCTAAATACTGTGTAAAACCAGTGTTTTCCATAGCCAGGAAAAAGAAGAGGAGCTTGGTGGCTAGCTTCATAAATGTTGGAGAACAGCTGATTTCCAGATTCTAAGGGTGTCATATCCATGTCAAGAGCCAGATTAATATTAATGTCTGTAGCTTGTACAGTTTTGTAGCATAAGAAGCAGGGAATCTCACTGGATGGACTGGTTTAGCTTGGGTAATATCTACTAGGCTATACTAAGAATTCTTCACTCTGTCTACTCAGATAACTGTTGCATATATGCTGAACCTCTACAGATTTTAGCTTTATAAATTCTTGCTCTGGGCAATTAATTACATCTTGCTCTAGCTCCAGTTACCAAGTGTTTAGAGGATACCTAATCTATATGTTAACCAGGTATTTCCAACATATATCACTGTGGACCAAATTCCATGAAAATTTATTTTTGTCTAAATGATTTATCAGTTTTATTAAGAAAAATCATTTAAAAAACCCACAAAAACCCCAAAAGAACAAACCCAAACTATTCTAATCTTTACCTTCTGAGCATTACATAGGCAAATATTTGAAGATACTGTTTTCCGTTTTAAAAGAGGCTTGTGACGTTTCACTCAGGCTACAGCCAACTTCCTCAAGAACTAAACTCAGAAATGTGTTATTCTGAAAGCAGAGGCAAACAACCTAACAAATCCTCTGCTGGCATGGCAATGCTACTCACTGAAACTAATTCAGATCTCTGCTAATGACAACAAAATTTTTGAAAAATGTACTAGTGAAACATCATTTCATTCCACAATTTCTTATTCTGGGGTAGGCATTTGAGGGGATGGAAGGTGTGTTTGGGTTTTTTTGACAAATCATATTAAACAATTCTGTTTCAAAGCAGTCTGGTTTCTCTGGATCAATGTTGACACAATCTCTTTTCACTCTTTTGTACCATAGTTTGAATGTATTCCCACCTTGATGTTTACCATTGCTCCTGAAAACTGCTATTACAGACCGATCTCAGTGTGCAAGGTAATTAACACTCTCAGCTTCTATTCAGAGACAGTCACTAGATAAGACATCTGGAAACAGATACAGAAGCACTAGGGATTATGAGCTCCTTTTTCTGTAGTATTTATCCACGTCAGAAAGAAAATGGGTAAGGGTGATATTTTAGAAATCATCATGTAACAGCATAGCTGCTGAACAGACAGACACGGTCAGAGCTCCAGCTAGAAATCATAAAGACCATGATTTCAGTGAAACTGTCAACAGAAAGATATAGTTTAAGTTATATTTGATATGTGCTCATCAAAAATATGTAGGACTTTTAAAAAAAATTACAGGAAAGCCCTTACAGTGTTGTGGATAAGCGACAAGAAAACAATTTTTGAAATCATAGGGGAATATGATCATTTCTATCTCAACCAAAAACTTCGGGATCTCCTGTACATATCCATTCTTTAGATATGAAAGTCCCACCTTCCTGACTACAACTGCTAGTTCTGCTGATAATTTTACAGCAAACAGACTTGTTTTATGCTATCCAAAACCCACTTTATGCTGTTTCAGCCCTGTCAATTTCCTGGCTTAGAAAGCAAAGAGGCAGAGTCAACTTCAAAGAACTCATACTGGCTTGAACACTGGACAAAAAGGAAAGGAAAAAGTGCAGAAGGACAGAGCAATTTATCCAAATTCAAACAGCAAGTAAATAGAATAAGTTGTAACAGATGCTACAACACCCAAGAGAAGCGATCAAGAAAGGTTTCAGTTCTCTTTCTTTCCTGTGATACAAGATACCCTGCAATTGAACAACAAAACAAAGCCACCCTCATGGTTCTGACCATTTGATAGCTAATAACGGAAGCATAACAAACATTTCTAGTGTTTGAAAGTGTTTCCAAATGGCCCTTAGAAAAGCATTAATGGCCTTATACTTACTTACAACTTTCCTGAAAGGCATACAACTGGGAAATTATTTGTATACATAAGCAGCAAACTGATTTTGGTTGGTTCTATGCCCACGATATGGATACATTATTCTACTTCAACCATGCAATACTAAAAATGGCTTTGACATGTTGCAGTTCAATATGCTGATCTGTTTAATTTTCACTAATGCTTCCACTGGAAATAAAACTCCATGAGATTAACATTGCATTCTTGCCATTAAGAAGATGCTGAGATTTTCTCTGAATAGTTCATAGCTATTGTTTTGTGGTTTTATCAATCACAGCATCACAAATCAGAGTACTAACAAATTTCTTCCTCATGCACACACCATTTTAAGAATGACTTCAGTAGGAGTTTTGGCAATTTAAGTACTGCAATTTGGAGACTAAGCCATGCTGGAGTACTGACATCTAATTTAAGAAATAAGTTCTCTAACTACTTCTCTGGCTTCTCTTTGTGTTGGACATGATTTTTCTGATGTAATTTTTTTTCTTTGGTGCTTTTAGGAATGCACTTTCATAAAGCTAACTTTCCATCATTTGTATTTATCCTGTGTTCCAATGTTACTGAGATTCAGTTCCGAACTAAGGTTAGAAACAACACACAGAGTGAAATGCAGGCAGCAATAAGGAAGTGTAGAAAAAGCCCATTCCCTGGAGCTCGTCTCTGTCCTTCAAAGACAAAACCTTATCCTTTTAAAAATGTTGTTTCATATGGGAAGCTATCACATTTTGAAAACTGGATTCAATATGCTATCCATACTTAATTAGCTCTGTGTTTGATTGTTTCTTTTTACAGGTCCTTCTCCTTCCTATATGTACAAGTATATTTCAGCTTTTTTAAAAGGGTTTTAGACTCCAAATATTACTGTATAAGAAATAACAGCTTGATCTACTGTCATTCCATCATGCTTTTGACTTAGACTGAATTACATCAAAACAATGAAAATTGGGTTCCAGCCAGATTTCTCATCACACCTTAACTTTTAAGGGAAGAAATTCTCACGATAAAGGACAAAATGGAAGTGATGCAAAATTCATATAAACATTTAAAAGATGATAAAAATATGCAAAACTTATTTCTGTAATGTATAAAATTCAACCTTATGTTGTAAAGAAAATAAGGTGTGGCTACAAATCAGTCTAAGTTAGTCCTCATATTTCTTGCACTTCTTTGCTCTCCCAGCTATTGCCACTTAGATACATCACACAATTTGCAATTTTGCTACTGGGAATCTAGAAGAAAAACGCAGGCACTGGACACTTTCAATAGCAAGACCTTATAAAGAGCTGAGCAGAAGGACTAAAGAACAGAAAGTTCCCAGCTCCATCTGCAAGATATTTTCCTTGAATTGCTATTCAGTTTTTGTTTTCTTACACTCCATTTTATTTGCATTTAATTTTAAAGCCTGGTTCTGAAAAATGCCAAGGAAAAATTCTATACTTGTCAAGAGTGAATATATTTGTCTAAGCATAAAAATAACAAGACTATTCAGAGATACCATGACTATTTATATACATGCATTTCTCACTTCTTCAAATATACAGAAGTGTTTTTTAAAAAAAGGCTTTGAAAGACATAACCTGTGAGCATTAAGATTATAGCAGCTTCTACCTGTTAGACAGAAAGGAGGACACAAATGGCTGCATAATTTCAATCTCTAAAGGAGCTTTTCCTACTCAGCATCAGAGATACAAAGTTGGAGCAGATGGGCTACTGGTTTAATCTCTTTCTACTTGTGTTTTCTTGTCAAATGTGATCCGACAATTTGCAGTCCTGATTTTCCATCTACTGCTAAAACTGGTGAGGTTTCTGTGTGAATGTATTGATGTTTGTTCAATTATTTTTTTTTATTTGAAATGGTTTCTGCATTGCCAGGATCCTGACCATTTCTAAATGATCAGCAGGGAACACTTCTATAACCTTCTTTCACTTCATGTTAGCAAGAGACAGGCAGCATGCAAAACTACATCACTAATGACACTGCATGGGTGGTGTTTTTCTATGAAAGCATAGTCAGCAAAGTGGTCAACCTTTTCTGCTTCAGCTCAGTTAGAAGCGAAGAATGAAACTTTATGAACATTAATCCCCATAAAGTTAGTGAAAACAGGATGGGAAACCACAGGGGATGCACCATGCTGGAATCAGTCCAGGCAAAGTGAAGCAAACAGTGTATTCATGATGAATGAGACATTGAAAATTACACAGGGACTAAGGGACAAAAAGATCACTCCTAGTAGATATGGAAACTCCATCTGTGGCAATGACAGACACACAGGTGAGGCAGAATACGCCCTAACAATAAAGAGTATAAAAGAACACAGGCAGGGTTTTGAGAAGCAACTAAGAAATATCTAAACTGAGAAGGACAAAAAATCTTTATGAAAACTTCTAAATATCCATTTGCTTTGACTCAGATATGTTTGGGGGGTTTTCTCCGAGCTTATAGGCTTATTTTAAATCAGATCATATTTTAACAATGCAAAGTAACTCTGAGCTACCTGAAAAGGTTTTCCTCATAACCCTTGCTAATGCATGCATAAAAAATGACCTACTGGTAAACATTATTCTGGTAAGTCTGGTATGAGAATTGCAGATAAACTGATTCAGCTTACAATATGTTCTAGTAAACCATAAAATGCAAATGATTTAAAGTTCAAGGTACAAGAATTGCATTTTGAAACCTTTCATTGAAATGAGACTAACAATTTAGTATCTAAGATCACCAAGAGCACAACAAGATCCCCTAGTACTGTAATATAACTGGAATTCCTACAGTGGAAAAATAGCACTGCTGATGGAATTAATCTTTCTACACAAGAAGAAACATTATTTATACTAGTGGCTACAATTCTGTAGTAAAGCTATCAATTCAAAGTGGTTAGCAACAGTAGGATACTCTTACAATATTACTCTAAAGTAGGCAAGGCTTGAGTGGAGATGAATTGAGGCATAGTTATAGGATGGCTTAGTTTCCCACAGACAATTATTATGTAAATATAGCTCTTAAAACTAACAGTTTGTTTCCTGATGATCTTTGGCTAACCTTCCAAAAACTTAATCAAGAAGCATAGAGTATCATTTTATTGGAAGGAGAAAGAATACAATTGTATTTCTCAGCTTGCAGCCCAGAAAGTCAACTGCACCCTGGGCTGCATTAGAAGGAACGTGACCAGCAGGTCGGGGGAGGTGATCCTGCCCCTCTGCTCTCCTGAGACCTCACTTGGAGTATTGTGTGCAGTTCTGTGTCCTCAACATCAAAAGGACATGGAATCGTTAGAACAAAAGTCCAGAGGAGGGACACGAGGATGATCAGGGGCTGGAGCACCTCCCGTATGAAGACAGGCTCAGAAAGTTGGGGCTGTTCAGCCTGGAGAAGAGAAGGCTGCATGGAGACCTCATAGCAGCCTTCCAGTATCTGAAGGAGGGCTATAAGGATGCTGGGGAGGGACTCTTCATTAGTGACTGTAGTGATAGGACAAATGGTAGCGGGTTCAAACTTAAACAGGGGAAGTTTAGATTGGATATAAGGAAGAAGTTCTTTACTGTGAGGGTGGTGAGACACTGGAATGGGTTGCCCAGGGAAGCTGTGAATGCTCCATCGCTGGTGGTGTCCAAGGGCAGGTTGGACATAGCCTTGGGCGGCATGGTTTAGTGTGAGGTGTCCCTGCCCCTGGCAGGGGGGTTGGAACTAGATGATCTTAAGGTCCTTTCCAACCCTAACTATGCTATGATTCTATAATTCTATAATTGGAAAAGGGAGGGTCACTATGGAGCAGAAAATCCTAAATTAAAATGGCAACTGGAAGAAATCTTTCAAATTCCAAACTACACCTTGATTCTAATATGTAAAATTACACTGAGTCTAGGATATTAACTTAACTACCATTCTCAGATATGCAAATCAATGCAATTTCGCTAAAAATGGTGCCAAAAATGGCATTAAAAAACAAACAAACCAAGAAAAAGAACTGTTGTAGAAAAAATGCTTTAGAAGGTCAAGCAAATAGGATAATGTGGATTTAAAGGGGATAGAGAAGGGGAACCCTCATATCTTAAAGTTTACTACTTTTATAACTGGTTGTTGCTGACACAGAACTAACGCCCATATGGATTTTGACCACAGCTTCTAAGTGTATTGAATGAAAATTATCTTTGTAGAAGTGATTTGCTACTAACTGAAGATTTTGAACTTCATGAAAAGTAGCAATACTTTGAGACTTAATGGGATACTGTGAGGGAGTCTTCAAACCCTCAGGTAAGGCAATTCTTTATTCTCAGCACTTTTAAAGACTCAGCTCAAGGACGAATATCATATTGGCTTGGACTCAAATCCTGATATAAACACCAAATTAATACCAATCTCTTTGCCCTGGTAGTGCAAATTATCTATTCAGTATCTATTCAGAAATCAAAAACATCACCTTGAAAACATCTGTACAGAAATTTGAAGACTCAAGTCATGGTAGAACTACAGTAACAAACATACTTAAATTCTTCCAGTGACAGTGCACATTTTCCTTAAACATTCACAAAAACTATTCTTTCTAGGAATAAGGTTTTTTTTGCTCATGCTTTCCAAGACTGCCCCTTCTGCTTTCCAGGAAATTTTATTGCTGGAATAAGAATTCCTTCCTAGGAATTTTCTCAATGATTTCTAGCAATGTTACTGATGTTTTCTGGAAATTTCTTACTAGTGGTTTTCAGAAACATCCCCTGTGCTTTCCAGGAAATTTTCATTTTCTACGAATTCCCCCACTAATTTCCACAATTTTTTTTTCTCAGCACTTTTATCAAGGAATCTTCCCAATGCCTTGCAGGACATTTTCTTGTGCTCTTTAAGAATTTTTCTCGGTGCTTTCTTGACTCCTCCCTGTTCCTAAGAGTTTTGTCTCTACAGTTTCTAAGAATTTTACATGCTTCCCAGGAAACTTCCAACTACTTTCTAGGAATCCGCAGATATTTTCTCAGAATTTTTCTTTTGCTTTCCACCAATACTCCCAGTACCATCTAGGAATTTCCCTTAGGTCCTTCCCAAAATATTAATGATTCCTTCTAGCAATTTCTCAATGCTGCTTCCTAAGAACTTCTACTTCTTACAGATCTTCCCCACAAGTTTCCAGGTACTTTGCAACTACTTTCTAGAATCCACTTAATAGTTTCTAGGAATCGCACTGCTCATCCTCAAAATGCTTTTTAAGAATCACAGGAAGGTTTGGGTAGGAAGGGACCCTAAAGGTCACCTAGCTCCACCCCCCTGCCATGGGCAGGGACACCTTTCACTAGACCAGGTTGCATAAAGCCCCATCCAACCTGGCCTTGAACACTTCCAAAGATGGGTTGTTCAGATGCTTTCAAGGAAATTCCCCATGGCATTTTGTGGATCCTGCAAATGCTTTCTAAGAAATTCCTTTCTACTTTCTAGGAATTTAAAGTGTTCTTTCTATGAACCCTCATAATGTTTTCTAGGAATTTTCACACTGTTATGTGACTGTTATCTCTACTTCCTAGGACTGGCCCCATGGTTTCCTAGGGACCTCCCCAACTCTTTCTAGGGATCTTCTTGATGTTTTCATGGATTCTCCCCACTACTTTCTACAAGCCCTCCAGTTGCTCTCTAGGAATTTCCCACTGTTGCTTTCTTTGACTTTCCATCTCTGCTTTCAAGATTTTTCCATCACTTTCTAAGAATGTCATAGTATTTGTCTACAAATTTTGTGTGACTTCCAAAGAATCCCCAGATCTAGAGCTTTTGCAGAATTACAGTTTTATTGGAATACGTAACTGTTTTCATATAACTCCTGGATCAAGAGGCTTTCTGGAACTTGCCCAGTACTTTATGGGGATTACTCGATCTATAGCTTTTCCATGAATATGCCACTGCTTTCTAGGAATTTCTAGGATCCAGAATCTTTCTTCTAATCTTCTGGAGCCTTCTAGGAATTCCTGGATCACCTGCCTGTTGAAATTTACCAGCATTTTCTAGATGACACATAGAATTCCTTATAAAATTTATTACATTTCATATAGCTAGACTATACTTGCATATCTATACAACAGGCATCTTTAACAGCTGTACGATATGTACATATACTATGCCACACACACATGAACACAAACGCTCAGGATAATTGATACCCAAATATATTCTGACAGAAAGGGGAACATCCCAGGAACAGAAATGCTGTCAAAGAAATCCAAGAAAGACGTGCCCACCTGTAGCATCAAGCAAAAGAAAAAGATTGAAAGCAAAGTTCACTGAAGTAGGAAACTCAATAAGACATGAGACGTAGATGAAGACTACAACATCCAAATCATTTGAGTTTGGTACCACTGTATAGCAGTTCAAGAGTACAGAATTTAATTTAGCTGTCAAACACTGTGGAAAAAAACAAGAATGGAATTCTGTTGCCTTACTCTGTAATCCCCCAAACACATAAGTTTCCTTGAAATAATGAATCCGAAATACCACAATATGTGGTACAGAACTCAATTACCTTACAGGTCTTTTCCAGCCTAACTGATTTCATGAAAAACATTTCACCACTCATGCATGGTGGCAGGTCAAGTTGATTTTCCATGAAGCTGTATTCATGTAGCTTTACTGCTCTACTCTATTACCTGCATGTGCGTGCCCTGACAGAAATTGTGGTGAACCACTGACAGAATTAAAGATCATCCACCTGGATAACAATAACCACTATGTATTTTCCTTTGATCTTGGTAAATACAATTCAATCCTATCAATTTACATGCTGAATCTTGCTGCAAATATGCTTTTCTTAATGTGTTACTTACAATTCTTAGCATTATTCTACTAGTTTCCCTTTTTCAGTCATATTGAAGTTTCAGCTGTATCTTCCTCTCCAGAATTTCAACCCTTACCCAATTCCAGTTCATTGTCAGGAGATTTAGCTTTTCTCAGAACAACCCATAAGGGCAGCGCCCACCATCTGTTCATTCTTTTTTCAAATAAGCATGTTACTATTTCTTCCAGGCTGCACCTGAGGCACATAGTTAGCTCATGGTTTTCATTCAAACACTTCAAATTTCTTTCCACAATACTTCTACAAGTCTTAACATCAAATGGGCTACTAAGGATAGTAAGACCACAGACTATCATAACAAGATCAACAGACATGCTCTTCTGTGTTCCCTGAAAATGTTTATGTAGTGAGAGGACAAGGGGTAACAGGTTCGAACTTAAACAGGGGAAGTTTAGATCGGATACGAGGAAGAAATTCTTTACTGTAAGGGTGGTGAGACACTGGAATGGGCTGCCCAGGGAAGTTGTGAATGCTTCATCCCTGGCGGTGTTCAAGGCTGGGCTGGACAGAGCCTTGGGTGGCATGGTTTAGTGGGAGGTGTCCCTGCCCCTGGCAGGGGGGTTGGAACTAGATGACCTTAAGGTCCTTTCCAACCCTAACTGTTCTATGATTCTACTTCCCTCTGATCTCCATCGGCTTTTATCCTCCACCAGTTCTTATACAGAGTATAAAACTGATGTACAGTTTTGGACTGTACATCACCTAATTTAAGTTTTAAAACCACAGATTACAGCTGTGGAGGGAATAGCTGCTTTATTTCAAATATTACCTGCTGATGGCTTTGAGGAAGTCAAGTTATTTGTGCAATTTTAGAAAATTGTCAAAACTTGTAAAATAAACTGTATCACAGAAATTTACTACATTGTCAGTATCTTTTTGTTATATGCCCACACTCCCATTTTCGTATTCGGGACTAGATTAAAAGATTGCTTTCCAAACCAACTAATCCTGTGCTGCCATTTATAACACAAAAACTTTTGGCCTCTATGTCATAAACCACAGACTGCCTAAATAAATGTCAGAAGAATGAATACGTATTGATACCAAGAAAAAACCCAGCCTGTTTTATTTATGGAAGACACATTTAAATGATTCTCAAATGGATTCTTTCAAAATTCTTCTAAACTTACAGTTGGTTTTCTTTGTTTTTTTATTGGAAAAAGAATGCAGAGGATTATATAATCAATTGAAAGCTGTGGTCTCAAGAGGCGACAAAAGTAAGACTTCCTTAAGTTAATGAATAGTTACACACTTTTAAAAATGTGCCAATTTATTTAAAAAAAAAAGGAGAAAACTTACCAATGAGATCAGACTACAAAAGGGAAAATCTACTTAAAAGTTAAAAACCAGACAAACCATTACTGTGAGAGAATAAAATGGTTTAATGACTGTAAGGTTTAGTAGGGTATTTTCTTCTTAAGCCAGTTTATTAAAATGAAGTCTGTTTTCAGTGTCCTGCAAGAAATATCATTATTCTGAGATACACAGCTCTGTTTGAAGGGAGGGAAATGACTGGGGAAATGTTTCAATTTATAAATGGTACCTGAAACTTTTAAGCTGGTGAGGTACGTAACGGGAAGAGAGGACATGAAAAAAATTAACATCTAAGCATACTGCAATTCTTCTAATGCATGCTTCCTGGGGATCCCTCCCAAGGAACCAAATCACAGGAAAGAAGTGATATTATTCTCTCACAATGCCAGCTTAAGAGTTACTCACAAATGCTCTACTGTGGCTTCATTTTCTTCATGCTTTTTCTTTCATATGATCAGGTGCCTTGATAAAAGGAATTGCTATTCTTAGTTGAAGAAAATGTTTGTAGAGAGTACTTCTCAAGTCAGCCTGGGTCTGAACCTAGGCTTATTGATGACATTATGAAAATTTCCCCCAATTTGATGTTTCCAAGAAGTATTTAAAAAAGGCCATGCTTCTTATTTAGAGAAACCTAAATTTTGCCAAATTTTATCAGCATTTTACTAAAACTTTATGAATCATGTCTAGAAATGCCTATTTTCTACATTGCATTCTACTGATTTATTCTATTTATTTTCTATATTGATTCTATTCACAGGATCAGTACAAGTCTCAGACTCTACTCCAAGAGCTGAATAGTGCTAAAATCTTTCAAGGTGCTATGAGAAATTTTTTCTTAAAATATGTTCCTTTCTCATTCATTAATGTCTACATCATGTTTCAGCTGAAAATGTCGGGTTTTTTTAACTGGAGACCTTGTATACAAGACCCCAAATAACAACTGTGTTGATTAATGCTATACGCACAAATCTAGAATTTTCATGGTGAAACTCAATGTACTTGAACATTAATTGAATAATATACTGCTAAAATAATTTCTTGTATTTCTTTGTTGGTCAAGTGGAACTAAATTGCATACTCTGAATTACCACACTTGAAAACAGTTATTAAATCCAAAGGGATGGAAAGGAGTTTGAAGTTAGCATATTAAGCACATTTGGCTCTGGACAGGATTTTAATTTACATTGCACTGTATTAATAGTCTCTTTCATGTTAACATTTATCTACTGTCTTGGGTGAAAGATCTGAATAGATGAGAATGATGCTCTCCACTGATCTGAACTAAAAATATAATTCTTATTTTAATGGTATTTTAGACAGAGTCACTAAAAATAAAAAAGTCATAAAGAATTTTGCAGCATTCAGAAGACAATGTTAATAACAGGTTGAAAGTTTCATCATCCACTGTCTACATAACCCTCATAAAAATCTGATTTCAGTAAGTATTAAGCCTCCTTTACACTTCCTTCCCAGATTAAAGTGCATGTAAATTCATTTAAAGGCATATTTGGACCACTTTTGCATGGTCTGAGTATCAAGAAAGTGTCCCAGTTTAAAAGAAAATCATACTGAAACTTTTTGGCAAGAACAGACCATCACACTGCACTGAGATGCTCAGAAGTTCAAAAGGCAAATGAAGTACCTTTGCAGAAGGCAATACATGGAATAGATTCAACTGTGACATAAGGCTTTCCTGTGAGCCTTGATCACATAGTTGCCAGCAAAGCCTGAACCATTTTTCTGTCCACAAGATTCACCAATTCCCAGTTAATTGCTTCAGGTTTACTAATTAGCTAAATATTTCAGAATATCTCTCTTCAGATCAAGAGCCAGCAATGGACTTACACAGCTCTTTTTTTTCTCTTTCTCTTTTCAACCAAAAGCATCAAGTAAAGCTTGACTGATTAAAGCTCCTAAGTGTGTAGCACTTCCAGGCTAACAGAAGTATATTATGTTCTGTGTGAAGAGATGCTGGAATGAAGTATTGGATTTTACAACTATTCATAAATAAGAAAGCATAATTCACTATGTGGAAGTACAATATTCTAGTAAAAATTAACAACCTTATTAAAATTTTTCAGCACACTAATAAATAGATAAACACAGAGTTGAAAAAATTTAGTACAGACATCAAGGTTTTCTTATCTATTCTATTTTTCACTGCCTTCCGTGAAAGGAGTGTAAAAAACTTCTAGAGACACATAATACATTAGAATTAGATTCTGGTATCATCTACAGCTATTCCAAGAGCTCAACCACCATGGAAGCACATTGCAAAAGATTTGTCTAGCATCAGAAGGGATGCTGTTCTGAAGCAACAAACAGTCCACAGCTTCAATCAGAAATAATGTGAAAAGTCATAGAAGTTAATATAGTCAAAGATTTTGCCAAATCTGTAAAGGTGTATAAAAAAGGAGAACCATACACACAACACAACAACAACAACAAAAAAAAATCAAAACCACACAACACCACCAAAACCATTCCTTTGTTGGGGAGAAAAAAAAAAAAACAAACAACAAAAAACCTAAAAAAAAATCTTCAACTCAAATTTTATTTTCATTCTTAGCATATAGATTTAACAGTTGGAGATCCACCAACATTGTAGAGAGACTTCTAAATACTTTCAAAAGGCAAATACTCACAAAAACCAACCAAACAAACCACCAACAAAAAAAATAGAAAAAAACCCCACAAAACTTCATAGCAAATGCCAAGATTTGTCAAATTTATTGATAGTGGCTTTTTTTTTTTTTTAATCTCAGATGAGGAGAAGAATATCTTGGACCTATAAGAAGAACTAAGTCAAAGCCTCTGTTATACCAGACAAGGCCCAGGGAGGAAGGGTAAAGATGAAATGGGATGGACACAGCAAAAGGATCTCTCCATCAAAACAGTACATATTAAAAATAGAGGGAAACACCCAAGAAATTTACTGAAGTAGAGGACCTGCCTAAAGGAACTGAAAACAAAGAATAATAGCAGAACCTGGGCTATGTCCTACACCACATTTTATAGAATCATAGAATAGTTAGGGTTGGAAAGGACTTTAAGATCATGTAGTTCCAACCCCCCCTGCTATGGGAAGGGACACCTCACCCTAGACTATGTCACCCAAGGCTCTGTCCAACCTGGCCTTGAAAATAACCTATACAGATTGAACTGGAAAATGAAATACATGATTCCAGCTAAATATGTTGGACAGCTCTTCATTAAATAGAAAAAGGGAAAAAAAAAATCGATCTAATTGGATGTAATATGTATTTTCAAGTTCTCTGTAAAAAAATAAGTACCTAATAAAACCAAAGTATTCCCTTCATGGGTAAATTAAGCATTTCTAGTAAACAAAGGTGTTGTTTCCCAACATATTTTCATTCAGTCTGTGCATTGAAATATTTGTATTTATCATTCTCAAGATTACACTGGATTTATACCCTTGTATAAGCAAGAAAACACTGGCTGATCTACTAGCTCACGCACACTGACATTATGAACCCTGAAGTTTCCACTACCATCTCTACATCTTCTGCATCTTCCTTTATTTCATACTTGCTATCTTAACATGCATCTCAGTTTAATAGAGTACACCCCCTAACTAGGAGGAAAAAAAAAGTTAAAATCATTACTAATACTAAATCTTGGAATAATCTTGAATATTGTTATCTTTGTTTCTCTGCTTTCCTTTCTTCTGTGAGATTATTCTCATACTGCTCAGTTCAGATCTCTTCAAGTTCCCTTTCATATCATCCATGTTGTTCAACAACCACTGCCTCATTAAATTAGCCCTACTGTTGGCCTCTCATTACTTTTTTTTAAAGCATAAAAACAAAATGATCATTTATTGATCACATTCATCCCTGCTTTCCTCTGTGGAAGAAATCAGTACTAATTTTACAAGACCTATGGCTTTGCCATGCCATACTGATTTTGATGCAATCTTTTTGCTTCCATCGCTATCAAGTATTAGGGCTAAACTAGATGATACATTTAATATAGAATTATCATTTGTAATCAAAAATTATTTTAATGCTATCTGCTGATATAAAATGTATGAATTGATATATTACCACTCAATTAGTTTTCATTACTGAAAGTTCTTCATATGCTTAAACCCATTTACTTCATTCTTACATTGCACGGAAGCTATACACTCAAACTCTTCCTTGTCATGTATGACGGAAAAGCTCAGTCACACAGACTTGTTAATTCTCTGCTTAAAAAACTTTGAAGATCTTCTAACCCAGTGAACTGAAATGAAATATTGGAAGCTATCTCCATGAATAATTCTCACAATTTTGAGGGGCTTGGGTGAGAAAAAAATAAAAGTGGGTGGAAGAAAAAAAAAAACAACAAAAAAAAAAAGGTCATACCAACACTCACCAATTTGTTTACAAGGATGACTACTGATTCAAAAAGGAAAAAATAGCAGACCAATGAATAGAGGATAGAGGGAATAAATATTTCTAAATACCCATGAAAGGTATTTTTCCTCCCAAAAAATATATATAAGTTAATTTTAGATACTTCTCTTTCCATAGTACTTATCACAAGAAAGAAAAAAATAGTATTCAAGTTATCAGAAAGTATTATTTGTAAAAATAAAATTTAGATGATCAGTTTTGTAAAAATAAATGCCCAAACAGTATTTTCACATAGTGAATTAATTTGATACACAGCAGGGAGGAGGATGTCAAGCATAGTTACAGAAGATGTTACACAGGTTGGGCAGCTAAAGAAAAGGTAAAGCATTGTGCAACACTGGCAATAGGCTGTGAACCTTACCTGTCATTTCTAGTGAAAGCACACTAGAAAATACACCACCCTACAATACTCATTAGGGACCATCATTAGTTCTAGGAAATCATGAACTCATAGAATAGCTTGGGTTGGAAGGGATTCTAAAGATCACCTATTCCAACCCCCTGACATAGGCCTCAAAGACATGTCAAGGTCCCTCTGGATGGCATTCCTTCCCTCCAGCGAGGGAAGCTGAACCACAAAGCTTCGTGTCATCAGCAAACTTGCTGAGGGCACACTCAATCCCACTCTCCATGTCACTGACAAAGATGTTGAACAAGACTGGTCCCAACACCCATCCCTGAGGGACACCACTCGTTACTGGTCTCCAGCTGGACATTGAGCCATTGACCACAACTCTTTGTGTGCAGCCAGCCAGCCAGTTCTTTATCCACTGAGTGGTCTACTTATCAAATTGATGTCTCCAACTTAGAGACAAGGATGTCATGTGAGACAGTGTCAAACACTTTGCACAAGTCCAGGTAGATGACATCAACTGCTCTACCCCTGTCCATCAGTTCTGTAGCCCCATCATAGAAGGTCACCAGATTGGTCAGGCAGGATTTCCCCTTAGTGAAGCCATGCTGGCTGTCACCAACCACCTTCTTCTTTTTCATGTGCCTCAGCATGCTTTCCAGGAGAATCTGCTCCAAGATTTTGCCAGGCACAGAGGTGAGGCTGACTGCTCTGTAGCTCCCCGGCTCATCCATTTTCCCCTTCTTGAAAATGGGGGTTATATTCCCCTCTTTCCAGTCGTCAGGAACTTCACCTGGCTGCCATGATTTTTCAAATATGATGGACAGTGGCTTAGCAACTTCATTTGCCAGCTCCGTCAGGACCTGTGGATGGATTCTATCAGGTCCCATGGACTTGCATATGTTCAGGTTCCTAAGATGGTCTCGAACCAGATCCTCTCCTACAGTGGGCCCAGGGTCTGCCTTCCAAGACTTGGGTGGTGTGGTCAGAGCATTTTCCGGTGAAGACCGAGGCAAAGAAGTCATTAAGAACCTCAAGCTTCTCCAAATCCAGGGTAGCCAGTTCTCCCGATAGCTTCTGGAGAGGGCCCACGTTGTCCCTAGCCTGTCTTTTATTTGCAGTGTACCTATAGAATCCCTTCCTGTTATCCTTAACATCCCTAGCCAAGTTTAATTCTAAATGGGCCTTAGCTTTCCTAACCTGGTCCCTAGCTTCCCAAAAAACATCCCTGTATTCTTCCCATGTCGCCTGTCCTTGCTTACACCTTTTATAAGCCTCTTTTTTCCTTCGAGTTTTCCTTAGCAGCTCCTTATCCATCCAAGGAGGTCTCCTGGCCCTCCTGCAGCACTTCCTTCTAGTAGGGATGTATCACTCCTGAGCTTGCAGCAGGTGATCCTTGAATATCAACCAACAGTCTTGGGCCCCCCTGCCCTCTTGGGCTATATCCCATGGAACCTTACTGAGCAGGTTCCTGAAGAGGCCAAAGTCTGCTCTCTTGAAGTGCAGGGTAGTGAGCTTGCTGCACGCTCTTCTCACTGTCCTCAGGATCTCGAATTCGACCATCTCATGATCACTGCAATAAGGCTGCCCTGGTGCGTCACATTTCCAACCAGTCTTTCCCTGTTGGTGAGGACGAGGTCAAGCATGGCACCTCTCCTTGTCGGCTCCTCCATTACTTGCATTTCTTTGAAGAGCAGTTAATTTAAATTATTTCACTACTTCTACTGGCTGGCAATTTACCTAAGGGTATGGTTTGACAATAGAGCAAGCCTGACTTTCAGAATCCTAGATCCAGACTGAAAATGATACAGTCACAGAATAGTAAGCACCCATCTGCTGTAAACTCCTTATACTGTTTTACAGGGAGTTGCTTGGAGAGCGTGTAGGCATTTTCGTTTCTACTGTGACACATGGGCTGAATCAGGCCCAGTTTTGCAGCCAACTCCACTCTAATCTTACGTGGGCTAGTTGGTCTTCCTTCAGTAAAAGTACAGACTGCATAATCTTTCTAACAGTGTACTGCGTATTTGCACAGAAAATTGATCATGTGGAGTTATCTGGGTCATACCGATACTATTCAGAGATCTGAGTCTTGGATTCAGAGATCTGAATCCAATCTTGGAGCCTAATGTGCATGGTGCCATGTCTGCTTCCTGCTCTTGTAACTACAGAATTCAGATCAGCAAACAACACAAATTCCCAACACAAATTTTTGCATCACTATACATGTATTTCTAGCATAAATTTACTAGTTCATAGACCACTGCAAATCTCATGAATATGCAGTTATCCAAATCCTCTGGATGAATATGTAAAGATACAAAAAGCAAACTGGGCATTTTTCTCTCTTTCCAAATTACAGTTGCTAGGCTTGCACCTTTATTTTGCTATTATATATGGGTTGGGGTTTTTCTTTTTTTTTAATTTCCACATTTCCCCCTATATTTAGGAAGGAATATAGGCATTATGACTTAAATAAGACCAAGAAGTTATGATTAGAGAACAGACCTCATAGGAGCCTTACAATATCTGAAGGGGGCCTACAAGGATGTCGGAGAGGGACTCTAGCTATAGCACAAGGGGTAATAGATTTAAACAGGGGAAGTTCAGGTTAGGCATAAGGAAAAAGTTCTTCACTGTGAGGGTGGTTAGGCACTGAAATAGGTTGCCCAAAGAAGTGGTAAATGCTCCATCCTTGGTAGTATTCAAGGCCAGGCTGGACAGAGCCTTGGGTGACATGATCAAGGGTGAGGTTTCCCTGACCATAGCAGGGGGGTTGGAAGTAGATGATCATAAAGTCCTTTTCAACCCTAACTATTCTATGATTCTATGAATAGATTCTAGGGGGAAAAAAAAAAAAAACAACAAAATAAAAAAAAGGGGGAGGGGGGGAAAGCGGAAGGGGGGGAAAGGGGGAAAAAACACAGCACTGCACCAGCAACTAAGAAGGAAAAAAAAATGACTGCTACTTCTGAAGCTAGGATACCATTCAACCTCATCAACAGTGACAGGAAATATTTTTATTTTAAATTTAGAATCTAAGTTCTTTCACACTTTGTTACTGTTCAGATGGCCATTATTCCAGGCTAGCATGACGGGAGGGGGGAGGGAAATAGATAAATCACTGGTAATTTAAATAACCTATCTTGAACTTTCTCAGGACTGAGGAGAGCTATGTACATAAGTTCTGTAAAATGTTCTGTTAGGCTTTTTATTAATCAAATAGGCCCTTTCTTATTTACATGATCTCTCAAAATTCAGAATTTGCTCGAGTTCTCATCCATAACCTGTGTTTAGACTCCTTTACGTTTTTTTCTTTGGTAGAGACGAATGTAACCCACAGACCTATCACTTCTCAATTATATTTAACAATATTTCTGTCCTATAAAATGCTGCATTTAAACAGCAGATAGAAGACATCACATATGCCTAAGGCTAGCCCTAAGGCTAGACAGAATGCATACTCAGACATGAGATTCAAAAAATGATGCTGTACTTTCCAAATGCATTTAATTTGAACGCTAAAGACCTACTAAAGCAGACATGTGAAACATATAAATATATTGGTTTATATACAAATACTATTTTTTATCTATAAAATCTTTTATTTATATATAAAGTCTAAAATACATAGACACATTTGTATTTGCAAGATCACTTAGTTAAGAAGGAAGACGCAGATCCTTTTAGTCTGATTTTCTTCAGCATGGCGTTGTAGGGCTACAAGTGTTCTTGAAAGCAACATAGTAACAATGATTTTTAAACAAGTTGCTTAATAAAAATATACAGAGAATGACAAACATCCAGACCATCCCACATAGCTTGCTTTCCCTATTTCTTCAATGAATAGAAATAAACAATCTTACTACACTTGGACTTCTTCCTGAATTGTGCTGCTTTCAGTTCTTTTAACCATCATTTTGATTTTTAAAATATAGATTTTAATTGTTTTTTTGATTTTTTTTTTTTTAAAGAGAGGAAGTTTCACCTTGTGAAGTAAAAAACTGTTCTAATAAATCTTTCCAGTTCACTTTTAAAAGATGAACACACTTAACCATAGAATGATTTGGTTGGAAGGGACCTTAAATATTATCTAATGCAATCCCCCTGCCATGGGCAGGGACACCTTCCACTGGATGAGGTTGCTGAAAGCCCCATCTAACCTGGCCTTGAATGCTTCCAGGGATGGGGAATCCACAGTTTCTCTGGGCAACTTGTTCCAGTGCCTCACCACACCCATAGTAAAGAATTTCTTCCTTACATCTAATCTAAATCTCCCCTCTTTCAGCTTAAAACCATTCACCCTTGTCCTGTCATCACACACCCTTGTAAAAAGTCCCATTCCAGCTTTCTTGTAGACCCCTTTAGGCACTGGAACACTGCTATAAGGTGTCCCTGGAGCTTCCTATTAATACCCTCTTATGGGAGCAACTACCCTCTTGACTTCCCCTACGAATGTCAGAGTAGATGGGTGGGAATCATCTTTCTGAGAATGTCCTTACAGTGACTAACATTAGTTATTTTACTTATACTGTTCTACTTCTGGGCAGAACAATATCTATTAAGAAGGTGTCTAATTCTTAGCTGATCAAGTAGGACAATACACAGCCCCAGTCAAAAGAACTAAAACCCTCTCCATGTTATTGAGTAGGACTTACACCCCACTGGGATGTGTTCTCTCAGCCACCACATAGAACTACCTATTGCTCATTTGAAAACCAGTGTAGATCTACTTTCACCATTCAGTTGATATTTGCAATTTCCAGCACAGATGAGAAACAGCAATCAGTTTTGAAGCAAGCATGGAGATTCACTGTGTTCTATTATACCGTCATCCTTTTGACACTCAAAGCATAATCTCTCTGATCACAAAAATTAACTTCCGCAGCTTGTAATGGCATATATACCTTGAAATTTTTTTGACTTTCAAAGCAAGTAATCTCCCAAGACAAGTCATCTGATGTATAGCCCACGAGAATTCTCTGCTGACCTTCTTTAACAGAGGAAAATTGCTCTGTTTTTCAAGTCTCTTAAGCATTTTATTATTAGAAAAAGTTATACTATGACAGAAAATCCCAAGTGACACTAGTTGAAAACAAAATGAAATTACAATCTTTTTGATCATGCAGTACTACTGTTATAGGGGAAGTGCCATCATATCAAGGGTTATTCTTCCACATTCTCATATGTCAAGAATCTATTACAAAGCCTTGCTTTATATAGTCATTTATAGGAATACATTAAACCCAAAAATGACACAAACAATAGTTACGATTAAAAAAAAAAAAAGAAAAAAAAAAAAACCCAAAAAAAACCTTTCAAGAAAAAAAAAACTATTTCAAAATACTGTCACTTCTCTGTAGCCAATTTCCAGTTGTTACAAATTTAGCCGAGGGGATTAATTACCACAGTGAAAGAGCCTATGGCTTTTGTGTAGTACACAGTGCGACAGACACTATGTAAGAGCCTGACCTGAAGAAAAGGTCCCTGAGCTTCATCACTATTAACACTTGATATAACTAAAATTGTAAATCATAGACAAGTTTGTTGTCCTGATGGCACAGTTGCACTTCTTGAATACAACAGGCATGTAACTTTCAAAATGACAGAACTACTGTAGATGCAAAAAAATACAGCAAACTTATAAGCACAAAAGTAGTTACTACTTGATATGAACCATCATCACTTATAGTATCTAAGGCAAATGCAGTAAATTAAAATACTTTAAGGATTTATGAAAATGTTGGTCTGAAAAGACTGAAAAAGCAGCAATGGCTTGGATTCAGTGAACTTGGAGTCATTGGGAAAACAAGGATTTCGTACATAGCATCTTAAGAGTTAAGAGTCTGGTGGGGTTTATTTTTTGTTTGTTTTGTATGTTTCTTGGGTTTTGGGTTTTTTTGGTTTTTTTGTTTGTTTGGTTGGTTGGTTGGTTGGTTTTTTTCCGCCAGACCTAATTATGATTATAATTTAATGAAGAGCTCAAGTTATAATTTGTTTGGTTGTTTTCTGGGGGGTATTTTTAGTTGGTTTTCACTGGGTCCTTTTGTTGGTTAAGGTTCATCCCTCTTATTTTGTAGCCTCATTCCCTAGCAAGTACTTCAATGAAAGACCAGGGAAATGGGCTAGAGAAAAAGTATGGCACCCCCTTTAAGTGTCAGTGGTGCAGATCATATATTTGCAACCAAGATGAAAAGATATGGAAAGTGGATTGTAGATAGATATGGCTGGTGAATTATTGTTTAACAAAAATAATTTACCATTTCTAGTTAGAGTAATAATCACAGGTTTTCAGACACCTTGTTGCATTATAAATTAAAAATCTACAGCTAGTTTGTAATTTTTAATGAAAACAAAACTAGTTAATTTTACATATTGTTCTATACTATCATTAACACTCATATATAACACGGTAAAAGACAAGGTTTTTTTCCTCAGTGTTCAGGATTTATGCTTAAATAGACCAACATTTAAAAAGAAATTATTCATTAATAAAAATTATTCAGCAGCATGATTCATGATTATGTTTGCCATTCATGAACATTAATTGCTATTTGAAATATGAGCTATGCTCATTAAGTTCTATGGTTACATGGCGTGCTTTGATCTCCTTTTTGGGTAAGATCAAGTTCCTACATCTAGGATATCTTTGCAGAAATATTTGGCATTTTCCTTTAAAGTTGCAATGGGCTTTCCATATTTCTGTAACAAAGAAGATATTAGGTGTATTTTTTCCAGACAGAACCCCCAAACAGATGTCAATTCAGTAGGAATAAGTTCATTTAATATTTCAGCTGAATGTGCATGGAGTCCCCCATTAAACTTTCTGGCAAATATTCATCTCTGCTAAATATAAGTGACAGTTTGGATGCCTTTAGGTATTTTTAGAGAAATAAAGGGAACAAAAAAAGTATCATAAATGTCAAAAAAAAAAAAAAGTAAATTCATGAACTGACACAGGTGAATTCTAACTATGCAAGTGTCTGAGTGCTAGTATTTATTTATTTTGGATGCTGAAGATCTCTGCTGCCCACTGGCACCTCACTTCACAGAACATAAAGGACTGGTTTAAATCTGTCATGGCAAATAAATGTGTGAAATCTAATCTTCTTGTTCAAACAATGAAATCCAAGAACCAGTCTTAGATTTAATACTAAAAATACAAGAAAATAAATACCGGAGGTTGTTTAGATCTGCCCAATTTTACCATGCAGGCTGTGTTCCCTCCCTTATGCAATACCTTTGGCTTAGAATCATAGGCTTTCTAATAGCACTTTAAATTAAACTTAATTCCACCTTCATATCCTCTGTATTGAAAAGAATGTTTTAAGGTTAGAAGCCATTATGAAGTTTAAATCAGTTAGAATTACAGATCACGTCTCAGACCTACTTAAAGTAACTTCAAGAATATATGCGTTAAACTTTGCTGAGGGCACTATTAGATCTGTGAAACAATACTATGAAATAATAATATTATTACTAAAACTAATAATAAATGTTGAAATTAAAATACAGAAAATTATGCTTTCTTCTCTGTAAAAAAATTCTTCCTCATATTCTACTTGTGGCATATCGCAATGATTCAAAAGTAGAGTTGAAGTTACCTGTTCATATAAGCAGCATAGCATCAGCCTAAATAGGTTTTCTTAACCACCAATAGTAAATGACATGACAAAACACCCTTCTTTGACAAAATAATTGAGAATTTATGACATGGCATATTTTGTTGACAAACAAAGCTACTTGAAAAAATTTCTTCTGATACATGGTGTAATCAAATGGCCCTTGCAGCAATTACAACAACTCTGACAAACTACTTTTTGTGGAGAAGTCTTATCTGCATCTTAAACGTAGGAAGCTGTATGCTTTCTGGTGCCCTGACAGCAAGCATACTCGTAGCCTGTTGTCCTATTAGCACCATAAACAGAAGTTTTGAATGCCTGGACTGTGATGGAAAGTGCATCACTCTTACAAAAACAGTTTGAGGTCAAGCACAACAGTGGTCATAGACACGAGTATGGAGAGATGGAAAAAATACTCATGGATGGCAAACTGTTTTCATGTCCCTCCTTCCCAAGTCAAAACAAGACACTTATTTTTCAGTATTAGAGCTTCTTCTACCTATTTTCAGGAAATAGATGATTGTTAAGAACTTTAATTTAGGCTGCTCTTTTACCTTATATATGGATGAAGTAATATTCAAAATTAAGCAAATGCCACCTTGGTAAAAGCATCACTCTTGTGCAAAAAAAAGAAAAAAAAAAAGCCATTTGCTAGCAGAATGCAACATAAGACATTGCCTCTTCTCAGAAAGTATCAAAAGGTGACATGCTCAGTGCATGACTACTTTTTCTTTCAATTGCCATTTCCAAGAATTCACAAGCCATCTACACTTCTCCAAAGCATCTGAAATTTTAAAGATTTTTAAGAAATTAACTTCATAGAGGCACAGACTATTTTTCAAGCAAACTGATGATTCCTAAAATACGTTAGGCAGTCAGAGGTACAGTCTGTCCCAGTTAATAAAAAAACCTATCTGTATAAAACCATATACTAGCTCTGTAGATAGACCTAATCAAAGCAAATAATATAATTTTTCATTCTTTGCCACATAAGCAAAATAGATTGCCAAGTAAATATGTGCTATATTTTATTGCATCAATGCTATGCATCTAAGTTCAGAAAAGCCAAATGTCATGCTTCTCTAGTTCCCCCTACAAGTGTGATATTCCAACTCGTTAAGGAGGTAAGGCAAGTAAAGGTGAGTGGTACACTGCTGCAGGTTAACTCTATCAACTGATGCAAAATATAAAAGAAAGAAAAAAGCAGAAAGCTGATGTGCACTTAATGGAATAATAGCTGGTAAAAATATTATGCAGCAATTTTAATGAGATTTACTGTAAACCAGTAAACTGCACTAGGGTAGAGGGCTGAAAATTAAATTAAACCAGGCTATATGCCATTCATCAACAGTGATTTTCCTTTCAGCAGCTTTGAACTCTGCAATGGATTATGTAGGAAATATGTGTGCATGGGATTATGCTGTAAACATTTGTAGAACAGGAAGCTACCTGCCCTGCAGAAGTAGACTGAAGTCATTTTAACCATATAGGAAAACTTTGGGAACATTAACTACATGGTTTATTACAAGAAAAGGGGTGGAGGAAATGAGAGAGACAAACTAAAACTCGCACAGAACTCAATGTAAAAGAATGTCCATTAAAAATGTTTTACACAGACACCAAGTGTTTTTCAAACAAATAACATCATTTCGTTAATAATTATCTTAGCCAAAGGGTACCCTTTTTGTTACCCTTATTTAAAATTTCTTATTTAATGGAAGATACAGAAAATTAAGAAAATTTAATTTTTCATACAAATAATCCCCCTTGTTTGAAGTTGTTTTGTTTAGAACTGTGTTCCCAATGATACTGTAACAACAAAAAAAATCACATCAGCAGGGAATCTGCATTCGCTGGTAATGAAATAACACTCCAGAATATATCATCTTCATGCTTGTATTATTTGCAGTGAAATCTACAACACTTTTTTACATTCACTTTCAGAAGTTATCTGTTTTGATAACATGAAAACTCATGCTTGAAGGATTCCATAGAGCTGAAAGCAGAAGAGTATACAACCTGCTGAAGCAAAAATTCCAGTGACTTTCATTTTTACAGCCAGGATAGAAAAGTGATATACCTATCCCAAAGTGAAGATGCAAAGCAAACCATACACACAACTAAATATGAACTTAAGTGTGGGTTCATATAACTGGTATCCCTTCATGAGCACCATACAGATGCCCATAGGTACACATTTACCACTTAGAGCTAGGATGTATTCCTGTCATGATTTGAATAGCACAAAATCTCTAAACTCATAAATTAAAACTACTTCATAGTCTAAACAATCTATTTGCATTCAATGTGATATAAAAAACAGATTTCTAGAAATGTTACATTCAACAATTAAAAAAAAAAATCTAAGCAGCACCTACAATTCCCATTTTGCTTTAGGTCTTTTTTAACTTATCCCTTTCAATTTATTTTTATGTCACACATTTTAAGACACAAGAGGGGTCATTCAAAAATATATATTGGCCTACTAAGCCAGACTGCATTTGTTTCTGATGTATCAAGTTCATATCAAATAAAATAACATAGGTGATCACATTTCATACTGCACCCCAATAAGGTTATCAAACTACCCTTTGACAAGGTTATGGAGACTACATTGAGATCATCTATGGGGGATACTCTGGTACATGTACTCCTTTACATTTTACACATGTAATAGTGGAATGGCAAAACGAAATAATTACTTAACATTCTCTTGATACAGCCAGACTGGAAAAGACATTTGAAGGACATTTCTGTCATGGTATCAGCAATACTTTGTGAGTCCTCAAGAGTTACAATGCTACCTGACACTGAGACAAAACAGGCAAAAGTAAGAAAGAACATGGACACCACTGCAAAAGAAGTATTATTGTAATTATAAAGATTCTTAAACGGAAAAAAAAACCCAACATAACTGCTGCTTATAAATTATTAAACTAGTCCTTTTAAAATTGGATATTTGTAAAGAACTGTAATAATTTTCCCTGTAAGGCCTGATTTATCTTCAATTTGGTTGCTATAGAAACCTTGAGACTTAATAACTGGATACTATGCTATAAAAGAAAAAAAAAAAAAAAAAAAAAATCAGAGACTCTACAGATGCCCACTGAGGCATCCAAATTCCTTAGGTAGCCTCGAAAATCTTGGCTTAAAAACATACTTACTTCCTGTATCAGAAGAGTTCTGGAAAGTAAAAGTTATTTGTTGTAGGATATTGCAAGATCAAAGTGAATAACTTGAATAGCTAGAGTAACCTGGTCTGATTTGATAGTTTGCCTTGCTTTGAGTGAGAATTTAGATGAGATACCTTCTGAGGACCTTTCCAGTCTGAATTATTCTGTGACTTTGTATAAATGGTTCTTGAATACATCTAGTTGAATGATGTGCAGACAGCTGATGTTGAAGTAAAACTGAATACAGTACTACACAAACTAGACTACAGTCCAGATTGTGTTGCAAGGTAAACCAGTTTTCTTGAAAAAACACAACCTGCTGCTGTTAATAAGGAGGGCATTTGTGATATAGAACTAAAGCACCTCAGAGACCTACACTGAGTCTACTTTAAAAACAGATCACTGTTTAATCTGATTTAATCTGACAGACAAGTATGCAGATTTTTGCCTATGCTGTCAACTTTCAGACTTTAGAAGAGGCTTTTAGTTTTTCCCTGGCATATATCCATGTTTGAGAAGCAAGACATTAAAAGGAATATACTTTCCCATGATTGCCAAGTCAGCGTACATAAGAAAGTGAAGAAAAATTAAAAAGCATGGCTCATCTTCATAATTGACAGCAGACTTCAGTTCAGCCTGTATTGACAAGCTGAATACAACACAGTACACATTATAGCTCTTAGGTCTTCAATTAAACTATTACCATGAAGAAGTACAAGGCATCCACATTTGCTTTTAAAGATAGTTTAAGACAAACAGGACTGTCTCTTAAACCAAAACTATTCTGGAAAGCTCAGTTGAGCCTGACACCACATAGCCTTTATAACTGTGGTTCCATGAATAATGGATATAGGTGGAGCAAAAACAGAGCACAAGAGTAAATGGACATAAAATATCAAATATCAGATTTTGCAGTAGAAACTGAAAGGTGGATAGCAGGGGTATTATAAATAGAAAATAAATAGAAACAATAAATCTCTCAAGTAAGTGAGAAAACACTCAAAGCTGGTTTGCCAATTTAGTTTACATAAGTTACTCAGAATCCCATGATTTTAAGTTAATTCCTGCTAAGACAAAAAAGGTTCACATAGTACCTTTTGCATGCAAGCAGAGCTCCAGCCTACCTTAAACTGGTTACAGTGCCTGTAGTACTCGAGTGATGTGTTGCAATGACAAAACTATGAACCAAGCAAGCTGCCTCAGGTGTTAACTCCTTCCATGACCCTTGTTCTTACAAATTACAGAGTGGTAACTCAAGCTCTGCTCTGTTCTTAATGAACCTGAACCTCCAGCGGCCACAACCATACCAATTCCCCTTCTACCTTATGTCTTTTTTTTCCCTGTAAATACTAATTAATTCTATGTATAAGGGAGGCTCTTTTTCCAATACGTGCCTAGAGCTTAATACAAGCAATTGGTCTGATCCACTGTGCAACTTCATTGACTGTCAAAGATTGACAACAGATGAAAATCTTTCTTCAAAAGTATACTACCAATTAACTTATGAAGAGTGGGCTGCTTGCAGTATTTAATATAATTCTTGAATGTTCCTAGGCATGCAACTGAATTTCAATGAAATTTGCACCAATAGATAGATATTGACATTCTCATGAATACCAAATGAGTTCATCAGCACTTGCCCTACAATAGCAAGTATCAACTGAATTTATAATCAAGTAGCCTCCTGTCCAGGGTTCAGCAGAAGCATCCATTTTTCTCCTTCTCAGTAGCTAGTGCAGTGCTGTGGCTTTCACTTTCAGCCTGGGAAAAGCACAGATAACACCAATGTTTTTAGTTGCTGCTCAGCAATGTGTAGTCTGACCAAGGTCGTTGTCAGCTTCATGCTCTGCCAGGGAGGAGGGGAAGCCGGGAAGAAGCAGAGAAAGGACACCTGACCCAAACTGACCAAAGAGATATTCCATACCACAGCACATCATGCCCAATATATAAACTGGGAGCAGTTACCTGGAAGGGCTAGATCACTGCTCAGGTCGGACTGGGTATCGGTTGGCGGGTGGTGAGCAGCTGCATTCTCTTCCCTTGTTACTTACAGAATCATAGAATAGTTAGGGTTGGAAAGGACCTGAAGATCACCCAGTTCCAAACCCCCTGCCATGGGCAGACACACCTCACACTAAACCATGCCACCCAAGGCTCTGTCCAACCTGGCCTTGAACACCACCACCGATGGAGCATTCACAACTTCCCTGGGCAACCCATTCCAGTGCCTCATCACCCTTACAGTAAAGAACTTCTTCCTCATATCCAATCTAAACTTCCCCTGTTTAACTTTCAACCCGTTATCCCTTGTCCTATCACTACAGTCCCTAATGAAGAGTCCCTCCACAGCATCCTTATAGGCCCCCTTCAGATACTGGAAGGCTGCTATGAGGTCTCCACGCAGCCTTCTCTTCTCCAGGCTGAACAGCCCCAACTCTCTCATCCTATCTTCATACAGGAGGTACTCCAGTCCCCTGATCATCCTCCTGGCCCTCCTCTGGGCTTGTTCCAACAGTTCCATGTCCTCTTGATGTTGAGGACACCAGAACTGCACACAATCCTCCAAGTGAGGTCTCACAAGATCAGAGTAGAGGGGCAGGATCACCTCCCACGAGGTGAGAGAGGAGACAAGAATGTTGTATACCACAGACCTGCCTACCGCACTGAGCTTTTGACTGAGTTAATACAGTACATCTGGGGACATGATTCAAGTCTCTGAAGATCTATCAAGAAAGATTCATTTTTTGCACTTTATCAATTAAAGCCATTTGATTAATATTTAAAAGAGAACTGTAATCTTTTGCAAAGGACAAAGGTTAGAAGTGCATTTCAGTCTTTCAAAAAATATTTTACTCATGCAGCACTGACTTTGTAGACTCTGGCAATATACCTGACATTCTTCCCTGCTTACTTTCTCATACCACCCCCTCTCATAGCATCCGTTAGTCATGGTTTGGCAGCTGGTTTCATCAATTTCCCACACATAGAGTTTCCCCTTAAAATGGGTCATAATCAGATCTGCTGTTAACATTTACACTGCTTGCAAAAGGGCAATGAGAAAAAATGAAAGGTAAGATGGAGGCTGGAAGGGAAATACAGAACAGCAGCAATGAATAGCTGCTCTCAACTAAATTCTCAGGTATCTGAAAGCATACATTTGCAACTTGAAGAAACCAGAGAGTTACAGGAGTGAAGGACAAAGATAGGAACCTACAGTAGTTAAAGGCAATCAACCTTGAATGCGAACTTTAGCAGTAAGAGCAAGAGAGTAAAAATAATTACAGAGATACAGGAGAACAACATTATTTATTCTTCTCAGAGGAAAGCCACCTTATTTAAAAGAAAAAAAAGTAAGTAGTGTGTAAGTGTAAGAAAGTAGCAAAGAAAGGCTAGGCTCCTAATGATGGCTGAATTTTCTGATGTCAAATAAAGAAAAATCCTGGAATGAAAATTTTCAGTTGTGCCATTAACTAAGAGTCCCTATATCAAAGCACCAACCATTCAGTGAGGTGAATTTGTTTTCCTGGGAGGCTGATCATGTCTCTTCCCTCATTCAAAGTTTCAGTATGCTTGAGTCCCACTGATATCAACTAGACTAGAACACTATTTCATGAACTTAAAAACAAAATAAAAAAATATATCTGGGATAAAGAAGGCAGACACAGAAACTGTTCACTAATGCATATATGCAATTGAAATTCATTTCAGATATAACTATCCTTATCACTGTGTTCCCATACTTAAATGCATATATATTACATATACATGTGAAAATTATAACACTGAGAGACCTGTGTAACTCATTTGTGCTCATGCCTGAGAGATTCTAATAGAATTCATTATCTTGAAACAGAGAATCGTTTATGTCCTACAGATCTATGTACTGGGGGATAATCTCCCACTTTGACAATGTGAGAAGAGATTAGAACCAACCCCCCCCCCCCCCCCCAACTACATTAGATGGTAATAATAACAATCCTAGAATGCTTGGGGTTGGAAAGGACCATCTAGCTCTAACCCCCCTGCCATTTACACTTATTTTGATGCAGCTTTTTTTTTTTTTTTTTTTTTAATGCTTCAATTCTTTTGCTAAGAATGCGAAAAGCATGAGAGATTATCACCCTGAGCTGCATCAAACAAAGCGTACATCAGCAGGTCAAGAGAGGTAATTCTCCCTCTCTACTCTGGTCTCGTGAGACCCCACCTGGAGTACTGTGTTCAGCTCTGGGGCCTCCAACACAAAAGGACACGGAGCTGTTGAAGCAAGTCCAGAAGAGGACCACAAAGATGACCTGAGGTTGAAGCCCCTCTTCTGTGAGGACAGGCTGAGAGAGCTGGGCTTGTTCAGCTCGGAGAAGGCTCCAGGGAGACCTCAGAACAGCCTTCCAGCACCTAAAGGAAGTCTACAAAAAAATCTGGAGTGGGACTTTTTCCAGGGGCATGCAGGGATAGGATAAGGGGGAATAGTTTTGAACTGAAAGAGGGTAGATTTATATTGGATATAAGGAAGAAATTCTTAACTGTGAGGCTGGTGAATTACTGGCACAGGTTTCCCAGAGAAGCTATGGATACCCCATCCCTGGAAATTTTCAAGGCCAGGTTGAACAGCGCTTTGAGCAGCCTGGTTTAGTGAAGGGTGTCCCTGCCCACAGCAGGCAGGTTGTAACAGATGATCGTTAAGGTCTCTTCCAATCCAAACATTCTATGATTCTATGATTAACACTAGTTCTGTAGCAGGAAAGAAAGAATTTACAAATGCATTTTCTTTTAGCACATGATACCATTTCCAGACTATTCTAACCTCAAAACTACTCTTAAATGAACAGGTGGATGAGTTGATCTCTTGGTCTTCTTCTCTTTGCAGTGGAATATATGAATGTTACCTACAAGTACAGAATAATGAAAAAAAACCCTAAGTTTTTCTAGATGATCGGTTCTACTTCCCAAAACAAACATCCAGATGTGAAAGAAAAGCTATTACTGTTTAAAGGAAAAGTATGAATTACAAATTCTGTCATGTGATTAGCTGAGAAACATAGTAACAGTCATCATCAACATGCTACCTTCTGCATGTTAACCTCTTAACTTCCTATTGCCCTTTATATTTTACATAAGCAGATTTATATGGACATTAATATGACTAGCAATGACTTGGAGAAAATATCCCAATCTGTAGGATTTTAAGTGTAAATATTTATATTTTTTTCTCCTCATTTTCATCACAATTGAATTTGTGTATGGGTAAATTTCAATACAAAGTCATAGAAAAACTTTTACTTTCTCAGGCTATTCTAATACTTGCAAACATCAAAAGGGATTGTTCTTCTCCAGCAAGGCCAAGAGATATCCTGTTAAGTAAGAGGAAGCAGAACACAGATTACCATTGCAAAACTGGGTTTTCAAATTATAAAATCCTTTTGTACCACTAAGGTAGCTGAAACAACCCCTGAATTCACAGAGGCTTCATGGGAAGAGAATTTCCTGGTTTCAGCCTCTCGTTGTAAGGAGGAATGCCGAGTTTTGAACATATCGTGCTTAAGATCTGCCTTGGCTTAGGATCAACTGAATGTTCAATGTTAACGTAAGAAATAAGGTTTGTTCAGGAAAGTCCTACTTATTCTTAAGTTCAGCACCTGGGAATGGAGAACCACAGTCCTATCTTGTACATTCATTCAACTCTAGTGATGAGAAACATTCTTATAGAAAGCAAAATCTGCTTCATGTATTGGCAGTATATAAACAAATACCCATTTGAAATCAGAGAACCATTTGCTTAGAACAGCTGCTGGTTGAGCATAAAAGTATTTGAAAAAAGGATAATATTTCCATGCTGAAAGACACACCACTTTTAAGAGAATAGTTCTAACAGGAAAGCAGCCAGGATGCTAGCTGATTTGTGTATGATTCATACACTTCAAACAGTCCTGCATAAACAGGAACAGAATAGCTGCATAATCTTCCCATTCATAAGTTTGATTTTTTTCCTTTGAGGAAGAAAATTTCTTAGTTAAGAATGATTCTGTTCTTTCATCTGCAATACGACCAAACTAATTCTCTCTATCTTGGTCCTCAATATGGAGCCTAACTCAGTAGTGTCACTGAGGTAGCCTGATTTTAAATTTTTCTTACTTGCACTGATTTTTATAAGACTAAAGGGACTTCTTTCTGTTTAAACTGATGGTCTTGGAGCCCTAGTTCTATTTCGTTTTGCTTTAATACTCCTGATGCTGTCAAAATACAGGCCTCATACCAAAAGACGAATTCTTGTAACAACATACAGTGTAACTATATGACACAAGGCAAGCAAAACATGGAAGTTAGAAGAAAATTTCCTAGTAAAAACAAGAGACAGAATTGGACCTTTTTTTCTTTTTTCTTTTTTTTTTTTTTTTTTAAAGTGAAAGGAGATGTTTCTGACAGACTTCAATGTGTCAAGGCTTTGTGAATTGCAATGTTTCTAACAGAAGTTTTATTCCATTTAAAGATGGACTTCAGTTCTTCTGGTTTACGGTTTACACATATTACTGGGATAGGAACACCGAACAACTGGGTCATTACACTTGCAATACACTTGGATCAGATACAGCACAGATGCCTGAAATTCATCTATCCCTGAATCTAGAAAGATGCTGAGCTCTAGTTTAAAACTACGTGTACAAAGTTAGTCAGCATTAGACTGACTTTAGCTTTATTGCTAACACATTTGAAGTTGTGCCTAAGTTTAATTTCTTCAGTGGCTTACCCCAGAATTCAGAGCAATTCACACCTGAGAAGTGTTATGCACTGAGACATAAGCCTGCAGAAAAGATGGACTTTCACTCTATGATTTGCCACATATTCACTTATTTTGGTTTTGAGGAGATGCCATCAAGGCAGTGGGGGAAGGCAGTAGCTATTTTCTGTTAGTTATCTTAGATAGTTACCAACCTTCTCATAGAGAGCAACCAAACATAGACATTTATTACAGGAACATGTGCATGAACATATGTTTAACTTTAGGAGCCTACTGTGTTGGTACCTGCACCAAAGCTTATCATCACAGGGTCCCTTATACTGAGTGTGATCCCAATAATAAAAAGGTGCCAAGGGTTCAATCTAAACCCACCTTAAAATAGACATTAATTTCTGATCATATGAACTGCATCACTGATTACGTGGGCTGCCTAAAACAACTTTCTTAGATGTACATACATATTTCTTGTAATATTCATATTTATTCAGATGAATCCCATACAAATGATATATGAGCAACTTATAATCTTTATGGATTTGTCTCTCTGACATCTACTTTTCGGCCAATCAGTTCATTCTCTCCTCTTGTAGTGCCTGCAATCTAACTGTAATGTCTAAGGCAAACAACAAGAAATCACTCATGGAAAACCATGCTCTTTTTATGCTGATCTTCCTTTCTTCGTACTTGTCGTGGTTTAAGCCTCTATAATCCACGCAGTCGTTCTCTCACTCCCCACTCTATCTTCCCCCCAGCTCCTGGGGGATGGGGAGGAGAATCAAAAGAACGCAACTCCCACAGGTTGAGATAAGAACAGCCCAGTAACTAAGGTATAACACAAACCACTGCTGCTACCACCAATAATAATAATGACAAGAGAAATACAAGGGAAAAGAATACAACCGCTCACCACCCAGTACCAAGCCTGACCACACAGTGCACCCCCACCCTTCCAGGTCTCTGCTCTCCGTTTTCACATTCTGGACATGACGTGCTGTGGCATGGAATACCTCTTTGGTCAGTTTGGGTCAGGTGCCCTGTCTCTGCTTCCTCCTGGCTTCCCCTCCTCCCTCGCAGAGCATGAGACTCAGAAAGTCCTTGGTCAGACCAAAACATTACCAAGCAGTAACTGAAAACACTGGTGTTATCAGCACTGTTCCCAGGCCCAAAATCAAAAACACAGCGCTGCACCAGCTACCAAGAAGGAGAAAAATGACTGCTGCTGATGAACCCATGACATTATCCACCCCTTATTCCATACCATTCACGTCATGCTCAGATCCCACCTTTTCAGTATACCATCACATGTATATATATACATCCACACACACGCACAGAGGGAGAGAGAGATAATCCCTTAGTGCATGGATCAATCCCTATAAAACTGCTGAGTCCATCCGGTCCATGGTGTCTGGCTCCATCTCTTGTAACAGTCTTTCAGAGCAGGAAAGGCTGTGTGCAGTGTTCACACTTGTGAATAACCTGGGCAATAGTGTCCATTGCTAAGTCCACCCCTCGATCATGAGTCCATCTGTATGCATGTTGAATCTCTGCCCTGATGGCCTGAAGTGTCATGGGCCCACCGGGCTCAAAATAATTCACCCTCCCCTCCAGCAGTTTCTGCAGCTTGTTGTTGGGGACTCCATACAGCTGCCTTCCATCTGTGATGCTTCCAAAGCACTGGAGGGGCCCAGTGGACTAGGTACTTGCCCATACTGTCCCACACACCCTGCCACTCATGACTGTCCAGCCTCGGGGAAAATCTCTTGGACCTCCTACACTGTAGTCTAACCACAGACAAGGCCCGCACCCCACTCTGCTTAACTCTCGGGACCAGACAAAATGGCCAGAGGTAATACAAACTTTGTATGCATGCCAACATGCTGATCCCTATCATATTCAGCAGGCAGGTCTCAAGGGTACCCAAAGGCCATTCAAAACCTTCAGAGCTCTCAAATGGTGCTGCTGTGCTTGTCACTAGGGCTGGTGTAGCTGCTGTGCTTGCCGGCTCTCTCACCACCAGCTGCTCTTTGTCTGAGTCCAGATCTTCCTCCTCTGCCTTGCTGGGAAGTACTGCATGGTCTCCTGCATCCTCCTGGGGCTATGGCTCGCGGGGCTCTGCGGGCGGCTGCTGGGGGATGCTCTCGGCTCCCGCAGGGCTGGGCTCGGAAGCGGGGCTTGCCTTCTCCACTGTCGACTACTCCCACTGCTCAGCAGCCACTGGGCAGGGCTCGGTGGGGCGGCTCACCTCCTCTGCCACCTCCTTCGTGGCCTCTTGATCCCCAGGGCCGTTCTCCCAGGCCGGTTCGGCCGCTGGCGGCTCCCGGGGCTGCCCCCCCTCGGCTCCCCACAGCCTCACAAAGACTGAGGGGAGGACAAGGGCCAGGACGGTGAAGAGCAGCTGAACTGCCGGGTACAAGTTCACGTCCACGTCCACCCCCCCCAGCTTCTGGAGCCTGCCTGTATGACAAGCCATTCCAATAAAGTACAATGAAACATGAACCTTAACCCAAAACCCATATCTGAAAAATGCTAAAATAACAAATACTGGCTGTAAGTAAGGTACAACAGGCTGAAACCATGAACTCAAGAGAATCAAGAGCAACAACTCTGAGAGCCAATAAATCAGCATTGTGACTACTGGCTATCAATCCTGTCATTATCTCAACCCTTCGTGCCCCACGTTGGGCGCCAAAAGAACTGTCGTGGTTTAAGCCTCTATAACCCACGCAGTTTCGCTCTCTCACTCCCCCCTCTATCTTCCCCCCAGCTCCTGAGGGATGGGAAGGAGAATCAAAGGAACGCAACTCCCACAGGTTGAGATAAGAACAGTCCAGTAACTAAGGTATAACACAAACCACTGCTGCTACCACCAATAATAATAATAAGAGAAATACAAGGGAAAAGAACACAATCACTCACCACCCGGTACCAAGCCTGACCACACAGTGCACCCCCACCCTTCCAGGTCTCTGCTCTCCATTTTCACATCCTGGGCATGACGTGCTGTGGCATGGAATACCTCTTTGGTCAGTTTGGGTCAGGTGTCCTGTCTCTGCTTCCTCCCGGCTTCCCCTCCTCCCTGGTAGAGCATGAGACTCAGAAAGTCCTTGGTCAGACCAAAACATTACCAAGCAGTAACTGAAAACAGTGGTGTCAAAAACACAGCGCTGCACCAGCTACCAAGGAGAAGAAAAATGACTGCTACTGCTGAGCCCATGACAGTACTCATCCTTTTTAATCACGCATCAGTTCTTGTACATATCTAGATCACAGACTCTTTTGGAAAGGAATATTTTTTTGTACTGCATAAAGTTCTAAAACAGAAGAAACCGTATAGAGGGATCAATTGAACTGTCTATCCAAATAATTCTTAAGAAACTACTAAATCACCATAAGAAATTAAATGGGGGGTGTCGTGGTTTAAGCTGTAAATCACGCAGCCCGTTCTCTCACTCACTCCCCTCTCTTTCTTCCCCCCGCTCCCAGGTGGATGGGTAGGAGAATCGAAAAGAATGCAACTCCCACAGGTTGAGATAAGAACAGTCTAGCAACTAAGGTATAACACAAATCACTACTGCTACCACCAATAATAATAATGACAAGGCAAATACAAGGAAAGAATACAATTCCAACCACCTAATACCAAGCCTGACCACGCAGTGCACCCCCCACCCTTCCGGGTCTCTGCTCTCCGTTTTTACATCCTGGGCATGACATGCTGTGGTATGGAATAACCTCTTTGGTCAGTTTGGGTCAGGTGTCCTGTCTGTGCTTCCTCCCGGCTTCCCCTCCTCCCTGGCACAGCATGAAACTCAGAAAGTCCTTGGTCAGACCAAAACATCACTAAGCAGTAACCGAAACATTGGTGTTATCAGCCCTGTTCCCTGGACGAAAGTCAAAAACACAGCACTGCACCAGCTACCAAGAAGGACAAAAATGACTGCTACTGCTGAGCCCATGACAGGGGGATGGAAGAATCAATTGCCAAATGCAAATAGATATTAACTAGATGAATGGATGGCTTCAAAAACAAACAAAAAAAAAAGAAACCAAAAAAACCCATGAAAGAGCAGGAACAAAGTGTCCCACTTCTTTTTAAGGTGCATGCTTCCATTGCTGCAGGCTGCCACTTTATAATCTCTCCATCATACCTGTTTATCTCTAATACCTGCTTATCTCATCCAGTAAAAAAGGATGCACCACAGCCATGAACGTGCCTGTGCTGCTGTCTGTCCCATTACACAGGGGTTTTCCCCTACTTTTTTGGTCTGCATCTGTGTAATGGTAACAATAAACTTGGGCTGACTCAACCACAACACTTGATTCAGATCAGAGCTAAAGTTCATACTTCTGCTACATTCTGTGAAAGGTATTCAATTTTTTCATCATACTTTACGATTAGTAATGGGTATTTATTATCTTGAAAAGTCCTCATTTGCATTCAAACTTGCAGCTTAAGATCACCAGTAATACTAATTCACACTCAGCACATTTCATCTGAAGAACATAAGGCACTTCAAAATGACCAAATTATTAAGTTTTACAACATCTTCCAAAGGTAAAAAGTATTCCATCCCAGATGTCCTGGTCTCTACTCCAGAATGTTACCATGTATGCATAGGCTTTTTGTTGTGAGCAACCATGAGAACTAGCATAAAATTTAACAGCAAACTGTACATATATATTTATACAAAGATTCATTTATTGTGTTCAGCAGCACACCAGAGAATGATTTCAGCAAGTTAAGGTACCACAATCCTAAATTAACTTGTCAGTTTGCCCTGACATCAATACTGCATTTAACCAAGGAGTTCTCAGCCATGTTCAGACAGTAAAATTGTTAACAGAGGCCAGAGCTAAAGAAATGTAAAACGAGGCAGATTCTAATTCAAAGGAAGAATGAGGAGTAGATGTCAGTTTTGTTATCACCTGCTCAGTCTGAGTTAGGTGGCTACAAAAACAGTGTAAGGGGCAATGGTTTTAAACTAAAAGAGGGGGAATTCAGGTGAGGAAGATACTTTTTACAGTAAACATGGTAAATCATTGGAACAGGTTGCCCAGAGAGGTGGTGGATGCACCATTCCTGGAGACATTCAAGGCCAGGCTGGATGTGGTTCTGGGCAACCTGATCTAGTTGAAGATGTCCCTGCTCACTGTAGGGTGATTGTACTAGATGACATTTGAAGGTCCCTTCCAACCCAAACTATTCTATGATTCTATAAAAACATTGTTTAGATTTGCTGTCTTTGTCAGTAATGATTTTTCCAAGTTAGTGAGAAGACTGAATTGGAATTAATTTTCATATGTATGCAACATCAGTAGTTTTTCCTTTGTTTTCAAGGTTGTTAATATAATTGGCATCCAGCCTTTGGGGTACATGACACAAACCAACAGTTTTTCAGACCATGCCCCCTTTCCTTGGAAATAGAAAGGGACAAGAAGGAGGGGCGGAGGCAGGAAAATTTCACGTAAAAGTTATGTCTACACTAGAAAGTTTCTAGAGCCAGGCGCTACCACCATTCAGCTACAGAACAAGAGGTGGGGACAACACTGAGGGACACCATAGAAAAGGGGAGAACAGCAATAACTCATGTCTACAAAAAGTAATAAAGAGTTAAGGAAAGCATTCATTTGAACTCTGGTAAAAACAGCTCCAGCAGATCACCCACCAAGCAGTCGTGTCCCATACTGGGTATCGTGTCACGTCACAGCTGAACTCCCAGAATGGGGCTGCAACTAGGCACTTGTGTGTAAAGTACAGGGAACTTCCCAGCTCCACAGTTTCATTGCTCTGCCAAGGATTCACCTTCTGGATACACATGGCCTGGCACAAGGCATGCAAGAGTCAGAGTATCAATAAATGACCCAAGTTCCCTGTGGTGGTATAAGTGACCTTGTTGACCACATTTCCCAAAATCTATACCTAATGAAAATTGAAAGCAAGGTGAATTATTTAATGGCAAATGTGATACCTAGTCTCCAGAAGTGCCTTCTGACTTCCATTTTACTATTAACATTGCCTATAATCTTAATTGTACCCTGTACAAAATACTTTTGACGCTTCATTTTTTTGCACAGCACAAATGTCTCCTACACAAAGGAGCCATAGGCAAACACGATAGCAATTAGTGAGACTAAACATTTAAGATTGGTAATAGTCTTTATAATTAAATTTCCTTATTCCTTTCTCTAGTACCTCAGTTAAGTAAATGAATAAAATGTTCTTTGCATCTATTTTTCCTGGACAATTGCTGGCTTAAGTAGGTAAACACCTACTTGTGCTACACACAATGAAGCTGTTTCCTACCCATCTGTGAAATAGCTCATGTTTTCTGTACGTTTTCATGTCACAAAATCTATGGCAGCCATAGCAACCTAAAACCAAAGATATAATTGCAAGATCTAGAAATATCACAAAGGGCCAGACACACAGAAGTGTTCCTAATAGTGGCTAATGCAAACAATCTCCAAGCTGGCATTCACACACCTTGGCTAGGATTACTTTCAAACCACTGAATCCTGATATTTTTTATGCCTTTTGAATGTCAGAGCTTTGGAGTGCCATGTTTCGCTTGAAACATATCATTTCACACTGGGAGATGGCATTTTTCACAGCTATGCATAAAAGACATCTATTCTCCATGGCAATTTATGAAAGAGATTCAGCCTTTGTTAACTTTGCTATGTAATCACTTGATAGTGCTTTTCGAGAATACTGTGGTAACGAAACACAAGACGTACAACAATACAAGGG
Organism: Ara ararauna; assembly: GCA_028858755.1. Classification (NCBI taxonomy): domain Eukaryota; kingdom Metazoa; phylum Chordata; class Aves; order Psittaciformes; family Psittacidae; genus Ara; species Ara ararauna. The sequence goes on along the minus strand of CM054381.1, from coordinate 36,196,473 downwards.
CAGTTTTTTCACCATTACCATCCATACAAGATTATTACTTGTTGCCATAATAAGTGGTTCATGTAATATGAGATTTAGAAGATACGAGGCACAGATTTTGCTAGTTTACTTAGGTCACTAATTTAGTTTATTGACAAATGGTAATTATCTCTCTCAAGGGTTCTTTTACAGCTCACCAGACCCCTGGAAAGGAGAATCAGCAACTGTTTTTCCTCTGGGAGCTCAAACGTAATTCTAACAATAGCTGTTATAGTGACAAAAGAATGGAATGCTTACAGGGCTGTACCCTGAGAATATTATACCCAGAGTATATCCTAAAATTACATCCAAATGAATAAAAAGAGACAGAGAGAGAACACATGATGTTTGCAGTGTGAAGAAGTATCACATTTAGGTGTTATAATTTACCAGTACCTAGCAATACACCTAGAGTACTTGCCTATTATTAATACTCTGATCACTTTGTAAATTTGCCAGTTTGAGCCTGAGCATAACTGAAGAACCACCAAAAAAAAATTTTCAGTCTAAAAAAAAGAAAAAAGAGAATTTAAATACATACAAGACATTAAAAGTAACTGCAGTGGTATAAAGTTGAGGTGTTGATAAAATACATCTGTGATTTCACAATAAGCCCTGTGTTGATATAGTAAGATCTGTGAAAAGTGGTATTTTGCAGTTTAGTGACCATTCAATGTAACATCTGTACTGCCTATAGTCTTATCAAGACAAACACAAAGATGCCTCAACAGAAGCACAAGGGGAGTGGGTGAAGATAACAGCTATACAGCCTTTGCTCTCTGCAATGGGCATGTCATCATACCTACTACATGATCATGGAACTGTTTTCAAGCGAAGCAACCATAATCTTAGAAGAGAACTGAGAAGCTGACTCAAACAAGGTTATCATTATAATTAAGCCTAAAGGGGCACTTGATTTGTTACATCTTCAGAGAGTATTATGCTGCACATTTGCAACAGAAAATTTTGAAAGAGAGAAGGGGAACTGTTTTTATTTGCTGAATATCTTGTATTGCATGCAGTCTCTTGGTTAAAAATTTATAAATCCTTAGCACTCAAAATTTTCTCAAGCAATCCTACTTTCAACACATCTTATATTCAGTTGGCCTTATTCTTAAATACAACCACTAAAATTCCACTCTACAATCTCTCCTGCACTAAGTGATTTTGCAAACAAAACAGCTTCCTGAATCCTGAGTTACCGTCATTTACAATTCAAAATGAAAAATTCCTGCCAAAATTAGCTAGCTCTTAACTATATTTCAACAAATGGGACTCCAGAGGGTGTGGAGAAAGAAAGGAAAAGTGTGAAGAAAATTATTTGCATTCTTAATTATTTATGCAATGTTACAGACATGCATAGGAAAAACAAACAAAAAAAGAAAAAAACCCAAAACAACAGAGAAGCAAAAGTCTTGTCTACGCCCTAAGTGCACACAACTGTGGCATTGCACAGCATCTTGTGATTGTACTGAAAACTGAAGCTAAAAGTCAATAGTCGGTGAACAGCCAGGAAATAATTATTGTAATAATTCCTAAGAAAATCTAAATTCACATGAAAAATAATTTTGGGCAGGAAGCAATAGTTTTCATAGACATGAATCAATCTTGACTCTTTTTTTCTTTAACAGGAGGAAAAAAAAAGGAAAACAAAACCCCCCAAAACCCATGTGATTTTAATAGTTTTTAAATAAAACATTTAGACTCTTCTTTTTGAAACAACAGACTTCATTGACAAGATGACCTGAATTACCAAAATAAAAACCCCAAAGTAATAAATCACCCCAAAACACTTCTTTAGATGGAAAAATGTATTTTCAGTGGACTTTAATGGATAGGTTTTCTTCAACTGGGGCAGACACAAACAAAACCACACACACAGAAGTAGAACCCTGCTGTTCCAGTTCCGTCAAGATTTTCCTTCATTTTCCAGTTCAGCCATTCATCGGAGGAATCAGTAATTCATCCAAATCTACTAATTGTTCTATGAGAATTTAGTAAATAAAATCCTCTTTGTTGCTTGCTATGAAGATTACTATAACTGTGTTTCTCTTTTACCTATAGAGAACTGAACTAGTGTTTTATTCACCTTTCAACTGGAATAGCATATTATTTATACCATTTGGTAATCCAGTGACTATAAGTTGTCTGATCAAGTGCTCCCTGAGAGCATAAAGAAGATGATAAACTTTTAGAAATTTTAATAGACTTAAATAGAGTTATAACTAAATCTAAAGCTAGCACTGATTTTTAATACAGAGTTAAAAGAAAGTAATTTAACCACATTTTTCTTGAGATTACACAGTGAATTCCTGGAAAGGGAGGGGAAAACACCCAAAAAAAACCCCTGTAGTTCAACATTTTGAAATGGGGCTTGTTGATGTCGATATTTGCCTCTTATTCAAATAGAAGATTTTTATTTAATACTATTTATTGAAGTGTAAATAAATAATACAGCATAAATATTAAGTACCAAGAATAACTTTTCTCTGTAGCCAGTTTTGACATCTGCAGGTTATACTGATGCAACAAAACCCATTAGTGGTGAGCTGATCAAAACATTTTCTGTGTTTATTTACTCCAGTAATGGTTAATAATCTTTTTCACATGAAAAAGCAGGGCTATTAATACTATTTGCAGATAGAACACTAGAAATTATATTACAAACATTTCTATCAGGATGAATGAGTCATTTCAATAACTGCAAGTTGCATCCAGCAGCCATTATGGCTCCAGGTTTCCCCTGTACAGCAATATGCATTGTCCTACACAATAGATTGGTTTAGAGCAATGCAGAGTGCAAGAATGGGAGAGAGCTACTGAGGCTGCCTGCTATGTACACCAGGAGGCCTGTTCCCAAACACTAGGAATCACACATCTATTACCGCATGTCATTCACACTGCCTCACCACTCATCCATACAGGTTTTGTTAAAGGGTACTGCAGGGGATAAGCAACAAAATGTAGAACACAGATGGTATCACCAAGTATTTCCTACAGACAGATTCTGTACGGTCTGACGTTTGCTAGTTGGCTTCTTTTAAAAGTTCCCCAACCCATTCAAACTCTCTTCAGTGCTCTCTCTGACTTCAGTTAACTGCTTTGAAATTAATCCCTACTTCTGCCTTTTTAGCGACAGTGCCATCTCCTGTCCCTAACACGGTCTGATACTCATGTATATCAGTCCCAGTATACAATATGGCAGACTCCTTACTGTGACCAGCCTTCACCTCCACAAGCATGAGTGCTATGACTAAAAAACTATACAAGGAAATGTATCTAAAGCATGCTGAAGTATGAATAACGAAATGGAAATCCATAGGTGTATCACAAAATTTATTCAGATTTCCAGTGCTGCAAGAAATTATGGATACAGAGTACGCAGAATCTCCATCTTGTGGGTGCTCCTTCGCATCTGCCTAATTTTGTAATTCTTGAAGAGCCAAAAAATAGCACTCTACCTTGCAGACTGCTAACTGCCATCAAAAAGAAGAATATTTACTTCTTTAGCCTGTTGCAGCACTTAGCAGCACACATACTGTTTCCTTTAAACGCCACCAATTAGTATTGATGATTCACTTTATTGCTAAAACAGAAGAGATTAAATATTTTATGATTTTCATTCTACCTAGTGCAAACTCAAAACTACTAGCTCATTGTTATGTCATAATTTCAACCCTTTTTGAGATTTACATTAGCCCAGAAATCAAAACTTGTTTTCATATTCCAAAATTGAATTCTGTATTTTCTATTTGCAAATATATAATATTTACACATACACTTTCTTTTATTTCCATATATGTATATGCAAACACACACACTGCTTTCTGTAATAGTATTGACACTTAAAATAACGGTTAAATAAGGTTATATTGATGTGAAATTCTATACATAGGTGCAAGACAGGTTGGTCTGGTTGGAGCTGACTGAAAGTCATCAAATCAAGGTTAGGGGAACACATGTTAATGAACTCAGCACCAGGCTAGAGGTGGCCACATGACTTCAAATCAAATCAAGATGCTGGCTGCCATACTAGACCAGCTTAATTTCACTCCTTAAATTAATAATTTGTTCCTATATGTTCAGAATTCTGTACTATTTCTGAACATACTGGTTACTGCAGAATAATTTCTGTAATAAAACAGAGATTATAAATTCCTGGTCTGTCATTTCCTAATAGATTAGGTTAAGTATCTGATATTGAAAATTTGAGCTATACTGGCAAACTTGAATTGTATTCCAGGGCAATACTGCAGATCGTGAATTCCTCTGGTTGGAAGCCACATACATGTTTCTTTCCCTATCAATTAGCATTTATTGTGGTTTTTCCCTGAGCCAGTCTTGAACAGTTGGTGGTTTATGACCTAGGCAGTTTCTTCTTTTGTATTTCTTATATGTGCCAATGGAAAGCAGATAAATATGATTTTTTTCTCTAAAGGAAATCTCCTGAGTGATATAAAATATATTTTAATTGCTCCATCAAATTATAAAGGACAGTAAATAATCTAACAAATTAAAATTTTTAAATAATTTTTGAAAGACTGATTGACAATCAAATAGGTCGCTACAGAACCTCCTCAACAGTATCATAATATCAAACAGCACTAAAATACCCAATATCCGTTTAAGAGAGGTGGATGACAAGACTTAGAATTTGATGCAAATTCAAGCCCCTTCTTCAAAACTGTGTATTTTTCAATTGTATTTACTGCATACAGCACATATGGTCATGTCTTTGAGGTAGCCAGTATCTAGTTTACAGGAAGTAAAAAAGGTATCCCTTCTGAACTGACACTGCATTGATCTAGACAATTTAACCTATAGAGAAATTTATACCACTTTGCAGAAAACTTTGTGCTGAAAATTGTACATGAAGTAACAGCCTCAAGCTGCACCAGGGGAGGTTTAGATTGGGTATTAGGAAAAAATTCATCACCAAAAGGGTGATCAGGCATTGGAACAGGCTGCCCAGGGAAGTGGTGGAATCACCATACCTGGAAGTGTTCAAAAAATGTGCGGATGAGGTCCTGGGTGACACGGTTTAGTGACAGATTTGACAATCTTAGGGTTGAGGTTGTTCTTAATGATCTTGAAGGTCTTTTCCAGCTTGGTTGATTCTATGATTATTATTCTTTGGCAGTATTCTCAGGTGGCTAGTGACATATGACAGGTGTTTTCAATACCAGTCTTTGTCTATATTAATGATACTTGATGCATGACCACCAATATGCCACATGAGTATCAGACAGTTAAAATATGCATTTAGTGGAGACAAACAAGCATTCAGGTTCAAATCCTTCTGGAAGCACCTAATCTCTTTAAAAAGCTGGACCAAACTGTACATGGTGTGTTTCACAGATGTTTGCCTTTATGCTGAACAATAATTCCTATAAATAGTTTAATAGCCCTGTATAAGACAGTATGGAAAATGCTGACTGGGAAATTGACTGAAGTCAAATAATTAAGTTTTCAGACCAAATGTCACCAAGTAGAGCTATTAGTAACATTCACTGTCTCTTAACTAAGAACAAACCAAGACAAGGAAATTACACTGCCCAATAACTTTACAGAATGGGTCATCACAAGCAAGTGTATTTGTATTACAAAAGTTAACCTAAAAAATACAAGCCCTTGTAGTTTTGTACACCAGCTATTCAGAACAGAGGGGAAAATATACTGCTTTGAAATTTCAGCTTTACTACTTGCAGATTTTAAATGAGAGAAATTAGGCAGCTAGGCATCTATTTGTGAAAGCTTATGCCAGGATTACACAAAAGATGAAACTTAACACTACTAGGTTTACTTCTGAGTTACTGTGCCTTATTCCTAAGCAAGGTGAATTTGGGTGACATTAACAAACTGAGATTTCTGTCTCTGCAGTGGCAGTAAATGCAGTAAAGTCAGATGTAGGCATATACTCCCTCAATAAGCATATTACAGATTTTTTTTTTTTTTATTTTAGAAATTTGGAAATAAGGAATGTTTCCCTCCAAGATCCAAAAGCCAGTGTTTCCAGGAATGGCCTTACTATGCAAGTTTGTAACAATAATAAGTCCAACAAATACAAAATAGTGTTTCGCTGGAAAGGAGCAGATGTCAAGAGATGTTCTATACTGCCTCAACTGTAAAAGAAATCTAGAAGTGGGATTAGAACTTTTCACAGAAGTAAATATGAATGACTGTACCTAGATAGGAAGATGCTTCACTTCAAATACTCTGCCCTGAAAATCTGAATACAAGAGACTTCTCGGAGAGTCCAGTACATGACGCACCCATAAAATATTAAAACAGACAGGACCCATGCAGACTACGCTTAACTATAGGGATAACCTCACATGCTCATATACCTGTTACAAAGGAAATGTAGATATGTCAGGGTCAGGGGCAATCCCAGGTACATGTTGGGCAGAGAAGTGAACCAGAGCAGCCCTGCAGAGAAGGACTTGGGGTGCTGGCCGACAAAAACAGAACATGAACTGGCAGTGTGCGCTTGCAGCCCAGAAAGCCAACCATATCCTGGGCTGCAACAAAAGAAGCGTGATCAGCAGGTTGAAGGTGATCCTCACCCTCTACACTGTTCTCATGAGACCTCACTTGGAATATTGTGTACAGTTCTGTGTCCTAAACGTAAGAGCGACATGGAACTGTTGAAGCAAGTCCAGAGGAGGATCCATGAGGATGATCAGGGGCTGAAGCACCTCCCATATGAAAACAGGCTGAGGAAGTTGGGGCTGTTCAGCCTGGAGAAGAGAAGGATGCGTGGAGACCTCATAGCAGCCTTCCAGTATCTGAAGGGGGACTACAAGGATGTTGGAGAGGGACTGTTCATTAGGGACTGTAGTGATTGGACAAGGGGTAATGGGTTTAAACCTCAACAGGGAAAGTTTAGGTTAGATACAAGGAAGAAGTTCTTTATTGTGAGGATGGTGAGGCACTGGAACAGGTTGCCCAGAGAAGTGGTAAATGTTCCATCCCTGTCAGTGTTCAACGCCAAGTTGGACAGAGCCTTGGTCAGCATGGTACAGTTTGAGGCATCCCTGCCTATGGTAGGAAGGTTACAACTAGATGCTCTTAAGCTCCTTTCCCACCCTAATAATTCTAGGATTCTATGATTCTATGTTTCATGAGAGCCGTCTGCACGGAAAACATTTAAAAAAATAACATTGCTTATCTTAAATGCATAAAAAGGAAAAATATCATGCTAATGATTTAAAAATTTTTACAACTTCAAAAATGGATTTTATAGTTACTCAGTCTTTGCCTTGCAATTTCAAAAATTTCTCTGAAATCATCAAGGCTAAAAAGTTACTTTTTCAAATGAAAAGCAAGGTTCTCTAGTTATCACATTGTTCTGGGCCCTGAAGAGTTAAGAAAAACAGACTGCAATTTTGAGTGTAATAATAAAAGAATTATCAACTCCAATGATCTTAAAAAAAAAAATATATCAAGGAAAATCTCATAGGGATATGAGAAGCCAAGAATGTAATAGAGAAAACAAGGAGGGAAACATCATCAGGGAAAGAATCTTACATAACTTATGGCACTGTGACTTACTAGGAGTATCTGACGAGACAATAAAGCTTATTGGTTTCACACCTGAACCCATAAAAGCAATTAAATATATAAAGGCTTTCTAGCACACTCAAGTAGCCCACCTGCAATGATGTGTCTCTGACTCCTGGTTATCAGCTCTGTTAATTTTTAGATATTACTATGTACTATGGTCTAGCTCACTTCATCTCGTTAAAACTTATGAAACTCCACATATATATCTTCTCTTTTTCAAGTGCTAAGGAAACATAGAGTCTGGCCAAACAGGCATTTGTCTGGTAGGTTTATATCTCACTTCGTACTTGGGGAGTATAAAAACTGTGTGGTAGTCTTGGGAATATCTGCCCTTACATTTCTTGCCTCATGTATTGAATATATAATCTACATCATGGTTTTCTTGCTGTATAAGGTACAACTTAATGTGTTTCTACAGGATATTAACCAGCCACATTCAGCAGACTTCAATAGAATGTGAAGTGAATAGACAGTGAATTCACTGGAACAGCTTATTACTGTATTAATTTTTATTTTGTCCTTACCCTAGTCCCAAAACAGCATTTTTGTTTGCAATGCTTAATATGCCTTTGGAGCACGCTTCATTTGCATATGCTTTCCTATCATCTGTTCAAACACACTGATCTGTTCCCTGTGCCTTACTTCTGCCAAGCTGGCTCAGTGCAATTCTAACTTCATCAAGAGGGCAGGGGGGAAAGCATGACACAACCCCAACTAGGACACAAGCAATTTTTTACTCATTCTGTTATTAAGACCTGGTTAAAATAGGTACAAGAACCATGCACTAAGGAACTCATTAATTCTGAGAAAAATTACACCTTTTGAAATACTCATGTATTTATCATACTGGTCATCTACCAGTATTGAGGACGACCACTTCAAAATGGTCATCCAAAGAAAAAGAAAAAAGAAAAAGATGGAGAAAAAGAAAAAATGGAAAAGATGGAGGCTTCACCCTTTGAGTTAGTACTGATCTGTCTCCAGACCTATCATATACGTCAAGGTGATGTGGGCAATTTTATTTTCTGCCAGTATTTCCTCATCATTACCATGGTACCAGTCTGACTTTAGTCAATATCTATTTTACTAGAAGTTGTTTCGCAACAGAGACAAGAAAAAAAACCCAACCTAAACCAACAAATCATCTGTGAGATTTCTTGCTTTGTTTGCCATCTCTCCATTAATACATAATTCTTATTCTCACAGGGATATGTTCTTTTCAAACAGTATTTACATTTACTGCACTGTCATCACTAAAGATGTCAGACTCACTGACAATCTTCCATTACAGATGGCTTACATAGTCTCACCTTTGTATCAAGAGGTCTTTAATTCAGTATCTACACATTATTACTTACTCAAGTCTAAGAAAATATTGCATTTTTCACATACTTTTAACTTTATTCTTGCCTAATAAGTTCCTTTTATTTTTGTATGCCTCTTCTGGTCACAAAAAGTTTCTCTTTGATCTTATTCTCCTAATACTATCAAGGTTTCTTCTCCTTTGCAGCACTACAGCACTAGGTTTTGACAACTTGGTAATTTCTCTGCTACTTTAAATGAATTCTAAGTTGCTGCAGTGTGATTTTTCTGTGGTGCATGCCATAGTTAATTGTTGTAATTGTTCCCTTTATTGTATTATTTATACCTTCATATTACAATGCTGTAATTCTAATAGCACTTAAATTAGATCACTACGGGTCACTGATACACCTGCTAAACTGAAAGCTTTAGGTCAAGATTAGAAAGAAAATGGGAACTCTTAGATCATGCTGTCAGTTATAAAACTTGAAAATAGAATCTATCATCTTACCAGAATGTAATATCCAACACTAATGTAACGTTTTTGCTTTTTTGCTCTTTTAAAAATAAAAATGAGCCATTTTCCCAACTTTAACACTATCGATTGTTCCTTTATAGCCTCCTCCGGCTGGCCATCTCTAATTAGTTTCCTCCCTCCAGTGAAGGCTGCACATATGCTCTTCATTTGCTATAATTAAGTTTTCATTAACCCATACACATTTACACAAAATGTGTTGCAGTCTCCTTTCATGAAGATATAAATGGCTTTTCTGGTTTGCTGTAATACCCTTTAGGTAATGATGACAAAGCTGCTGATAACATACTATATAATATGCTGTCTGTATTTCAGTAGCAACTTTAGAACTACATTCAGTAAGGGTTCAAAACACTATGTGCTCCCCGGGAGGACCACCCCCACACCAATCCCTGCACACTGGGAGCAGTATTTTAACTCTTTTTTATTTGCTTATCAAAAACCTGGGTTGGAAAGAAGGGAGAAAACAAAAAATTACATTAAGTAATCTAAGTGTGGAAAAACTAGAATTTGTAAAAAAGCTCCAAAGCTACTTCTTTAAATGAAATCATGCTAAAAAAAAAAAAAAAAAACCAAATAAAAAACAACCAAAACCAAACAGCAACAACAAAATAGCACCTCAAAAAACCAAACACTAAGACTGTTTTTAATAAAAGAAATTGATTCTATGAAAACTAAGGAGATAAAATTCATCTCCAAATGTTCAGGCTTTGGGTTTTCCACATATACAGTAACAGATGAGTTGCAGCCTCCTCTCTGTAATTTATCCAAGACCAGGTATCATGCCTGTGCTGCAGAAACTGCCTTCTGGTCAGTTTAGATAAGGCTTTTAATCATCCAAACTCTGCAGGTAGCAACAATAGTCTACCTCGCAACAGTTAATCACTGAAAACTGAAGGACCTGAATTTGCTGGTTTTGTTTAAATAAGAATTCAGTAATTTTAACTTTCATGCACTTTCCTAAAACCATTTTTACAAATCAAGAATACGCCACAAAGATCTAATCTCTTTTTGTTTATGTTCTCCTTTTCTATATATGTACAGGCTGCTCCTCGAATCTACTCATGGTAATTTGCATACAGATTTCTCCAGCTTCAGAGATGCCAGTGACAGAAAGACATTGTATTTTTGCTTCTGTATCAGAAAATTCTTATGTTGTAGAATGTCTTGGAAATATAAAATGTATTTAGAAACAAAATTCCATAATAGACAATGAACCATAGAACTGACCAAAGTTTGTAATGTGAAAATGATCAACCAAAAAAAAAAAATTAGCATTTTGATAGGCAAGCTTCAGGTCTGTTACACAGCTCTTCACTGCTTTTGGTTTTAGGAAAGTCTCCTCCATGAATTTTCAGTATCAGTTTCTATTTTATGTATAGGGCTGGAAAAAGGACAGGGAGGTTCCACGGCAATGTAGCAGCTCAAACAAATCAATTCACACATGCACCTTTCTGCTGGAAAAGATACAGAGGGAAACGCTAGTCCGGAAAACTCTGAAGATTCTCAGTGACTGCCATTATTATCACCTAAAAAGAGTGCCTCATTCTGTTATGTGATTATTCAAAAACAAATGCACCCATTCCAACATTATCACCCACTAAGTCATTGCAACTGCATTTTAAAGCAGCTTGATGTCATTTTACAGAAATAACAAGGATGAAATCTTGCTCAAATTCAGAGGATTTAGGAAATGTTTTGCTACAACCTGACTGTTTTTTGTTGCACCCAGATCAGATTATAGTAATTCTTTGTTTGCAGATTTGCCAGCACTGTTTTTACAGATCTTGCTGTAGGACCAAAATGCAACAAGAAAGAAATCTGCTTAGGGGAACAGGATGCCTGATATACCTCCACTGTATAAGCATTTTATCCTGCAGTGATCTGACAAATGCTTTGATACTCTTCATTCAAGATTCCGATGTGTCTGCGACCAATATAGTAGAATGAACATCCTCAATTATAAAGCTCTTATTATTTCCTAGACTAAAGTACTGGACACCGGGAAACACAAGATGCCACAGAAAAAGCAGTTGTTTCATTTTTTTTCTAATGCTACAGAACTTTTTTCTTAAATATCAAAAGCTTAGCCTACCTCTATATATTTCAGAAGTGCTGCAATAATTTATACTCTGAATGAAAATCCAGTGAAAGTTCTTGGGAACTGCTGAAAACTAATAAGAGTATTAAATTCTAATAAAGTATTACTGCAATGCATTGGAAATCACAGAGAGAAAAATACTAACTTATTGGATTTACTGGAGAGCCCCACTTCAAACAAATTGTATCTTGCAGATAATTTGAATCCTGCAGTCTGGGCTTGGGGTAAATTTCTACCTTAAATCTCTTGCTTCACACAGAAACAAATGAAAGTTAAGTTTTCAAAAGACTACCTAAAATCTCATGAATCCAACAGGATTTGCATTAAAGCATTATTTTAGTTATATTTCAATAAGACTGAGTTACTTAATACATTTGGAAGATGTTACTCTGCATATGCTGGAGTCTTCCATTGAAATTTATGCTCCTGAAATTAGTTGGGCATTTCTATTACACTCTAACAGAGCAATCCCAGGCTATTGTTTACATTGTTTCTACATAAACTAGGTTGTGTTTAAGTTTATAGTTTGGTTTGTTGGTTGGTTTTGTTTTGTTTTTTAAGTAGATGTCTACTGAATTAATTTAACTGATTAAAGAATGATCTAGGTAAAGCTGCTTTAAAATTCTTTACATAGAAGGATAAGTGCATTAAAAGAAAAGCAAACCATTTAAACGCAGATTGTCTGTTAATTGAAAATCTTTACTATGATAGAACATGCAACAATGACAGAAACTTACAGACTCTCTGAATAGGAATTCCTAAGTTAAAACACTTTAACAGCAAGTCCATACACAATGATTCAGACATTAGCACACATTCGAAAGCAAAATTGCAAAACTCTAACTGTAATCCCACATGAGACTTTTTATTTTGTGTTAATAGTCTTGATTTTTTGTTTTAAATACTCTTATTAAAGGTACAAAGCACTACAGAAATATTCTAATAATATTTTCATAGCCAAAAGAACCATTTTTGAAGATCTTAGAGTACCAGGATAACCCAGGGAGGCTGCAATGCATGGCTGCAAAGCAGTCTTTCTCTCCAGTTGCAATTAAATAGAATACTCAGCAAAATAATACTAATTAGAGTTACTGTGTTGCGTTGCTTATCATTTGATGTATTCTTATTTACTCAACAGCACCCAAAACTGAGCTTACCACACCCCCCTCTCCAAAAGAGAATATAAATCAGAACTGTGCCAGAATTAATTTTAGACATGACAGAATAACTAGCAGTGGAAAAAGAAGCCTCATTTCTAGGAAACAGCCACAGTGCTTCTACTCCAGAGCCAGTTTCATGCTACTGTTCTGGGAAGAAAAACGCACTTTTTATCATGAAAATAGCATGTTTTTCTTCAGTTGAAAACAAAATAGAGAATTATAAAAGTGATAGAAAAAAAAACATTTTCCTAAGAAGTTAATATCTAATTATTTTTCACAGATTAATTTCTCTAAACTTGTCTTTTGTCTGTTTCAGGATGTCCAAATCTTATTTTTACTGCTCTAACCAAAACCTTTCCTCCTAAGTCTATTTTATACATTTGCAGCATGAAATAAGAATCTTGCTCTTCTTAAACAGCTCCATCAGATCCTCTCCTCTTCCTCCCCGAGACGAACTGCTCATATAATGCTGCCCTGTTCCAGTTATGCTCCCTACTAAATCCTTGTTTTAAATACATATGATAGGCTCTAGCGGGGGTGGATAAGCCAGAGTAATAGAAGTCAGGACACCAGAAGATCCTGAATACCATCAACAATGAGCAAATATGCACCTGCCTGCTGAGGGCTGGCTCTAATCCACAGAGTATGCTGTCACTATCAGGATGGGTCAGATGCCAAGGTAAGGTAACAGGACTAGCCAGGAGCACACACCTTTGCCTTAACTGGTGCTTCCCATGTGCCTTCTACCAGTCTCACTCCCCCGTTGTGCCTGGGGATTTTTGTCCTGTCATTCAAAGAAAGCAAAATATTCCAGTCAGGAATTATATCCTCACCCACTTTACTGAAGCACTATTTAAATATTTTGTGTCATACAAACGGTCTTCATTACAGGCATTTTTGTAAGAAAAAGAAAACAACCTTGCCAAGTTACATATTTAATGAAAGAGAACACTAATTACTGCAACCTCTCTGTCACATTATGTAGGTTGCATCTAAGTAGCCAAATCCCTCAAAGCCTTTGCTCTTTAAAATGCAAGCAGAATCCATTTTCAGTCATGTTTACTCCTCTTTATGAAAGAAAAGAGAGCTGATTAATAGATGCATTGTAAAATATTATTCAAATGGATTTTCCTACAAGTGACAAAAGAACCTCAAAACAAACAAAGTCTAATAAAAAGAAAGAAAATGGCAGATTTTGGGGTCAGCTGGAGAGAAGTGAAGAATTTGGCACCTTCCTTTTACAATCATATGAGTTTGCATAAGTAGTGTTTGAGAAATGGGACTCCATCTCTATTAACAGAAGTTGAAGTTTCCACTGGTCTCCTCCGCAGCGGCCCAAACAGGCTCTCCTGATAGGGTAAGCAAATAAAGGCTAAAGTTTTAGTTCTTTATTATGGGTGAAGAACACACCACAATGTGTATATAACAAGATGCTTCCTTGTCTTCTTTCTTGCAACATGTGGGATTAATCTCCTGGTATAAGTAAACCCTGGAAGAAGCCCATGCCTGCCTGCCTCATACTGAGCTGCCAACAAGTTCTAGGAAGCTGGCTGATAGCAGAAGCAGGTTGCGCAAAGAATAAAGAACTGATTTCATGAAAATGGTGCATCACAGAATAATAGAATACCAAGCTGAAAGCGACCTCAAGAATCATCTGATCCAGCCTTTCTTGGCAAAGCATGATCTTGGCTAGATGTCCCAGAATGCCGTCCAGCCAACACTGAAGAATCCACCACTTCCTTGGGAAGATTATTCAATGATTGTTCTCACTGTGAAAAAAACTTCCTCTTCTGACCAACTGGAACTTCCCTGGGAGTAACTTGTACCCCCTGTCAGTTCCATGTGGCTCCTTGTAAAAGAAAAGAGTCTCCAAATCTGTATTCCTGTACCGTTTGATTCTCTTGGATCTCTCTGGTATTTTGTATATGAATCTCTATTGACAATTTTGCAGTACCTACCTGTCGTGGGTTCAGCAGTAGCAGTCATTTTTCTCCTTCTTAGTAGCTGGTGCAGTGCTGTGTTTTTGACTTTTGGCCTGGGAACAGCATTGATAACACCAATGTTTTTAGTTACTGCTCAAATGTTTACTCTGAACAAGGACTTTCTGAGTCTCATGCTCTGCCAGGGAGGAGGGGAAGCCAGGAGGAAGCAGAGACAGGACACTTGATCCAAAGTAGCCAAAGAGGTAGTCCATGCCACAGCACATCATGCCCACTATATAAACTGGGGGTAGTTACCCGGAAGGGTTAGATCACTGCTGGGTTGGGCTGGGTATCGGTCAGCAGGTAGTGAGCGGTTGTATTCTCTTCCCTTGTTATTTCCCTTATCATTATTATTATTGGTGGTAGCAGCAGTGGTTTATATTATACCTTAGTTACTGGACTGTTCTTATCTCAACCCATGGGAGTTACATTCTTTCGATTCTCCTCTCCATCCCTCCGGGAGCACAGGGGAGCTAACAAACTGTGTGGCTGATTTACGGCTGGGCTTAAACCACAACACTAGCACATTCCAGATTCCTGGCTGACCCCTGTTGTCACCCATAACTACGAGCGTCCTAGTTCCCTTGCAAGCTCTCACAAACTAGCAAGTTACCTTAGTACAAAAATCAGATCACAAAATGGGGGTGTAAGGGGAATAAACTCCACCTTGTACTTCCTTCCTGCAATACAGATGTGTTATTGGTACCCTCATCATTTCACATTTACCTTGAGGGTTGCTTTCTAAACAAACCTAAACCTCTTGATAACTCATACTGCCTACAGCTTGAATCTCACTCCATTTCATCATCAGGGAACTTGCTGGCTTATTTACAAACTCTGCCATAAGCAAGCAAGCGACACTAGCAGTACTGTCAACTCAACCGGCTTGAGACCTCTCTAAACAAAAGCCCAGCTACTGAAGAAATCGAGGCACATCCTCTGTGATGCTATCATAAGCTTACTCAAAATAGAGCTTACTAGTTTGGGGGGAAAAAAAAAAAAGCCAACAGAAATGGGACTTTCTATACTTAGTTGGCCATCCTAGAAATGTTCTCACTGTTAGTGACAACAGCTTGGCAATTTGCAGTCCATTCCTGACAAAAAGAGCTAAAATTCTATAGTAGACTGTAATTCAACACTGGGTGGTACTAACAGATTCAATCTAAAACTGCTAATCTAGCCCCTCACCACTCAGAGCAGCCTAAGGAAAGCAAAAGGAAGCACTTCTGGCAGACACAGCTCACAGGAGGGCTGGACAGCAGTTACTTTATAGTCTCACTGACTGCAAATTGGACAAGAGTTTCTAGGTGTCTCCCGTAGGAAGGAATACCTCTATTCTGTCATCTGCTCTTTATCAGCTGATAAAGACAAAGCCAGAGATACACGCCTAACAAATAATTCTTTCATATGGTTTGCATGACTTTTTTTTTGCTTTTAACAAATATAGAATGCAAACATAACTGAAATAACATAAAGTAGCAGTAATATCAGTATTCTATGTTACCAAGCTTTTAGATTATGTGGGGTCTTTTTCCCGTTTTCACTCTGAGCAATTTACACCTCTATAAAAAGTATTCACAACATTTCATGCAAATATGATGCTCTACATCATTTATAATGATGTCTTATCTGTGTATATATAAGAACAACTAACTAGAAACACAGCTCAATGTCACCATTTACGGTGTATCTTCCTTCAACTAAAAAACTACATGAACTGTTTGCTTTTAAAATAGGTGTGCTTCCAAACCAGGCTGAACACTAACTGGACAACATATATGGACTAATTGTGATTAGTGCAAATAGTTTTTTTTCCAACTCAAACTACACAGAAGGATTAATCTAAGCCTAAAATTGGCTTAAAAAGAAAATATTCCATGAAGGAAAAATATCTTCT
Source organism: Ara ararauna (assembly GCA_028858755.1). Lineage (NCBI taxonomy): Eukaryota > Metazoa > Chordata > Aves > Psittaciformes > Psittacidae > Ara > Ara ararauna. The sequence goes on along the minus strand of CM054381.1, from coordinate 36,179,912 downwards.
TTTTCGGAAACATTTTATCTTGACCTGTCTTCCACCTAAGTTAGCACTTACAAAAATATTATTTCCATGGTAACTGTTCTTCTGCTTCATTTTTAGAGATGCTGAGGAACCTCAGCTGCCACTGATAGCAAACAAATCTGTGTATGCTTCACACCCATGAAATTCATATTGCATATATTTTCCAGTACAGGCACTCATTTTTCTGTTTGTTTGTTCTTTTTCTTTAAATTCAATGCATATTTGTCACTGAAAAGCATTTAGGTGACATAATTAAAACTATATGCTGACAGTTTACAGAGCTGGTAAGTAGAATGCCCAATGCACAGTGAGGTAGTTGGACACATATAAGCTTTGGAGAATGCTGCTAGAAGGGTATTTACAACTTTCAAGACTAAATAGCTGTAGAAATCTGTCCCTATATTTTAGAACAGAGATAGATCCTAAACCAAAAGATCATCACAACTATGTGTTAGCTTACCACCATAAAAATACTTTTTAATACTATGTCCTATTATTTAACTACATAAGGCATGCATTACCACACACGCTGAGACTGAATGGTGAAACCTGTAGCTACAATAGACAGGAACTGCATTATAGCATTTCACTTTCAATATAACCCAAACATCCCAAGAGGCTATTACCCTTATTTATACTTATTTAAGATATTTTATTCTTGAGAAGTGGTTATGGGCTAGAACAGCAGTATCACCTTGGTTCTCATGACATAACAGAATGCATTTCACAAATGACAGATGAAATAAGTATTCAGATGTGGATTAAAACTGTAGGTGACTTGCATGCAGTTCCAATACATATAAGAAAAGAAAAGCCAAATGCTCATAGCCGAAGGGAATTAGCTTATCTCTTAGGCAGTTGGCAGAGCATAGATTAGTTTCATTTCTTTGAAAATCCATAGAAAAAACTGGCAATGAGAACTTTATCTAATAATGTATTAAAATTCCTATGGAACTTTTGGGCAAGACTTCTGTTATTTCCAGTTATTAAAAAATTAACTGAAGGTCTTACTCCAAAAAATAGATTACAAATAATAATAATAAAAATAATAATAATAAAAAGAAAACATTATTTACTATTTTGTAATGTTAATTGCAAAAATCACTCTTCTCTTCCCATTTTTTGAGGGAGGAAAACAAAAAAGAAAGTAAAAGAACTGATTATCAGCAAAAGACTTCAGCTACTGCCGTTTACCTAATCATCTTTCAGACCATATTCCACACAAATTCCATATATATCACAGAAGGATAGAGAGCACAGAAAAATGAAAACTTTATTCAGAAACGCTGCAGGGTGAGACTGCCATCACTGAACAGGGTTTCTTGAAGGTTTTACTTATGAATTTAGAGTGAAGATTTTGAGGCGTTTGGGGTTTTTGCTGTGTTTTGTTTTTTTGGGGGCTTTTTAAGTGAATGCAGAGATATTGGAAAACAAAATGTTAATGTCTGGAAAATGTTGTATGAATTTCTGTAGACGAGCACTGCTCTTTCCTTAAAGAAAAAACATCAAAAAGTCAATAAGTTGCACATTATCTTTACCTTGGGTAATTGAGGCTATCATCATGCCTTGTGTCTTGCAATAGCTGTAAATTTTTTCCAACTTTCAGTTAGGAAAAAAAAAACAAACAAACAAACAAACAAAAAAAAAAAAAAACCAACACCCCCCATACATACACACAAAAAAAAAAATGTCAGAAATGGTATTTTTCAGTCCCTGAAAATCTACATGCATGTCTTATCAGATAAATCAGCATTTCACTGCTTTGTATTGAAATGCCTGTGTGCTTCCGTCTACAGCAGTATAACAGGATTGTAGGCTACCATTTTTCAGTAAACCACCTTCTTTAACAGAGGGTACATGTTTTTCTTGTAACAATTCTGTAACTTCCTCCCAATATTGTCATGGTTCATGTACAGTTCTGCAATATCTTATAAGGACTGGTATTTGTATATGTATATTATATGTATTATTATAGATAATGATACATATTACACAGTATATATTACACATACATCTCATTTATATAGAGAGATACTTTTAATGTGCTCATTTCTCTCTTCTAACCTTTTATGAATATCCTTAGCTAGAAAAATATATGGGCATTTTCAAAAAACTGAATAATGTGAATATTACAAAAGGATTCTAATGGTTATCTCTTAATTTCTAAACATGTAAGTTCTTTCTGCTGTTTTCATTATTTTTCTAATGAACACCAATAGTAATTGAATTTTGGATATCCGAACAAGATATTAAGAACCCTTATTTTGGTGCAATACCCATAATCCACCTGGAAATCTCAAAAAAATGTACGTAGTTTTAATTAAACTGCCTGCATACTAACATGCAAGGCACTGAGAGATTTATTCCTCAATTACAGTTAAGTTACAGAACATATTCCTCTTCCAGTATTCACAAAAAATATTTTAATTTTATTAGGTAGTTTTCCCCAGTACTTTGAGAGGCATTTACCTTAAATTAAGCTGACACACGAGTAGTTGTATGAAATCACATTATTCTTAGATCACGGTGGACTTCTTCCTCTCCCCCCAAAGCAATCTCTGACAGAAGTTTTTGATTTGCATGGCAATGTAATGACATTTCTGGTATTTTCCATGGTGTGGAATAACTGATTCATTATAGGTTAAAGACTCCATGCAGTTTCTTTCCCTGCTGTTTCATCCTCCTTATTTGTCCTCCTTCACTTGAGCCAGTGTGATTCATTCTCTACCTCAGACCTCTTTCTTCCCTCCCTCTCACTCCTCCATCACTTTTGCCTTTCATCCCCATTCCGATCATCATCTGCTACTTGGGTTTCTATCCAGAAAGCAGAGCTATTATGACTGCCAAAAGAGCAGAGAGAGGTGGGCTGGAATCATAACAGACAGTAGAGGGTATCTAAACTATAACAAACAACAGTTATGATACACTCAAATAATTGATTTGATGTGTGGTTAATCTAGTTACCAATTTCTTCACCTTTGCATCTCATGAAGACTGCTGCCCACTCACCTCTGCTCATCTGCTTTCTCCCTAACATAATTTCATAATGTAATCATTATACATAACAAATAAGAAAAGGAAAAAAAGTTAGCACTTAAGATTTTATAACCTATTACTTTTACAAAATTGGGATGGAGAGCAATCAGGAAAATAAGATGAAAAAACTAGAAGGCAGGGAATAGAGGCAGCAGCCGGACACCATAGCTTGTGGGAGGCTAAAGATAGAGACTTCTTTATCTGGATTGTCAGCAACCAGACAGAGAGGATATTTTAATGGATTTGAACACTAGTGAGCTGCATCTTACATTGGTGCATATGACTATAGTCATTCTTTGTTAAAAAAGAAGTTTAGGCAGCTGTCAATTCAGAGTACCACATACCAGAAATCAGAGCAGCAACACTGAACAATACAATACAGACTAGAAGCAAGTATGCCCTTCAAATTCCCCCTGGAAATGCTCTTTTTATTCTCTAGCTACTTTAAAGATACCTTTAGAGAACTGACTATAAATTTTTTAGAAAAACCAAGGAAAGTTATTCTACTCCACGTACAGGAAGTTAGTGCTGTCATTATCCTTTTCCCTAAGAGACCTGCTAAAAATTATATGTCTCTCCTTCCTCCTCTGATAAGGAACAATCACAGAATACTGAGACAATGAAAAATACAGTGAGAAACCCATGAGGACATGTACAGCAAAACACCACCACTGTCAAGTCTATAGAAACAAAAATATACATGTTCTGCTAGGTGCTTTAAACACCTTTCTGAGCACACCATTCCCTAGGGGGGGGAATTACATTTGCCAAGTTTACCCTGAAAGATATTATATGCAAATTATACTCTTCTATATTTATTGTACTATTTGACCACAGTGTTGAACACCCTGGCACTGAAACTTCTACCACTTACCACACTTTACACCAAAGCACAGAACTGCAGCAATGTGATGAACTCCCATACATCATTCAATGACGTTTCCCTTACTACAGGAAAAAACGGTTATTGTCTACCTTGCATTGTAAATACTTGCTATAACTGATATATGCCTCTTGATTTCATTCATAGAAGCAGTTTGTCTTGCAACTCTTAAGGTAGGAAAGTACTTAATAATTGTAAGAAAAACCTCCATTTCCATCTCACAATAATGAAAACATGAAATAGCAAATCAAATCAGAGTTTCCTAAGTAGAAAACACACTTCTGTAGTTCAAATTATGCTATGCTACTTCTTTAAACAGCTGTTTACACAGGCATACTAAATCCCATGATGGAATGGACAAATTTAATTGTAATTTAAAATAAGCATGACAACTGTTACCATAGAAGTGTTCCTAAGCTTTCAGGTGATCCTCGTAACAATAGTACCATGAAATACTGCTTCACAATTGCAGATCACAAAAGACATTCACATTAAACTTTTTCTCATTCTTCATGTTTGTAATTAGCTCTATTAAGTCTATAATATCCACATACAAATAATGCAACAACAATATACTTGTCACACATCACTGTGATATTAAAAACAAGAAAACAGGGTACTCAGGATATGTTTGTCTTCAGCCCTGCCCTATGCAGAGAATACACAGACCTTCAAGAAGACTGTTTTAAATGAAATGCAAAGTTATAAGGGACTACTTTTAGTAAGCAGATGTAGTCATGAGAAACAAGTAGAATAGGAAAGGGTTCATGTGAAAGAGATAGTCACTAACAAAAAACATCCTGCAATTTGATTATATCTGCCAGTAAGAGTAGGTGGTATTGAATATCATACTCTGCTAGACACACAAAGGCAGCATGCTAGCCTAAACAGGTTTTATTAATAGGTTAACCTGAATATTGCAGACATACCCAAAGCTGTGTCCTCACAATTTGCCTGCACCTCTGTTGAAGAGGATAACAAAACTTGTTTTCTGTGACAATACAAATTAGCCATGTGCTTATGTTGAGAAAAACTGGTTAAAATACCGTTGATCCACATAGAATTAGTCATATTGTGCTAACACAGATTTGGGGAGGACAATGGGAGGAAGGACTTCAGAGACACACATAAAATTAGCTAACGCATTGACATTTTTATACTGCATTAATGAAATGAAATCTGCTCACAGAATTCCAGTTTAGCACACTTCTAGCAGAGCAGAAAAAGTAGGGTTTTTTTAAAGAGAGAAACAAGAATCCTTACCTTTCTGTTGAGTCTTCCATCAAGTCTGCCTATTATGACAAGGTTTTTTTAAATACTGTGCTCTTGAGTTTTAACTGAGACATGCAAACTCACTCAAACAGCTCATGAGAAATCAGAGGATTCTGAGTTTCTCTCTTAACTCCCAGGTGGCAACAATCTAAGAAAAGGCCCCACATAGCTCTCATTGCCTGATTATACCCCACACCTTTCAGCCGTTAATGAATGTAACCTCCAAATGCCTTTGTAATACCAAGAAGAGCCTATTGGTCTTATCCTGCTATGCCCACAGATTCAGAGGCAGTTAAGCACCTAGCTCTGGAGGGCTTACTGATATCCTAAAACTTCTGCTGTTTTAACTGGGCTGGGGGACTTTCTCATGGAAAATCAGAATGCTACAGCAGTGTAAGTCTTTGATGGCTTATGTACTTCAGCTCTCTTCTTCCATAGCAGTTCCACCAATATAGGATTATCAGTGGAAACTGAATGTTTCATATCCACACAACAATAACTACAAGGGACATGGCAACCCTCTCCCTTCCTCATTCTTCTTAGTCACATCATTTAACTTCCTTTCTTCATCACTCTAATGCAACTGTTCAGCTCAAGAGAACTTGGATCATAGTGCTAGATGCTGTACAAAATTCTAATTATGCAAATCTCACTCATATTGACACTGTGTTGAATTTTTTATTGCTCCATTGTTCTCACTTTTGGAAGTAATTTATTCTGGACCAGATCAGTAGAGTAAAGCTTTATCTCCACTTAGAAATCTGAAAAACAAGTAAGAATTGGGCTAATTGACTTGAGCATTATGGAGTTCTGTAACATTTTAATCCACACGTTTCTTTGCATGTGTAGGGCTTGGTTTTTCCTTTTATTTTTGTATTTACACCTACATATGTAGAGTACAGAGGATCATATGTGCACTACACTCTAAGACCTTCTGCTTTTTAACTTTATTTCCTTTCTACTTCAGTCTAAATTCTATTTCCATCTGTTCCTATGGCTGACAGCCTGCAGACGTTCTAAGTTTTGCGATCACCTGTTCTCATGTAATCCTCATTTCTCTTAACATTTCTTCTTCCCTTCTCAGAAAAATCTATATGCTTCTGACATCTGTTTCCCACCATTATCTTTTATGAACTCCTAAGAAAAACCCATTCAGAGATGTTGTCAATGTCAACCTGCTCTGCCAAAATATTACACTTGGCATGTCTGACAGCTTGCAATATGCTGACCTTCATTGTGTCAATGACTTGAACAATATCTTTGCATTTCACAGCTCTTCTACACTCTGACTTCAGCTTTCTTGAAACAACAAAATCACTAATACAATCTATTAAACCGTTACTGAGTTGACTACCCTGCACATGAGACAAGATCTAATGTAGTCCTTATTTAGTCAGTGAGAAATTTAGCTGAAACACAATACTGGCTTGACCCAGGTAAGTTATGAAAGCAATATACCCCTGCCTTTTCATCTGAAAGAGACTGCAACATCTTCTCCCAAGATCACAGCCCGTGATTGTGTGACTGAATTCAGAAGCGACACGTGGACACTTCAAATCCCAATACCATTCCCTAGACACTGGACCATTTTTTCAAAACTTACTCTTTTGCTATGTTAGAATCCAAAATATAAGTTTTCACTCCTGAAAGGAAGCAAGCTACATCATTTATCATGAAAATTACTTGGAAGTTAGAGCATTCACAATTTTCCAGGACTACATTACCTTGTACAAAATAAATTAATAGGTCAATTAAAATATCCACAAAGCAGATAACCTCTGCAGAAAAACAAGATTTCGCCACCTATGTTATTACTGTAAGAATATTCCTAAAACACTGTTTCTCAATCAAAATCCCAAACATATAGAGGCACAAATGCCTTCACATTCTCCTACATTTCCATAACCCTGGGATTAAACTGTGCATAAACTATAAGCACTTAATTTGTAACTGTCAGGCTAATGAACATTGAACCACATAATATTGCTCTAACTGGAGGTCTAATTGACTCATAGGAAGTGATATTAAATGATCCCAAGGCATTTGAGCACTGTTGGGATATACAGCTTTTAACTTTAATTTTACCTCTATTCCTATTAGCAGCTGTCCACATTGTTGCCATCTTAAGAAGACATTTATTTTAAGAAAAAACACTGTTCAACGACTGTCAGGATAAAATAAACATCAATTTTTATAATCTTTATTATATATGCAAAGATTTGACATAGCATACTTCTTTACCTTACGTTTATACTGTTGGTAAAGGACAAATCCTACTCATTTTTATTATAGATACTTCATATAGATATTACCGTGAACTTTATCATTAACCATTTGAGATTGCTTTACTGAAAATGTCACATACTTAAAGAATGATACTGAGGATTCTTCCTCTGATATATGTAGGTTGCAATTGCCTCATAGTAGATATCACAACTTCCTTTGTGTCTTTATCAAACCAAATTGCAGAGTTTGTGGTACTGCTAATAAGCAGTGAAACTAAAATTCAGACCCTAAGCTTCATCATTCTCTGTAGATGCACCAAGAAAAGGTAAATGGGTGAAAACTAGGATTGTTAACTTGTTCTTTCTTTATGTTCTGGTGTGTGTGCATGAGTGAGTAAAAGGAAAAGTGCTAATCAATTAAAACAGCTTTTTGAAACTGGTCACTCACTGTAGTTCCAAGCTAGTCTAAAGAAACTGCTAGGAGATAGTTTAGATTACTATTACTCCTACGGACATGGAACATCACCTCTCTTGACTTTGTCATCATGTAACTGTACAGAGATACTACTTTCATAGTTCCTCATGATATCCTCCAGGGTTTGGTTTTGCCTCTTATACTGATATGCTCCAAAAGCAGATTCTGGTAGCGTATCCTTGTGGGGATATAGAAAAGTCATCATAGACCCTATATTGAATGTAGATTGTATTATGGTGGTAATTACTCCTATCTACACTAAAATGCAAGATGAGTCCCACCCCCTCTAATACGCAAAGTTCAGCACAGGTTTCTCAGCTCTTTTAAACTTTTCTTTTAAAGATTTGGTGATCTAAAGGGAAAAAAAAAAAAAAGAAAAAACCGGAGAAAAGGGGTGTCCTGGTTTAAGCCTCTATAACTCACGCAGTTTCGCTCTCTCACTCCCCCCTCTATCTTCCCCCCAGCTCCCGGGGGATGGGGAGGAGAATCGAAAGAAGTCAACTCCCACAGGATTAGATAAGAAGAGTTTAGTAACTAAGGTATAACACAAACCACTACTGCTACCACCAATAATAATAATGACAAGAGAAATACAAGGGAAAAAAATACAATCACTCACCACCCGCTACCAAGCCTGACCACGCATTGCACCCCCCACCCTTCCGGGTCTCTGCTCTCTCTTTTTACATCCTGGGCATGACGTGCTGTGGCATGGAATACCTCTTTGGTCAGTTTTGGGTCAGGTGTCCTGTCTGTGCTTCCTCCCGGCTTCCCCTCCTCCCTGGCACAGCATGAGACTCAGAAAGTCCTTGGTCAGACCAAAACATCACTAAGCAGTAACCAAAACACTGGTGTTATCAGCGCTGCTCGCAGGCTGAAAGTCAAAAACACAGCGCTGCACCAGCTGCCAAGGAGGAGAAAAATGACTGCTACTGCTGAACCCATGACAAGGGGACAAAAAGATTTTTTTTAAAAAAAAGGTTATTTAAAAAACAAAACAAACAAACAAACAAAAACCCTTCAGAACAATTATTCTTTTCATTTAGGAAACAATTTTGAATAATGTGCTTTTGGCAGGAACATTGGTTTATCCTTAATTGTTATATGGTATTGAAAAGATCAGATTTACCACACTTTTCAACTGTTTTAACAGAGCAAAAATTCTCTCTCCATTTTAAGATGGACTTAAAATGGGGAAACAAACGTCAACTATGGTGCATCCCTGACTGTGATTCGTAGTTTAGCCATCACATTAAATATTTTAATTAAAACTTGAAAAAAATCCTGCAGCATTAGTAATTCAGTAGTCATCTTCAGGTTGTCTGCTTTTTTACCTCCTTCCTTCTTCACTCAGGGGAAATACAGTTATCCTGTATTCATGATGTTTTTACTAAAATCATTTCCTGAGCCGAAAGTCTTAATTAGCTAACCTTAATTTTAGCTATTGCTAAAAGATAATAAATTTCATCTTATTAACAAAATAGGTTGACTCATTGAGTGTGTCTGAATATTAATGTTGTCTTATTTATATATTCTTCGTGATTAACAGGTATGTAATAACAAAAAAATGAAACCAGCACTTGAATGAATAGGGGTTGGGAGGAATGAAGGAAACTGAAAAACTTGAAAAGAATAGCAAATAATACAGGGGAAGAGGAAAGTGCAGCACTCCCTGGATAACGGTCTGGAGCACAGCTGCATGCATTTGCTCCTTGCAAATAAATTTATCAAAATACCACCCTGCATTCTGTAAAAAGATAACCTTTGCTGTCAGTAGCAGCAATGATACCTCATCAATCAAAACCTTGGCACAAGTCCAAAGGAGGGCCACAAGGACGATCAGGGGGCTGGAGCACTTCCCATATGAAGATAGGCTGAGAAAGTTGGGGCTGCTCAGCCTGGAGAAGAGAAGGCTGCGTGGAGACCTCATAGCAGCCTTCCAGTATCTGAAGGGGGCCTATAGGGATGCTGGGGAGGGACTCTTCATGAGGGACTGTAGTGAGAGGACAAGGGGTAACGGGTTCAAACTTAAACAGGGGAAGTTTAGATTGGATATAAGGAAGAAATTCTTTACTGTAAAGGTGGTGAGGCACTGGAATGGGTTTCCCAGGGAAGTTGTGAATGCTCCATCGCCGGCAGTGTTCAAGGCCGGGTTGGACATAGCCTTGGGTGACATGGTTTAGGGTGAGGTTTTCCTGGCCCTGGCAGGGGGAACTAGATGATCTTAAGTCCTTTCCAACCCTAACTATTCTATGATTCTATGATTCCAGTCTTAAGCTATCATCATAAAGACATACATGGGTACTGTTTGTCTACATGGAATAAACCATAAATATAAGCCATGCATATTATGATTTTGTAACCATCATCCCAAGAGCTCTAGTTTATGTGTAAATATATTTTATTCCTCCATGGAAACATAATTTAGGTGTCTAATTTGATGCTTCATTTTCATGTTTGCTTACCCTCTGTGCAGTCTTACAGAGATCAGCATTACAACATAGCTCTAACATTAATGCAATCACAATGTAACCCTCTTCAGGAGTTGTAAAACTGTGAAATCTCACTTCAAATTTAAGGATGGTGTAATATTTTCCCTGTCAATAGGTGGAGTATATTCCTGCTGTTACAAGCGTCTCATCCATACCATTACTTAAAGACAGGTTTTTCAGCTTTCCCCAAACTTTAGTGACATGGTTTAGTGGTGGACTTGGCAGTCCTGGGGTAACTGCTGGACTTCATGATCTTTACGGACTTTTACAACCTAGTTGATTTGATGATTCTATGAAACTTAGCAAAAGTGACCAAACAAGCTTTGCATTATACAACACAAAAATAACAAGTTATTACTGAGATGTATATTTGCATATATACCTACATGTACACATCCAAAAGACAAAAGCTTTGAGCTGTTGTAATAAATACATTAAAAACCTTTATTCAAAAGGTTTTATTTTTTTATTTTATGCCTTTTATTATATGCCTTTTATTCAAAAACTTTGTTTGCATTGTATGAGAAATTTGTTTTTGAGAGCTGAGCATAATGAATGCTATTTCATGCCTCAGAATATCCATAAAAATTAAACGTTCCACAGCTAATTCCTGGTTAAATGTTTTGCTTAATAAATGAATAAATGGAATAGGACAGCTCAACTAGGTATGACTTGCCTTTGAATTACATTTCATACAGATGTAATGTTTTTCTCCCTCTTATATTTTCCTCCAGTTGTAGAACTCAATTTTCAAGTTCCAATGGTTTCATCACAGAAGCCAATAGAGCCTTGACAACAATATTTTATTAACCTTTATTGTTCTAAAGGCTACATCTGAGATTAAATTCCACAGTGTTAACTGTCAAAGGTTAAAAAAGTGATTGCTGCTTCTAATGAATATCTGAAGGATACTCAGTTGTATTTTCCCTTAATACACTCAATAGTGAAGGAAAATACAGGCTTACAATAACTGGAAGTAGAAGACTAAAAAAAAAGATAAAACAATCCATGGTGCAATCATTTTTTCATTCTCTCAGAAACTAGATCTTAATTTAAGGGGGAAACTTTCATAATTAATTAGTTTTGTCTTGCCTTCTTTTGCCTACTCTATGTATATTTTTTTACTAGTTTACATATTTAAAACTAAATAGCAGATTTGCACTTTGGTGTGGAGAAGAAGTACAACATACTTCTTGCATTATCATTGAACCACAGTGAACTTCCATGGAAAGCAGAGCACAGTCACTTGTTGTAAAAAGTAGCAATTGAATGGGTCAGTGCCTCAGAGGGGTAATGCTCTGTATCTCGTAAAAAGCTTGACCTGTTTCTTACTCATTTTGCTGAAAATTCTCCAGTGAATCCATTGATAAAGCCTAAATGAGGGTTGAAAGAAGGTGCTGCTTTCAACACAGAATCACAGCCTAGAATCCTCTTCTGAAAGTTTCTGCATCCATTCTTATAAAACAGAGACAGTAGACGAGGTACAAGGATGCAACACAGAGGATGCCAGGAGGGTTAAAAAAACAGCATAGGGGTCAGGGAGCTCTTTCTAAGAGGGAAATCTTGAGTCATAGCCCCTGATTATTTCAACTGAATTGTTTTATGAAAAGTGACCATTAAAAACAGGGGCATAATTACAGGCTATGATGGAGCTCCAACTTACTGGTCTATGTTCTCATACACATCATGGTAATTCACACAAGAGCGCAAAAATTTCACTGGCTTTAGAGTATGCTAATCTTCCTGTCACTGATAAGATACAAGTGCAACATTCGGGCATTTTAATCTGCAAACTGTTGTTGCCGTGGAGCAGAACAGAGGCAATCTATGCAGACACAGAAAATGTGCTGCTGTTTGCACATGGAATGTGATCTGCCTGCCACACATCACAGGATGCAAGGAGGGAAGGAGAGTCTTATTTCCAATCAAGCCATCATCAGAGTTCCCACTGATGGCAGCAGTACCAATCTTCAGTTCAGATAAGAATACGAAAAAAAATTTTTACCCAGTGATACAAGTAAGACTTCATGAGACAAGTCCTGAATTGCACAATAATATTTTGAGTTGAGAAATTCAGTTATTCTTCATCACAGGCTGCAGCCTGTAACTTCCATTAAAGGACTCAAAACCAATACAGAAGTAAACATACTTCCATGTATGTTTCGTTGTACTGAGAATCCAAAACAAATACAGGTTCTCATGCTCATTAACTCTGTTTCCTTTTTTAAATATCAGCTTCTACTTCATAGGCTCAGTGATACAGTATATAAATGACGCATGAAATGAAAAATCGTTGCCTCCCCAGTGGAGCACTGATCATGCTCACTTGCAGAATGTCAGGTTAAGATATCTACTGCCACAAAAAGCCAAACAGGCTACTTCGTATTAGGATGAACCATAAAGTAGAACAACAAGGCTCTCTGAGACTACCGAGGACACCTCTTCTCCCTCACTTGCTGTTTTACCAGGGCCAATTACAACAGCAGGGACAGCAGGCAAGAATTGCCAGATGGTCTTTCAAAATTTCTGAAAGAAATTTTGTCCTATAGACAAGTACATTGGTCTGTAAACCCTCTGACGCATTGAACAGATATTGTCACTCTTCTAATGTGATGCTGACATTTCACCTCTTCTGTACTAGGAGCTCCAGAAGAAGCTATGCTTTATCCTGCTTCTTTAGTGATGAGAATGAGGAAATAGGTACGCTTAGCACAAAAGAGAGAAGTGTTTAACACAGAGACTATACATACGATACTCTAGGATAGGAACTGCTAGAGAATTTACAGACTAGAAGATCAGAAGTGTGAAGTACCAGGAAAGAAGGAAGACTGCTATACACTAAAATGCCTAGATCCTACATAAATTCAATAGTAAGGAAAGAGTTTTTAGAGGAGGAAACTATTGTTTAATATCCAAGAATATAACTTTTCTTTTAAAACTCCTTAAAATTTGAAAGGTATTATACCATCTATCCATAAATTAACTTTGATTACAAGTAAAATACCTTGTAGATATCATTCAGTCTGCCCGTGTTTTCCTTACTAGACATAAACTGAATATTTTGATAATCAAAACAAAACCATATTAAACCACTAAAACACTAAAAATAATCTTTAAAAAAAAAGCCAGAAAGCAGAAAGTATAAGAGTTAGTGGGAGATGGCGAAGAGTTCTTCAGTCGTTATGGTTTTGTTTTGTTTTTAACAAGCAGATCTTAAAAAACCATGAACAAGAATCCACAATTGAAAAGATCATAGAATCATAGAATAGAACCATGGAATCATAGAATAGTTAGGATTGGAAAGGGCCTGAAGATCATCTAGTTCCAACCCCCCTGCCAGGGGCAGGGACACCTCACACTAAACCATGTCACTCAAGGCTATGTCCAACCTGGCCTTGAACACCGCCAGGGATGGAGCATTCACAACTTCCCTGGGAAACCCATTCCAGTGCCTCACCACCTTTACAGTAAAGAACTTCTTCCTCATATCCAATCTAAACTTCCCCTGTTTAACATTCAACCCGTTACCCCTTGTCCTCTCACTACAGTCGCTCATGAAGAGTCCCTCCACACCATCCTAATAGCCCCCCTTCAGATACTGGAAGGCTGCTAGGAGGTCTCCACACAGCCTTCTCTTCTCCAGGCTGAACAACCCCAACTTTCTGAGCCTGTCTTCATACGGGAGGTGCTCCAGTCCCATGATCATCCTCATGACCTTCCTCTGGACTTGTTCCAACAGTTCCATGTCCTTTTGATGTTGAGGACACAGAACTGCACACAATACTCCAAGTGAGGTCTCCCGAGAGCAGAGTAGAGGGGCAGGATCACCTCCTTCGACCTGCTGGTCACGCACCTTCAGATGCAGCCCAGGACACGGTTGGCTTTCTGGGCTGCAAGCTCACACCGCTGGCTCATGTTCACTTTTTCATCGACCAACACCCTCAAGTCCTTCTGCGCAGGGCTGCTCTGAATCTCCTCTCTGCCCAACCTGTAGCTGTGCCTGGGATTGCTCCGACCCAGGTGGAGGACCTTGCACTTGGAATGGTTAAGCTTCATCAGGTTGGCATCAGCCCACCTCACAAGCGCGTCAAGGTCCCTCTGGATGGCATTCCTTCCATCCAGTGTATCAACCGAACCACACAGCTTGGTGTCATCAGCAAACTTGCTGAGGGCACACTCAATCCCACTCTCCATGTCACTGACAAAGATGTTGAACAAGACTGGTCCCAACACCCATCCCTGAGGGACACCACTCGTTACTGGTCTCCAGCTGGACATTGAGCCATTGACCACAGCTCCTTGTGTGCGGCCATCCAGCCAGTTCTTTATCCACCAAGTGGTTCACTTATCAAATTGATGTCTCCAACTTAGAGACAAGGATGTCATGTGAGACAGTGTCAAATGCTTTGCACAAGTCCAGGTAGATGACAGCAACTGCTCTAACCCTGTCCATCAGTTCCGTAGCCCCATCATAGAAGGCCTCCCGATTGGTCAGGCAGGATTTCCCCTTAGTGAAGCCATGCTGGCTGTCACCAACCACCTCGTTGTTTTTCATGTGCCTCAGCATGCCTTCCAGGAGAATCTGCTCCAAGATTTTTTCCAGGCACAAAGGTGAGACTGACTGGTCTGTAGCTACCTGAGTCTCCCATTTTCCTCTTCTTGAAAATGGGGGTTATATTTCCCTTTTTCCAGTCATTAGGAATTTCACCTGACTGCCACGATTTTTCAAATATGATGGACAGTGGCTTAGCAACTTCATTTGCCAGCTCCTTCAGGACCCGTGGATGGATTTCATCAGGTCCCACGGGCTCGTGTACATTCAGGTTCCTAAGATGGTCTCGAACCAGATCCTCTCCTACAGTGGGCCCAGGGTCTTCATTCTCACAGTCCCTGCATCTGCCTTCCAAGACTTGGGTGGTGTGGTCAGAGGATTTGCCCGTTTGTATCAATATTCAAACATCTACTTATGCAATTATTTTTTGTTTTCTTGCAAAGTCTCTGATTTTCCACATTAATTCCTCTTCCTAGCTCAACAGTGTGGTCGATCCTTTTATTCACCAGGCACCTTTAAGAAGCTGTGAATCAGTTTTCCTGGTAAGGAATTAAGATCTCCTCTAACTCTCTTTGTAATGCGTATTTCAAGGATCTGAATTGATTTACTAGTTCAAACACTAAGTATTTTTAACAAATGCACATCATAGTGAAGAGAAATACTAATTTAGTTTACTGCTATGTACTTTTTCATGCAACTAATTGTACCAGATTGCAACAACAGAAACTAAATCCGCATAATCCATCCAAACAACACATTCCTTGTGAATTAATACACTGAGCTCTGAATTCTTTTACAGTTAAAGCACTTTTCATTTTGGTTTTAATCCTTTTTATTTCCATTTCAATGTTTTGGAGGGTTTTATTTAATACATTCTTAGGAACAAAATTATTTTATTTCTGTCCGGATGACCTTGTACTAGTCAGTTGATGTTGAGGGATAGCAGTGCATTGTTTATATGAAATTAGTGGAGGTACCTGGCCCTGGATCTAAGACCTTTTGGACATAAACCAGGAAAACTGATGTTGAATCAAGAAGGCTATTCAAATAGCATGAAGATGACCAATGATTGAAACTTGGCAGAGAACTTTTGGCAGAAACCTCATTAAATGACCACTGACAACCATCCAAGACCCCCAGAAAGCATGAACAATGATTAGGAAGAATGACACAGTAAAGATTGTAATTATATGCAAATTGCTGAGCAACCAGTATAAGTGGGAGTGTATTACTTTGTGACTTTTGTGTATAAATGTAATGAAGAAGCCGGCATCAGATATGCTTGATTTGTGAAATCTACTGAGCACTCAGGCCTGAATAAAAAGCAGTATCTCTCCTGAGAGCATGGCAATTGGCATATTGCACACCATGTAACAAATCTGCTTTTAGCATAACAAAATAGCAACTTATTTTCAGTAAGCACATGACAACAAGAAGAAAATAACCAGGGACAGGTGTGTTACGCATACTCTAGCATACTCTGCTGGTAAGGCATCACCATGACTTTGTGGTCAAGAGATGACAATGAACAACGGAGCTTTGCAGGTACTTAGAAAGATATCAACGACATATTTGGAACTTCACTTAAATCCAGTTTGCATAACCATTTCTACAGAGACAAATAACAAAACAAGAGGAACCTATCTGAATGCACTCAATGAATTCCCAGTCAGGCACAGCATCACTTTTTTATTTGTAAGAATGCCATGGAAATAACCAGAATTACAATTTAGATCAGATCAGAACAGAAGGAGCTTATTACTATAGCTACAGGAGGGAACAGTGAGCAATGGACTGACAGACTCTGCTGATATGAATTCTGCCAAAACGGGGCAGTTAAAGGATTTATATACCTCTCAGTAATATAACTCCTTCACCAAAACTTAGTCAGATTAGCTGTATATGCTAAATAACAGCCATTGAAACACTTCAGATGAAGAGACGGTAGACAACGCACCCTTTTACAAAGAATCCATACCTTTTATGAATACGCCACTCATTTGTTAACTAAATTCTGCTGACTGGCAAGACAATTAGCTGTAAACATTTCTTAACTAGCAAGGCCTGCACATGCATAGGAAATGTTTATCTATTTTGTTCCCACAAGAGGCTACGGTTGAGATGGCAGATATGCCGCTTTGGTATACTAGTTTGCTTAAATCCAGATTCTTAAAATCCCAGCCTACAGCTTTGATGCTACAATGATTTCTGTCCCGTCCAGTTTTCTTGCATGGAAGAAAACTCTGCATTTGCTACAGCTCTGGAGAGGAGAGCTGGATAAACATGGAACCAAAGCCCCGCTTGGATTTCTACTCAGTCTATGCCATCACTGCCTGTTAGGCCCTGAATAAGGATGCAATTGCCTGAGCCACAGAAAACTGACATGCTAGAGAAACCGCAAACATTTGAGAATCATGAATCAAATTCATGCTTGCCTTCCAAAAAATAGCAATCGGCATCTTGCAAATACAGTGCATGGGTTCCATTCAGCTGCTGTTTGAACTTCTGAGAAACACTCTATTTTGCTCTGCAAAAAAGACAACTTCAGCTTCCATTTCAATATAGGAGGTTGTGCTTCTCACAGGAATCCAAGATTCCAGGAGATGAAAACCACCGTATTTTATAGGCTTGATGATATTAATTCCACAAGCAATTGGCATCTTAAAAGAGCTACATAAACTCTGTGTGAGGTTGAACAGTATGTATCACTCATTTTTTTGTTACAGCAACTAAATCAAAAGCAAATTGAAAAAAGGAGATAAATT
This sequence comes from Ara ararauna, assembly GCA_028858755.1. Taxonomy (NCBI): domain Eukaryota; kingdom Metazoa; phylum Chordata; class Aves; order Psittaciformes; family Psittacidae; genus Ara; species Ara ararauna. Next base: position 36,162,194 of record CM054381.1, on the reverse strand, counting down.
TAAGGAAAAACAATTGATACAAAGTTTGATTATGCTTTTTCCCACAAAAATGTAAATTTTTAATTTTTGTAAAATTTCAGGTTTGAAGTCTTTCTATCCTGATATCTGCTAATACATAACATGAAAACGTTCACTTTAAAAAATTCACTTTGAAACATTTCTTTTGCAGCTTTTTCAGGTTGTGGTTTTTGTCTGTTTGTTTTTTGTATGGTTTGGTCTTTTGGTTGCCATTTTTTTATTATGGGATATTTTTCAAATGAAACTGTTAACAAATGATGATTTTGAGACAGTGTCAGTGCACTGAGATCTTTTTTTTCCCCTAATCTAGACACTTTCTTTAACGCATAAGTCATTCCTATGCCAGCAGTGTGCTAACAGGAGTGAGCTTTGTCAGCATAATGAATACATTACTATAACTTATTATAATGAATAACCTTACTATATGTTTTGTCTATCAGTACTTTCCTCAACTACCTTCTTTATGCTTGCTTAAACAGTTTTTGCAGCATGAAGTTTGATGATATTTCCTATTTCACTGTATTTCACTGTATTTCAAAAAAATATGAACAGCTTTACATTTTTAGAGTATATCTAGAAAATATTTTAAAGACCTTTGAAAACCATTTCCAGGATATTTGGTTATCTTAAGTCAAAAATGAAGATCCAAATAAGCTTCACTAACATGCACACTTCAAATCTATCATCTGAGGCTTCTAGTTTGGCACTGTAATCTTATGGTGTCCTTGGAGGCTTGGAAGAAGCAGGGGTGGAGAGGTAGGTAACCAGAAAATCCTACGAGTTTCTGGAAAGACTCTTCAGAAAGACTTAAATCTGTTGCTCTACTCACTTATTTAAAGTAATATAGTGCTGGTGAAAGGTGCCATCTGAAGACATAGCAAACAAGGGAGAATTCAGGTGCAGCAATTCTCTGACTAGCGCGTGTCAGCTTGTCTGCATGCACTCCAGGGCTGGAGCAGAGTTCAGGGAACTCACCTGTGCCTGCAGAAAGGATAGGCACCTTCTAGTTTGATGTCCCTTTTGGCTTTTGCCACCTGGCTCTTACCTGGGTTCGGTTCATTTCTGTAAACCACACACTTTTTGTGGCAGAGGTTCTTTCTCATTATACTTTTTTTCTAGGTACTGAGATCTGATAGTAGTTGAGACCTAAGGATACTTCTGAAAATAAAAAAAAAAAATATTTTCATGGCATAATTTCCCAGTATCATTTAGTCCCAGGGACTGAGTTATGCATAGCATGTTTCTAATACACCTATTTTTAAAAACAAATTAATATATAAAAACATGTTGAGACTAGAAAAACTTCCCAGCAACAGTTTATAAAGATTTACATTAGAAAGCAGCTTGAGTCCTTGATCTTCAGTTTAGATGCTGTTTTATTTATACTCCTAAAATCCCGATGTTTATCCTTGTCTATATCATAGTGACATCACTTTTTTTTTTCCCTGATACAAATTAAAGTCAAAGCTTTTAGCATCAAAACATTCTGAAATGTGTGAAGATGCACTGATTCCCATAAGACAGGGCATCAGTTTTTCCACCTCTTCCATACTGTTACTTGGAGAAATACCAACTAGAAGGAATTGTCTAAGTGACTTTAAAATGTAGACTGCGTATCAAAAAAAGTGATACAAGATACTAGTTCCTTTCAATTTAGGAAATAATAAATCTCCTTGGCTCTTGACTTTCCTGTTTTCAAAACATGACAGAAGCCCAGCTCACCTCTTTCTAAGCAGCTATTTTATACCAGCGGCTTCACAGCCATCTGCTTCTAGCGTCAGCAATGCACCAGAGTTGAAATTCAGACTCCATCCTGAACAGGGAGCTGATGCTTTCAGATAAATACCATCATCCAAAATATGCTCCAGAGCAATAAAAGTGGGTAAGTGAAGAGCGGTGAGCTCTGCAGCTAGGCCATTCCTAATCTTTCCTAGTTTTGTCTTGAAAACATTGCTCTCATCTGACACTGTCTTTGGACTGTCCTTGAATTTCAGGGGCTACAAAAATATGAATCACCTGTACACATTCTGTTTACAGTTTAGCAAGCTTCCATGGTTACACTAAGGATCAAGAAGTGTAGGAAATTCATGGAGAAAAAAAAATGGATTAGGGAAACTTATGAAAAAAAATGATGCTGGTTCCTTGATGAAAATAAGGGAGGTTTGCAAACAAGAAGGAAGGAGTTGTTTCATTTCAGTAGCTAGAGAGGCTGAAAACGACATATTTACAGATCTCTGTATACAAATTAGGCATTATTTCAAACAGTATAATCAAGAACCACTGCATTATATAGCACTAGAGAGAAGCATAATTAGAAAAGTACAGAGGGCAAAATAGTTGTTTCTCTAAAGAACTGAGATTTAAAAATACAAATTCATTCAAGCTCTAAGTGAAGATTAAAGTCTTTAAAATTCCTAACACAATAAAAAAAAAGTCAGTGCACACATGGAATTGTTAATATATAATAGCAAAAATAATCAACACGAAAATGCACTTCAAAATGTGAAAATAAAATCAACCATTTTGATGTTGTTGGAGCTTTCAGTATTGACCCTTAACAGAAGTTTAGCAAAATTAACTTCTGGGGGAGGGCCATGAGGATGATAAGGGGACTGGAGCACCTCCCGTTATGAAGACAGGCTGAGCAAATTGGTGCTGTTTAGCCTGGAGAATGGAAGGCTGCATGGAGACCTCATAGCAGCCTTCCAGTATCTGAAGGGGGCCTACAAAGATGCCGAAGAGGGACTCTTCATCAGGGACTGTAGCGATAGAACAAGAGGTAATGGGCTCAAACTAAAGCAGGGGAAGTTTAGGTTAGATATAAAGAAGAAATTCTTTAATACAAGAGTGGTGAGGACTGGAACAGGCTGCCCATGGAAGTTGCAAATGCTCCCTCCCTGTCAGTGTTCAAGGCCAGGCTGGACAGAGCCTTGAGGAACCTTGTCTAGTAGGAGGTGTCCCTGCCCATGAACTAGGTGATTGTCATGGGTTCAGCAGTAGCAGTCATTTTTTGCCTTGGTAGCTGGTGCAGTGCTGTGTTTTTTGGCCTGGGAACAGCGCTGACAACACCCATGTTTTCGATTACTGCTTAGTAATGTTTTGGTCTGACCAAGGACTTTCTGAGCCTCATACTCTGCCAGGGAGGAGGGGAAACTGGGAGGAAGCAGAAACAGGACACCTGACCCAAACTAGCCAAAGAGGTATTCCATACCACAGCACATCATGCCCAGGATGTAAAAACGGAGGGCAGAGACCCGGAAGGGTGGGGTTCTCCGCTGGGTCGGGCTTGGTATTGGGTGGTGAGCAGTTGTATTCTCTTTCCTTGTATTTCTCTTGTCATTATTATTATTGGTGGTAGCAGGAGTGGTTTCTGTTATACCCTAGTTACTGGGCTGTTCTTATCTCAACCTGTGAGAGTTGCATTCTTTTGATTCCCCTTCCCATCCCTCCGGGAGCTGGAGGAAAGAAAGAGGGTGGAGTGAGTGAGCAAACTGCGTGATTTACAGCTTAAGCCACAACAATGATCTTAAGGTCCTTTCCAACCCTAACCATTCTATGATGTAATATTGTAATTATAATCTCAAACTAAATTAAATAATTTTGTCACATACTACTGCCTTTTAATGATTCTCAGCAAAAGGAACATCAGTAAGTCAATTGATCATTTTAAGTGTGGTAACAAAATCAAACTGATTCTTGCTAATTCTAAAAAAATAAACCAATGCAAATGAGAAATATCAGTTTATCCTCATGGATCTATCACAGTTTAATTGATGAAGATGTAAATGAACAATAAAACTGTCTATCTAACTGGGGACATAATTTTTGATCATCTTCTGAGATATTTGAATTGTGTTAGAGATAAGGCCCCACAACCCACCAGTGAAAACATACTTCAACGTCCATCTTCTTCTTCTCTGTCAACACCCTCCCTTCCTACTGTTTTCTCACCTCACCCTATTGATTATTTCCCTTTAAAAAACTATCCCATTTGTCAGTTAACTTTCTGTTCCCTTGTCACTACCAAGCTGGCACAAAAAGTTCCAAGTGAAACCACACATACCTTTGGCACTCTGCTCGTTAAATCTCAGCAAATGTGCTATCCACATCTCAGCATTCCTTATTATCTTAATAACTTCTATGTTAATAGACAAATTCTCAAGACATTAAACAGAAAAAAATGACAATTTCTCTAGCATTATCTGCAATATGTGGTGTAATAGTATCATAAGCTTAGTTTTCACACAGTGATTACTGTTATTCTTGTTATGGGAAAGGAAAAGAGAAGGTGGAGTCTTGAATATAGAATGTGTGCAATCATCAAAGCTTTCTGTGTTAACATGACACTTGACTGCATTAGAATACATTAAAAATTTACCAACAACATGGATTGCTGAAGTTAAAAAAAAAGCAAACCACCAAACAAACAGAAACCACCAAAACCAACCCCAACAAGATGCATGGAAAAATATAATTAAGAGTGTAATAGCATAAAAATTATTACCAAGGTAATGCCTAAAGTAAAATAAAAAAAACACAGCAATACTTGGGAATGAAAAATACCTTGGAAGCCTTGAGAAGCCAGAAAGTTATTTTTTCTACTAGAACATATGATATACACACGGTTTCAAAAATGCCAGCCATGAAGCAAAAGGAAAAAGTACTTACCTTGTTGCAGCAAGGTTCATTATTCCCTCTTCTGACAGCACTGGAGAGAGCAGTTTTCTTCAGTTCCAAGGTACTTCAACTGCTTCTACAACACAAATGTATTCCTCTTATTTTCTGATTCTTTTGCTATAGAGAGAAGAAAAGTTCACTGCTCTGGATTGTAAAGTCCATGCCTTTGTTTTGCTCTCCACATTTATTTGAAGCCTCTTTCTTTGTAGGCATTTTTTTTCAGTCTTTGGCCGAAACACTGCAGACAATTTTCATGGTGTCCCTAACAGAGGCTGTAATATTTTCTAGCTATAATATTATCATGAGTGTTGAATGTACTCAACCTTGTGCTAAACATGAGTTCTTTCACTCCTACATATTACTGACACCGCAAATAATACCTCTAGGTATTATTTGCAAATAATTCTCCTCTAGGTAATGTACTAAAGGCCTGAAGCTAAAATAAAATACAGAAATGAGGGTCTGTTCACTTTTCTATATCCTTTAATGTGCCTACACAGGTAAGCTAGAAGAAAGCAAGGCTCTCATGAGTTCTACACTTGCTCTTTCCTACTCACCATTTCACATTTATAAATAAACAAATTTGTAAAACACAAGAAAGTGCAAATTAACTTGACCAAGCATTTAAATATCCTTTTATTTGCCTCTGCTAAGCAAAAAGTGATTTAAGAGGGATCCTACTAAGGGGTGAAAAGAGATTTTGATATTACTGTAATACATATGCCTGAACACACAGATAGGATTCAATTTGGAAGCTTTTATAAAATACCACTACAAAGCAGACACCATAAAGTTACAATAAAACAGACAGCAAATGTCCTTTCTGGTGGAAAATACAATGTTAATTAATTCATATAAGCCACAGAATGCAGCATAATACATCTTGCCAACAGCTTATTATGTAAACATGATGCAAGACATGAAGCACCCTAGTGCACTGCAAAAGATAAATTAAAATAAAGACCAAACTGGGAAATATGTTAACATAACAGTTAGTACAATTGGCTAGTATAGAAGCCATGTATCTATTATCAAGGACACACAAAACCACTTACACATATCCTTGATTTTTTTATATAATTCTGTTCTATTAAGAATAGAAAGATGAAATGTGCCAACAGACAAGCATGGGCAAGTACATGACAAATCTATGACAGGGCGAAAATTTCCAAAGCATTCACATTCATCTTTTAAGATCTAAATCAACATTTTCAACACCAATGCTTCCATCTACCCACAGCTGAAAACTAACCAAAAGCTTTCAAAACACTTACTGTCAATATTTCTTTTCAACTGTATAGTATAAGAATGCTCCCATGTTCCACCTTTGACAAATAGCCTGGATAACATCACTTGTAAAGGTAGGAATGCAAGTGTAAACAGGATGAGTGAATTAAATTACACAAAACTATCTGGGAGGACATTTGCCCCAAAGTGTTAATGATAAAGCAAAGGAGAACCATCAGCTGGATTAACTGAGAAATTGCAGAGACTTCCGAAACAAAGAAGTCAGCCTGAAAAGGATCACACAAGCATGAGCATTTATAAGAGAGAGGAAACCTTGAGGCTGACACAGAGGTAATCAAAACCTGGGTTGATGCTGCCTCAAGTTGTCCCACAAGCAGAGTATCCTCTATCAAGGCCTGACAGAGAATCTTCATCACCAGACATGTTGACCCATGACACCTCAGCCAGGAGAGTGAGACCTCGTGGTGCACCAAGTAGGGACACACACTTGGAGTGGGTGCATATCCCTGGGGGAGGGTGGGAAGGTTGGGGGGTTCTCAGCCCATCACTGGGGGTATTAAAACTTTGTGGATTAGTTACATAGGGGTATTTAGAAACATTTTGTGTCTAGTTTTGGGGCTTATCTGATATTGATCCTGAATATAGTTCACTGATTGTATATTAACTACATGCTGTTAAGTATTCAGTAAAGTGTCTTGATCCCAATCTGGTTTAAACTATGTGATCTGAGCAGTGGTTCTCTGTGAAGCATAGTTCACAGATCACAACATTTTACACTTTTCTCTCTAACATTTCAGCTGCACAAAGCTTATGTGCATGAACTACTTATAGTCACAAAAAAAAAAAAAAAAAAAAAAACAAAGCATTATTCACCTCACCACTTGTTAAAACTAGTCAGGAAAGAAGAGTGAGGGCAATAATTTGCTCAGTCTTAGCTTTTAAAAATATTCAGGTTCTGATTCCTGACCAGGGAGGTGGTAGCTGTAGAATCCTGCTCCAGCTGACTATAGTGAAAGTGCAGTTACTTGTGTGACAGCTACTGAATGATCACAAATTACAGCCTGATGTATTATAGAAAAACAAAGGGCAGTTTTGGTTTACCTCAGTACACTGTGGTCTGAAACAGTGATATTTCAGCTTTTGCTTGTTGTTAATCAAACTGAACAGCTCACTGCATCGCAATTCTGGGACAGAGTATGAGCAGTGGGGTAGAAGCTGCTATCCATCCTCTATTATGTGACATGCTCTTGCAATGGCAATTTAAATGCCTGAAAATCCCACATATTTCTAGAGCCTATTCTTTTTAAATAGCGATATTTAAATTAAACATTACATGATAAAAAAAATGCAATAAAAAAATGATTAAAAGTATGAAATTAATAAAGTCATCTACAATTTGGATTTCGCCAATGTAAAATGCTACCAAAACAAGATATTCCTCTCTGCAACACCAGTTTGCCACAACATTCTATAACCTGTTATTTAATGACTATAATGTACATAAGAATAAGAAATATAATTAATTTCTATCATTCTTCAGATTATTTATTCACTACTCCCCCAAATTTGTTTTATGCAGACCTTTGTTATTTTACACTACCTAACATTTCCTGAAATAATTATTTTAGTTGCCATTATATACTATATTTAACAGAAGTTAAGCAATAAATTTTTAAAGGTGAAAATTATTTCATATATGCCAAGTTGTCAGTTACAAGTGCTTCTCATACTACATGTTCTCACACTATTCTCATGAAATTAAAATGGGATTTACTATTAGAATTCTCACACACATTTGAATCCTACTTCTGAATTCGAAAATTATAATACAAAACATCACATTTGATTACCAAACTGTAGAAGACAGAGCAGGCTAAACTGTAACAGATTTAGTAAACCTAGTATGTTCTTAATTAATTGTATCTCAAACTGCTGAAACTCTCACACAATTGGCAGAATGACGGCCAAAACAGATCACATGGCTATCATTCATGCCTATCTCCTTTTATCAAAAAGGGAGAGGCCTGGAAACCTAAATACAGTATGTGCTAATTACTCAGTATCACAGCTACTAATAGGGTCTGATTTATATTGACATCATTCTAACAAGAGCTTTCAGAAGGCAGTGTTTCCAAATATTAGATATGTAGAATATAAAAACAAAGGTCTGCATAATCTGCAAGATTTGGGGAATTGCTCAATAAATAATCTGAAGAAAACTAGAAATAAATGATTAACAGAACAGGTATTACGAAGTTAAGATAGTTCAGAAGTGCATGGCACAGATAAAAACAGTACAGTGTAGAACAGATCCAGTTAGTAGCTCCAGCAAATCACTAACGACAAGTATTTTTTCTCATATCTCCACAATGAGGTGCTTTCTCAGAAGAAAATATTGTGATTCCCTGAGTTTGAGCGCCATATTGATAGTATAACAACAGGTTTAAATAATACCCGTAGTTGAACTTCCCCAAGAAAGTTTTGATGACAAAGGCTAGAATTTCCTTTACTCTGGCTCTAGCTCATTCTAGTAAGATGTTCAACAGAACAATTTTCTCTCAAAGAGCAAGTTCTAAATATCTGTGACTTGATACTTCTGGGTTCGACCAGTAGACAGAGACCAGTGTTGCTACGAATTGAATGTTGCAGTGTTCCCGGTGAAAACCAAATGTGAGTTCTAAATTATTACTTGGTTTGGTTTGGGTTTTTTTTAACACAGGAAGTGACAGAAACTCTGTTGATGTTTATAGCACCATTTTGTAGATCCCACTGCTCTCACTGCTTAGTACTCAGGCAGAATGTAAGTTTAGATCTAAAATATCTAATATTAAAAAGCAGCCACAGTGAATTTGAAATATCACTGGTCCTAATTCTACTCCATTCTATATACTGCAGTTTGTCATAACTCAGAAGTATCAGCTACACATGCTGCTTTACCATTCAAACCAAAAAAGTGAAATGCAGTACAGATTATGCATCTGAAAACTCATGATTTTCCAAAATCTAGTATCTTTGCAGAAGAAAATTGTCAGGTGTAAAATTTGTTCAATATTAAAATATTATAAAGTAATATAAAAATAAGTCTAAATTAGAAGAACTCTTTCACTGGACTGATTATGATTAGCTTTGCAAAGCAGAGTAATTTCTGGTGGAAAATTGGAAGGAAGGAAATTAATACTTCATCATACTGACTTCCTAAAGACAATATCAAAGCTACTCAATAAATGCAGAGTTTGAAACAGTGTGTAAATAACATAGGAAGAAGTAAGTCTATTTGCAATTCAACATCCAGCACTTTGGCAAGTTACGTTTCAGAGAAGAAACAACAGATGCTACTCTGGTCACTCTATATTTATTGACTCAATGTTTCCACTATAAAAAGGACAATAACTGATTCAAACCTAATCTGTTAAAACTTGTAATTGATTTCTTTATTGGCAGAGAAAAAAAAATGAAACCTTTCTCCCTTGCTTTTATATATGTAATAATTATGGCAATGAAAGACATTATGAGACCAAGAAGTACCCTCAACAGTACACAGACTGCCACCAAATAATAGTGTCATAGCTACTATACCATCTGTATTTTCAGACATATATGAACTTAGTGTTCTCTTCTGCAAACTCCAGTTAAATGTTTTTTTTACAAGGTTACTGAAGGTAGTGAAATGGTTCCACAGAACAGAAAGGACAGCTATTAGCACATGAGAGAAACTGCTAATTACTCAAGGTGGTATTCATCCCATTACTGCATCTGGCAGACTATCTATGATGATAGAGATCCTTTGCCTCTACTTACAGCTCATACCAACTTTTCTCTTTTCTTTCTACTCTGCAAATGAAGCAATGTGTAATGCTGCTTCATCATCCTGACACTTTGCACCAGTTCACTGCATTGTAAGCCATAGCTACACAAATTTGAAAAATGCTTCTGCGATGTTGGGGCTCTATCATTACAGATCAAGGTAAAAAGAGAGAAATAAGATTTTGTCACACATAGGTAATAAATGCATTTTTTAAACATTAATTCCATTTATGGAATTTCCATGTATGCACCTTCACACTTTATCCAGTGGATTACCAAAAGGATTGCCAAACACCACAGACTTCTTTTAATCCTGCTCTCTTCCTGACCTCATGATCATTATGGTTAATAAATAAGAAACACAGTACCCTGATAATTTTCACTGTGCGTAAGTCTCATTGCAGCTACAAATATTGTCAGAAATTATTTTAATGGCTTTCCTCCTCATCTGAAGTATTTCCTCCTCACAAAATATGTTTCTTACAGAAATTTTATCATCTAAGAATGATAAGAATAATCGTTTTATTTAAGAAATAATCTGGTTTAGTCTAGGACAATAAACAATAAATTGCTTTAATCATAGTAGAATTTTTAAAGTGTGAAGCTTTGGGTTTTTTTCTACGTATCATATAGCTAATATAAAACAAAAGACTCTTCTTACCAATACCTTTACCACTGAAAATCATATATTACATACATGATCCCCCATATAGATGTAGGAAGCAAGGCCTAAGTTTATGCAAAAGAAGACATTACTTCTTCATTGGACATCACATGAATAGGTAGACTTACTTCTTTATCCCCCTTCAAATGCTGCACATAAAATTATTAAAGGCAACAAAGATGATGCAAGGCCTAGAGGGCATGATTTATGAAGAGCTGCTGAGGTTTGTTCAGTTTAACAAAGAGGAGACTGAGAGGTGACTCTTATTGCTCTCTACAACTTGAGGGGGAGCGGAGGGAGAGCTGATAATCTCTTTGTGTCTGGTGATATGAACCTGAGGGAATAGCTTACAGCTGCACAAAAGTAAGTTCAGATTGGATATTGGAAAGAAGTTCTTCACTGAGGTGGTGTTCAGGTGCTGGGTTCCAGCAGAATGGTCATGGCCCCAAGCCTTTCGGTGTCCAAGAAGAATTTGGACAATATTTGACATACGGTCTAAATTTTAGGTTACCCTGTGAGAAGTCAGAGTTGTACTTGATGAAACTTGTGGGTCCCTTCCAACTCAGGATATCAAACTAAATCAAAAATTAACTTAAATCAAAAATTATAGGCCATTCATAACACTCGTTCCTGTGAAATATTAGGATGTCACATACACTCTAAGTGGTCTGACTCCTGTCATTTCAGGCACCCTGCTCTCTGCTCCTTATTCATCCACAAAATGGATAAAAACCTGGCAGCCTGTACCAATATGTAGCCACACTGACCTGAAGGTGCCAAAACTAGGTCTGTGCTTGGCCTTTGCTGCTGCTGCTAAAAAAATGAAGGAGGTTATCAGGGCAGTTGTGGTAGTGAGCCTCAGTGTTAGCACCAGTCCTTTGAGAAGTTAGAAGTTGTTTCGCCACAAGTAAGCATTTGTTACCACTCTAGGATAGACTTGTGATTAGACAGTTACTAAAAATGCAAACTTTGAGCTGAAGAATGCCCCTTCTTAAGTGATGTGACAAATTAGAATCAGTGCTTTCTTTTGCATGTGTCCTGGGTTCAGCAGTAGCAGTCATTTTTCTCCTTCTTAGTAGCTGGTGCAGTGCTGTGGTTTTGACTTTCAGCCTGGGAACAATGCAGTAACACCAATGGTTTTAGTTGTTGCTCAGTAATGTTTACTCTGACAAGGACTTTCTGAGTCTCATACTCTGCCAGGGAGGAGGGGAAGCTGGGAGAAAGCAGAGACAGGACACCTGACCCAAACTAGCCAAAGAGGTATTCCATACCACAGCATGTCATGCCCAATATACAAAATGGGGGCAGTTACCCAGAAGGGCTAGATCTCTGCTCAGGTAGGGCTTGGTATCAGTCAGCGGGTGGTGAGCGGTTGTATTCTCTTCCCTTGTTATTCCCCTTATCATTATTATCATTGGTGGTATCAGGAGTGGTTTGTGTTATACCTTAGTTACTGGACTGTTCTAACCTCAACCTGTGGGAGTTACATTCTTTCAATTCTCCTGCCCATCCCTCTGGGAGTGGGGGAGAGGAAGGAGGGAGTGAGCGAGCAGCTGTGTGATTCTGGGTTGCCAGCTGGGCTTAAATCACGACAGTATGTTACACTGAATGCAAAGAAAAATATCATTTTCCTTTATGCTATTTGCCACATTCTCTTACTTAACACTAAATTACCCCAGCAGTCTTTTTTCTCCTCCTTCTCTGAAATGAAATCTGATTCCTTAAAAGAAAATTAAGAAAATTACACCCTTTCACTTTATGTCTATACTGGTTTTTATTTCTTCTTTCAGTTCAGCAAACAATTTTTCTTCTCCATTTGGATAAAAAGGACTCTGAAGAATCAGAGTTAGAAGGATCAATTAAATTTGGTATATTCATGCATCCATATCCACACTTTAGGATACTCTGATGAAACAAAACTTGATATGAAATCCCAGGCTTACTGAAATAAATCATGAAATCACCATCTCCTCTTTCCAAGAAAGTTTCACCTTCTGTTGCCAGTTAAGCCTGGATGACTTGCCTCTACTTCTCATTCAAGTTTGACACTATCTGCAAGAGCTGCAGGCTCTCAGCTCCCTGTTGTAATTCCATATTCCCACATGTAGGTCTGGAGACTCTTCTGCCCTGAGAGGGCTCAGAAGTTGTCAAGTAAGAAGCAATCTCTCATCCCTCCTCCCAGACTTCTTAAAAGAGCATTAATTCAAACATGAACAAAGGAACACTATTCATCACATATTCTAACATGTAAGCCCAGAGGAAACAGAGCATTTTGATAAGATATTGTCATGGGTTCAGCAGCAGCAGTCATTTTTTCCACCCCTTATTCCATACCATTCACGTCATGCTCAGATCCCACATTTTCAATATACCATCACATGTATATATATACATACACACACAGAGAGAGGGAGAGAGATCATCCCTCAGTGCATAGACCAATCCCTACAAAGCTGCTGAGTCCATTCGGTCCGTGACGTCAAGCTCCATCTTCTGTAACAGCCTTTTAGAGCAGGAGAGGCTGTGTGCAGAGTTCACACTCGTCAGTAACCTGGGCCACAGTGTCCATTGCCAAGTCCACCCCTCGATCATAAGTCCATCTGTATGCTGCATCTCTGCCCTGATGGCCTGAGGTGTCATGGGCCCACCAGGCTCAAAGTAATTCACTCTCCCCTCCAGCAGTTTCTGCAGCTTGTCACTGGGGACTCCATACAGCTGCCTTCCATCTCCAATGCTTCCAAAGCACTGGAGGGGCCCAGTGGACAAGATACTTGCCCATACAGTCCCACACACCCTGCCACTCATAACTGTCCAGGCTTGGGGAAAATCTCTTAGTCATCATAGATTGCAGACTAACCCCAGACAATGCCCACACCCCACTCTGCTTAACTCTGGGGACCAGACAAAATGGTTGTGGGTAAAACACACTGTGTATGCATGCCACCATGCTGATCCCCATCACAATCAGCAGGCAGGTCTCAAGGGTACCCAAAGGCCATTCAAACCCTTCAGAGCTCTCAAATGAGGCTGCTGTACTTGTCACTGGGGCTGGTGTAGCTGCTGCGCTTGCCGGCTCTCTCACCACCAGCTGCTCTTCGTCTGAGTCCAGAGCTTCCTTCTCTGCCTTGCTGGGAAGTGCTGCGGGGTCTCCTGCGTTCTCCTGCGGCTCCGCGGGCAGCTGCCGGGGAATGCTCTCGGCCGCCACGAGGCTGGGCTCGGCCACGGGACTCTGTTCAGCCTCGGGGCCCGGCTTCTCTGCCGTCTCCTCCTGCCGCTCGGTAGCCTCCCCCTCCCGCGGCTCGGCAGCCGCCGGGCTGGGCTCAGTCGGGGGGCTCACCCCTTCTGCTACCTCCTTCCTCTGCTCGGCAGCCGTCGGGCTGGGCTCGGTGGGGGGGCTCGGCTCCTGCTCCCCGGGTCCGCTCCCCCGGGCCGTTTCGGCAGCCGGCGGCTCCCGAGGCAGCCCCCCCTCGGCTCTCCACAGCCTCGCCAGGACGGTGAAGAGCAGCCGAACTGCCAGGTACACATTCGCCCCCCACGGCTTCTCGAGCCCGCCCGTATCACAAGCCATTCCAATAAAGTACAATGAAACAAGAACCTTAAACCAAAACCCATATCTGAAACATGCTAAGATAAGAAATACCGGCTGTAAGTAAGGTACAACAGGCTGAAACCATGAACGCAAGAGAACCAAAAGCAACAACTTTAAGAGCCAACAAATCAGCATTGTGACGAGTGGCTATTAATCCTGTCGTTATCTCAACCCTTCGAGCCCCACGTTGGGCGCCAAAAAGAACTGTCGTGGTTTAAGCCTCTATAACTCACGCAGTTTTGCTCAGTCACTCCCCCCTCTTTCTTGCCCCCCACTCCCGGAGGGATGGGAAGGAGAATCGAAAAGAATGCAGCTCTCACAGGTTGAGATAAGAACAGTTTAGTAACTAAAGTATAACACAGACCACTACTGCTACCACCAATAATAATAATGACAAGGCAAATACAAGGAAAGAATACAATTTCTCACCACCTAAAACCAAACCCGACCATGCAGTGCACCCCCCACCCTTCTGGGTCTCTCCTCTCCGTCCTCCATCTTGGGCATGACGTGCTGTGGTATGGAATAACCTCTTTGGTCAGTTTGGGTCAGGTGTCCTGTCTCTGCTTCCTCCCGGCTCCCCTCCTCCCTGGCAGAGCATGAAACTCAGAAAGTCCTTGGCCAGACCAAAACATCACTAAGCAGTAACCGAAACACTGGTGTTATCAGCGCTGTTCCTAGGCCCAAAATCAAAAACACAGTGCTGCACCAGCTACCAAGAAGCAGAAAAAATGACTGCTGCTGCTGAACCCATGACAGATATGAATGTGTCAATTTATTTTAATATGTTCTAAAATGAAATACTTCCATCTGCTCATAATATAAACCAAGACAGACATAACCCATTATAAAATGGGTAGACATACATGAAGCAAAATGTACACAGAAGAAGAAAGAGCACAGATCTTGCTATGGAGTTATTTAAGAATGATGCGCAGCTACAAATACGTCATGCAGTTATTTCAATAAAGTAGTGCAAATAACGCAGTTATTTAAATAAAATATTCAAATGAGTCACATATTCAAGCCTATGACTCAAAATGCTTCTACTGAACACAGCCATCGATGGAAAAAAGGTGAAGAGGTTGTTCTTGATTTCACTTAGCTTTGGATTTGAACCGAGATGACTACATTATCTGTTGTTTTGTTGTTTGTTTTTCTTGAAAGATGTTTCAATTGTTTTATGAAGGACAAAAAACCATCAACAAAATAGTAAAATATTTGTGAAATATTTAATTTTCAAGCAATTAACTGCAGCAGTGTTACTGTGAACATTTTTCTTCACTGTTTCGTGGTATCTTAGAAAAAATTATATGTTAGGAAGCAATATGAAAAAGACAAAGATGGAAATTTTGAAATGAAAAGGTTAATAAAATATTTGAAACATACTCATCATGAAAAGGGAAAAAACATTGATAACACTTAATTAAAAGCCATTTTGAATCAAGTATCTATTCATTTTCTTACCTTTAGGTACAGCTATGGTAACAATCTCTTTAAATACTAACATATTTTGCATTATTTGAGATTTTGCAGAATATTAATATAATATATTCTTGAAGTTTTATCTGTACCTTAAGTACAAAAACAACAGTCAGACTCCTTGTAAGTGTTTGAAATCTGTCACTAGCAAGTGACACTACATTTATTTATTGTTCACATAAACTAAATCTTGTCTTCACAAAATAAAGACATATCCACCAAATATGGGAAAGAGTTATTTTATGTATGTTCTCTACAACATAATGCAAAAGCCTGTAGTCCCATGTGAAAGAAGAAACAACAGAGATCAAGCTGCAAACCACCCATCCTTCCTTATTTTTATTTAAAGGTAGCTCTATTGTACCACTAATGAATGAGAAATTTGACAAGCTATAGGCTGAAGGAAAAATGGTGGACTCCTAGTACCTACTGGCAGGTTTTTGAGAGGCAAATGTTGTTTTCCTTTGTCCTGCACTTCAAATCCTTCTGATACTACAGGATTTTAGCCCACTAACCTGAGATGATGCATCAGTTTGCATCTCTTGGCACATTCTGCTATGAGATGAAATTTACACTGAACTTAGTGTAAATGTGGGTAGCCAATGAGGTTAATGGTTTGTTTGCAGCTCTGGAGACTGATTTTACTGGTCTATTGTGGTTTTGTCCTGTTTAGCCTTCCTTATCTTTCTTTAACCTTCTGGTAATGGCATTATTTTTGAAGCTGCTAGAATTCTTTTCCCACTTTAACCCAAGTAACGTGCATTATTTCACAACTTAAACGAATTTGTTAAAAGATATAAGGGGAGTTTCTGTCAGTGTTCATTAATTTTCTAACATCTCGTGAGATCTTGTAGGAGTAATATATACATATTACAAGGATCTTTACTTTTTCTGCTCATTCATTCTAGGAGCTGAAATAGCAATTAACTGTACTGTGTTTTCCTCTCTAATTAGATTGCAATTTACATTATATTGTTTGGTTTGTTTTTTTTTCACAGTTAGAAAAATAATTAAAAAAATGTTATGTTATTATTATTAATTTCATAGTAATAAAGCATGCTTCCTATAGAGGTTGCATATAGAGTTGTTGGCTATAGAGGTATTTGCCAGCGTCATAGCAATATCCTCCACCAGTCCTCAGCCTGCTGGGTTGACTTTGTGCTCCTGTAAATAGCTTATACCAAAAGTGGCTTTCCCTTTTTTTAAGAGAATCTTCAGGTCTCAAAGCTTAAGTTGGCAATAGTCAGTCTATTTATTTATGACTTTTCCGAGTTTCTATTTGTTCAAGGAATGTAATTGTGGCTGTGAAACAAAGATCGTGGTTTAATAAGGGTTTATCACTAAAGAACTTAATTTAAACACACAGATAAAGCATCCATATTCCCAAATCAATGAATAACATTAACTATTACTGCAAACATTCTATGAAATGTAGAGACGCCATAAAGTCTTTCTGTAATTTAGGATCTGCTGGAAATTTTCCTATAAGGAAGGAAATGCAAGATGTAGCATACTATCATTTACTCTTTGAAATTGCCTCTTGCTCTTGTATACCCCAATCATCACCAGCATCTTGAGGCCTGAGGTGGTCACCTCAAAGTGAAACTGCTGCACAGCAGAACCAATCATCCTACAAACTAACCTGGAGAATATGACATTTTGAATGCCCATTCTACCTTCTTGTAATCTCTTTTCTGACACCAAGTGTCTTCTTCTCATCTAGCATTCCATTTTCTCTCATAACCTGTAGTTGAGACCTTTCGTGTCAGCTCTGGAAGAAGTCTGAGGGACGCGTAGTATGACTAAAGTGCACTTATACACCAGGCAAGGAAAAGAACAAACATCATTCTAAGCCAATGTGTCTGGGGAGATTCCAGACAAAGACTCTCATATAACTCTTCCCTATGAGCTCAGTTGAATTAATGCTCCAGTGGGTGATTAAATTATTTTGTTACTTCTTTCTACAAAACACACCCTCTGCTCAGCACAGGAGTATTAAAAAAATTAAAAACATCACAGCTTGTTCTTCCAAAACTCAGCATTTCCCCAAACACAAATAGAGAAATGAAAGGCTATACATAGCAGCAGAATCTAACAGTCCGCCTCATCATAGCCCCATGGAACAGAGTTTCAAAAGGGGTTTATAGAGGTATGAAAAATCTGTATATATATGTTTCATACCATGCTATAAAAACTGGGCAAGCACTACAGCAGTACAGAATATTTGATGTGTTTTTAATAGGGCTTTAAAATAAACAAATAAAATTAAAAAAAAAGGTTGGTATTGGTGTTTCTTGAACAATAGCAATGTCCTTTCATTTATTTATTATTAAATTTTGCATAATGAAAACCATGTCAACATGTTCAAACCTTTGCCACCTTTGACTTTCTGACCCTGACTGGGAAACGACTAGCAAAGTGGTAAAATTTTTTTGGTCTCAGTGGGCCTCAGGAATACATTTGAAGTCAAACAGGTACCACAGGTTTGAGTGAGATGGAGACTTTAAAGTTTGCCACACATGAATTTACAAACAGATATCACTCTAGAACTTGCTCACAATCTCATTTTACATGTTCCTTTGGTGATTTGGCTGCTGTATATTTCACTAATGTATTCAGTGACATAATTCATCTGCAAATGAGATGCCCTTTTCAATTACATTTCTGGAAAGAAAGTGTTTTCTAGCCAACTTTTTGAGAGTAGTTTTGGAAGAGTGGGAATGGAAAGAATAAATTCTTGAAAAAGTGAAAGAGTTTTTCAGGGAGGGGTTTTGGAATATTTTTCTTCCTGTTGGCTCATTTAAGTTTTGCTGTTAGGTTAATACTCTTCCTCCACAATATACTCTTTCAGTAACAATTACTTGAGTGCTGTAATTAACCACTACACTGCTTATAGCTGTACAGGCAAAATTTACAGTGGTTAATCCAAATTAATTATTTCCACACAAATACTAGTAGAGTGGAATATGCTTGGGGGGGAGGGAAATCTTTTGCATTTCCTAAGCTGTCTCAAATAGAAAATTCATAACCCCTCCCAGAGCAAGGGTTTTAAGAAAACAGACTGAAATCCAAAGAATTAACTTAAAAGGTTTCTTTATGACTTAATTAGGATATTGAATGATATATGACAGGTCAAGTTTGGTTAATTTGGCAGCTCTAGACTACAAACCATGGGAGGTTATGAAGTAACCCTCTGTAACATCCACAAATGCAGATAAGTCATGATGGAAACCCCACTAAAATTGCTAATGGTCAGATAGCAGAAAAAAACCCGCAAGTGCACAATTTCATCCAGAGAGAAGCATTAAGGCCCCCAATTCTTTTTCTCCTGGGCAGGGATGATGTGACTCACTTTCAGGATGCTGACACAACTCCCTTCTGCTTTAGTAGTATGACAGAGGAGCTAGAGAGCAGGCATAGGTTGCTTTTGCATTTATACCACATCTTGCATAGATTTTTCTGACTTCTAAGGAAAGAATTAATCTGGATTACTGGCTACCACAATTTCACAGTAGATGTTTTAACTGACAGAAGCTGCCACCAGCAAATAAGAGTCCTTTCCAGAAACCATGACCATGAAGCAGATTATGGTGTACAGCCCAGGTTCAGGCTGGAAGACAACCACCATGGTGTACTTGAAAGTCTTCAGAAGCAAAACCTTGTAATAGTTTGATTCTGGGAATACCAACTTAAAAGTATTCTCTTGTAATTTGTGCTTGGTAAGAAGCATTTTTGTCACAATCTTTCCAAGTGTCTGAATAAGTAAGCGGATGAGAATTAATTTTTGCCACAAGGGTTATTACAATAGAGACTGACATTTTTTTTTGTCAGAGGACTTGTAAATAGAAGCAGACCAGCTGCACTTTCTAAATAAAACAATAATGTACAAACAAATCTTGCTTTTCCCGGATACTGCACAGTACAACACACAATACAGTTTTCTGCATTTATCTTCAATGTGGATGGTTTATGTTTGCAATGGAACATTTCTCTGGGGAAGTGATAACTGTGACAATGGATGACGATATCTAGAATGTGCTTTATAGTTATTGTGCTACAACAGTAAAAAAACCCAAAATTAATTAAACCAATAATATCTAAATAAGCATTATCATATAGATAAATCAATGCTAGATGGTCTCCAGTTACTCAGTCCAACATTGCTTTACTTCTGTATTCAAGCTTTCTTCTTAATATCTACAGACAAGACTACAGTATTGTAATAACAAAATAACAAAAGTGACAGGAATACTGTTTATACCACCAATAGGAATAATCATGTTAGCTAACAGCTGCTATCCTTAATCTGTTATTGACATACTTTGTAAAAGGGCTTGTTTGAAATGTTTGGCTGATCTCATTCCGAGAAGAAACATTTTCAATGGACTGCCAGAGCAATTGGCAAAATATGAATAAACATGCACTAGAGCAAAAAACTTCTTTTCTTCCTGTGAAGCTTTATTAGTGCAGATATAACTGGAAAGAATATAAGAAGGCAATTCTCTGAAAGTATAATGTAAGTAAGTCCATACTTGCCACTCATTCCTCATGTAAGTAGATATATTGATTATTATGCAAGAAGTGTTATTTCTACTAGCAAGGAGCATTTTTATGCTAAATTGAAACATAATGAAGCAAAGTAAAAAACTATAACAAAACAAAAAATCATCTTTTGTAGATTAGGAAGCCATATTCTGGAAACAGAGTGCAGCTTGACAAAATTAATCCTGAAGTCATAACAAGTTTGGCTTGTTCTATCTTGACTGTTCTATCAAGTCTTTCTTGACTGACTTATGGGTGGTCAAAAGGAACAAGATTTAATTTATAATGACCATATAATTAGAATCATAGAATCATAGAATCATTATATTTAATTTATAACGATCATATAATTAGAATCATAGAATCATACATTAGTTAGGGTTGGAAAGGATCTTAAGATCATCTACTTCCAACCTTCCTGCCATGGGCAGGGACAACTCACACTAAACCATGTCACTCAAGGCTCTGTCCAACCTGGACTTGAACACTGACAGGGATGGAGCATTTACCACTTCTCTGGGTAACCCATTCCAGTGCCCCACCACCCTCACAATAAAGAACTTCTTCTTTATATCTAATGGGAACTTCCCGTGTTGAAGTTTGAAGCCATTACCCCTTGTCCTATCACTACAGTCACTAATGAAGAGTCCCTCCAAGCATCCCTATAGGCCCCCTTCAGATACTGGAAGGATGCTATGAGGTCTCCACACAGCCTTCTCTTCTCCAGGCTGAATAGCCCCAACTTTCTCAACCTGTCTTCATACGGGAGGTGCTCCAGTCCCATGATCATCCTTGTGGCCCTCCTCTGGACTTGCTTCAACAGTTCCATGCCCTTCTTATGTTGAGGACACCGGAATTGCACACAATACTCCAAGTGAGGTCTCATGAGAGCAGAGTAGAGGGGCAGGATCACCTCCTTCGACCTGCTGGTCACATTCCTTTTGATGCAGCCCAGGATATGGTTGGCTTTCTGGGCTGCGAGCACAAACTGCCGGCTCATGTTTATTTTCTCATCAACCAACACCCTCAAGTCCTTCTGCACAGGGCTGCTCTGAATCTCTTCTCTGCCCAACCTGTAGCTCTGCCTGGGATTGCCCCGACCCAGGTGGAGGACCTTGCACTTGTCATGGTTAAAGTTCATCAGGTTGGCATCAGCCCACCTCACAAGCGTGTCAAGGTCCCTCTGGATGGCATTCCTTCCCTCCAACATATCAACCAAACCACACAGCTTGGTATCATTGGCAAACTTGCTGAGGGCACACTCAATCCCACTGTTCATGTCACCAACAAAGATGTTGAACAAAAATGGTCCCAACATCGATCTCTGAGGGACACCACTCACTACTGTTTTCCAACTGGACACTGAGCCATAGACTCTTTGCATGCGGCCATCCAGCCAGTTCATTATCCACCAAAATAATGTGGATAATCCATCAAACTGATGTCTTTCCAATTTAGAGACAAGGATGTCGTGGGACAATGTTGAATGCTTTGCATGTATATTTACACTATAAATAAATTAGCAACACAAGATCTGCAAATTTATTGAAGACAATAGAAACCTCTCTTCCTCACGAGACTGAAATGTTTTTATTCACTCGTAATAGTCTGACAGAATGTAGAAAGCCACTTATCAACCTTGTAGATGGAGTTGGTTAATAGTCAAGCAGTTTCAAAGCAATTCAAAGCACTAAGTTCATTCTCACCACCTTTACAACCCGATCTTCTCATTGCAGTACTCCACAATCACAGCCACTCACACCCAACTCTCAGCTCCTATGTATTTCACATATCCTCTTCTCCACATCAGGTAATAGCATGATCCACTACCTTAGTAACCCAGGTGTGCCATAGCAAGAACTTTACTCCAATAAAATCTAAAATTGCACAGGCAGAGTCTTCACAACATACTGTGAAAAAAAGCAATCTGTAAACCCCTAAGATATTATCTGTTAATGAGTGAGATGCTTAATATTCAGTGGGAGCTAACAACAGAAATAGACTACTCACAGAAGTGGCTATTTAGGAGACAATACAGAGAAGATACAAAAAACTAATTCAACTCCCAAGTAAGGATATCTTGGCACATAACCTGAAATTAACCCCTCATTCTTTGCCCGAAGTCACTCCACAGCAGCAAAAATTACCAGGTCTTATTCAGCTAAATTAATTCAGAAAGGGATATTCTTAGGAGACTCACAAGGGATAGAAAGCAAGCTTAAAATCTGAATACGATGGAAAACAAAGTCTGAACAGGAATAACATATCAATAATGATTTTTAAAATCTACCATATAAAGAAAATAAAATCTTCAACCAAGTGATAATTTTGAATTCAAGGTTTGCCATGGGTATATGCCTGCCCAGTGAAATGAGTGCATCTCTGAAGAAAGCTCAAAAACAGCAGTGTCTGAGCCCTAGCAACCTGTTTTATGTCAGTCCTGGGGGTGGGGGGCAAAAGTTGATAACACCTTTCTCAAAACCAGTAGTGACAGGCTAAAGAAAATGTTCTGTTTCCACTGTTCCTTCCCATAAAAAAAGAAGTGCTCATATAAACACCCAGACATTAAAAAGGCAAGTAAACAAAACTGGGCCATTTCTGTCAGTTTCTGACATTTCTTGCCTGACAAACATCCACACCCATGCCACAGAGCACTGGAATTTTTTCAGACTTCAACCAGAAGTTTTAAAGATTCTCCCAAAGTTGTTCATTTTTTCTCACATTCTCTCACACACAAGCATACCTACCACCTTTTTCTTTCCTTCCTCCACAAAATGGTTTCTTTTCAGGTAAAACTATTTTCATAGCTTTCTGAAGCTATGATGGAACAGACTGAACTGCTGCTTCTTTTCCTACAAAGCCTGTATGTGGACTCAGTATTTTGAGAGGAAATTGGGGAATGAACAGTGACAGTTATGGACTGCCTCCTTGTTCTTGAGCAATATAGTTAGTGTACAAACCTAATGCAACACAACTTTCTATAGTACCTGCTTTCCCTGGAATGTCATAGACAAGTGCCATTCACTCCTTGCTTTCCAGCATGACTATGTGTCCTACCTCTTATCCAGATCCTGTAATGCTAGGTTTGTTTCCCTTTAAAGTGCCTGGTCTTTGAAGCATGTAATTCTGTGACAATGTCAAATTAAAAAAGCAGTTAGGTTTCAAGACAATGGAGTAATCTTTAAAACACTAAAGGCTTCAAAAATATATGAAAGTAATAAAAAGAAATCTGCATTTATTGTTTGATCAAAAAATATTTCAAATGTTTGGGCCTACTATGATTTATCTAGAAGAACAGCAGCAGCTCTGCAGATATACCATAAATTTTGCTTACTGTCAGAGGGAAATAAGGAGATGGCTAATTTCTCAGTCCCTGAACAAAGGCATATTATATAGGCCACACACTCCAGTTCCAGACAAGTTAATAGAACACTTTTTGTTCTTGAATCTGAAAAGCATAAAGCTCAGTGAGGTTGCTTCAGGTTTTTTCTTTTCATATTGTGAAAAGTTTGCTTTCACTAATGTTACAGGGTAATAATCATGCATTAGCAAAGAGAGGATCAAAACAGCTATCTGTTATGCATAAATATTTTCTTCTAATTATACAACATAAATTAAATATAGGTGCTCATGATCTTCTAGATGTGCTCTCATGAAAATATAGAGTCTTTGTCTTTCTCAAAGATTAAGAAAATCCCTAGATGAGACATGTTAGTGCTATATAGATGGATATTTACGATTTGTGGCAGGTAATCATATAATTAATCATAAAAAAACAGTGATCTGCTCTTCTAGTACCTAAGTATGTCAAGCTGACTTGAACCAGTAATGTCAACGAGAACCAGACAGCACCTAAGAGGTGAAAGCGCATCACTATCTCCTGAAATTTTATGAACGGTCATGATGCCGTTTATGTTCCTTCACCTGGTGGGGTTTTTTACCTTTTTTTTTTTTTTCCAGCCTTCCTCTCACTCCTGGATTTTTCCAGATCTTTGACTAAAAGTAAAAAGTAATGGTTATGAAGAGAGATCTTTTAGGCTGCCTTCACTCAGTGAACTGACCTGAACATTTCTGAATGTTAGATAATGGTTAAGCCCCAAATCTTCATATGATTTAGCCCAATGCCTCTATTTGCAAACATCACTGCTATTTAACCTGAGTAGGATGGGAGGTTAAGACATACTGCTTTTTAACAGTGATATCACCTTACTTTCCACACAATTACTCTCTAAATAATTAATCTGAGTCATCACCCCATTTAGCGGCTGGTCTTGCTGAACTTCCATTCCTACCTAGATCACTCAGAGAAGGGATGAGCATTCAAAGCATGTCCCTTTTTGCTGCAATAAAAAGGGCAAAAATGTTTGGAGAGAGGAATTAGAGTTTGACAATATTAGATATTATTAGTAGAAACACCATTCCTGGAAGTATTCAAAAAAAGTGTAGATGAGGCCCTTAGTGAAACAGTCTAGTGATAGACTTGATAGTCATGGGGCAATGGTTGGCCTTAATGGTCTTAAAGGTCTTTTCCAACCTAGTGGATTCTATGATTCTATGATAATGTCCTGCACTACAAAGGAAAAAGAAACTGGCAGGCGGTCAATTTGTCATGCACTACAGTTTTGGGCGCTTAGATGAACTGCAAACAGCACAGGGCAGGATATTTAGGTGCACTGAATTATAGTGAGACATTTTAATGTTCTGTGATTAAAGGAGTTATTTTGATCCTTAAGCAACTGGAGTATGGAAAAAGAATCATGCTATACCAATCTATATGAATTTAACACACAGTGACAAAAAATACTAAACAGTGGCTAGCAAGTAGAAGCCAGCCTTTAATAATGTCACTCATTCTAAACTATGAAAAACTGCATGGTTTCTTTGACTCTCCTATACTGAATATCCTACAAAACTGGAACAATGACAACAAATCATACAGGAACTTTAATGAAGCAGGCTTTCCACACATACTCAAAGTCGGGCTTTTTTACCCATATAATTGATGTTATTATTAGATGAATAAAAACCACACAAAAAATTGAAATAGTTAATATGTCAAGTAGACAATTTAACTGATCCTATCACAGTGATTCCAACTGAGGAGCTTAATATTTGTGTACTTCTCATAAATTACTTCAGCTGTCAGTCAGCATTATCTGTTATGAAAACGTAGTCTTCATTCACACCTGTATCAGTAGATTAGCGCTAGAACTTTTGTGTAATCACTTAAAACTCTGCACCTCAAGTTATGCTCCAACAGAGCTACACTTTTGCCACATGAATAAATAAATCAAGAAATCACAAATTTGAGATAAATCAATGACTCTTGCAAAATATCCTTCCATTCAGTCTAAGAAGCTGCAGTTGATTACCAGAGATATAACATAGTCTAGAATAGCATACTTTATGAAGGTGTCTGTTTTTCCAACAATACTTGCAGTGCAATGATATTGCAGGCATCTTGTAGAAAATTATATTTTTTAATACTTACAGTGCAATGATATTTGCATCATCTTGTAGAAAATACAATTTTTCATAATATTCTTTACCTTTTCAGTGGAGAAAAAATGTTAAAAGTGATGATAGCTTACATTTTATACCTTTAGTCATCACTAAAATTCCTATGAATGTAATTTATCTACACAAACTTTGCTCCCAAGGTATGCACAGCACAGCTGGTTTCATGAATACAAACTCTTCAAGAATCTTGAATGAGAGATGTTCAAAGCATCATAAGAGTAAACTGGCCAACTACTACTCCTCCTCTGGATGCAGAATGTGTTGAAGCCCTATGTAGTCATGTGCTCCAACTCTGAACTGTTCAGACCAAGCCTAGGCTTAGAACGCCTTGCACATACAAGGTTCTCATTCCATTAAGTAGTTTTCTTCTGAATCAGGAAATTACACAAGGGTAGATGGCTCCCTCCACACATGGACCCATGGAAATATAGATTCTGCATAGAAGCAGTAGATACTTAGCAAAATTGAAAAAAAAAAAAAAATCTACAATTTTTAATACATTTTGCTCAATGAAGATAATTGTGGTTTTCCCTGAATGTGAACCCATACCTTGACATTATTTAATGAATATGCTACTTAGGGAAAGAGTCACACCTTTTACTTGTAAATTAGTGCAGAGAAGAAATATGAAAGATCGTATGGACTGTGAAGTTGCTAGTCTAGAAAGAAATCATGGCCAGAATATGTTAGACCTTCATCCAGCAGTGTGTGCCCACTCCTTCTGGAGTTAAAAAATACTTATTCCACATAACCCAACTTGTGAATTACACAGTAGTGCAAACTAATAACCCCTTCAAGGCTCTTTCCAATTACTGAATAGCACACAGTTTAAATAACCCTGCAATTCTGTTACTAGGTAGAAAAGTCACACATAAATATTGTAAATTGCAAAAAGTCCAGAATTACTTATTTGCAAACCAGATTATAATGGACCCAAACAAGGTCCTACATTCAACTAAGCCACCAAATGGACTCTTTCATCTCTTCCTTGGAGGTGTTTTGTGCCATTAATGGCACAAATGACAATGATTTCAAATTACATTTAATTTCAAAAATTAAAAGAAATTCAGAGACAAGAACAAAATTGTGAAGTGACTTATACTGTTTGATGTTATTCTTCTCATAATGCCATAAGTGTGGATTGCTTGGCTTGTTTTGGTTTAAACTTGGATCTTTCATATCAGTTATCTATAGAATGGATTATTTCTTTAGAGTGTTACCTGACAAATTATGGATAATATAAAATTGTTCTTTAGGTCTTAACCACTAGACCCCTCTTTCTAGATAATGACCTTATTTTTGTGTCAGATAAATCAAAACCCTCTTGCTGTACTTAAGCACATCACTATAAATGGCTACAGCCTGGTACTGAAACATCCTTCTCTCCACTTAGGTTTAGTGAAACAGACTCAGGTAATAGCTTTTGAGTAAAAGATCTATGCTAATACAATTTGGGTAGATTTAAAAACAGGCCTTACAAATCAGATCTCCACTGGTGTTTATTTTTGTCTTGGTTCCTGATTTTTGTCATGCAAACATTAGTCTTGTAGGATGTGTCAGCCTTTGTTATAGCCTTAATTAATTTCATATAAGAGAAAGTAACTTGTCATAGCATTAAAAGTTAATGGACGCTCTAGTTTGCTATGCAAGATTCTAAAATTTGAGCCAATAAGGTCCCAAGTAATCCCAGCATGTATTGCATTACCATCTTTAAATATATATAATCATATTCTCCATTAATGAAAATGTTAATTTCACACATTCTGCAGCACTTTGCAGAAGAGCTCAGATTAACCCACAATGAATAGTTGGAAGGAAACTTGAAGGTGACACTGAATTTAGCTAGCACAGACATGAGGGACTAAGAAACAGAGAGAAAAGACAGGGTTCCACTGAGTGCTGGGTGGCAGCAGAAAAAGATCAGAAGAGCCAAGCTTGTTTCTGACTGTTACTGCTGACAGCCAGTAGCAGTCAGCAGCTATAACTGGTCTAAAACCTTGCTTACCCCATGGCAGTAGTAGCACCTTAACAGAAACAACAGCAAGGCCCACTTCTCAAGGACCGGATGTAGGCAAAACAGACAGTGGTAACATTGCTGTTTCATTTCCAAAAGTAATGTTCTAATTCAGACAGCTGCTTCCTTCCTTCTGGCTAGGAATATTTTCAGGACAGATGAATCTGTTTCTGAATGAAAACTGCCAGATGAACAGCTTTAGGACATGAATTTCTCATACATCTCAGGACAGGTGTAGCATATACAGTGGAAATATATGCTCCATAAATGAGCTCTGCTTGAAATGTAACCATGGAGAATCTGGGTTATGTAAGTCTAATATTCTTAGTCCAATACCTTATGCAGTGTCAGCTGTTCTGACTTGGTAATTTTTTCAAGGGTTCAGATAGCTACTTCTGCATGGCATTCTGTCAGGGAATGTGTGCCTTTAAGACATGAGATCAATGATCTTCTATAAATGTATATATTTTGGCTATGCATATTAAAAAAACGAACAAAACATGAAAAAAAATTATCTCTGGTCCTTCCTATTCCACAGTATTTATTTCTTGCTGCTGAAAGTCTTACATCTGTAATACAAAAATATTATACAAGATTAAGTGATCTAAGTCAAGTTACCTGGCAAGGCTGTGTCAGAAATAGGAAAATAATGTCAACTTCCTGGTTCCCAGTTAACTGAATCTATTTCTAGATTATTAAAGAATCAGGTGTCCAGCATGCTAGGCTATCTTATTCAAAATCTAGATAAGCATACCTTATCCTGAGGAAGTAATATTATAGACAGCATGTATGAGGAACAGACAAAGCCAAAGTTGCATTTCTCAGCAGAATTAATTCTTACTTATTGTGTTTACTGTTCTCCCTAAATATGTGTTTAAATCCCCAAAAGTGCACTTTATATATTACTTCAGTAATGTTAAATTTGAAGTCAACCATCCAAAAGGACTAATATGCACAACAGAAAAGTACATGGCCTCCAGGACTGAGCATAACTTTTCTGAGTCTGGCTGTACATGAATTGTTTGTAACACCTCTGATTTAACTTTGTATTATTGTCCTTGTTAGGTTTTTATGTCAAAATATTGGTTTTATTTTAAAATACCATTATCCTGAGGGTGTCCCTGTGAGTGCATAATGCATGCAATCAAAAGGTCAATAATGACTTCCAGCAACACCATCAGCCTGATTCTCCAGGGCTGTTAATATTTTACATCTACTTAAATTTGTGTCAAGAGCATACAAAATGTTACAGTGGGCATCAGTGAGTAGAGAATACTCACTGGGTCATGGACCGCAAACTCTCTGCCCAGGTGAATTACACAGTCTCTTCATGCAACTATCCAAAGTGAATGGGAACAAAGAATGAGGCCTATTGCTTCTGATGAGGCAACTACAGAATGGGCAGAATATTTTATTTTGCTTTCCATCAATGTCTGATTCCACTATTAAATCTTGGAAAGTGGTAGCTAACCATCTTACTGATGGTCTTGTGCAACTTGAACTCACACAACTAGGAAGCCCAAAAGAACATAAGGCTGCCAATTCCAAAAGTTCAAACACTTGCAAAAAAAGCAAACACAGGAGCAATTTTATCGGCTGCCATTCTTGTTGGATTATCTTATGCAGTGAAGCCCTGCACTACTCTGTTTAGACTGACAAGGCAACTTGTGATTATATAGCAAATTTACTGTTTGAATATGATGAGCATCAGAATGGCAGAAAATGCCACTGACTGCAGTTTCAAATTCCAATAAAGCCTAGCACGCTCCACTGCCTATGAGCACCTCTGAAGTAAAACACTGTAGTTAAGCTTTCACCTTGCATGCTAGTCTAAAATTCATAGAAAGAACAGGAAAGAAATCATAATAAGAAGCCCTAGCTATTGTTCTGATTTACTGTTTTACTCTTGGTGAGACAGCATATTTAGATGCTTCGCAGTATTCACTTTTTCACTCTGCTTCCCTCTCCTGACCCCCACTCTTTTATAAGTATTATCTATAGTGCAGCCTAGAAAACATAGTATAAGGTGAAAATTTGTTGGGGAAGGGGTTCAATGTCTTCCAAGTGAAACAAGCTTACTAGAAAACAATCACAGCATATAAAACACCAGTGCAGAGGAGGGCCACGAGGATGATCAGGGGACTGGAGCACCTCCCATATGAAGATAGGCTGAGAAAGTTGGGGCTGTTCAGCCTGGAAAAGAGAACACTACGTGGGGACCTCATAGCAGCCTTCCAATATCTGAAGAGGGCCTATAGGGATGCTGGGGAGGGACTCTTCATGAGGGACTATAGTGATAGGACAAGGGGTAAAAGGTTCAAACTTAAACAGGGGAAGTTTAGACTGGATATGAGGAAGAAGTTCTTTACTGTAAGGGTGGTGAGGCACTGGAATGGGTTGCCCAGGGAAACTGTGAATGCTCCATCCCTGGCAGTGTTCAAGTCCGGGTTGGACAGAGCATTGGGTGACATGGTTTAGGGTGAGGTGTCCCTGCCCATTTCAGGGGTGTTGGAACTAGATGACCTTAAGGTCCTTTCCAACCCTAACTATTCTATGATTCTATGATTCTATTGCAGCAATTATAGAACAGACTCTCTAGATATAATTTAGTTACTTATTACAGACTACTGGTAGTCACTGAAGATAGTCATGCAAACATAACTATTTTATCATGTTACAATGCTATGCAAGCGCGTATTTTTCTTCTTCACAAGATGCTATCCAGTAACATAGTAAGATCTGATGATCCCGTGCTGTCTTCAAACCGCTAAGGGATGTCCTTCATTGTCCTCTAGTTTAGACCCAGAAAAATCTTGCTTCAGTTTCCATGGACAAACAAGAAGCGAATTCAGTAATAAATCCTTCCAAATCTCAACCCACCAGTATTTTAACTTTATTGAATTACAATGTAGGCTGAAATGAGAACAGCTGTACAAAGCCACTGCTGATTGAGGTCAGATAGAAAAATATAATTTTCTCAATTATATAAAGAAAAGTTAACTATGAAATTAAACTGATGGAAACTGTAGATGCTCTATAACAAACACCTGCAATTATGCAACACATAAATTATACAGCTGAATACAGAAAACCCTGACCTATCTTCTTGCATGCTCCCTCTTTTTCCAAGATGACTATACTATATTTCCCTCCATTCCAGGTTATTAAATGGTTAGCAAAATATATTGGGTCCTAATAGAAGGACAGCAAAATATAATCTCAAAATCACAAATCTGCATTTTAGAGTTACTTTATTTTCATTCAGGCTTCAGTTTCCAGACATTTCATTTCATTAAGTCATTCTCCACTAAACAGCCTCTTCCTACAAAGTACTTTTTTATTTTGAAAATACTCATACATTGTCAGAAATGCCACCTCTCCATATTCCCTGGTGATCAACTAATTTGGCTAACCTCTTTTGTGTCTCTCTGTTAAGTAATAATCTCCAATTCATATACATAGATGTTTTGTTTCTGGTTTTGCACGTCAGAAGATTTTCAACATTCTTTTGAAGAACATGAGAACTGGAACTTCACACAGAATTTCAGTATCACTCTAACCTGTAGCAAAAAGAGATGAAAGTCCTTCCCTTCCCACAATCTCCGCTGTAAACAGCCAAGGACCCCCTTAAGCCTCTTTCCATAGCTTTGTCTTGAAAGCTCATTTTTGTTTATCCACCTTGACATCTGTATTTCTTACACAATTCACCTTTTTAGAGAAGATAGAAAGACTCATATGGAATTAATATTCACCATCCACACCTAATAAGCTGATCAAATTATTTTTCTGATCAGAGACAGAATAATACAATGTACCTTAGATAATTACTGATCAAAAAAGCAGAAGTTGAGAGCTCTTAATATTCTCCCATAATTTCTTTTTAGCACCATACAATACTCTTGGTAGCCACATCTTGTAAAAGTCAACATGTAATAAGCCAGGGAGGGATGGAAAGAGGAGGAAAGGAGGAAAGAAGGACATGTTCTGTCACAAGGCTGTCAAAAGAAAGCTTTCCTACCTAAACCTCTGCTTAGGCAACCAATTTAATATTTTTTTTTCATAGTATCTGGCCAAAACAGAATTAAGGGATTTCTACGAAGAGAACTGGAAACTGGGTCGCAATTGGCAGAAAAGCTATGCCAGTAAAGAGATGAATTTACGTTGGTCAAGAAAACAGTTTGGATACCTTATTTGTTTCTCTGTAGAACAAGAAAAATAAATTAAAGGAGAAAAAATTAGTACCATATTTGCTCACTACCTCTTTCTGACATGACACAACATAGTATAACTTGGAGAGACCAAGGATAAGAGTGAGTCTTGAATACTTTCAGTGACAGTGGCTTGTTCAATTAAAAGACACCATCACCATTCTTAGCTCTATATAGCCTGTTGAAATCATCCATAAAATGACTCTATAAGAGATGAAGAAACATCAGCTATCTTTTTGTATGTATTTACCTTGTTCTATACACTTTGACAAAAATTAGAACAGCAAGAATGTTTCAGTGTTCCTGCCTCTAAAAGGTCAAATGGGTCCCCCAAATCCATCACCTCTCTTACTTAATGTCTTCTAACTAAAGAAGCATAGCTTAGTTCCATTTTGTAACCTGTCATATGTTTGTGTCAAAGTTTCAAGAATTTAAGCCTTAATTTGAGCTCAAGGTGGAATCATTTCATGTTTAAGTAGACCTCAACAGTTAAATACCATGAACCAGAAGAACCAACAGGGAAATATACTTCATGCACAGTGCTGTTAAAGGTTAAAATGACTGAAGCATGACATCAATCTGAGAAATAGTTGTCTTTATTCCCTCTAAAAGTACTTATTCTAGGAGCACCTCTTGCTGAAAATTCCTAGCCAGTCGAATTAATTCTACTGCTGCAGCTAATTGTCCAGATCTGCTACTTGTTTTCTCCTTCAGTAGCATGGACAGTCTGTGGTATGTAGTATGTATGAGGGTCATTTCCACATCAACCGCTGTTTTTCAATCAAATAGTTTTTCAGCTGCTTTATTAACACGGAATCTTCACTCAGCTGCTGAATATACAAATAAGTAATGTCATGTTTCAACCTGTCAACTTTTTATTCCCTTCAAGTTCTTTAGATGGCTGATGGCACAATAAATTCAAGGGTACGGAGTAGACTCATTCTTTGATGTTTAACAGGTTATGTGGTCATAAAAAATAAATAGCAATAATTCTAAAATAATCTTATTTACAAGTGAGGGATAATCAAGTAGGATAGCCCTTTATTATTCTGACACAGCTAAATAGCTTCATTATTTTGGCAGAATCAGTTTTGTGACTGGACAATGGAGAAACAATTTTTCCATATATTTGCCTGGTATTTCTTTTTAATTTTTATTCTCCAAACAGCCTAAATGTCTGTTTACCTTTTCATCAGACAGGGAAGAACAAAAGAACCATCTAAGCTTCAACACTCATAGATCTTCAAGTGTCCTTTCCAGAAGCCAAAGAAAAGGCAGTTTTTATGGAATATCTTCCTCTGGGGTAGGAGGGCAAACACTTATTTCTGCCAGACATCACTACTTTCTCATTTTTTTGAGTACATTTGCAAATTGCACTGCAGAAAGTACAGGCTGGACACAAGAGAAAAATATTTTTACAGGAGGATAGCACAGCACTGGACAGGTGACCAGAGAGACTGAAGAATTTCCAGCTTTTGAGGTTTTATGAAACTCAGATAGACAAAGCCTCAAGTAGCCTGATCCTCTGTTGTCTCAAGTCCTATTCTGAGCAGAAACTTGGACTTCATGATCACTAAAGATCACTCCTGGACAAAATTTAAATGATTCTGTGTAGTTGCAGGCAAACAGCAGGTCCAACAGAAATTCCCCTTTTGGCACATTTCCAAACCTTGACTCAGACAGTTGTAGTGCAGCTTTTCTTTTCTGCAACCCAGATTTAGCATATTTAATCAATAATTTGTGCCTCAGTTTCTCTGTGAGCAAATTGGGATTGATATATTGCCAAAGCGCAGCTCTCAGGATGACACAGCTGAAGAGACTGAAGTGCTTTGATGCTTTGAGACTTTCTCCCAAAAGGAATTTGAAATCTCAACCCACCTATGCCACAGCACTGCTATCATCATTATATTTCAATTGCTCGGGGAAAAAAACAAAAACAAAGGATTTTAAGGTGGCAAACACTCTCTTTTCACTGACCATTGGTGGCACAGGAAAATGCAATTTCTTTACAGAGACTGATGAATATCTCATCATATCCATGCAACCTGCCAGATTCCTGAGGCATTCATTGCACATACAAACACATCCTAACACATTTTTTGTTACTTTTCTTAAAAGAAGACAAAATAAGTCACCCTCCCCCAAAAACAAACTAAACTACAAAAAAAAAAAAAAACCAATTTTTTTTTTTTTTATTATTGCTATACTTAGAATCATAGAATGATTAGGGTTGGAAAAGACCTTAAGATCATCTACTTCCAACTTTCCTGCCATGGGCAGGGACACCTCACACTAAACCATGTCACCCAAGGCTCTCTCCAACCTGGACTTGAACACTGACAGGGATGGAGCATTTACCACTTCTCTGCGTAACCTGTTCCAGTGCCCCACCATCCTCACAATAAAGAACTTCTTCCTTATATCTAATGGGAACTTCCCGTGTTGAAGTTTAAACCCATTACCCCTTGTCTTATCACTACAGTTCCTCATGAAGAGTCCCTCCCCATCCCTATAGGCCCCCTTCCATTATTTTGGAAGGATGTTATGAGGTCCCCACGTAGCCTTCTCTTCTCCAGGCTGAACAGCCCCAACTTTCTCAACCTGTCTTCATACCGAAGGCGCTCCAGCCCCTGATCATCCTCGTGGCCCTCCTCTGGACTTGTTCCAATATTTCCATCTCCTTCTTATGGTGAGGGCAACAGAACTGTAGACAGCACTCCAAGTGAGGTCTCAGGAGAGCAGAGTAGAGGGGCAGGATCACCTCTTTCGACCTGCTGGTCACACTCCTTTTGATGCAGCTCAGGATATGACTGGCTTTCTGGGCTGTCAGTGCACACTGAAGCCAGCTCATGTTCAGTTTCTTGCCTACCAACACCCCCAAGTCCTTTCTTGCAGGGCTGCTCTGAATAACTTCTCTGCCCAACATGTAGCTGTGCCTGTGATTGCCCTGACCCAGGTGCAGACTTGTTAAAGTCTGTTTGCTAATTTACAGGCAGCCAATATAAAGAAGATGAGAGGTCTAATCTGCTCAGGATTGTTCAAGACCAGAGAACAAATATGTCCTCGAATTCTGAAGAAGCATAACCAGAGCAGCTACTCTGCTGGAAGCCTGACTGAAGGGGAATTGCAATAAATCAAGCACTGTGCTTATGAGGAAAATGTCTTGCAGTTGCCAGGTCAGCATAAGACAAATAAGAGCACAGGACAAGCAAAATGTACTGAGAAATTTTCATACCACATCCAGCAAACAGGGCTGTCGTGGTTTAAGCCTAACTCACACAGCCCGTTCTCTCCCTCACTTCCCCCTCTTTCTTCCCCCCGCTCCCGGAGGGATGGGAAAGAGAATCGAAAAAAATGCAACTCCCACAGGTTGAGATAAGAACAGTTTAGTAACCAAAGTATAACACAAACCACTACTGCTACCACCAATAACAATAATGACAAGGCAAATACAAGGAAAGAATACAATTTCTCACCACCTAAAACCAAGCCCAACCACGCAGTGCACCCCCACCCTTCCGGGTCTCTGCTCTCTGCTTTCCATCTTGGGCATGACGTGCTGTGGTATGGAATAACCTCTTTGGCCAGTTTGGGTCAGGTGTCCTGCCTCTGCTTCCTCCCGGCTTCCCCTCCTCCCTGGCAGAGCATGAAACTCAGAAAGTCCTTGGCCAGACCAAAACATCACTAAGCAGTAATCAAAACACTGGTGTTATCAGCACTGTTTCCAGGCAGAAAGTCAAAAACACAGTGCTGCACCAGCTACCAAGAAGGAGAAAAATGACTGCTGCTGCTGAACCCATGACAAGGGCTTACCACAGAACAGATGTAGTTTGCAACAAGTGACAGAAAATTATAAGATGACTGCAATGTTAGTCTTCAGTAGTAAAATAAAGTAGGCAAACTACTACATTCTTTACATATCTATAGCATCACTATTGTTTGTATCAAAAAATTCTTGTGTCCTTGCAACAATACTCTGTAAGCTTGTCTGGGCAGGGAACATGTGTTTATGTACCCACTGATAAAAGACACCCTGAATGACCTCCCCTCAGCAGCCAGGCTAATGTTTTTGTAAAACTAAGAACAAAATAATTTGTATGCATCCAGATGGCAATGTCATGTAAGCAATTCTCCAGAGAAGAGACTAAGCTCCACAGGGTACAAGATACACAGCTGTGCATTATGAGAGCGCTGATGTTATTCTATGCTGTGTTAGGAAACAATTTTGTCTAGAGGCTTCATATATCCTTTGAGCAACAAAGGTTTGGAGACAGATCTTTGAAATATGTCATTTTTCATACCTCTGGGCACCAGCTCTACAGTTTGACTATTTCTTACTGGTCTTGAGAGGGTAAGTTCTAATACTCCAGTAGCATCTCTTAGTTGCTGAAGCAATCACCCATGATGAGTCATATCAGATGTTGCTGAAGCATCTGCTCTAAAACACCTATATCTTTCGAATCTCTAGTTAGATGGAATACCTGCCTGAAAAGCTGCTGGTGTCTCAGAAGTTATGAGTAACAAAACATACTCTCTTCTTCACAAAGTGAAAAACCTAAGCGGGAACTGATGGAGCAATAGATGATTTCTGAGCAAAATGTCAAGGTCCTTGCTAAAAGCTGTCAGCATTATTCCAGCTCTCCAGAATACATTTTTAATA
The DNA here is from genome assembly GCA_028858755.1 of Ara ararauna. Classification (NCBI taxonomy): domain Eukaryota; kingdom Metazoa; phylum Chordata; class Aves; order Psittaciformes; family Psittacidae; genus Ara; species Ara ararauna. The sequence goes on along the minus strand of CM054381.1, from coordinate 36,125,768 downwards.
TATCATGACCATGTTTTCAAGCAGCTACTTATATACCACAGTCAGAACTTCAGGTACCACACCTCTTAGTTATTTTTCACTTCTTACTTTCCCATATAGAGCAAAGCAAATCTGAACCTGCCCTGAAGGAACTTGAGACTATTTTCTCTTGTCCTATCACTTGTTAGCTGGAAGAAGAGACTGACACCCACCTTGCTACAACTTCATGTAGCTGTAGAGAGTGGTAAGGTCTCCCCTGAGCCTCCTTTCCTCCAGACTAAACAACTCCAGTTCCCTCGACTGCTCCTCCTTAGACTTCTGCTCTAGACCCTTCACCACCTTTGCTATCCTTCTTTGGACACACTCCAACACCTCAGTGTCTTTCTGGTAGTGAAGGGACTAAAAGTGAGCACAATATTCAAGCAGTGGCCTCACCAGTGCTGAGTATAGAGGGACAACCACTTCCCTACCCCTGCTGGCACACTATTTCTGATACAAGCCAGACTACTACTGGCCTTCCTGGCCACAAGCTGGCTACTATTGAGCTGGCTGTTGACCAGCACCCCAGAGCCTTTCCTGCAAAGCAGCTTTCCAGTCACTCTTCCCCAAGCCTGTAGTGTTGCACGGGGTTGCTATGGCCCAAGTTCAGGTAGTGGCATTTTACCTGTTGAGCCTCATACCATTGGCCCATCTATCCAGCCTGTCCAGATCCCTCTTCAAACCCTCCCTACCCTCCAGCACATCAACACTGCCACCCAACTTGGTGTCATCTGCAAACTTACTGAAGGTGCACTCAATCCCCTCATCCAGAACACCAACACAGATATTAAACAGAACTGGCCCCAATACTAAGCCCTGGGGAACACCACTTGTGATTGGGCACCAACTGGATTTAACTCCATTCAGCACCACTCTTTGGGCTTGGCCATCCAGTCAGTTTTTTACCCATCGAAGAATACACCCCTCCAAGCCATGAGCAGCCAGTTTCTCCAGGAGAATGATGCGGGAAGCAGTACCAAGGGCTTTACTAAAGTCTAGGTAGACAATATCCACAGCCTTTCCCTCATCCACTAAGTGGGTCACTTCGTCATAGAAAGAGATCAAGTTAGTTAAGCACGACCTGCCTTTCACAAACCCATGCTGACTGGGCCTGATCACCTGGTTGTCCTGTATGTGCCACATGATGGCACTCAAGATGATCTGCTCCATAACCTTCCTGGCACGGAGGTCAGACTGACAAGCCTGTAGTTCCCTAGACCCTTCTTTCAGTCCTTCTTGTAAATGAACAACACATTTGCTAACTTCCAGTCAACTGAAGTCTCCCCCATTAGCCAGGACTGCTGGTAAAGGATTGAAAGTGGCTTGGTGAGCAACTCTGCCAGCTCCCTCAGTACCCTTGGCTGCATGCCATCCAGGCCCACACACTTGTATGTGTCTAAGTGGTGTAGCAGGTGACTGACTGCCCTTGGATCATGAGGCTTCATTCTGCTCCCTGTCCCTGTCTTCAGGGGGCTGGGTATACAGAGAGCAACTAGTCTTACTATTAAAGACTGAGGCAAAGATGCACAGGAATAATTTAGACACATCTGTGTGGTGTCATGGGCACAGTTTACCCCAGAATGGATACAATCTACATAAAAACCACTGTAGGGAACCCCTGATTACCTACCTGGCTAAACACAGACACGTTTAGTTGCCTTGTGGAACCTATATTTTACTTGTGAAGCGTTATGCACATAAATGAGGATGTATGAAAGATATTATTTACCTGCTAAGAACACTAACATTCTAGTTGTGAGCATTTTCTAGTGATTGTTTTTCTTCTTTCTTTTTCCTCTTGAGTCTTAATGTAGAATATCTCATACAAATTACACTGAGGAACTGTTTCTGGGGTAACTATTCATCATCTGCCATTGGTCCTGACTTTCAAGTAAAAAGAGTACACAGATCTGAATTAGCTTACACTTCTTTTAAATAGAAGCAGTTAATTCAGACAATAGCCATACAAGAATGGATCAGAAATAGTTAGCTCCTTTAAACCAAAACCTTGCCATAATACAAATGAACTTTAGCAGATTAGACCTTCATTAAATTCAGTTTTATATCAATGACAACCCTAAGATCTCATAGCCTGTGAACCAGCAGGAGTGAAATGCGAACATTCAATCACTGAAGGAAACTGGTTTGACAGGTGCACGGAAGTTAAAAAACATAACTGCAGTAACCACAACATCCCTAGTCTTAAAAGTAGTTTATACGTAAGCACTTCTACAGAATGACATTAAAAGTCTTGGCAGTAGGTTACTTAGAAGGCTGGGGCTAACAGTTACAAAAAACATGTAGGTCCCCCAGCAGGATGTATTTGGCATCTGGAGCACAGGGCAAGATCCTGTGAGGACTTTAACCATCTTTAATGCTGCTGTGCCATTATGCATTCTATCAATATGCATACCATTTCTTTCAACTAAGGAATAGAATTAGTCATTAAAAACATAATACAAATAGGCTCTACTCAGAATCAGAACAGTTTTTATTCTGGTACCAGAAAGAAATGGACTTCCAGCATGAACAATGTGAGAAACCTTGTTCCTGTACTGTGTTTTTGCTGCCCTTGGCATTGGTTGTGGTACAACAGCACCCTGTCATGACTTGCATGCAGTTTGAGGCACATGCAGTATGGATCACAATGATATTAGAATAAAATAATTAAAAAAACCCCAACAAACCAACAACAAACCGGGGGTGAGAAATCGAGGGAGGCACCAGCTCTGCTAACATAATAAGCTCAATAGTGCCACCTGCTGAGAATAAGTTCAAAGTATTTGCCTCTCTGTGGCCAGGCTCGTTCAGACAGTATGTCTCAGTTTGCGCCACCCACACTGCTCATAGTCAGATCTTTTCACAGTTCTGCTTTGCATAACATACCACAGTTAGGCTCCCTTCCCCGGCCGGGTTTCATTCTCTTTTAGAGGTGAACATACACAAACGAGGACAGCATCTATCTAGCAGTTGTCTAGAAATCAGCCTCAGCTGAGGTGCAAATGAGCTGCGGATTTAGAAGGTGACATGCTATCTGTATCTTCCTCTCATTACAACAAGTTTAAAGGATCTATCTTCAAATCAGTCTTTATTCTTAATATGGTCTCCTCCCTTAGCTTAATCAGGCTTTTGTCATTGTATATTAGTAACGCTAGCAGCCCAAGCAATAGGAGCTCTTTTCCTTCATTACTGCTGAGAGACAAATTATTTCAGAGGAGTATACAGCCAGTATGCATGAAGGTAAGGAAGGGAAACAGACACAAAACATAGTTTCCACTGTCAAGCTCAAAACTGAAAGGACTATAGATCCCCTTCTGTAAGTGAATGCTTATGTTTTCACATCAAAAGATCTCAATCTACGTCCACACTGCACAACTTCTACACCAGTTAACATAGCCTTCCTATTAAACCTCAAAAAGAAATTCTTATAGTTAAGGTAATGCATTCACAAAGGGCAAATACTGAGCTGAAGACCTAAATCTTCTTTGGGGCTGGACTTACTTCACCCTAGTGCCATGGCCACTCAGAAACAGGGAAGAATATTTTCAAGCACCTGAATGGAGTCCATGCATTAGAAATATTGTATATCTCCAAAAGACATGGACTACTGTTTGTAAGACATAGCCTGCTGTTCCTATATGCATATACTTAGCATTACCCTTGACATAGATTGCCCGGGAATGGATGGATAATTCAGGATCCTGAAGCATATACATTTTTCTTTTTGTTCCCTGCAACATCTTCTCATGGTAAAGAGTAAAAACAAAAGAGGGGAAAAACCACAAACCACATTATCACTTTTCAAAGTAATGGAACCATAAAGAAGGACGACAAGGCTGCAGACACAGTGATGTGTTTCACAGTTCGTAAACTGTGCTTCCTAGTGTGGAAATGAAGCCTACATGAATAACCTGTTAGCAAGTCTAACTCAGGAAATGTTCTGAAGAGAAAAATCAAGTGCAGCTCTAACAGTTCACAGTACACAGCTTCTAGAAGTATGAGGAAGGGCATCTTAATGCACACATCTGAAAATGAAACTGGTAAACTCAGTCAACTGCCAGGATCTATCATGTCATAGAAACTTGCAGAAAGCACCCTGTTTCTGTGCTGTTTTTCTGCTTTCAGATACAGTGTTCCAAAAATCACTTCACCAAAACTGCTTGATCACCTCCTTCACTAGGGCACTTTTAAATTGTTAGTCTACAACACCATTCAGAGAGAAAAAATGGTTATTTTCTCATAAATATTCAAGTTCTTAAGTGGCAGTCATGTACATTGATGATGCCTGCAAGTTACTAAGTGAATTATCTATTGGAGGGTGCACTACACTTGGCCACCCCCTTCACTTACTAACAATTCTCCTGAAAAAGTAGACCTCTCCTTTTCTAATGTGATGAATGAATTACAGTCTGAATAGCAGATGCCAAGAGTGTGTTGACTATTTATATCAAATCACAGGCAGACTATCAATGATCTTCACGGTATTTTCCTAATCTTCTTTCCAACTTTCAGGGTACGCACAGGAATACACAGTGTGTGAAAGCTTCCAAATGGGACGTGCAGAACTATTTTCATAAGTATTTTGAATTTTATTATCTCTAGTATGCCATATAAGGTATCCTGTATTACAAGAAAATTATTTCAAAGGAGAAAAAGTCCTGTTGTGCCACGAGTCTTCTGAATTCTCTCACTATATGCAAGCAAATGCAATGCTATTTTGGAGAAGCATTAATCTATTTGTCAGGCACATGCACCTAATTTTCCAAGACATGTTTCAATCTGCACTACTTCTATCTTGATGACTATTCTTGTCAAAATATAATTTCCCCTTTAGTTTCATATGATGGGGAAATTTTCATATAGCTTTCATCTGGATGACATTGTCAGCTTACTCCGATTTGCTTATGCAAACGTGAATGTACAAGTAAACATGGAATATATGCATTGAAGTGACCAGCTAGGCAGGTAATCACTAATTTCTGTGGGACAATTTATATAAAATGTTATCTTAAATAATAAACCAACACATCTATTCAGTTCCATGCCAGAGGTATCAATAGCAAACTAGTAAATTCTGTACCCTATAAACTGTGTGGTGGAAAGTTAAAGGTAGAATCCAGAGATCTACATTTCCCTGAGATGTAATACATCACATAAGCCGGCTGCTATGTGTTAAAGTTCCCTGACATACATCTAAAAAAATAATAAGCAAGCTCAAATTTTGGCTTACGCTTCAAGTCAGTTTTATTTTTCTTCAGGCTGTTTAAGTAGGCTTCTTCTAAGTCAGCTGCATACCTAAGACTGGAATTGTGGCCTCATCATTTTGCCTAAACTTGCTTTTTTATTCACTCTATAAGACCTCCAGAATTGCATAGTACTGTTCAGCCAGAAATGGAAGAGAGGATAAAGGAAATCACATCCAAAACAGTGAGGACAGATGGAATAATCCTGAAGACATAATCATATAAACTAAGTCCTAAATCATCTCTTTCATTCATGACTTGGTTTTTCCTTATACTTCTAAAGGGGACAATATGAATTTGAGTTCAATGTCATTTAAACCTCAGGCTTCATTAGTTGCCAAAACAATGGCAGAGTGAATATTTTAAGCCTTTTGGTCTTGAAAGGATTTTTCTGCTGATAGGAATTCATGTGAAATTTTGCAAAGAAAAGTTTCATTCATTTTTCAAGATAACTTTTTTCTGCCTCTGGATGGTGCTGGCATAAGGAATAAAAAGCTTCTCGGTATGAAATATTTGCTCTCCATACTGTTGAGAAATTTTTGCTCTCCATATTGGTGAGGCACGCAAGCAGCCTGATGAACAGAATCATGGAAGCATCTGTTCTTATTAACAACTTTAATATATTTAGGTTTCCAAGAGAACATAAAAAACATAGTCAGTGGATGCCAGGGCTATTTATATAACCACATTGCCATGAAATGCAGATGGATGTTCTAACGCAGAACAGCAGTACCTATCATGCTAACAGCCAGAAGGACCACACATAGCTGGGCATTGAGAGGCACTCAGTAGCAGCTGCCCTTTCACAACAGATGCAATACCTGTATTATTCCCACTCTACAAACAGTACTAAGTCATAGAACCTAAGTAATTTGCCAGAGGAATCAAACCTTTGATTACAGCTCAGACGAAGGCTGAGCTTACTAAATTAGATTTCAGTTAGATCACCTCAAATCTTAGGCATTTCAGTTGGATATGGGCAAAGATGCGCCTTTTGACAAAATTCTGTACTTTTCAGAAAGTTGCCCCTTCCACCTACCAGAGGATAGCTATTCCCACCCCACAGTTCTCCCAACCCCCACCCCCTTCTTCACATTCTAAGCCCAATGCAACTGTGAGATAAAGTATTCCTAAGATTATTTTGGACTGTTGTCCTTCACTATTATCCCAAATTGGACCAAGATGATACAAATCATGGTTAAAAGGGCTAACCAACTTTCAAATAAACCAACACATCTTTGTCTTTTTTCATATCCACCTATAACACTTTCCACTGATCTGTTCCTGATCACATAGTAATTTCATGGGCAACAACAAAACACTGTAATATTTAAATTGGATGGGTGAAGGGACAGAATCATCAGACTCTAGAAAACAACAGTCAGTCCAGCTCTTTTTAGTGTACATGTAAAGCCAGCTACTTGTCATGGCGTATAACCAGCCAGCAACTAAGTACCACACAGGGCATCGGGGTGTTATCAGCATTATTCTCAGACTAAAGCCAAAACACAGCCCTGTACCAACTACTAGAAGAAAATTAACTCTATCTCAGCCGAAACGAGGACTTTACACAAAATATCCAGATCCACTCCAAAGCTCTTTACAGGACTCATTAAAGTTCTATTTCATGTCCTATTCTCAGGGCTGAACAGCACAAACACACTAAATATCCACTGATCAGCAAAGTCACCATGTGCAAAGAAAAGTGATCACACCTTTAAAGATAGTGAGAATATTCATTTTGTTTGGTAATAAGAGCTTTCAAAATGTGAGGTTTCCCTGCAGAACTTTAATAGAGAATAGGATTATGTCTAAATGTTGCTTTACCTGTACTCAGGATTTTACCTGAACCATTTGTCCTTGCTATAAAATTCTATATGACTGTAAAACCTAATAAATTTCACCTACTAAATTTTATCTAAGACCACAAGCACTGTCCTCACTGCTGTGTTTGGGAATTTGTCATCAGCTTCAGAATGGACTGGCTTTACTCTAAATTAGTTTTAAAGCCATTTTTGTTCCATTACAACAGATGCTGCAAGACTCACTCATATTAAAATGTCCTGAATAATATTAGACTAGAATATAGACTTTAAAACCATGTGGATAAAAGAAATGAATATTTGACTGGAAGATGTCAGAATGTTCTCAGAGGTACTCATTAAGAAGGATGTGTCTCTGAAGCCTACACACTGTGCAATAGGGAAGAGGCATGAACAATGGTAAAGTGCATTATCATATATGGAGATTGAATGAGCTAGGATAACAGCACCGTGATATGTAGTCATGAGGACTTCATTTGAAATTCAGTGTTTCTATTTACCTACTCACGCTAAGGAGACAAAACAGCAATAACCCATTTACTAGTTTATAGTCTTTCTAGATTAGGGTCTTCTGAGGAACCTGACCAGGAACATCCACCCACTAGGAACTTCACATATATTAAACACACAATATTCCCCCCACAAATCCTGGTCAACATAGTTCTGTTACGTGATTAGCCATCAACACTACATCCACAGCTATGTAATCTATTATTTTGACAGACCTCTAATCTCCCCAAATCTGCAAACAGAAGTCATAGTACAACAGCTTTGGAGTTGTGTAAAGGAGACATTCACCCTACCAGTATTATGCTATGCCATACCACGCCAGAAAATTATGGAACGCTGGCAAATACTAGAAAGGAACTTGGAACAGTGTGAAATCACAACTACAAACAGTGATGCCTATGAAGGCAGGTATGCAATGATCAAAAGTCAATGTTACAAAATTGATTATCCATCACATAATTGGATGTGAGAAAAAGCTGCAATATATCAGGGACATCTCGTATAGTACAAGGTTTCATCTTGCAAGCTATTGGTGACTACGTTTAGGACTTTCCCTTTGTTTTCAGTTTCCCCATTCTTGACCTCATCACAGACATTTATCAGTTTGCCACCAGACTTCTTTGGGAAGATTTTTTCTTTCTAAATCTTAAGTCAAACTACCATGAAAGCTTAGGGGTTTTTCCCTGTCTCGGCAATAGACTTATGTTAATTGTTTGCTTTTTTTTTTTTTTTTTCCAAGACTGTAACTTTGTTCTTGTTGAGCTGCTTAAATATGCAGCATTGTCTAACTGCTATTCAGTCAGGGTTTTTTTCCTATGTGCCTCCAAGATGTCTACTGAAGTATAACAGCGATTACCTAAAAGAATACACAAGATCTTTCCAGTTTACTTTCAGTTCTATTGACCTCACTTTGCTGGCTGCCTATAGAAATTCTTGATGGTAACAGCAGTAGAAGAAAGATTTTAAGAATTCTCTACCTAGACGCTCAGGGCAGCATGAAATCAGATACACAGGACTCCCAGAGAATTGACTAAGGGTCTTGACCCTCAACCATGGGTATTAGAGCCAGATGAAAGAGAGGAAAACAGCTTGATTACTCCATATTCTAGTCCCAGCAGAAGCAGGATGAAGCTATGTCTCTATTATGGCAACTATCCCAGGCACAGCTACAGGTTGGGCAGAGAAGAGATTCAGAGCAGCCCTGCGCAGAAGGACTTGAGGGTGTTGGTTGATGAGAACTAAACATGAGTTAGCAGTGTGCGCTCGCAGCCCAGAAAGCCAACCATATCCTGGGCTGCATCAAAAGGAGTGTGACCAGCAGGTCGAAAGAGGTGATCCTGCCCCTCTACTCTGCTCTCCTGAGACCTCACTTGGAGTACTGTGTACAGGTCTGGTGTCCTCAACATAAGAAGGACATGGAACTGTTGAAGCAAGTCCAGAGGAGGGTCATGAGGATGATCATGGGACTGAAGCACCTCCCATATGAAGACAGGCTGAGGAAGTTGGGGCTGTTCAGCTTGGAGAAGAGAAAGCTGCATGGAGACCTCATAGCAACCTTCCAGTATCTGAAGGGGGCCTATAGGGATGCTGGGGAGGGACTCTTCATGAGGGACTGTAGTGATAGGACAAGGGGTAACAGGTTCAAACTTAAACAGGGGAGGTTTAGATAGGATACAAGGAGGAAGTTCTTTACTGTGAGGGTGGTGAGGCACTAGAATGGGTTGCCTAGAATAGGTGTCATGGTTTAAGCCCAGCCGGCAATCCAGAACCACGCAGCTGCTCGCTCACTCCCTCCCCTTCCTCCTCCCAGTCCAGGAGGGATGGGAAGGAGAATCGAAAGAATGTAACTCCCATGGGTTGAGATAACAGTCCAGTAACTAAAGTATAACACAAACCACTCCTTCTACCACCAATAATGATTAGGGAAATAACAAGGGAAGAGAATACAACCGCTCACCACCAGCTGATCGATACCCAGCCCAACCCAGCAGTTATCTAGCCCTTCCGGGTAACTGCCCCCAGTTTATATACAATGCATGACGTGCTGTGATATGGAATACCACTTTGTTTAGTTTGGGTCATGTGTCCTCTCTGTGCTTCCTCCCAGCTTCCCCTCCTCCCTGGCAGAGCATGAGACTCAGAAAGTCCTTGTTCAGAGTAAACATTTGAGCAGTAACTAAAAACATTGGTGTTATCAATGCTGTTCCCAGGCCAAAAGTCAAAAACACAGCACTGCACCAGCTACTAAGAAGGAGAAAAAATGACTGCTACTGCTGCACCCAGGACACCAGGGAAGTTGTGAATGCTCCATCCCTGGCAGTGTTCAAGGCCAGGCTGGGCAGCGCCTTGGGTGATACGACAGTGTGAGGTGTCCCTTCCCATGGCAGGGGGGTTGGAACTGGATGATCTTAAGGTCCTTCCCTGCCCTAACTATTCTATGATTCTATGCCACTCTAGTATGAACTTCCTGACAGTTGCTTGTAAGCATGTTCTTCAAGAATGTAGGAATGCAAATACCTAAAGTTCCACTACAACTACCTCAAGTATCAACAGCTGCATGAGACTAGGAACTTCCTAGAAAGATAATACTCATAATGACTTCAGTATGTAAGAAAAATACACTGAGCTCCTCTAGGTATTCTTCTAAGTGATGTTTCATTCTTCACTTTAATATCAGCTAAGCCAGCATAATTTACTTATTTTCAGTATTTTCATGATGCATCTCTACAGTTTCTCAATTCACCAAGCAAAAAATTAACCAAAGGGTTCTTGAATGTTATTAGTCTATAAGTATCATTCTGAATGATTACCCATTTGGCTCATACTGAATGAATGTTTAGCAAGGTGCAAGAAAAAAAAAATCTAGCCTAGTTAGACTAATCCAAAGCATGGAACTATTTTTATATTACTCTGGGACTGCTGTACATATACCATTTCCGTTCTGTATTAACTATTAACACTATTCTCTAGGTTAAACATTCTCCCCTAGTTAATTTTATGAATGAGACACCAGCTTCATTTTGAAGCTTAGATAATGTACTTTCTTCCTATATAACAGCAGAGATTTCAGACTGAGAACAAACAGAATTAGTAATTCCACTTGCACATCTCCAACACAAGCATGTCAAAAATTTAGTTAGGAAAAATCACCGAGTAAAAAAGTTCTCAATAGTAACAGCAATTACAACAATAGCATGAAGAATTTTTGAAGTCCTTTTACTGTGCTTGGCTATCAAATCAGCCTCTAAGATGCATCAATTGTAAATCACTGAAATTAATGGAAGGAATCTTGAGATTCTGGTTGATTCAGACAGAAATATTGCGTAAAAAAAAACAGCACCAGACTGCAGCGGACTGAAAGACATGGACTCAGTGCATGATCCAAGTCATTTATTATTTTTTTCTTGTCCTTTCTATAGGTACAGTCTAGTATCTTGACTAAGCAGCCATACAGGATATTCACATGCTCAGCAATTGCACCTCCTCAAGAACATGCAAACATTGTTCTAGTGTTCTGGTAGAGAAAGTCATAAGTTTTGCCCCAGTGTTCTGGGAACAGATCAAGTCAGCACAGTAATCACACTCTTTCTCACACGTCCCTACACACACTCCTTTTTGCACACACAGCTGTGTACTTTTGAATTCCTGGTAGCAGCTGGCCAAGAAACTGTTATTATTTATAATCTTGCTTGCTTTTAGAGAGGCCTGAGAGAGACACGACTGCAGTTTTGAAGCATTCCCACACCATACCTTTTCAGCTGTCGCTCTCCACATTGTTATGATGAGGGAAAAAAAAAGTCATGCTGTAAAATTGTAGTCATGAGGTTTCTGCTAGGAGCTATAAAGAAGGTTTTCTGTCTCACATCTCCAGCTTGAAGAAGGTCCTCTAGTGAACATGTGAAAATTAATAATCATATTGATTTACCATCCATAAAGCCATGTTAATGTTTCAGAGAACAGTACCTTTTGACTTAACCTGAAAACTGAATGTGTGGCTTGTAACATTTGATGTTACCAAAAAAAAGTGTTTTGTCTTCAGTATATCTATGCTCTTGTATCTATCCAGGCACATCTTAGTAGAAGCGCATTCAGTTTTACAAGAAACTTTAATTTCAAGGCCTAATGAACATGATGAAGTCTCAGGTAATAAAACATATCACAGCTTGAGTGTCATTCTTCTCTTTCAACACATAAAAAGATGTTTGCTTCTCAGTTATCAGAAATATGAACCCTCATAGGCTAGAAGAACCAGTTATTGTAGCTGCAGCCATTTGTTCTATTGAAGAATTTCAGAAATGTTGGAAAGAATTTTTTCAAAATCAACAGTGGGATGAAAGACCACATATTAGGAGAGTGGAATCAGTTTTGGAATGCTGGAGTTGAGTTGGAAAACATAGGTTTGGGAAAAAATACTAAATTCTCCAAATATTCTCTGCTTAGTATTAAAAGCAGAAATTAAGCCTTTGATGTAGAAATCAGTATTTACAATTAAAGTACGAGGCTATTATTATCTTGCTTTCCTTTCTTAATTCAATCCTTTTGACTGAGCGTTCTGAAAGAAAAATAACACATTATATCTGAACCACTGGTGAAGGGCACGATTATCCATTTTTAAGTTTGCTTTTAATTGCTGCTGAATGTTCATTAGTTATTTTCATGTCTAAAAGGCTTCTTCCCCCCTATAATGCTAAAGCTTAATTCCAAGATAAACTCTAGCTCCTGAAAAGGAAACCTTGCACACCAACTTTGTTTGTCTTAGTGTCCATGCTTCTGTTGTTACAAGTTCATGGGAGAAATCCTCCGGCTGTGTACACTGACACAATTCAACTGATTCTACGGAAGCTGGACAACTTGCACTTAAGGTCTGACATTTCATTGTGAGAATTTGCAAAACTCTGTTCTGTTGCAAGACTCCAACGGAGTTCTCAGTTCAGAATAGAGCATTGGCTATTTCTAGATGCCTTGCTCCAAGCTGTATATTGATCATCTCATTAGTCATTTAGATTGTTTCAAAATAAATCCTGCTTTTAGAGTGTTTTGTCTAACCTTGTAGCAGCCTCATCCTCTCACAAAGATTCTCACTGAAAATGAAGCAGTGCACAGAATACCTCAGAAAAAAAAATGTTGACAAAATATTTGCTTTATTCCCTTGCAACTGATACATTTCACCTACAATAGTAAAGCCACAGGACTCTTGCCAGAGCTTCTTAAGGGCATACTTTCTCACCACTGCAACAAAATATTAACTAGTGTCAGTCATCATTTCAGCACATTAAAAAAAGCTCCGATATTTAACTGATCTTTGAGTTGACCTTTGTCAGCACATGAAAACATCAGGAACAGTGCTTTGACACCACTCAGCCAGGATTACCATCTCAATCTACTACCGTGCTTCCTTGAGGTCTTATGCAAGACCTCTGTAATTTTCCTTGCATGGAATTCAGAGATATGATTTATATATCAACATCATGTGCTTAACAGTTTTCCCTGACCACCCCTGAGGACTTAGATATGCTCTGAATCATTTTCACCAAATACTTGCAGCAGGCTAAATATACTGAACATTTACTTATTCCTTTGCTGTCACTTTATCTGCTTGCACATATCCACTGACAATGGCTACGCTCTGACAATGCAGGCATTCTTCTTTTAATTCTTAAATAAATACTAGCAAATAATCACCCATGCAACAGCATTGTTGCTCTAGTAATTTTAAAAAACCCTACAAACTTAGCTTTTGCAACTTCATTAACTCATGTTTTATTATTTTTATATCACTTTCTACCATCTTATTAAATTGAATACTTCCTGTAACATGTATTTCACTAAAACCATCATAATTTACCCACTAGACTGCAATCTATAATCAGACTACATCAAATGCATGATATCTACAGAAATACAGACACCCCTGTGCTCTTGCTTCCCTGTCCCTGAAACATGGAAAAGGCAAACAGTCTGTTGATTGTTGAGGGATTGTGGGCTGTGTTTGCAGTTCCAAATTAATTTATACAAACTATACAAACTGTCTTAGCTTTACTTAAGAGTAAAAATCATTAAATTACTGTAATTAGATAATTCAGGCTGGGAGTATGGCTTTTCTGTGCTAACAGTTTGCAGTATTTTCTGCATGCTCTTATCCTGAGAAGGAGCTCTGGCTATCTGTCAGTCACAGAGCTCACATTTTTCTGAGAGACTTCTGTTCATTCCCTTCTTAAGTTTAGGATGTGGAAATGAAAATAATTAACCAACATTCTGTACCTTGCAAATTCATTCTCATCGATGTGTAATGTGGAACCATAGCATGTAATTCATCAATTTTACAGGATACAAGTAAATTTCCATCTCCAATAATATTCCTTTATGTATATTTTTAAAATATTGATCTAATGAAATAGTTCTGAAAATGCTATATTGTTCTGTGGGCTCTATCCTGCTTTTTCTTAAGTTATTGCCTTCATATAAAGATTTTGAGGAATACCTGAATACATGCAGGCATGCACACGTTGCTAGTGATAGCTATGAGAGAAATGCAACAAGCTTGCAAGGTGAATAAAATTACAGCTGTAAGGAACTCCCCTAGAAACATGGATGTATGCACTTGTACCTCTGGATCAGAAAACAGTTCTGATTTTTAAGGAAAAGTATGACAGAGTTCAAAAGCAGAAGGGGAAAATACTATCTATTTTTAAAAGAGTAAAAAAGTACCTGAAAATCACAGATCACCCAGGCTTATCTGATACCCAGGAGGATCCTGGAAGAGTTGCTAGGCATTCTCAGAATACTGGTAAATAGATAAAATAATCCCCTCCATGATGCACGGTCTCATCAAAACGTCTTACTAGAACAATTACAATTCCTTGTAGGTAGCTTAACGAACAAAGTTAAACAGTAGTTTCGCCACACCTCAGTTTCAGCGTGGTATTTAACTCTGTGACATTATAATAAAGTGGAAATATTTGCAGACTGTTAAGCAAAATCATAATCTCAAAACCTAATAGTTTATGTCTAATGACTAACAGTCATTATCAGACTAAGAGGTCTGTCCTGAGATGATTTTTTTTTAACTATACAAGCCTTAATATCTGTAAACTATTTGAATAATGAAATAAACACACAAAATTCACACATGGCATCATACTGGAAGAATTTACAAACATTTTGGAGGAGATGATCACAATTTGAAATAGACTTAAAGTAGATCAGAAAAATGGTTTAAAGTAGGTAAGGTAAATTCTTTTCGGATTAGTGTGAAGCACTGCCCTTAGTAGGAAGGGGAAATAAAGCACATAAATACAAGGAAAGGAAACAATCATTATGTCAGGAAAGAGTCTGGTTGTTAGGATTAAACTTGAAAAACATCAGCCATATGGGACACTTATTCTGAACTGTACTAACAGGAATATTGCAAATCTGAAATGGAGTAAATTGCTTTGCTTTTCGTCATCCTAGCAAGGGCTCAGCTAGAACACTGACTATAGTTTGGCCGCTCTGCTTAAGGCAGACAAAAGCAAATTGTCCGAGTCCTGAAGAGAACATTAAGAGTAATAAAAGGTTTTAAAAAAGTGAACTAAAAGGAAAAGCTGAAAAAATTCAGGAGGGTTAGTCTAGAGAAGAGAAATCTTAGAGGTAACATGGTAACAGTTCTATAATGTCAAGGTTGGTAAAAATGTTGTATATAAATTGTTCTCCATTCTCACTGGAAGAAGGGAAAGAGAAACAAACTTTGGTTGCAGCAGAGATCTCAGATAGACACTGAAAGAAGTTTTCTAATTCAGAATGTTTTTTGTGTTTAGAGTGGCCAGAGAACTTCTGTCACTGCTTAGACAATGAAGGACAAAAGAGCTGTCATTGCTCCCATATCATTGAAAGGAGATCAGCTACATAAAGGTCCCTTACTAACGTTACATTTCTAAGATTTGTATGTGTTCTTCCAATAAAAGACACAAAACTAAATACTGAAAAATATTGTACAATACAGATATTTGCAGTTTTGCAGTTAACATGTCAAGCAGTTGTTTCTCCATCTTAAAATAACTGAAAGCCCAGATGGTCCGTGAAGTACCCAAACTGTATTGACCTGTTCTGCATACAGACCACATTCCTTTGCACATTTAAACAGTGAACACCGTACACATTCATGCAGTTTTACAATAAGAATGACAGGTAATAGTAATCTTCAGTTAATGATTATGCCACTCCTGAATAGAAATTTTGACCATAAGAAGCTTATTTGCTTGCTTCTAAGGCTAATTCTTAAGCCTTTAAAAGAGTTTGTACAACAGCTAAGCCATTTCCTGCTATTCAAAACAAACAGTTTAAATCTGTCTGGTGTTTTGTATGTGAATGTTGTTAAAAAAAAAAAAAAAGTACAACATATTCACAGTAGACAGGTTCTTTTTTAAATCCTGATTCACAATGTCCATTGGTATTGCATATCTGAAACCCATAGAATCTGATGTTGATAAAGTTTTTTCTCTATTTAATTACCTGTGCTATGAGAAAAACCTTCTGGCTTTAATGTTGATTTCTCATGTGAATGTCAACCCCATATAATTTTTTTCAAATGATATTTGGGGGAAAAATGCCATTTTCTTAATTCTTAATTAGTAAATATGATTAATAACGCTACGCTATTCACAGAATCATAGAATAGTTAGGGTTGGAAAGGATCTTAAGATCATCTAGGTCCAACACCCCTGCCATGGGCAGGGACACCTCACACTAAACCATGCCACCCAAGGCTACGTCCAACCCGGCCCTGAACACCGCCAGTGATGGAGCATTCACAGTTTCCCTGGGCAACCCATTCCAGCGCCTCACCACCCTTACAGTAAAGAATTTCTTCCTCATATCCAATCTAAACTTCCCCTGTTTAAGTTTGAACTTGTTACCCCTAGTCCTAACACTACAATCCCTCATGAAGAGTCCCTCCCTAACATGCCTATAGGCCCTCTTCAGATATTGGAAGGCTGCTATGAGGTCTCCACACAGCCTTCTCTTCTCCAGGCTGAACAGCCCCAACTTTCTCAGCCTGTCTTCATACGGGAGGTGCTCCAGTCCCCTGATCATCCTCATGGCCCTCCTCTGCACTTGTTCCAAAAGTTCCATGTCCTTTTTATGTTGAGGACACCAGAACTGCACACAGAACTCCAAGTGAGGTCTCAAGAGATCAGAGTAGAGGGGCAGGATCACCTCCTTCGACCTGCTGGTCACATTCCTTTTGATGCAGCCCAGGATATGGTTGGCTTTCTGGGCTGCGAGCACAAACTGCCGGCTCATGCTCATTTTCTCATCAACCAACACCCTCAAGTCCTTCTGCACAGGGCTGCTCTGAATCTCTTCTCTGCCCAACCTGTAGCTGTGCCTGTGAATGCTCTGACTCAGGTGGAGGACCTTGCACTTGTCATGGTTAAAGTTCATCAGGTTGGCATCAGCCCACCTCACAAGCATGTCAAGGTCCCTCTGGATGGCATTCCTTCCCTCCAATGTATCAACCGAACCACACAGCTTGGTGTCATTGGCAAACTTGCTGAGGGTGCACTCAATCCCACTCTCCATGTCACTGACAAAGATGTTGAACAAGACTGGTCCCAACACCCATCCCTGAGGGACACCACTCGTTACTGGTCTCCAGCTGGACACTGACCACAGCTCTTTGCATGCAGCCATCCAGCCATTTCTTTATCCACTGAGTGGTCCACGTATCAAATTGATGTCTCTCCAACTTAGACAAGGATGTTGTGTGAGACAGTGTCAAATGCTTTGCACAAGTCCAGGTAGATGACATAAACTGCTCTAACCCTGTCCATCAGTTACGGAGCCCCATCATAGAAGGCCACCAGATTGGTCAGGCAGGATTTCCCCTTAGTGAAGCCATGCTGGCTGTCACCAACCACCTTGTTGTTTTTCATGTGCCTCAGCATGCCTTCCAGGAGAATCTGCTCCAGGATTTTGCCAGGCACAGAGGTAAGACTGACTGGTCTGACATTCCCCGGCTCATCCATTTTCCCCTTCTTGAAAATGGCGGTTATATTCCCCTCTTTCCAGTCGTCGGGAACTTCACCTGACTGCCATGATTTTTCAAATATGATGGACAGTGGCTTAGCTACTTCATCTGCCAGCTCCTTCAGGACCCGTGGATGGATTCCATCAGGTCCCATGGACTTGTATACATTCAGGTTCCTAAGATGGTCTTGAACCAGATCCTCTCCTACAGAGGGCCCAGGGTCTTCATTCCCACTGTCCCTGCATCTGCCTTCCAAGACTTGGGTGGTGTGGTCAGAGCATTTGCCAGTGAAGACTGGGCAATGAAGTCATTAAGAACCTCAGGCTTCTCCAAATCCAGGGGAGCCAGTTCTCCCAATAGCTTCTGGAGAGGGCCCGCATCGTTCCTAACCTTTTATTTGCAATGTACCTATAGAATCTCTTCCTGTTATCCTTAACATCCCTAGCCAAGTTTAATTCTAACTCGGCCTTAGCTTTCCTAACCTGGTCCCTAGCTTCCCAAAAAACATCCCTGTATTCTTCCCAGGCTGCCTGTCCTTGCTTCCACCTTTTATAAGCCTCTTTTTCCCTTTGAATTTTCCTCAGCAGCTGCTTATCCATCCAAGGAGGCCTCCTGGCCCTCCTACTGCACTTCCTTCTAGTAGGGATGTATCACTCCTGAGCTTGCAGCAGGTGATCCTTGAATATCAACCAACAGTCTTGGGCCCCCTGCCCTCTTAGCAATGCTGTGGTGTATTACAAACATATTCCCAAAATGCAGGACTGTTTAGCAATCTTACTATCTGTCCTGGATTCAGCCAGGATAGAGCCATTTTTCTTCCTAGCAGTGGTGCAGTGCTGCAGTGCTGTGTTTTGGCTTAGTATGACAGCAGTGCTGGTAACACACCCATGTTTTAGCTGTTGCTAAGTAGCACTTACCCTGATCAAAGACTTTTCAGTCTCTCATCCTCTGCCCGTGAGGAGGGGCACCAGGACCTGGAAGGGAGCAGAGACAGGACAACTGACCCAAACTAGCCAAAGGGGTATTCCATACCACAACATGTCATGCACAGTATATAAACTGCAGGGAGTTGCCCAGAAGGGATCGATCACTGCTCAACTCAGGCTGGGTATCTGTCAGCGGGTGGTGAGCAATTGTATTGGGTGGGCATCACATGGTTTTTTCCTTTTATTCCTGTCTTCCAACCTGCCTCCCCTTTTCATTACAATTGTTATATGTTATTATATTTTAACTTATGTCAATTATTAAACTGTTCTTATATCAACCCATAGGTTTTATCTTTTTCCAGTTCTCCCCATCCTTTCATCCTCCATCCCCTCTAGGGTTTGGGGAGCAGTGAGAAAACAAGCAGCTGCATGGTACTTAGTTGCCAGCTGGGGTTAAACCATGACACTGTCTCTGCAAGTATTCACTGAATATATGCAAATAAGCAAACAAACATATATAGCTGCATTCTGTTGATGACATAAGGAGTCACATCACCCTCCATTGACAATCATCCTCCAGTTATTCCCTTGATTAAGTTAATAAATCCAGTTTTCCTCAGTTAGGAATCTCTTGATCAAGTTGTGGGAGAGAGAGTCAGGAGAAAAAACCCTTCACAAAAAAAAATAAATCTATTGCAGCTGGTACAGTGCTGTGTCTTGGATTTAGTAAATAAATGTTTGTGTGGTTTTATTGTCTTCATCCACTCTTGGTAGCACAGCCAGAGGGCTACAAGGTACATTAGAAAAATTAATTGATTACACAAATTCAGTTTCTCTGAATACAGAAGGAAGAGAGGAAGAGAGAAAGAACTTTTATTCAAAACAATAAACAGCCTGCTAATTATTAAAACAGCAACCTGATCTAGTAGACCAAAATTGAAGCTCTTATTTTAAGTCAGCTCTCAGTGGTCTTCATGGAGTTGGCTATTTTCAATAGTCATTACAATTGTGAAACCCTGGGTAATCTTCTTTCACAATTTTAATTAAACATTCAAATACTGAAATTAATTTGAAATATCAAAAAGAAAAATAGTACTTTTAGTCCATCACAGTCTTCATGAAAAAAAGAAATAGCTTTCTTAATAGCACTTACCTAAAGACCTTGAAAGCTTACACTGTTAAAAGAACAACCTCATTGCAGAGATAATATAGAAGAGAAACAGCAGTACCAACAAACGAAAAAGGGACAAGAACTTTAGCTTGACTCCTAGATGAATTGCTGCTTAGAAACTTGCTAGCAGAGACCTATTTTTCTTTTCCTTTCAGTCTTTGAGGATTTTTACCTTGCACAGAAGTTTCCCATGTGTTCCCATCAAAAGGGAGAGAGAATGAGGAGAGGTTCTAGATTTACATCAGCCAATGGAGGTACCAATGGACTGGTGGGACAAAATGGCACTCACAGTATCATAGAATAGTTGGGGCTGGAAGGACCTTAAGATCTTCTAGTTCCAACTGGGCAGGGACACCTCACACTAAACCATGTCACCCAAAGCTCTGTCCAACCTGGCCTTGAATGCCACCAGGAATGGAGCACTCACAGCTTCCTTGGGCAACCCAGGCTAGTGCGTCACCACCCTCACAGTAAAGAACTTCTTCCTTATATCATTCCTTATATGTCCCCTGAGGGACACCACTCATTACTGTTTTCCAACTGGACATTGAGCCGTTGATCACAACTCTTTGTGTGCAGCCATCCATCCAGTTCATTATCTACCAAGTGGCCCATCTATCAAATTGATGTCTCTCCAATTTAGAGACAAGGATCATCTTTTACATCTCACCTGAGTACCAGGGCTCTAGCAGCTGTTATCCTCTAATTGCTCCACATCCACTTAAGAGTGAAGCAGCCAAAAAAGATGATGCATTTCTTAGCATTCCTCTCCTTTGTAGGCAAACACATTTCTGTTTCTGCACAACCAACCTCTTCTCTACACGTCATTGGATCAGGAGCAGCATTTACTGTTTTGGCAACACATCCCTGTATCTTCTCAAAAAGAGGGTAGTGGACCAGACAGATAGAAGCTCTATTCTCTCTCTTGATTAGGCTGGGTTACAGCATTGCATCTGTGTACTATATTTAACATATATAAAAATTATCCACCAAAATGGAGACCATCAATTCAGCATTACTGTTGATAACCATATTCCAGACACTTAATTTTCCTTAGAAGCTCAAAACAAGAAGTGTTGAGAAGCATTTTATCAAATAACGAGGAAAAAAGATTGTTCAAAAATGACTAATGAGTTTAGATGCCTCAATTTTTCACCTGAAATCCTTTAAAAAGATTTGTTCTTCAAAGCACTAAAACCTCACAAAATCTCTAACTAACAAAACAAGGCAATGCAAAACCAATTATCATATTTGAAAAGTTGGGCTGTAGTATGTTACCAACCAAGACTCTGCCTGAAATATACACTGAGATACAAATATATGAACTGCAGAGTGCTGTCTGCCAAGATGATCAATCCTGTGTGTTATATTTCTTGGAAGAACATATAACCATCCTAGGTCATAAGTGGCCACTGTTTCTACAAAACAAGTTTTGTCTTGTCCTCTGGCTTTAATTTCAAAAGCACAACACCACATGCAAGCCAAATGCTATTAGAATACTTACTTTAAAAGTGTGCTGTCTGCTTGTCTCCCAGTAGAAGGGTGATGAGAAAGTGAATTCACTTGCATTTCAGTACCAGGCCTTTTCCAGTGACACACTAGCTAAGGAAGATTTTGTGCCTGTCCCAATTTTAATGTGATCAGAAATATTTCAAGTAGCTGTGTCTGACAAACCCTGAGGTTTTAATTGTGAATATCCAGACAAAACCAGAATGCAACCTACTTGACTCCCTGCCTGTCAAAACTACACTCATCATGTATTTTCATGAGTTATGCACCTTTGTCAATTTTTAGCAGAATACTGCAGCAGGGGTTCCCTATCTTATAGAAAGACTCTACTCCAACATATGTATTTTACAAAACAAAGCCATCTACAAGGGGATGCTACAGTCACCCAAAAGTCTCCTATCATACGGATTAAAAATGTGGAAAAAAAATTATGTGTCAGTCTGGTCTGGTAAAACGCTGTTGTTAAAGATGTGGGAAGTAGCCAAAGTACTTGGATTGTGCAAGCAGGACAATCCCAATTCAGCAAGCTTGTCTCAGTGACTAAACCTCTTGAAAATTTGAATATCATACACAAAAATGGGTTTAGAAGAAGGCTTACACAAAATACAGTAATAAAGATTTCAGAATAACTATCACTGTTGAATTACGCGCATTGAACAAAACCAAGTAGCGTGCTGATGCACTTAAAAAAAAAAAAGGTTAGAGAAAGTGGAACAACTCTGGCAAAACCTCTTCCCTCTTTCTTCCTTCTTCACCTTTGGCCCACCAGGAGTTTCCTGACTCCAGCATTATGAGTTATATATGATCATCAAGCTGAGCACCAAAAATGATGAGCTGGGCTCAACGATTCATGCCCAGTGCTAGAGCTGAGTGAATACATACTCTCTCAGTTCAGCGTTTATGAGCTTAACTCAGCACTATGCTCACTGACTTCAGATCTCTAAGCACAGGAGGAATAAATTCATGTCTGCTTGCAGCAGGAATATGCAAAGAGTTTGCTAACATTTATGTGAACAAGGATATTTAGACTATATTATATGCTCAGTTTCAGATTCTGTGCACTAGTCTGAAAAGGAAAGAAGTTAGATATGCCAAACTTCAGAGGGAGTTAGTTTTTCAAAGCCCTTCTTCTTTACATCAGTTTTGATGAGGTTTTAACTACCTTTCTCTTCTTTGAGCACTGCATACCTTTTTATAAACTCAATAATTTGATTTTAATAAACGAATTCACAAACTCAATATTTTTCGTGTTTGTGTAATATTAAAAAAACTCTCTTAGCAAAGCAAACATTTGGCACCTAACATTTTGTATTAAAGTATTTAGTGTTTGGCTTAAAATTGTGCCATCGTTAACTTATTGCTGTAGTGGACCTCCACTGGAATGAAGCCCATCAGGTAGCAAATGCTCTTTCAAATTCTGTCTCCAGCCCACATCAAACTTCCTTGTTCTACAGGTTGTGGAAACAGAATGTTCATGGCAAGGTGCCATTTCAGTTTTCCCAGTATATCAAGTTCACCTGCACAGCCACTCAGGAGGTTCAAAACAGTACATAAGATCTGCATTGATTGTGCGCTCAAAACAGTACATAAGATCTGCACTGATTGTGTGCTCATTTTCTGAATGGGACTGAATTTTTCTCTGGTATGACAAGAGGACTAGACAATGTCAAGAGAAGAAAATAATCTAAATCCCTATGTAGGAAATTAATTGAAGCTGAGGATTATGTTCTTTAGAGTCATGATAAGCAAGGCATAGACTATGGAAAGAGCTTGACATGCATTTACTTGTATACCTTAGAGAAGCTGTTGTGGTGATTATCAAAACTTAGAGCCCCATTTTTACTGCTTTCCACATCTTGCACACTCTCTCATGGAGTTATTTAAATAAGTCAAGCCCTAGCTGTTTCCAACTCTGCTTAAGTGTTAAATGAGCCATACCACTGCAATCTTCTAACCTGTACTTGTAGCAGAAAGTGCTTTGAGATTCAACTATGCAATACACCGTCAACATTACTGACTGCTCACTTATGGACCATGACTGGAAGTTTAGAAGAAAAAAGAAGGTAGAAAAAGAATACTTTCAGGAACAATAAGATTGGAAAAAAAAGCTGTGTAAACAGTCCAGGCTTTAGTGAAGTCAACCAGAGGTCTACAAACTTTCATCAGGAGCATGGAATATGTTATAAAAAAAGAATGTATATGATTGAAACTTAGCTACTATTCATGAATCTGATTTTAAAATATTTTGGTATTTGAGAACAACTTTGACACACGCTTGTGGAACTGCTTTACTCAGATTGGATCATTTCTCAAAGTCAAATCTAGACAATTCTGATTCAAAAATCTGAGACACATTTCCTTTCAAAAACAACTGTATTTGAAGAGCTTTTCAAATTCAAAGTAAAAATCCAGTAACATGCAAGTTACCATTTAGTAACTTGCATGTTATTGAGTGTTTACTTGTAAGCGACAATATCTAAAGTGTAGTTAGCAGATGATTTTACAAGATCACTTTCACCGTTACTCTTTTGGCAAAAAAATTACAGATCCACTTACCTCCTGGTAAACTTTTTTTTTTATCAGTTATATTTTACAAGCTCTCCTAATACTTCACATATGATTGACTGGCTAGTAGCTTGCACCAGATACCTAGACTTGCCCTTATGAGTCATTCATTCAAGGACAGCTCAGTTCAGGCTGATGACCTATGGAAGTTAATGTAAGATGAGCTGTCTTACATTAACAGGATTTCCAGTAAACAGCTACCTAATCACCAGTCAGAAAACCTCAGCAGGTAAGTCAAAAGCATAAAGTCAAAATCATCTTCCCAGTCACAAAATCTACAGAACCTTGATGAACTGCACATTAACATGGTGCTGAACACGCAAAACTGCAGTTAAACAAGCTTGCATTCTTCAGTCCAACACCAATGCCTATCACTATGCTCACACTTTGTCTTGAATATCACCACATTTTTAAACAGTGTTTTTTTCACTGACTTTCTCTGCTTCTCATATGGGTCTAGCTCCTCTGCCAATTAAGTCAAAGGGAATTTTACAGCTGACCCACACTGCAAAAATACTGGCTTTAGACCTACTGAGTTACAATTTCCACACAAGTAACAATAGAGAGGTGGTTTTTACACTTCATGCAAGGTAGAGAGCTTTTAAGGAATATGTGTAGATGAATAAGGAAACTAAGCACATGATTAATTTAGTGATATTCAAGCTACTATTCAGAGCAAAACAATTTCATAAACAATAATAGACTCTTATTCAGAAAATAAATGGTACCTGAATACATATTAAAGGACTTTGTATCTTTTACAGTGATGAAAGATGGGGAATTAAAAGCATTTTTAAATAGTTTCATTTAAAACACTATTAAAATCAAAGTAAGTCCCTTGTCCAGCAGGAGCTTCTAAACCCCTCACTCGAGTTTTATCAGGCATGAGAAAAACCCAAAGATCCCTCTTGCATTAAACTGTATTTTGTTTGGTGCTGGTGGGATTGCTACAAGATAAAAGTTTTGTGAGGATATGGATTTGAAGTATTACAAATGGCTTTTTACTGAATATCATGCCCATTTTATTGATAATGAGGGATTTGATGACTATTTACCACTGACATTTGGAGCCGTTGTTCCATAATCCAAAATGATCTCCTACTGTGCAGCATTCACTTTAAAGCTAGGATCCACAGGGAAAAAAGTAGGCTTTCGGCACAGTATAGTATTTTGATATATTCTGAAGAGTTATTAAAGGACTTACCATCTAAAGCAGCAGGATAGATTAAAAAATACTTAAGGACATTTTCATTAAGAGATTTGCTGTTCTCAAAAAGCTGAAACATTTTTATATGAAACACAAGAGTTAAGACACTCATCTGAAATTGTTTCATGGAATTCACATCTTTGGGGTCCATCAGATTTATTCCTAGAAAGGTCTTCTTTTGAGACTTCCCATTCTTTATATATCTTCTTGGATGAGACATTTAACAAGTTGGAAAATTAAGATAAAAGTAGACTTGCATGGATTTCCAGGAGTTCTGGATCAGGCAGGCACTAACAGAGCATTCCTTAAACACTCAGTTCAAAGCTAGTAAGAATCAGGAATTTAGGAGAGCCTAAGGGGACACCGGAACTTCAAAAGAGTTCTGTTATCGTCATATATAAAACCAGAACTACTTCAGTTTGCCTGAAATTGATTTCCTTTGTTTAACTAAATTGTTTATCTGAGGAGGGTTTTTTTTCCTCTATTTTTCTACAGGAACTTTTCTATAATTACTATTCTAGCACAGTTTCCAAAGGAATTCTTCAAGCACACTTTAATGGTGCACTCAAGTGACTAAACTTACCGGCAAACACTGGACTGTAGGAAAAAAAAAAACATGAGAAGAATCAAGAAGTGGAAGATACCTATATCTCCAGAAAAAAGCAGAAGATCCTGGCCCTGGAAAACTGAGCAACAAGAATAATCAAGTAGAAACACTGAACCAGTTCATAGGCGGAGTTGTGCTACAATTAACTGTTTATTGCCCCAGAAAGCATAGCTCCTTTTATAGCCTTATAATTACTGCTGATGAGGAACTCCCATAATGTGTGTCTAAATGGATAGACAAGAACTGCAGCACCCTCTGTACCTCAACATAGGCTCCAAATCTATTATTTTACATTTATACAAATAGTAATTTTTCCAATATGATGTACATACACTGTACATATATAGTTATGTACAAAGTCTGAGACTTCAGTTTGGCTACTTCTATTGCGGTGCCAAAATGTGAATTTTGGAGCCTAGATCTGGACATGCAATTAAGACTTTTTTTTTTTTTTTACCATAGTATAATGTAATAATATGCACGTTCCTTTAGGAAGTAAAAGAACGCAAGAAAAACAATAAAGAAGATGTCAATTTCACACCACAAATTCACTGCCTGAAAGGAAAGGTCGCCATCAAGGAAGCTAATAACACTGGTCTACTAGCCTTCCTGAGGCAGGACATCACTTAGATGCTAATATAAATTCAGTGGGTAGACATAAATCTATTGTAATATTTATTTATTTCCCTGTTGTCAATAGTGACAAATTCCTTCCTTGCATTCTCTAGTTAGAAATGGACTGCCTTTTTTTTTTTTTTCTTATTTACCTCCTAAGACCCCAGGAGTCACATCTGTAGCTGTTACAGAACTCATATGCAACAGCGTTTTATCAGACATGCAACAACAGCAGTCACTGTAAAATATACAGCTTAAAAAAGAAACTTCACCTGCCTACACTAAAATGAAGCCTTCAACAAATCCTCTGTTATCCATCAAATATGTTTTTAAATAATAAAAAAAAAGAAAAAAAAAAAAAACCAAAAAAACAAAAACAAAGACCAATCACAAACACCTCTGTATCTCTACTACATATATATTACGAGTTTTAATACTGCAAACATGGCAAGAATTCCCAGCTGGCTTCTGTAAAATACTTTTCAGCCTCTTTCAGTAGGTCTTGCTGCCCCTATTCACACATAATGAATTCCAGCAGCTCTGGTGTAATCTGTGATAAAAGAGTGTGTGGCAAAACCTTTACTGAAAGATGAGCACCAAGAATAAAAATCTGAAAGAAATTCACAAGGACAGATGCAAAATGCATTGGTTATACCAGTAAATTAGTCAGCTATAGTCCTGTAGAGCGAAAAATAAAATAATCCCAGATGCTGAAAGATTAAAATAAAATTGAGCAAACTTCACATAAATCCAGGGAAACCATCCTAAAATTTTAGTACAAACATGACTTCCAAAGACACCCTAAAACCTTAAATTATTCTGTGATTCTACAATTCTTCCATTCTGAGCTAAACTGAGTTTCCTTTCTTCCATGTCATGGGTGGCTTTTTAACTCATGCTGTGCTGTGCAGAATGAAGGCAGGAGATTCTTCATCTTTTACCTGCTGTTTCTAATCAACTACAATTACAATATCACATGTCTACATTTCATTTTCTCTGTTGTACTCCTTATTTTGTTGAAAATTAAATTAACATGGAAAAAAACACAAAATATTAAATAAGCATCAACATTTCATCTGAACTATTTTAAGAAAACGTTAACTTCAGTTAGATATTCTCTAGCTTGTTCTTCTGTACTGAAAAGATACATATTGAGATCACCTTTGAAATGAAATCAAAACAGAATAATGTCATTGTGAAAAAAAGGCACCACTGTATTCTTGGTAGCTATTTACAATATTTCTTGCTATGCTCAAGCTTTATTACTTTATTTCAGTATGTATTAAATAGTCCTGTTTTCTGAAAGTTTATAAACTGTATCAAAGCATGTCAAATCAACCAGAACATAGTTGTTTGCCACTCTTTCTCTACCACAACAATTCTATTTTAGCAATTTCTTATTTTGACATTTTCAAGTCTTTAGACAGTTTTCCCTCTCCTGTATACAAAATTGGTTTTAGTGCTGTCTGGAGAAAGGTGTTAGGGATAAGATTTAAATTTATATTTTCAGAGACTGATACACTCTATTTCGTTGAACAGAAACAATTCCATTAATGGAAACACCAGCTGCCCTGATAAATGTATGTGCCAGCTGTGACTGTGAAGTTGAGAAGCAGATTTATCTTCTTTTGCATTTAAGGTCTGAAAACACTGGAAAACATTTCCATTTTGTAACTATCCTCAATACTGAACTAATATTTGATTTTGTTTTAGTGACTCATGGAGATAAACATGATGGATTTTTTTTTTTTTTCCCTTTATATTCCTTGTAGATCAGACTTGAACTTTAGACTTGGTTAACACTTGGGCCAGTGAACACTAACCTCCTCAGCAATCACTGAGGAGTTTCGTGTTTCAAAAATCAGCCAATATCTTTCCTGCATTCCAGCACCATTACCCTGGCAATTCTAGTTAATGTTGTTAAGCCAAACAACAATAAAAAATGCATCTTACCTTCCAGTCCCCCTTCATCAGGTAAACAATATTGGAGAAGAGAGTTCCTTCCCCTTGTCTTTGGAGGCAACATAGCAGCTTCCTTCCTTATGGTCTTCCCATCTCTGTTATGCAGCCACAAGTAGCACAACTGAGTCTTCTTCAGTAGCTAGAGTTCTTTAACCAGGATAGTTCAGCATTCCTCCATGTATTTCCTACTGCCAGTGTTATCTTGTCAATCTGCCAATTATCAGCTGAGAGAAATCAACCCATGGAAAAAGTTTTTATCAGGCCTGCATTTTGGGCTCAGTACATAGGAGGCTTTTGGTGGATGAAAACTACTGTTGAAAGTTTTCTCCAGTAAACCTACAAGACTAAGCCTTCAACCTCCGAGGCTTCACTTTGGAGCACTCATGAGCCAACTAAGCCACAACAGCTCCAGTCCGCATGCTCCTCCACTGCTTCTGTAGCCACCAGCTCCGTCAGCCACCCTGACAGTGCCAAAGTACCTCATCCCAAATTTGCACAGTGACAAGGCCAAGCTAGAGGACACAGTTCTTCATTGCAGCTGCCTCACTGGAGACACTGGGGGCCAGGGGACCATGAGGACAAAAACAGTCAAGTCTGTCAAAACCAGTGACAAAAAGAAAGCCTGGCAATCAATCCAGGCAAATTCAGGTGAATTTAGGTCAATTCAATTAACTTCACCCAATGCAAAACAAGAGCTGTTTTACTTATCCCTTTCTTTTCTCTCTCTTTCAATAAGGCTGTATGTTTTGTTTTTATAATGGATAAAATAATAACAGAGTTCAAGTTAAGTCTAACGGTCTCTTTTGGGAAAGGCCACAATGAAGTGGCCTTTCACAAAACGCACGTCCTGCAGGGCTTCAGGCCTGACGGTGGGAAGGACAGAAGGAGGAAGAAGAGGACGGCTGCCTTCAGCCCTCCCGCACTTTTCAGCCGAGAGACCTGGCAGCCGCGCAAGGGCGGGGAGTGGCCCCTGAGGGGCGGCCGTTGGCCGGGCTGCGCGGGCGGGGCCGCTCAACAAATAGATAAGCTTTAGCACTCAAAACCTCATTGTTCTCAAAAAGACGCGGAGGAATCTAAAAACAACGGAAAGCCGCGATTTGTGGGGAGGTTTAACTTTAAGGAAGTCTCCAGAACGACCGTCTTTCCCGCATCATGCCGCAGGCTGATGCTGCCCTCCCGTTTTACGCACTAGGTCTTCCCTGAGCCTGTGCCCAGCTCAGCAATCGTCTCTGTGATCCGCTTGCCCTCAGCAGTGCCACCCCGCTCTACCGGTGCACCCCATGGCAGACAACACGCAGCCTCAGCTCTAGCTATGCATGTGGTGGCGTGCAACTTGCAGCATAAGCCTTGAGCTAAGCTGTCAGGAAAAGGTTTATATTTCCTCCTAGGCTATTTAAGCTTGAGTAGAAATAATTTTCATTTGTCATATGCTTTTTAGTCATCTATAGCAGCAAAATTAATGAGAAATCCCATGTAATTAGTTCACATGGCTTTCAGGACCACAAAGAAATCATTTCTACACGGCAAATAGTTTAATAGCTTTGCTGTACAGATGGCTCCAAGACAATGTAAGGGTTGTTGGAGATTCTCAAGATCCATAAGTTTCTTCATCTGTGATAGATATAGACTAGCAAGATTTAGGCAGTGGCAGCCCAGGTACCCCCTCTGGGTTGAGCTGACAGACAAGATGTTTGTACTTCACAAGCTCTTCTGAGGTGGATGTGATGGTTGGTATTATTCCTGCAGTGCTGTGGGATTATTCTGACAACAATACAGGCTACTCCTGCAGTTTTAGCTACAGGAACTCAGTTCATGACCTCGTTGTACTTAAAGAATCATAGAATAGTTAGGGTTGGAAAGGACCTTAAGATCATCTAGTTCCAACCCCCTGCCATGGGCAGGGACACCTCCCACTAAACCATGTCACCTAAGGCTCTGTCCAACCTGGACAGACCTTCTGCATGGTTAATTACTGCATTACCTTGGAGAGTTTTAAACCAGTTCAGATCCTGCCTGACTCCCCAGCTAGTATTCTAGGAGTTAATGTGTTCCTTGCTACATCTCTGCAGCATTTGCTGGAACTAGATGATCTTAAGGTCCTTTCCAGCCCTAGCTATTCTATGATTCCATGATTTACAAGGATCCAGCTACCGGCTTCAAGCCCCACATTTTTCAGTTGTCTCTCACAGCACATTTCTAATGTTAAACTAAGTTCATTAATGCATTTAATCTTTATTACAGCTGATCACAAGGATGCTACCATTGTGCAGAAACAAAGTTATCAAAGAAAAAAAATCTAAATATTATCTTTCTAGTCTTTCAAAACTTCACTTGAAACAGGTAAAGCAATATTAATTCAGTCTTGAGCACTCCATTCATCAATTTGCTGTTGATACAAAATGAACTACCAAAGACATTGATGAAAAAGCTTTACAAAGGGATATGGCAAGTGATCATCAATTACTAAAGTGTAACTTGAAATGAACTTTAGCACCATGGGCAGGTGCAGACAGTTTTACAAACAGAGTATTAGCCAGGAGGCAGGTTTCTCCTTGGCTGTTGTGAATTTGGTTCATTATTCATAGGTCTGGAGGAGGAGGACAGGAGAATATAAAATAATAATAAAAAAGAAAACCTTGGTGCCTCTTAATTTATCTGCAGACTGTGGCCCAAAGTAAATCCATACAAGCCTTTTCAAATCACCTTGACTGTCTCCTTGGCAGACAGAGTATTTCTAGTCCACTGGATTTGAACAACTTCCCAGAACAGATGGGTTAGCACTTCACAACTGTATGTGCAGTGCTGTAGAACAGAATGAATAAAAAATGACCCAACTGTGAAATCCTTATTCCCCACTTAGTTCTCATTGACTTCAACAAATTGTCTAAATGTCTATTCATCAATAGGAAACCAGTTTCACAAAGCCTTCTTTTTTTCCTTTGCAAACTGACTCTTATCTAGGGTGGGGAAGAGGAAGTTGGTATTTTTCCTGTCATGGAAATATTTCAAGTTTTCCAAAGTTTTCACATTTTCTCCTGACCCCTTGTCTCCTCAAAGAAACAATGATCTTTGACAGAGGAGCTGATACCACACTGACCTGGAACTCTGGATGAAGTCAATGTTTCTAGTCCAACCTAAGGTGAAAAGCTGGAGTCCAAGCTGTTCATTTTTGCTACACAACAGTGGATATTCTATGGGATGTTTTGCATTTGCATGCAGCTGGTTCCTTGTAAATGTTTCTATTTGGTATTCAAATTTATAGTCAGAACTTTCTTAATCAGAGACCTTCATCCAGGAGGAGATACCTGTTGTGGTCAGTCACAATGACACCTTAGAAAATTAGATCCTACTTCCTGCAAAAGTTCATGAATAGGCTTAGATTTTCACATAACCATAGGGTTGATTGATAGAATTAGTCTTTTTCAGAGAAACTGGAATAGCAGACTTCATTTCCATTATGTTCTTTATTCCATTTAATTATTTTTCATCACTTACACTTTTTAGTAATGTATAAATGGAAATCATACTGTAAGGATCCAAGCATGTAACACAAAATATTCAAAATCGAGAACAAGATACATCAGTTCTTTTTTTCTGAATTCACTTGCTAGCTTGATTTTTTTTTTTTTTTTTTTTTTTTTGGAGAAAACATTATTTGGGGTCTTATTTATAACTTCATAAATTTATTTCAGGCATCAAATTGGATATTTAATGGGCTTGACATTTTGAATAACTGTTCCCTGGGTATTTCCATTCTCCTTTAAAAGGAAACTAGCATTAACGAAGAGAATGGATGCCTAATGAAATATCAAAAACATTGCTTATCTGTATTGACTTTGAAGCCCAATGCAGCATATTTTCTTTTAGGGCAGAATGAAAAATGGGGGGGGGGGGGGGGGGGAGGGCAGGGTGTGTGTTAAATTTAGGTATACTTTTCATATTTTCTAGAATTATAAATGCCTTCAGATACTTCTAATCTTTTTTACACTAAAAAATTGAAACAATTTCATGAGGGTTTGCGTTTTTGAAAACAGAATGTTTCTCCATTAAAAAGTGTCAATGGAAGATTTTAGAGTACCTCAGTTTCTTTCTGGGGGAAGTGAAAAGTGATTCTCACAGGCAATGCTTGCAAAAAAATCTATATTATTTTTAAGAATTTAAAAACTCCAGTGGATGTTGTAGAGCTCAGCATTGGAACTCGGTGAACATTTTCCTCCCATAGAACAGTTTGCTCACACGTACAGCTCTTTACTGTTTTGTTATTTAAAAACGTAGATAGGTTCTAATGTAGCACATAGCATACTGAAATTCAAAATTCAAAATGAACAGTGTGCTGTGAGTAAAGTGCATAAATGGTAACAAAATACTGTCCAGCAGTCAGACCAAAACTGTATGCATTTAATCATCACTCTTAGATATATCTATTTCTTGTTTCTGGGATTCCCTAAGGACAAATGTTAATGGTAAAAATTATAATGAAACATATACCTTAATACATCTTCCATAAAGCTGGATTTGAATGACTTACTTACTAAACCAATATTTCTCATTAGCATCAGGCTATCAAAAGCAAAAAGAGTTTGAGAACCAAGAACAAGTAGAAGTGGAGTGCAGTGTTCAGCATATGGCTCTCTGAAATGATTTGATGTAATATTTAAGTCCATTATTAAGCTTAAACTCCTAGATGAGAAGACATTTTCCTGTCTACAATATTAAGTGCATTTCCTACAGGAGAGGAGTATAACTAGGGATAGGCTTTATTGTTGTTGAGAAGTTAATTATGCTTTATGAGGTAAACAGTGTTTAGCTTCTAATTCTCATATTCTGATAGTCATGCATAATACAATTTAAAGTTCTCTGCCCAAAATATCATACAGTAATGCTTATTAACTCTTTTTGAAGACAAGTATTTCTGATTTTCCTTTTAGGCAATCTATGTTCGATGAATTTGTGGAATAAGAAATACATTAAGATTGGCCTTATCTTCACATGCATTGACTATTAATGACAATTGCATAATCAAAAGAATTAACTTCAACCAAACACGAATTTCTAATCACTCCTAGCTCTACACACCTATATACAATATATGTCTTTACCATGTTCTTGATCTGCGCTACTGTGTCATTCCTGGGGCACTGTAATGTGTCATTAAACTCCATTTGAGTCTTTTTCACATCTGGTATGAATACCCTCCTGTTGCCGTTGTGTAAGGGAAAAGTAGTGATGACAGGTTTCAGCTTAGATGCCCTGAATGCTAAGCAGGAAAAACACTGCATCCTAGGAAATACTTTATTCAAGACTTTGCTTGCTCTTACATATAAAATTACATGAAATAAGACAGTCCTACCTCCTCTCTTTTCTCTCCATTGCTCATGAGTGTATGACCTTCTCCCACATACCGTTCTTACTAAAACTGAGAACAGGGAAGTAATGGCAGCTGCGGTGGAGACCTCATAGCAGCCTTCCAGTATCTGAAGGGGGCCTATAGGGATGCTGGGGAAGGACTCTTCATTAGGGACTGTAGTGAGAGGACAAGGGGTAATGGGTTCAAACTTAAACAGGGGAAGTTTAGATTGGATATGAAGAAGAAATTCTTTACTGTAAGGGTGGTGAGGCACTGGAATGGGTTGCCCAGGGAACTTGTGAATGCTTCATCGCTGGCAGTGTTCAAGGCTGGATTGGACAGAGCCTTGGGTGGCATGGTTTAGTGGGAGGTGTCCCTGCCCCTAGCAGGGGGGTTGGAACTAGATGATCTTGAGGTCCTTTCCAACCCTAACTATTCTATGATTCTATGATTCTATGATAAGTGGTTCCTTTACAAACAGATCAAATGAACACGATTTGGACCAAACTAGATGTCCAGTCTCTTTTGACGTTATTTCTCCTCCATAAGGATTACTGATGTTTAATAAAGATACCATAAAATGATGTTACCTTCTTTTAAAACTACTGAAAGAAATTCCAACAGAGAAGAAACGAGCTCATTGAAGGCTCCAGTCTAGCAGAAAATTCACATTAGCTGTGGGTCATAGTGTAAATATGCAAGCTACAGGACTAATCACTAGCAGTAAATAAATATTTGAAGAGAAGGTTTCACACACACTTGCATGTCAAGAAATTGGCTATAAACATCAATTACACATCATTATCATTAGACAGTATGTATCCAGAAGATTCATCTCAGGAAACACAAATCAAACATCTGGTCAAATGCAAACACCTCATTTTGCAATTGATAGCCTATCCAGGGATGCATTATTACTTCAAAGAGGTCATTAGCACTGTCCTCTTCAGAAAGGAAAAAGGAATCTTAAAGCAAAAGCATAACAAAACAGAAAAGAAAGTCAGTCCTTGAAAACCATTGAAAAATAAAGTCCAACCTGTAAGTTATGCAAACAAATTTATTCATACAAAGGAAGAGACAAATTTCTCCCACTGTGAACTACCACATTTCACCTGAGTCCAGGTTTGTGTTGTGACATTATGTAAGAAGAATAATTTAGGCTGCAGTAAAATATGGTATAACTCTATTATTGTTCTATATTCAGGTCTGTGGGGACGCAGGGAAAGAATGAGCAGAAGTAGATTCCTAGTTTGTTCAATACTGAATTGTTTTACTGTAGTCAGTGTATTAATCTTGGCTCACCGCAGCAAAGAAATAGGTTTTATTCATTTGATTCAAGGTAATTTAAATCCAGTGGAAATTCTCACTCTGAATCTGGTCTTTGGAAACAATTTCTACTCAGTAAGTCTGCAAATAATCTCTGTTATACCTAAAGGTTTGAGATATGTCTTTCTTGAGGCAGGAGTTATCTTCTTTTGTTCAGTACTTGTTCAGCACAGTAGGGATTTAGTACTTAATAGTTGTCCTGTATTAGTCTTTTATATAAAAGATATGTAAATACTCATACTATATAATTATTTCATTACAGTAATTATAATAGGTAATAGGCTGGCATCAACATTATTTGAGTAGCCTTGAAAATCTCATCCATGACTGCTTGCCAATTTCTTAGTTTTTCTTCTTATGCTGGTTTTGTTTCGGTACAGGTAATTTTTTTGCCCAGCAGCTAGTACAGGGCTATTTTTTGGATTTGTTCAATGTTGCTAACACAGGGATGTTTTCCTTATTGCTGAGCACTGCTAACATAGTGTCAAGGCCTTTTCTGCTTCTCACTTCCCCCCACCACCAAGTAGGCTAGGGGGATGCACAAGAGCTGGGAAGGGACACACCTGGAACAGCTGACCCCAACTGACCCAAGTAGTATCCTAGACCATATGATCAGATAAAAGAAGATCATGTTCAACATATAAAGCTGGGGGAAGAAGGAGAAAGGGAAGGATGTTTCGAGTGAGGGTGTTTGTCTTCCCAAGTAACCATTACATGTGGTGGAGCCCTGCTGTCATGGGAAAGGCTGAACACCTGCCTGCAGATGGGAAGCAGTGAGTGAATCCATTGTTTTGCTTTGCATGTGTGTGCAGCTTTTGCTTAACCCATTAAACTGTCTTTATCCCAACCCATGTATTTTCTCACTTTTGCTCTTCGAATTCTCTCCCCAGTCCCAACCCAGGGGTAGTGAGCAAGAGGCTGAGTGGCACTTAGTTGCCAGCTGGGGTTAAACCACAACAGTTCTCTTTCAGAGAAGACAGAAGTATTAAACTGGAGATGCCTGTCTACAATAACAAATTAAAACAAAATTGGAAAGAACAGATGCATCTGTGGATCTAGGAAGAAGCAATAATAAATCCTCAAGAGCTGCTTTTTTCAAAGGTACATGTGAGCAAGCTTGGGACCTTGTGTGCCGTATTTTATTACTGTGAAACAGGTATGAAGTTCAACTAATTTAAAAGTCTAAAGTTTCCTTTATTGCTGTAGCATTTTTCCTTATGAACTAGAATTACTGTAATAGGCCTCTCAGGTATTCCTGGTGGTCTCATTGACAAGAAATATTGATAGGAAATTTTATAATGAAAATCCATAACATACACCTCTTACAACGCAACAATAGCCACCACTACAAAAACAGATCAGAAAGCAAGACCTGAAGATCATTGTGTAATAGAATGAAACTAGCCAATCCAGACAATAAAGCTGCAGCACTAAAAAGATTTTGTATACAGTGATGAACAGCTTCAGAGAGCACTAAATGTAGAGGCAGGCAGCGTGAAGCAGATGCAGCATTCAGGGCTGCAGTGTGGACCAGCCTAAATCTTGCAGACTGTGAGTATAAAGTCTAGCTCCAAGGTAAATTTAGCTCAAAGCTGAAATGTTAGAGACTTGCAGAGCGAAAGGGAGGTAGTGGTGCCCAGTCTTCCTCCCAGAGTAGCAAAAATCCAAAATGCCGTCAAAACAATGGGATTAGCACATTTCTCCCTTTCTTATTTTCTTATTTTTTCCGTATTTACTCCTTTACTGCTTTCCCTTCTATTTTTTCTACAGTTTGGTTACCTTTTCATAGTACATTTATTTCCTATGTAAAGCAACAAGAAGCATTTGCTGTCTTAGAAAACATCTGCACGCTTGTACTTCTCCCACAGCTCTCAAGTGTATTGACAGCAGCTGCATGTCTCTACCAAGGAAAGCTCCTGTTCTTAACTTTTGCTTGCTATGATCTCCTTTTGTTTCCTTCAAAATTTATCTTCAGTTAAGTTGCGCTGTATTTTATTGCTGCTGCTGGTTATATGTTGTTGAGTTTTTCTTTCCTTGTAACTCTCTGAATTGGCTGGCTATTTTTCATTATTTCTGTGGGGATATGGAAACAAAAAGCAATTCCTTTCCTTGAGAATTCTGACATTTAGTAGCATAATAAAACTCTCAGATGAAATTGCAGTTTTCCAAGTAATTTCATTTGCAGGGGAACTTACAAGGGATTTATTTTAAAGCCAGGTAAAAGCTAGAATGAGAAATGGATGGAATTTAGACAGAAACATTCAGAAAATTTAAAGTAGGAAATGTGCTCTGGAGTGAAAATGAGGATGCTGTTGTGATGTTAATTACATCACAAGAGGACAGAAACTCAAGAGCTAATATTCCCAAGTCTTCTTATCAGCTAAACAAAATACAAGCAGTTGCTGAGAAGTGTGTCACCCGAAATAAATAGCTGTATTATTATCAGTCTCTGAACGTGAATTCCTTATGGAACAAGTTGTTCAATATCCTGTCTGTAAACACTCTAAGAATTGTGTGCAATGCAGTAATCTTCCAAAACCTTTGAAATTGCATGTCTTCTTTTCTAGTATGCCTAGCACCTTTTCCAAAGAAAAGGCAGCATTTTATGTCCTCTTTTTTTTATTTTTTTACAGTACATAAAGGCAGAGCATCAGTCTGCCAAGATATCTAGGTGTCTAAATACCACCTTAATTACTCAGTATCACCTTTAGACCCTCAGTCCTATGCAGCCATCTACTGCTGTCTGGCCTCAGAGGTAAGTCTATGGATACATAGATCTGTTTTAACTTTAGATGGTCTCTGTCCATTCTCCTGTGAAGTAGGTGGTGGAACATGTGCAGCTGTGAATAACCTGAGGCTGAGGTGGTTCTTGAGATGCCTATATAGAGGGAGCAAGCGCAGAGCCAGTTTCTCGGAGGAAGCAGATGGCAGATCCTGGAGCTGTTTGGAGGAGGTAGATTGCACTTAGCGAATGTTCTACTGGAAAAAAGCAAATTTGTGATGATTTTACAGAGTCCACATTTGAAGCAAAAAGAATTACTCTGTGCTGAGGTCCACATTCTGGCAGGTGGATTCAACAACTGTATATACCCTGTACCAGCTGTATTCTGATCTCAGGTCACACACACAAGGCTTCTTATTTAATGGAGAAAATAGATCCTGCATGAGGCCTACATAAATGTTACTATGTTCAGAATTGCAGAGACACATTCCATGTCTAGAATACAGCCCCTGGTGACCTGCAAAGGATCACACTTTAAAAAAATTTCAAGACCACTTGGGTATATTGATCCTTTATCTAGCTGCCAAGTCATTTTGTTTTTTAAGGTATCAGACACATTGCTAAAGAATCTCCTACGTCTGTAAGCCTACCTCCTATGAAAAGCCCAGCTGTCTCATCTGAGCTCTGTGCACCAAGAACAGCCTGCTCCAGCTAATAAGCATTGCTTATTTCCAGGGTACTGATTTGCTTTGTTATGAGGTGCTAACAGTAACTATTTAAAACCTCCTGAGCCAGTGTCTCAAATGATTAATACAGAAACTCTCCAGCTAAGTCTCTGTGGAAAGTTCATTACAATTTTCGTTTCATGGGCACAAACATTGATGGATTAAATCGCACAAAAATCAATGTTAACGAAAGAAAATTTTCTTGAACAATAATGAAGTTTGTGTGCAAATCTCTGTACTTTAATATGTTACCACAGGTTTTTATTATTATTGTAGAACCTTAAATGTCCAAGCTTATAAAGCACCTCATACGACAAGTGTCTTTTCCCAGATGAGCTTACCATCTAGGTTGGACAAAGCATAGAAAGGAACCGTGATTCAAGAAAAATGACTGTGTGAGGAGAGATGGATTTACCTGGGTTTCAGGAGAGAAGTCTACAGTGGGATTTGAAAGAGAACCACACAGGAATTCAGGGACTGCCAAAAGCAGTAGCATATAGAAATGCACATAGTGTGCCTTTCCTATGTGTTTAGAGATTTCCAGGAAAAAATTAACTGTGAAGGTACAGTAACACATATAGTTTAGTCCACTTTACATCTCAAAAAACATATCACATATTAAAAAGTATTGAGAAACTGCTTATTAAAGGCATGGCTATAAGACTAACCAATAGGTTCACAACTACCTCCATCATGTCCCACTTCACTCTTGAAACAAATCAGTTGCACAGAAAACTGTCACAACCCTGTTATTTGGAATATTGCCCTGCAAAATGAATGTTTAGAGCTAAAATGAACACTTCTATGCCCAGCAGTTTCTACATAGCCATTTATGGGAATAGAGCAAGGAGCACAGGAATGTAGTAGTAACAGTTCTGCAGCATTTTCACTTCATTCCCTGAATTGGCTGCCTCAGTAGTATACAGCTTACCTGTGAAACAACGCAAGACTACATCAATACCATGTGACAGGCAGATTGCAATACCTGCTAAGACACAAATTTCAGGAGAGCATATTGACTACTGTGATGAGAGGAGTTGTTGTTGCTCCAAATCAAACTGCTTTCATTAGAAAAAATTTCATTAGAATAAACTTCATTAGAATAAACTGACCACTTTCTGTACAGGAAATTCTTTCCAAGGCTGCTGCACTGCATGAAAATATAAAAATGTATATGACCTTATACTGTCTCTGCTGTGGTGAAATTTGTAGATTTGAATTCAAAAGCATGATGGCAAGTTTCCAGCCACCTCTAAACACTTAGGCAATTACAAACCTCAAAAAGATGTTTTAAGGCTGCTTCTTTTATCAAAAGTGCACTGCCAAGTAATGAGATTGTCAACAGAAACTGACAAAGATTGCTTTGGAAAAAAGAATCTAATCACCAATATTAGTACTTCATTCAATACTCTATAAGTAGTTCCCAGTCATACTTCTTGCTGCATTTTGCTTTTTCAGTCTCAGACATTAAGAAAATTAAGATAGGAACTTAGCATTCAGCAATTGGCCATGACCCCTTGAAAAATTTCTGGGAATAGTCCTCATTTGTAATCTGCCAGTAACTTCTCACATTTAAAATGTCAGCAATATGAATAACGATGATAGTTCAAATGCAAAACAGAAATATTTTGAGCCTTCTAATGAGGATGCATTTTGGCCACAAGAACCAGTGGCATTGGAAGTTCATTAACTAATTTTCAGTAGTTATTCTTTGTAGTTATCTATTACTACAGCTATCCAGAATGCATTCCTGTTAGTCCTGAATCAGTTATTCAAATAAAGGGCTGTAATCTGGTGGATTCTTCTGCTGTCCACATGGCTCCAGTAGTAGCTCGCCACCTGAGGATGTGATGATTTCTTCCTAGAAAGACAAAATCAATTGAAATATCAAAGGTCTAAGCTGTTCCCTGTCTTCTAAAAAAAGCAACTGATAGCAACAAAGGCCATCACTCCACTGTAATTGGTAACCAATTATGAATAAATGCTTGATAAAATAAGTACAGACCATCAAAGGGATTCTATCAACTATTCATATTCTTCATGCTTTGTTTATCTCTTACTTATGCCAGTAGTAACTTGTGGTAGTATCAAACAGTGAAATCAAGCAGTTGGTGTACAAGAAAGGCTGTGATATGTATTACCTGTAAGTTCCTACACTACTTAAACAGCTACAGATGCCTATAAAGGATATTCTCAAAGGTTAATTTAACAGACATATGCCAGTCCTACTATGCTACTTCCATAGCCATTGGGATGAAAGAAGCCTCCCCAGGCAGACTGAGCAAGAGCTCAATATTGAGTGCTCCCACATAACAATAACAGCTTTCCGACTGATTATAGAGAAGTGAAAGATATTAACATTGCTAGGGTAAAGACAGTCTTTACAAATAGCACCTATTCTCATTAAATACCCACATGGCAAGCTTATCATTTCAGTAATTGATTACCAACATGGATAAAAAAAGAAAAACTTACAGGAAAAGTAGAGAACTTGGTCTTTTTACTTATTCCTACAGTAATGATAATTCACTTTTTCTTTTGTTTGTAGAAGTTTAAGATTTCTGGATGCACCAAATTGAGCCAGAATCCAGAATTGTATTGACTAAAATAGCAAGCCTTCATCTAAGACTTTAGATCCAACTTATGGATCTATATGGGCCTAACGTTTTCAGAACTTATCCAGTTTCTATTGAAATTCAATGAAAAATTTACTGTCTCCCTTCCTCAGAACGTGTGGAGGCTCCCAGGTGTGGTTCCATCCCAATCATTACCTCAGACTGAGAATAAGTTCAGAAAGTTACTACTCAAATGAAGTGCAGATGAGAAGGTTATGAGGAAGTAAATACAAAGATTTAGCAGTGATTTTGGATATGTTATTGCTGCTTTCCACACAGTATTTAAATGCAAATAATAAGAGAAAATGCGCACTTACACCCTCTTCTGTAAGAATTTATTTTCTTCCAGCTAATGGTTAACACCCCCTTGTATCTGTCAGCTTGAGTGATCTCCTCAATTTTTTTAAACCAAAATGAAACAGTGTTAGATGAATAATGAGCATAAGCAACTAAATAATAGTTATGCCAGCTATGCCAGCCATGCCAGCCATGCCAGCCATGCTTACTTTCATTGAAAGTGAGAAGGACCCTCAGAGAGAAGCCCATGGAACTTTTGGGGTGGGGAAGTATAATTTTGCCAAAAATAGTCCTGAGGAAGCAGCAACTTTTCCAAACAATATAGCAATAGCTACAGGAGAAAATGTGCCTGCAGTGCAACCATTTACATAAAGATTGCATAGCTGGTTACAAGAAGGCTTTGGGACACTTGACATTGTACTCTACCAGAAAGGGCAGGCAGAAAAACATCAAAGAACACCATGCAAGAGACAGGATAAGACCTCCTGAAGTGATTGCCAAAGAAACCAGTTTTAATATAGCTATTATCTTAGACAGTAGAGAGAGAATTGTGTAGGGACTTTAAAGGTGAACCAGTTTCTCCTATTGGCTTACTGCAGAGGGAGCTATTGTCAGGGGACAGCTAAGAAAACTTTTGCTTTCTTTAAATGTTAGAAACTAAAAGCCATTCTGATTCTGACAAATACTCTGCTGCTGTCTGCAAACAGGTGTGTTTCTAGTGCAGTGATTGCGTAGGATGAGCTGTGGTGAAAATATGGGAACATAGCTGGAACAGAGATGGCTGGGATTGGTTGGCACCATCACCCCTCCCCAGAAGTACATGGAATACTACTTTAGCCAGAGCTTTCACATCCAGTGCCTGATAGTCTGCATTTGGCGTGTTGTATGTGTGCTTTTCTTTCCCTGGCATGGCTCTGGTTGACTCTTTCCAGTTGTACTGGGTCTGTCTGGGATGGAGTTAACTTTCTCCACATCAGTCTGTATGGTGGTATGTTTTGAATTTGTGGCTAAAACAGTGTTGGTTAACACACTAATATTTTGGCTATTGCTGATCAGTGCCTGCACAGAATCAAGGCTTTCTCTTTTTTCCATTCAGGCCCTGCTGGCAGGGAGTAGGCTGGGAATAAGTGAGAAGTTGTGAGGGGACACAGCCCAGCTGTTTGACCCAAACAGGACAAAAAGATATTCTGTATCATAAAATGTCATGCTCAGCAATAAAAATGGGATAAAGGAAGAAGGGGGAGTGGGAATTGGCTTCCAACATAGCCTTTGAGAGAGAATTCCAGCAAATTTGGGGAGGGTGTATTTTTTCAGCCAGATATGACACCTAGTATCCTCCCATGTGGAAATATAATTTGTGGAAATATAATGTCATCGTGATCTCTGAGGGGACACTAAAGCACTGAAGAGATGTTGTAAACTAGCTGAAATAAAAGAAAGATTTAAAAGAGAAGGAAAATTGGAAGAAAAATAACCACTCTTTAGTGTTTGTGAGAGTGAATACTAAAAAAAAAAAAACTGTGAAGAAAAAGAGGAGAAAAAATTCAACAGAATTAGTTTGAAATGAGTGAGAAAAGGATAAAAAAGGAAAGGGACCTAGAAAAGAGAGGATGAAGAGAAATTTTGAGGGTGGCTAAGAGAAAAAGTAGAATTAAAACTGCATCTGGGAGAGATGCAACGTGATGGAAACAATCACTATCAGAAAGCTGAGTCACAGTCTGGCAACAAGAAACACAAATCAGAGGCAAAATAATTTAAACCCATCTAAAATCAAAGATGAGTAGTAAATTACTCTTGCAAGATTGTTTTGGGTGATATAGAGTGACCTTTGCAACATCCCCAAAAGAAAACCCCTCCATGTTCCCTTCTTTACTGCAGGGCCCCACTCCTTTGCTTTTGCACATCAAAGCCCTCACATCAAAGTTTGGAAAAATGCTGAAATTTCATCGAAAGACCTTTCTATGGTATTTCCAATCCAATTTTGCACTGCAAAGATGCTCCAAATGTTAGCTGTGTCAATCCTTATTAGCCCATATTTAGCCCAGGAGAGTGCACATTGTGTAAGAATCTGC
This sequence comes from Ara ararauna, assembly GCA_028858755.1. NCBI lineage: Eukaryota > Metazoa > Chordata > Aves > Psittaciformes > Psittacidae > Ara > Ara ararauna. The sequence goes on along the minus strand of CM054381.1, from coordinate 36,082,499 downwards.
TTAGAAGGGGACACAAATACATGTTGAAGCATTTGACTGAATGGGAAAAGCGTTCTGATTCATTGCAACAAACACAAACTAGAAATGTTACTAGAAATGCCAGGCTAACTGTAGAATATATACATATATTCTTTCCCCCACTACAGTTGTTACTGGTTTCCAATGTGGTTTCGAATTACATGGTTCCTGTCTAAATTATTAATCCATTTCACTCAGCTATTGATCTCTACCTAGCAAGTGGTACCTTGTGAAAATCAATAAGATCTGTCAGTGTTGCATGTCGGTTTGGATCTACCCCCAAGAAGCTGTAGAAATCCCCCGAAGCATCAACAAGGAAGTGTTTGAACCCACTTTGCTGGCGATAAGACAACGCATAGCCCCAGATTTTCTCACTGACTCGCACCAGGAATGTTCCTTCAGATTTATTCATCAACAACTCTTCTGCCTCCTGGCGGCTGATAATACCTGGCAAGAAAAAAACGCACAAAACCTAGGGTTATGCAGATAGAAGTCAGAGTAAATCAAATGCAATAAATACAGAGAAGTGAAATTCAAATGGCATAACTTCTCAAGATTTAAATGTTTATAGGAAGAGTTAGAGCTATGGAGACAATGTTTCTGCCATTTGTTTCTGAAGGATAGCTAAAAGGGTTTTGATGGAGTCTGGTGGGATATGCTTTTTAATTGTCTGATTCAGAATTGCTTACTGCTTTTTCAAAGGAAGTGCATAAATGCAACCAGCCTATCAGACTAACAAATTCTGTACACGGGATCATTTAGCAGACTAGCATGGTTTGGCATTGCAATTTGAACTTGTAGTACACAAGTATATCTGACTTGTTGCCTTACAACTGTTTTATAGGTCCTAAAGAAAGAATATAAAGCAAGTGCCAGGAGAAAAAGCATTTGTCTGCTTTTGTGCATCCCTACACATATGCATCCATAGATACATAGAAATAAATTGGAACACAAAGAAATAAAATCCTGCAACTAACAGAGCTGCTGAGAGAGATGAGCATGTTAGATTACATATTCACAAGCTTGCATTTCTAGGGAACATTGTCACAGAGGAAAACAAGAAACAAAGACAGATCATAGCCCTTTCCTTCTGGGACCTTTCAGGCTTAATATCAGAGAAAGAGTCTCCTCTAAATAAAAATTGTAGCCATGAGCTAAAGCAACAGAGAGATTGAATATTGTATTTGTCAACCAGAAGTGAGCTCATCTTTACAATTCGTAATGAACAATGAGTTATGCACCTTGCTCTGGGACAAGAGAAGACAAAATTAATTGGGGCTCCTTGCAGTGTGTAACTATCATCCTGTGGTAATTTTCTGTATGAGCCAACAACTTATTTCTCTGGACAAACTCAACCAGGGAACAAAGCCTTTCCCCATATCCTGGACACCAAGTGGTTGTTTTATAGGTGAATTAATTCCTTTGCTATATGACAAATACATTTGTCAGGGCCAAAGAAGGATCACAAATTTAGATTTTCAGAGAAAGCAAGAGAAAAAGTTTAACAGGAATAGAACCTTCAAGAATTTTCCCATTTTATGCTTCTGTGTTAGAAGAATCTTCATCTCTCTTTTCCTTTCTGATCCCTGGATGCAACACAGAAGTTGCTGGTACTTCTGCCTGCAAACAGGGTATAGCAGATAAACCCTATTCTGATCACACTCCACATAACAGGTGTGATCAGAATTGCACCCAGCACTCAACCAGGTCCATCCACCTAGAGACCCTCTTTCAAATTTGCCTGGTAATCCTAGAGGACAGTAAGCTCATCTCTCATAATTATCTGTGAAATACCAGATGCTCGCTTTAATCAGGAACAGATGTTGAATTAGGCCAACCTGAATGCGAACATGGCACAAATGTCAATAAATAATACATGTACATGTTCCAAAGTTACTCTCTGTGAAGCTAAACTTTCTTGAAACAATATAATACTGCTTGTTATTGTAGAAGCTTACACATGTCCTAGTGAGAGTTCCATGGAGTCCAGGTACTGAAAAGCCACACTGGTGTAGCATAATAATAACCATAGCCCCGGGATTACCAATTTGTACAAAGAAGTACCTACCTGAAAGACCAAAGTTTGGGATGCGTTAATTAAACCCACTAGGAAAATTATGCCTCTGGGAGACATAGGAAGGAACTAAGATCTGGATCCTAAAAGCAAGCACTGTGTGGTGTTAGGAAGCAAAAAAAACATCTCTTTCTTTCAGTTTTTGTCTACTTTGAGACAATAAATTCCTTTTACAGTTTTACTTGGTGTAATGAGGAACACAACAAGGGCTCAATCTCAGTGGGGCTCAAAGGTCCTTCCTGAAATATCTTCAGTAATTATTTAGATGAAACATACACATACATACTGTGCTGAATAAGATTAAGTTTCTGGAGGATATTGTGTAATTTTTACACCAGAAATGCAAAACAGGCAGCAATCTTGCAAACATAAGCTTTTGTTTAGAAACAGCAGGCAATGGTTCAGCCAATAGTGTCAATTGCTGCACCTTGCAAAACTAAAACCAATTTTATTGGATGTATTCCAAGATTAATTGTATAAAATTCTTGAACTCTGATCAAATGAAAAGATAGTACTAATATGAATCCATATGATACAGCATATTATGTGAAGCTGTATCACTAGGATCCCAAGACTAGGTGCCCTGTGCCAAGAATTACAAAAAATTGATTTGGAAATCACCCTATTTGTTAATCCACTCTTCTCCCAAATTGCCTTAGTTTAAATATGCAATGAAAAGTTTCATTAGTGATTATGATGTCTACTTCCTTGTTAAATCTCTGCTAGAAATACATGTAGACAAGCCACACTAACAAGATCAGAGCATTTAATGATACAGGAAAGGATAAACAATTCCATTACCAGCAAATGCGACATTAATTCAAATAATCAATATTTATACTGTAATTCTGGATTGAAACCATGCTGTTTGCTTTCGAAGTAGGAATTGGGTGCTGTTACAACTATCCCTTCTCTAAGCAGTGTCAGAATTGTCATGCAGCCCTGCTAGGGAATGAGGTGGCATAGACAATTTACCACTTAAAAAATAAAGGGTTTATGAAAAAACAGTTGTAAAAAAGAGGGTTTGTATTATATGGTGAAAATTATTCTTAGGATATTTCTAGGGTTAGAATGACCATCACCATTAGGCATATAATACAAAATCCATTTAGCACCAATTAATTCAATGCTAAACAATCTGTTCACCTGCCTTCAACTCCCACCAGTAGAACTAAACCACTGCAGGCTTCCACGTGACATTATCTTCTTTGCCAGACCTTATTTTTGTTCTGGGCACTTTATATAATTGAGTAGATGAGAAATGCTACATTGCTCACAGCTAAGTTCTTTTCTGCTTTAATTCTCTTTTCTGCTAAAATGGTGTAATAAATTATCAGCCAGCTGTTTTCTTCCCTTTTTCTCTCCTGATTCTGTTAACAGCTCATGAGAAACCATCTCTCCCCACCACCTCCTCCCTCTCTCTGCCTCCTAGTTATTTTATTTCTGTTTCAATTCTTTAGTGTGTGGTGATTGCAGCAATGAAAATCTCCCTTGACCCTTTAAAAAATGTTATGCTGTTCTCAAGACATCTAGAAAAAGAGTGGCACTGTTTACTCCTGAGACAGCTGTAGGGAAATACACAACATCTGAGAAAGCCCTACATGAGAATTTAAAACTGTTTGAACTGAAGTCAGGAAACTGGTTTCCCATGGCTCTGGTAAGAGGTTTAGAATCACTGATGCTCTTATTTGTGCTCGTTAGGATATTAATTGGAAATATTATCTCAAAAAGAAACCACTGACGCTTTGAAAGCTAATTTTCCCCTCTCGCTAATCCTTGCTAATCTCTTAAAAAAAAAAAAAGGGAAAAAAAAAGTCAACGTCTTCACTTGATATAAAGCAATGCTGTGTTAAACAAAAGCAGTAATCCTGTAACGTCAGCACAACTTTGCAAACCTGTCATTCAAATAAATACCTCACAATTAATCAATCTATCATCAATATTATTATTTTAACTCGCCATGTGGTCATATGCACAAATACAGAGTATTTGGATAGCAGTTAGAAACCCCACTGAAACTCACTTACATCTTGTACCTGTAATGCTAAACAATTTCTCTCGGAGTATACAAACTGCTGTTGTCTATAACAAACTGTAAAAGGGCAGCAGGATTTTTTTGATCCTCTGGGAGAGGATCAAAGGTGTAACTAGCTCCTCTTAAAAGCATGGAAACCCATCAGCTGGTTTGAGTTTTAGGCCACCCTCCCAGATTCACAGTATGTATCTATCATGTTGCATGCATCTACCTGTCCATTTTAAACATTCTAGTTTTGCAATGTTTAGTAACATAAGTTATTAAGATATTAAGTTAAATGTTAATATTCATTTTGTAATGCATGTTAACATTTTGGATTCTTAGCAAGAGAGTAGCATTCTGGAAGACAGTTATTTCAAATCACAGGACATTCATCAGCAACTGACATGTTCCTCATTAACATCTTCATTTTTAAATACAGTGCCTGTAATGACAATTTCTGGATGACAGTCAAGTCTTAACATTTTGTTGTAATTATGGTCTTTTTATTGCTACCAATCTTCAATCAACTGCTCCAAAAAAGGAAAAAGAACATTTAGGGTATGTTAAGCCCACATGGGAACTAGAGAGTCCGTTCTAAACTTAGTGGGCACAGCTAAGAAATCTTGATACTGCCTTCCAAGTTTACAGCAGCCTCAATAGCAGAAAATGCTATTCTGAAATATTATAAGATGACACTTCAGCTTCCCACTCTTCTCTTAGCATTATCCTACCTATATCCGTGAGTGAAACTCAGGAGATTAAATACATAAATATTTGCTAAGAGAATGCCATAGCAAGCACGAATTCAAACTAGAAAAGCTGATAAACTTTGCCAACAAGGCAGGACTATGTATTAGAAGTCTAAAGTTATTTTTTTATTATACAGATAAAATTACATCATGTCCATTGTTGTCATCTACCTGTGGTCTAATGTGCCACATGCAATAACAATGTCAATACATAAAGATAATTTGGCCTTTAATGATCGTTATATTTTTAATATGGATATGTGCATTTATGTATGCCAAGAGGTTCACTAAGACTGGAGGGACAGCAGGTACAAACACAGCCCAGAAGCACTGATTCACCCTCCTGCAATAGAAGCTATTTGCTTAGTCAATGTTTTCTCTTTTCATATTTTTTAATTAGACTGATCTCAAGCACTCTAGTGCATGAGGCTTTATTTACAGAGCAAAAGCATCACAAATACTGGCATGGATAAATAGTAATGACAGCATTCATGCCAAAAGTGTCTTCATGACCATTATGAAAAGCCTTTTATTTCACAAAATTGATTTGTTGAACAATTACAAATATGCACAGGTAATCAATAAAGAGGAAAGAGACTCATCGTGTTTATACAGCTTAAGACATCTAGCCAAGAAAGTGTGTGATTCAGGTCATCAACCAAAACTAGGATCCAAAACACAGAGAAGCCAATACCAACACCTCTTCTGTTTTCAACAGAATTAGATCAAAGCCCATGTGAATACAAATATTCCTAGCCATCATTACACGAATAATTCATATGCTAAAGGTCATACAAACGCATTACACCTAGAGCAAGTGTAAATAATAAATAAGTAAATACAAGGAATTATGAAGAATTAGGAGATAACTCCCAAATAATGTAAAGGACTATATTTGTCCAATTATACAGGCAGATCTAAGTAGTAATTTGAAAGACAGCGATAAAATGGCACAAGGGTTAAAAGGATCAGTTTTCTAAGCACCAGACAATCCCTTCCAACTTTTGGATCTGAAAAACTAAGCTAGACAGACATACTACTATAACTGTACCATTTGGAATAAAATGTTTCTCAAAAGAAAATAAACAAGCAAATATTCAAAAAGTTTCCAAATAAATTTCCTCTTTCTAAGACTTACTTTGAGAATCAAAAGTTGGATTACCTTGCAAAAAAGCTTAAGTAAATTTCAGACAATGGCTATAAAAGCCTGAAAATAAATATGGATTGAGCAGATTTTAGGTCTTGGGTACTTTTAATTAAAAGGAAAACATTCCAGTTTGAGAAGAGGAAAACACATTACAGGTTTTTCTGCATACATCACTATAATAATAAAAATCACGTAGTTGGAATTAAAGACCCAACCCACTTGGGAACGAAATACAATTAAAGGCAATCAGTTTTGAAAGAAATAATCAGAAATGTAAACAAAAATTCAGAAGGGATTAATCCAACTGCAGCCAATGTGGTTTCAGAAGAGCTGACAGCCTGTGATGGCATGCCAGCATTAGCATAAATCACTGTCAGGAAGTACAAAAGCAGCTTGTGAGAACACTGGTCTATGAACCTAATGGAGGTTAATGCAAAAGTCCCAATCATAGATTTCAGAGTCCACAGCAAAGGAAGACATACATGAGGAATAAACACCAACTAAGAAGCTGGGGAACTAAGGTTTAGAATAAATCTGACCTTTTTATGATCCCATAAGGTGGGACAATAAAGGCTTGAAACAAATCTTTAAATGCATGATACCAGAAACCAGCTCTGGACTATGAGAAAATGAAAAATCCAGCTCCTTCAACCAATCAGGAAGATCAAAAGCATTAAAGAATGGAAGATGAAGTGACTGCTTCCCTGCAGTGCAAGAACTAGAGCAGCCATAGTTTATGCTCTCAAGGAAAAGCAGTCTCTACATCACTCAAAGCAATAGTTTCCTCAGGCTGATTTTTTTCAATTCTCTCCCACAGGTGTAAGTCTATATATGGACTCTTAAGCTGAGAACATACTTATGGTTGTTCATTGGGAAGGACACAATTAATTCACAAAACTATGATTTTTAGTCTGAATATGTTATGAGAAAACCAGTGCCATGCATAATTTATAGATCACTGTTATCAGTTATGGTGGTTTATGGACTGATCTGCAACTGAAATAGCTAAAGGATAATGTACATAACTAGGTCACACCTTCTCGTTTTTCCAGGTGTTACAGCAGGAGTAGCATGCACAATTGAATACATGCATAAGCATTTGCAGGAGTAGGCTTTTACAGTGTGCCACTATTGAAAAGGTTTCAGTCTCTCCTTCCTTTAGTCATAATACTTTTTTGGATAGTGCAACAAAGCAAGTAGTGAAAAGAGAAGATCAATAGCATTGTGTGAGAAAAGCTATGGCAAAGAGATAACAATAGCTCTGCCTATGCTATTTCAGAATAGAAGCATTAAAGACTGAAGAGCAAAGCAAAGGAGTAAATCAAAGATGGCTGGTAACAGAAACAAAGCTGTTGAAGCTATTTATCATCTGCTTTTAAAGCAGGATAAACTCTCATGGGACTAGATCTTCAAAAGAGTTCTGTTCCCATTTAGGCATTGAAATAAATGGCCAGGCTTAAAAAAAAAAAAAAAAAAGCCACAACAGCACAATGACTGAGGTTTTGTGGTTGAGTTCTGTTTTTTCCAAAACCTGTCCAAAAGTTTCACAGCAAGAGCCCAAGAGCTGAATTCCTATGAAATGCTTTTCATTCTTACAGCTGGTGAGAATGTAGATATTTCATGCTGTGCTGCATGTTGGAAATCTGATTTAAGTCTGAGTTAATAGCACAGTATCCATAAATATTACTAAGGGACTATAGGCCTCTGTGCTGATAATAGAGAGAAAATGTGCAATAGGTTACAAAAAGCAGAACCTAAAATACAAGTAAATAAACTAAGACCTCCCTATCTGCACATAAATGCAATGGAAAGCAAAGCTTGGATGTATTTAGAAATCAACAGGTAAAATGCATATTTGAAATACAGGGGCCATGTCACATATAAGGTTATCTGAGTACTCGGTGGTCAGTACAGGGCTAGCCTCCTCCCAGAGCTGCACAGGCAAAGTGAAGTGACACTGGTTTGAGAGTCTGGAGAAATCTTTCTTTGTTCCACATTCACCTCCTTTTCTTCTGTGCAAGCTCAGGAAAAAAGCATGCAGCATTCCATACCTAAGATAGAGATAGATCTGTGCTTTTGAAAGGTAAGCAGGAGTCCATTACCCATTCTTCACTATTCCTCTCCTTTGTCACCATCCTAGTACACTTAAGATACATGCCACATTGGGAAAAATCACACCAGTGAATTTCAGCTGTCTCACCAGCAGGCCTTGCTCAGTATAGAAAGTATCCTCTGGGCTACAAACAGAAATATATAGAAAACAAAGGCCCAGAGGAATAATGCTTTTCTAGTGGCAAGAGATCCCTTCAGGCAAGGATGAGGTGTATTGATAATGTACCATGCCCTAAACAAGCTCTTCTTGAAGACTTACGTGGTGCATAGTACTATCTTGATCCTCTCTACACAGCAGAAATTCACCAAGGAAAAGCACCATATGTAAAAAAATATAGGCCTCTCTGGTGGTGGTTTGTATTTTGTTGGGTTTTGCGTTTTGTTTGGTTTTGTTGCTGTTGTGGGTTTTTTTTTGTTTTTAATAATATGTATTAATCTCTCTGTTCTGTCAGCATAAAGCTGTTCTAAGAATAAAAAAAAATCAGACCTCAAAAGGTTTCTTAATTCCCTAAGGCTAAGATTCCTTAAAGCAATTAAAAACCTCCCAAAATTCTGAAGGAAATGGGTGCCTTACTCCCCTGGGTATCTTTGAAAATGCTATCTAAAGGAGTAATGCAGTTATAATGAGTATTTTTCTTCAGGTTTACAGAAAATCAGATGTGCTACATCCATTGTTGCTAGTGTGGCTTACAGCTAATTCCCTATGCACTCTGCAGAAAATATACCCCTTAATTGTCTCCTTTAAAGTTCATTCTATATCCAAACTATCAAGTACTGTAAAAACCCTTTACACCCACTGTCAAAATATTTACACCATATTCACTAATGAGCAGTGCAGCACAAAAAGATAGGTCTGAATACACCACCAGTATAATAGAGCTATAAATTTTTCTGCTAATGCCTCTTCAAAGCATAGCGTTGGTTTCTTTCTTTCCTTCAAGATCAGCTTAGACTACATTAGCCAGGAGGAAAACAAAGATTTCAGACTGTCTCTTCTCTTGGTGCATTGCTAAGTGTCACATATTAGAGGAGAAATGTAGCACGAAAGACCTTTAACTTTTTATCTTAGATATATGTCTTGATTTTTTTTTTATAGAGATGGACTCTTCTGCCCTGAAATCCCTGCAATAAGCCTCTGTTAGTACCCTTTAATTTTTCTGAGGTTTCTCTTATCATCTGAACAGCTCCTGAAAAAGCATTTTAAAAAATTGAAGTTAACCATTCCATTTTCAGTGGTTTCTCAGGCTACATTCTCTGAGTATAGTTTACCATGCATGATCAATAAATTGACAGAAATTGAGGGGCAAGAATATTTCATTTTGTATTGTTTTCACTAACTACAATTGGAAGCTTCTGTGGTCTAGTGAAGTCAATGGAAGATCAACATGGATGTCCCAAGCGCCTAAATAGGATGCCTTACATAAACAGTACAAATATTCTTGATAATGATGTTTTTTACTTTGCTGATAGGATGACTGGATAATAAGAAAGTGATCGCTTTAAAAAAAAAAAAGTTAAATCAGTAAATAGTTCCAGGCCTATATAGGCATCCTAAATGCTGTCATAGATAATTGACATTTCCTGGAAATAGCATGGAAAGTAAGTGTACTCATAAGGATGTCTGCAAACTCCAAATAAGAAACAAACATGCTTTGAGAAAATATCAGTACACTAATTCAAATAGGGAATTTTGTTACAAATATTATTCCTGTAGGATACATTCACATTCTTACAGTACAGATGGGATCAAATTTTTCTTTTTTTTATGTGTGAAAAGATAGCCAACTATACAGACTATCAATCAGCTGTCATGATAGATGCATTATGTGACACATGCAAAGTAGATATTAAAACCTTACAGGATCTTCCAAAACATTAAAATTTACTTAATCAGTAGAGCACGCAGAAATACCCTTCCAAAGTAGCCTGACAGGGCTAGAAATAGTACAGTGGTGTAATACATAACCTACAGTAGAGCAAAGTAGCTGATTTAAGCTCTGATCCTGGTCCAGGCAAAGAGAAACACATCAGTTCTGGTACAATAGTCACTGATACTGTGTTTTGTGTGAGAATTGAAAATCATGGCAGTTTTTTAAGAATGTTACTGGCCAGTATTCACCATCCTTTCTCCAGGCAGACAAAATATTTGCTTTCAGTCAGTCTTGGTCTTGCAAGCAACAGAGAATAAAGAAAGGGAAATTCTAGCTTGTGGGCATCAATTGCAAGCACTTCTTATCCACTTCACTTGTTTACATTACTCAACCTGTTACTTATTTAAGTCCTCAAATATTGCTGCATTTGAAAATGAGAGACAAAATCTTCAGGTGTGCAAACAAGATCTAAATCAAAGAACAAAATGGGAAAGTTAATCTGTGAGAAAGAGGATACGAGCGCAAAATCCCTCCTGGGATCTATATATGTTCTCATAACTCCAGCCATCATAAGTGCTTGTTCCTTTGAAATACTCCTAAGGGCAGCATGGACATTAAAAACAATGGAAGACTGAGCTTTTGCCAAACCAACTGCACAATGCAAAATAAAGCCCACAGTGAGATTTTTGTTTGCTTTAGATTTCTGTGAAAAAGCAAAGTAGAAGAATTAGTTAAAGGTAGCCTCTTTGTAGACCTTTCCTGGCTTTGTAGAACCCATTCTGAGGCAACACTGCCAGGTGACGCTCCAGAGGGAACACATGAACCAAAGGCAAAGAGTAGCTTCTAAATAGCCTTGGCTAGGGTGACATTCCTGCAGAGTCATGTTTTCAAAGAGCCCATTACTGGCTGATGGACAGTTGCTGATGGAGAGTGGGAAGGTACAGTTCGGAACACACAGAAACTGAGAGAAGTTTGTAAGGTTGGAGGGAATTCTTTCTTGAATAAAGGGCTCCTTTAAAAAAGAATTTAAAGAAATAGTCATTTAAAATTAGAAATTACTTGCAATTCAAACTCATCAATTGCTGGACACTTTAAATGCTGAAAGCATTGGCATTAGAATCAGATTTGAGTGCAGGTTCTCTGATTTGCCATGCAAGCTAGATTTGGAACTCAAACCTTTACGCATCTGCTAACTTAGTGAGTGTAAATGTTACCATTTCCCACTTTCTGCAAGGGGAAGACAAGTATTAAAAATTGCATTAAAACTACTGCCAGTCTCAAAGAGTGCTTTTGAAAAAACATGTGTCCGAGGTTCAGCAGTAGCAGCCATTTTTTCTCCTTCTTAGTAGCTGGTGCAGTGCTGTGTTTTTGACTTTAGGCCTGGGAACAGTGCTGATAACACCGATGCTTTTAGTTGTTGTAGTTATGTTTAGTCTGACCAAGGACTTTCTGAGTCTCATGCTCTGCCAGGGCAGAGGGGAAGCCATGAGGAAGCAGAGACAGGACACCTGACATAAACTAGCCAAAGAGGTATTCCATACCACAGCACGTCATGCCCACTATATAAACTGGGGCAGTTACCCGGAAAGGTTAGATCACTGCTGGGGTCGGGCTGGGTATCAGTCAACGGGTGGTGAGTGGTTGTATTTTCTTCCCTTGTTATTTCCCTTATTATTATTTTTGGTGGTAGCAGCAGTGGTTTGTGTTATACCTTAGTTACTAGACTGTTTTTATCTCAGCCTGTGGGAGTTACATTCTTTTGATTCTCCTCCCCATCCCTTTGGGAGCAGGGGGGAGAAAGAGGGGGGAGTGAGATAGAGGCTGCGTGGTTCTGAGTTATGGCTGGGCTTAAACCACGACAACATGTCAGATTTTGATCAGCTTGCTGCTTCTCCCTTCACTCAAGTGTATATATGAACATTTAGCCACCGCAATTTTCTTTGAAAACCAGTGCCAGAAGAAATACTTGTACTTGCAAATCAACAGGTGTTTAATCTCAACAAGACAGTCAAGTCAAGCATGAAAGTTCTACCTAGAAGGATAAACTATGCAATCCTTTAAACCAGCATACATAATTGACTAGCTCTGAAATAAGTATTTCTGACTGGAGTGTGGTATACTTCACAAAACATGCAATCCCATAAGAACTATTTAAGAAAAATGAAAAAAAATGTATAATATATTTGTTTTAGCACCAGCACATTTTAATATACTGATGTTTCTTTAGGAGTAAGAAGTTTCTTTCAGTCCTCAAATAATCTTGACATAGGAAAAACACAATATACTAAAACAAATTATATATGGTTCCACTTACAGTACTGGTATATAAATCATTTTTGATGCTTCTGAATTGTGAATATATGAATGCTTAGGCAAACAACCATTTCTATTTGCAAATGCAGACTGGATCCTGTGCATAACCATCCCCTCCTCTCATAACATGGCCACATTTAAGGGTGTATAGAACAGAGAGCAATAATGCATGTTCATTAAAAAAGCCCAATGTGATTACCCCCCCATTTGTATGATCTGTCATGAATATACCATTTCTAGAGGAAAATGGGATTTAACTAAGTGAATGTGAAATTCCTGATGTGTAGGCTGTGACTATGATTTACATTTTACTGAATAAATCATATAACAAATCAACAAACTCTGGCAGAACAGTTAGGGCCTGATTTGCTTTTGCCTTGGATATTGTGCAGTCACTTATTCTGGGGTAGTTTTGTGACCTGTTATAATGATTTTTGCATCATGTAATTGAGTACAGACAATACAGAACATTAAAAAATCAGGCTCTTGTCTACACAGACTGGACTAAGACAACTGTCTGCAAAAAGCTTTCTAATAATAATAGTAACAAATTACTGAGAACCGCAACATGCTACAATTTTATTTCAAAAGAAATAAGACCAACATTAAGTCCTAACACAGTTTTCTTTTGCCATTATTGCCATAGCTGTAAGTACCTGTGAAGCATAGCATAGCCACTGGTTTTGCCAAAAAAGTAAAATTACTTAGATACTAGGAAGCTACAGGCAAATTTCATCCAGCCGAGGAAGAAGTAGCAAAATGAACAAGAAGATTCTTAAATTATGAGTCAATTGCACTGGAGGCTGCATGATGCAGAAATTGACTATAAAAAAGACAAACAAACCCAAAACAGCCCAATCTATATCATCACATTTTATGGGTACTCCTGCCTTTATCAGAGTATCTCCAAAACCCATGTAAAAAAATAGAGCAGAGAAAAACAGCACATTCATTCCTGAGCTAAATTGTAAAAAACCTGCTATTTGTGATGGTTAAAACTCAGCAGTTCTAAATTCTCAAACTCATTCCTGGGGGGGGGAGGAAAGGGAGCAATTCTCAGGCATTCTTTCCTTCTCTATATTGCCATAAAGCTCATTGATATGTCATGCACAAAAGCAGTATATTTTCTTCATTACAAAACTAAAACACATCAAAGAATATCTTCAATTCATACTTAAGTTTCCCACATTTTTTGTGAATTAAAATAAAGCCCAGCATTTCAAATTTGGACTTAGAAACTGAACTTACTGTCTGTATTAGGGGATTGATATATTTTATTTGGGTGCAATAAAGCAACCAAAATTATAGATTAAGCTTCAGGCAATCAGGAAACATACCCTAGTCCTATTTAGAATAAAACTTAAAAAAGTAAATGAGATGTATTGAAAGAAAGGGCATCTTAAGAATATCTGAAAAGCAGTGATCATATTAGTGGTAGAAAAAGGAAGACAACTGGATTGTCTCTAGGCTAGCAGATGTCACTGATACTTCTATGGGTCCAAACAGTTTTCTATATGATGCATCTCTGCAAGAGAAAGAATATTTAATAAATACCTACTGAATAAATGCAGCCAATTAATATGCAGATCTACTGAAAACAAAGAAGCTTCACAATTACAACTGTGAAAGAGAGAAGTAAGATTTTGACATGAGTAAGGACTATTAGGTATTCAAAATTTGCTTGTATATAAACTGAAAACCAAATCTCTTCATATATCCATACTTAGTTTTATGCAAATGTCAAGTTTGTATGAACAAACATCTTGAATAGTGTAATACAAAATGCACATCTGTATGGGAAAGCTTTTGTAATTCTACTGGTTAACAAGAGAGTGGTGATATCTGGGCTGATCATGTTTTTGAGCATTCAGAATGTTCAGAGCCTTCTTCAGGAGTCTTCCTGGTATATTGCTTGTTTAAATGGCATTACTTTATGCTAGCATTGATTTGACATTCAGTACACTGGGAATGCATTATGAATACAACTTCACTAATTTAGTGGGCTCACTGTAAGAGCATTTGCCCAATAGGTGGACACTGAAATGTTCAGAAGTTAATTGAGTTACATGGCAGCAAACAGAATATCACATTACAGCCCCTGATAAGTTGCTAATTTGCTAGAGTTGCTGATATTTTCCACTGGCCTTTTTGTATTGATGCAGATTTCTATTGATTTCCTATTGATATTCTGCTATTTTAATTTCAATGTGCTTTTTATCTGAGTATATGGAAGTTAGATTTTCATTCTTTGTTGCACCCAATCAGGCTCATTAAACCTCTAGTTCAACTTCCAGCTCCATAAGCAACAAGAGTTGACTTTCTGATTCTGGGGTCCATTTCTGTTGCATGGGGTCCATTCTACATCAGGTTTTCAGAGCTGATGTAGAACAGACTCCTAGAAAGGCAGCCCAAGGTTCATTCAGGTGGGGAGGGGTCAGAACAACATTGGCACTAGGGTGCAGTAAGTTCCAGCTTCTGTCTCCCATGGAATGTTTCCTAAGGGCTGCTGTATATTCCTAGCATGAAACCATTAATTTCAGGAAGAACCTAGACCATTGTTATAAATTTGCCCCACAGTTTACAGCTAATTTGACACATTATCATGAATACACTCAGTAGGTATCAGCTGATAATGGTAATTATATAGTGCAGTTGGCTCTGCAAACATCACAACAATTTGTGAGTATAAGGTATAATGACTTTTCAGGAGGCTTTAACAATAACGTTCTTGATTGTGAATTAGAATAAAAGCAGTTCAATGTATTCTCCATTTGTTTTTAAATATCAAAACCTCCCACCCTTGGTTATTAACCAAAATATGCCACACACTCAAAAATAACCAACCAACCCTTCTCCTTTTTTATAATAAAAATAACAGATCTAATACGTAGGAAAACTTCACATGTATACAAATACATTCACATGCACATTATGGTTTTCAAAAGCACATATATCATACAGCTTACCTGGAATACTGTAATCTCATAGGCATCAAATAAGCTGTCAAGATACATTTTCCGTTAACCTAAATGACAACTGTAATGGTAAATCAGTGTCAGCAGAGCTCACTTAATAAAAGGAAAAAAATAAAAGTCAGTGTTAACATGGACCCCTGGAATTCAAATTATACAGCTGGTGTTACAAACAGGTAACTAAGCAGAAAATATACTGTGTTCTTTGTTTTTCATGCTTTTTCCTTTTGTGAAGAAAAATTATTTTGCTTCACATATATTCCATCTGTCTAAGGTTTAAGAATACATACATTGTTTAGGTACATTTGCAGTCAAATCTGAAATCTTGAGTATCTTCCAGATGACATCAGTGATCTTAGAAGAAATCTTTCTGCGTGTTTTAGAATATCATTAGAACTTGTATTGCTAAAAGGGATACAAATTTAAATCATGCTATATCTGGAGTATTTTCTTATATTTGAATAAAAATAAGAGTTCCAGATTTCTACAAAGCAGATGGATGGTGGTATTTTCTGTAAGAACTTAAGAAACTATACTTCTTTATCCAGCTCAAAGAAAAATAAATCTTGGGATAATATTGATAACTAATTTTTCTTCTCAGACACTTGGCTGGATTTGGGAACTTTGCGCTAACTTTGTTAATTACAGCGTTTTCTAGCTGCTTGCAACATTCTTGCATATTGATTTAGTGTACTATTCTTCAGGGGAAAAAGTTACCTTTAATCGCTCAATACAGCAAGCCAGACACTACAGCAAGCCAGACAATGAAGCACTGTTGAAAGTCAAATGAGAGTAACACTGGGATAGTAAAAAATTCATGCCTAATGAATGGCCGTATAACCACGTGCAGCTCTTACAGTGATCCAGTTCTGGATATCCTCTGGGGTTTGAGCCAGTTCTCAGTTAAGATGCTAAAAACCAGCCATTAAATAGCCTCATTTCCTACCATCACTGGAACTAAGTGAGCTAGCAGCTAGTTCAAACTCACAGTAGGATAATCTGAATTAGGTTTTTGAAGCCACTATTTAGTAAGGAGAAATGGCTTCAATGGAGGGAGGGACCAACTTCATCTGAGGTTCTGAATGTTACAAACAGAAGCAAACCGAATTTCTTACTTAATTTCTAATACAAAGTCTGGAATTAATCTAGATTTCATCAACAGAACTATTTCAGTTTACATAATAAGGGGATCTGGACACAGACAGCAAGTGTGCAGACTCATTTGTTGCTACCACCATCTTAGCTCTCAAAGCTTCTGTCCCCACCCTCTAAACAGTAGCATGGTTAAGAGAGAAAATAGGAAAGAGAGCTCTATCCCATGACTATAGTATTACTTTCTTGTATCTTGGATTGAAATATCTATAAATGTTTGCTGCTTATTTCAAGTACAAAAGATTATTTTCATCGAGCATACTGGAATGAATTTACAATAGCCACATGCACTCATGAAAGATCCATGCTGTGTTTAATTGTGAGAAGCAGTGCTAACAGCAGCGGCAGAATATTCCATGGAATTATATATAATTTAGATCTGAGTCCTTCCTGTCATAGATTAAGAACCCTTGTGTATTATATTACAGATGCTAACCTCAGATAGAGAGGTAGGGTGTGATCCAGTCAGAATCAATACCTACCAGCATGCTAATCTGCATAGCAATTTTGTAGTTTTACCTGTAAAAAAGATTCATGAGTTTGTGATTTGACAGTCCCATTCACTGAAAGGCCAGAAGAAGGAAGAACTGACCTTTCTGAAATCTGAGAGGGAAAAAAGGGAGCTGTCATTCCCTTATCTTTTGCAGGGGAATGGCAAATGTGTTTCCCACACTCCACTTCATTCTGTCTCCATGCCAGCATCACATAATGAAGTTTCACATACAGGTTAGTCACCTACAGAGTCAGAGAAATCTCTTCCCTTTATTTTTATATCATCTCCTATTGTTTATCTCCTGCAGTGAAAGCAGCCTAAGTGGCACAATCTGCTTCTAACTGGGTGAACCGAAGTTAAACGAAACCAGCAACATAATTTTGTAGTCACATGCTTCCCCCCAGCATGACTACACACCATATCTGCTGATACCCTGTTGAAGAGAGTTGTGTTTACTTAGTAGGAAAACAGCATTATTTCAAAGGAGCTGTCAAAGTCATAACTTGTACTCTTTTGCCTTCAGGCTGGGTCAATAGGACTGCAGTTTCAATATTTTGTGTAGCAAGACTGAAGGAACAGTAAGAAGGGCATCTGCTGGGAAACCAGTAAAATTTTCTGGCCTTGGGTCTGCAAGTACTTGCTGTGCTTTAAACAGAAAAAACTGCAGATAATAAATATAATTTAGTCAAGCATAAGATAAATACAGAAGCCTGTAAAATAGAAAGCATGTCATTGTACATGTGCAGGCAAAGGAGCAAGAGCTGGAGGCACGGTGATAAATGGTTATATGTGGACTAAGAAAAAGCAGGATATCGGTAATTCATCCAAAACTAACAAGGTTCTACACAGGACACCTGTGGTATGCTAAAGGGGGTGATCAGGTAACATCCAGATACAGCATTTAAAGATACACAGTATGAGCTGAATGTTTTGTGCTGGCAGAAACTGACATTTCAGTGCACCTTATACATGAATAAACTAACCATTAACACAGACACAATTGACACTGAAAGGAGAAAGCATGATCCATCATGTATGGAACAGACTACAATATATATAAAAGGGTACCATAGCTCATCTGTAGGCAGATGAACAAAGCCTTCTGTGTGCACTTTGGTAGCCATAAACAGTCATCATCATTTCTTCCAGTCTTAGTATAAACAACATTTGTAGATGTCAGGGATCTTTACATGAATCTAATATTCTTTATTTTCTTTAAATTGGGTCAGTTTTAAGTCTTACATGCAATTTCTTCCAAATAACTCATGCTTTTCTATCACTTGTTTTTTATAAATGATGCCACATTTCCAAACACTAACAGCAGAGCTTTCCACTCAGGAACATGTCTCCCTTTTATGTAATGTGGTAAAAAAAACCTGACTGAGGGAGCTGCAGTAATAGAAAAATACACTCACACACAGCCCACTTCAATAAGGAGACAGAACACAGAGCTGTAACCTAAAATTACAGGTAAACACACTAAGCTACCACGAAGGCTTACTAAGTGAAAACATAATTTCTCACTATGTCATGCTCTAATAGTAGCATATGGAGAAATGTTTTAAATAAAGGGGCAGAAGCCTTCAGAATGTAAAGCAATTTGATTTTTGATAGCAAAAGTTTTTCATGTAGGGATTAATAAATTCATTTGAAATAAATTCTATGAAAAACATGGTGCATATTTTTCACAAATGCAAAGAATTGTCTGGCACAAACTTGAACTTGAAAAAATTTACTTTTTCTTTTTTTATAATAAACTTTAATTAGCAGTGCACTAAGTGGGCACTGCACCTGATCTGTTTGTATCTATGAAACACTTCATCAAAATTGTTTCCCCTTTGTGGTCATATGCTCTTTATTGCCTCTAATTTTTAGTGCCTGCAATACTTGTTCAGAAAAACTGCTGACTTCTATCTTTAGAACATGCCTAATCTTTCTTATATAGCTTCCAGTTAAAAAGCAGTGAAGAAGGACAATGTATCGTAAAGAAATAAGAAAGCTCATTTCACATTAGCAATTAGCTTATTTACATTAATTATTCAGTTGCCTCATTCTACAATTTCCCTGCTGTTCTTTGTGTTTCCTTTCTCCTTGCGGCATGTTGCAGCTCATGTTACCTCACTTTGATACTTTGCTCCCTTCCAAGGGGAGCCAAGAGTCCAAAACTTCTGTTTGCTAATACCGTTTGTGTAGACATTTCTAGTGCCACCTTTTCAGTGGCACTAGAAAAATAATTCTGAAGCCTTCAAAAGAACTGACAGACTGAAACAATCATATAACCCAAGTGGAATGACTTAGTATATGAGAGATCGTAATATTTCTCAGAAAACAGCATCACATCTCTCATTTCTTAAAGAAGAAGCTAAGAACTGAATTAGAGCTGAGGAAGTATTTGGGTTTTGTTGTGCTATGGGTCTGCCTTGAGATATCCATAACTAAGTATCAGAATTTGCCGTAAGATCTAAAGATATAATTCCAAATACTGCAATATCTTTGAAAAATACTATCAGAACATCTAGTAGGTGTTTGATAGGAATATGTGATGGAAATACATAGCATTCCACCTCACAAGAAATAAACAGATGATCATGGCTGTAATAATATGGGTGTAAATCCACCCATATGGAGAATATGTATAAAACTGCAAGGCCAAACTAGTTCATGTATAGTGCCCCAATAAAACCTGTATGTGCAGGTTATAAACATTACTGCTTTATAAGTATTTCAAAGTAAAGTAAAATTACAAAATTATTACTATTTAAAGGCTATGGTGCAAAACCAGAGTGAGCATATCATCAGTCCTTCAAATGCTAGACACAGATTTTCCAGCTTGAATTGCCTCTTCAATGTTTAGCAATCCCTTTATATAATAAAATAGAGGGCTCTCATTCATCCTGCCATAACCACTGTGATATGATTATCATTCATGTCTGAATTCAATAGTGATGAAAAGCACAGGACTAAACAGCCTTGGAAACCAATGTACTCTGTTTAAAGACAGAATAGGGACAATAGGAGTGACAGCAGCACATGCTTTCCCAATCAGGGCTAACAGTATGCTTCAACACATTCTCTAATGTAAGGTTATGTGATGAGGGTGCAATTTGGCATCCAAATTTGTTCCATATCTGTTCTTCGTAAGTATCCCAGGAAAGGTAACACTCATTCCTAACAATGGGGGTTTTTTTTGAGAAATCTACACAGATTAGGAATGATGATTAATGCTAAATGACTGTGGCATTACTTGTTTTATACAAAATAAACCAGGTGGCAATAGCTATCTCCTGTGTCGACCTAGGTATATCCTTGCAGCACTCACAAGCCACAAAGCCTCAGTTTTTCAAACTGCTGGTCACAACTGCGCCAGTACTCTCCTTGAGAACAGGCTGGCAAAGTACAAAACAGAGAAATCTACCTTTATTATAAACAGAATAAGACATAGTCTGTTCTAGCAACTCGAAAGTCATCTTTTTTTAATCCTTCCCAGACAATTGTTCAAAATATATTTTTATATTCTGTAACTCTTTTAATCTTACACTTCCCCTTCTTCATGTACTTGAATAACTTGGAGATCCAGAGCTGTCCTGCAAATGTGTGCAAGATAACAGGGACATAGTAATTGACAACTTTTATTTTAGCTGGTTTTATCGTTTGAGTCAGGAATTCTCTGGTTCCATTTCAGATGTTTCCCAATCAGAGGACATTTTAGATACAAAACTTTGCATGTAGCTATTTTTCAGATGTGTCTTTCAAGGCCTGTGGAGGACAGTGTAAAAGCTCTCAATTAATTCAGGAGGTTTCTAACAAGCTGTATCTTTTTTCCCCAACAAAGTACCCCATCAACAACTGTAGAAGGGGAAAAAAAAGCAGATCCTGGGGCTCAGTTTACTTAAGCAGGGAATCTATCTGTGCACTTTCCCAAATAGAAGTAAAAGCTAGATAATGAGAAAGCACTGAATTAGAAAATAGATCATTAATATCAAGAAGGCTATACTTTGGCTGGATTTACAACACTTGCTTTACATCTTCCTAATATGCATTTATTGAACAACTGGAAGTTTCTTCTTCAAGAGCAGAAGAAAAAGTGTGCTTTTACGTTCAAGGCAGCAAACTGTATTCACTGTTGGATGCATTTCAAACCAAACCACTGCCATTTCTGAGTCCCTTAGAAAATACTACAATACCAGCTATATTTTATGAGGTATATTTCCCACTATTCAGCTATACCAATATGCCTAATGTTGTCACTACTGTTCAAGGACTCAAAATTAGTAGATGCTCAGAAATATTAAGTTTGTAGTCCTTTACTGAGATCATTCGATTTGCAGAACCACTGGCACTATTTAGGTCTGCTAGATTTATCTCCTCAAAACAAGTTT
The DNA here is from genome assembly GCA_028858755.1 of Ara ararauna. NCBI lineage: Eukaryota > Metazoa > Chordata > Aves > Psittaciformes > Psittacidae > Ara > Ara ararauna. The sequence continues at coordinate 36,061,202 of CM054381.1, read as the reverse complement.
CTTCCTAAAAACAATACTCACCATCTGAAATTAAACCTCAATCTATAAACATTTGCAACACAATCCCATCAAACCAAAAATTGTCTTTCCTGCCACCCCTGACCTCAGGGATTACTCATCTTCTATTTCTCTCAGCATTTTTCAATCCATCCTTCAACATGCTCTGATCAGCTTCTTCACAGCTTGCCACTCCCTTAGCTAGTAGCTGCACTGCCATTCTTATTTCCCTTGATAAAATATTCTCCACAACAGGAACCATGCAACTGCAATTGCAGTTTAAAGGTACAACCTTTAGGGCAACTACCTCATGTTTCCAGATCCATGATATCAGCCTCTGAACTTTCCTTTCAACCTTAAGGCAAGTAGATATCTGATAGTGCTACAGTAGATGCTTAGCAAATACGCACAGAGCCGCCTCACTGACAGGCAATGAATAAATTCCGCATTTTGTCATACCATATTATAATCACTATACATCTAACAGATCCCTTGTGGATAAAATCAACACCATAACCTGTTGGTCTCAACTGTAGCTGGGGAAATACTTCGGGAGAACTCCATCCTGGAAACAGAAGCCCTGTACTATGTTCTGGATGGAAAATAACCAAATTCAGGACCGAAAACATGAGAGTGAAAAGTCTAACATCTGAAGAAAACAAACAAACAAACAAAAAAAAACAAAAAGCAAACAAAATATCAAAAGTAACGTCTGACAAACCAGTGGGAATGAAAAAAATGCTGAAACAGATTTCAAGTAAAACAGGTTACAGGACAAATGAAAGATAGAACAAACGAATGGAACTATTACCTCTTTCAGCTACCAGCATCCTTCTGTGAAATTCTTCAGGAAGAAAGAGGCTTCTAGTCTTGTTGCTATATGGAATTCTATTCCCGTTTTTTTATGTCTGCAGTAAATTGAAAACTACAATTTGCTAATGTCTGTGATAGAGTTTGGAAAAACTCTTCAACATATAGGGAAGGCTGGTAACTTTCCCTTTACTTGGCATGGGTTGCACAGATCTTTGAAAAGAAAATTCCAGTTCAAAGCTAAACTTGGCCAGAACAAAGAGTATCTCCATTTCTAGCCTTCCCATCCTAAACATCAAATTACTTCCAAGCTTTCAAAACATACCAGCAACTGAGATCTTGGCAAAGAGTGTTCTTAATTCAGATTAAAAAAAAAAAAATCATACACCTTGATACAATATAGGACACCCTTGTAAGTTAGATTCATCTACTCAGATTCATCAATTAGCAGGTAGGAATTCAGAATTTACCTTTATATAAATTTAGACCTATTTCTTAGTTTCCATAGTCAAAAATTGAAGGCATAATTCTTTCCAATCAAACCTAAGGCAATTATTAGGTAATATAAAAGAAACAGCTGGGTTTTGTACAAAAGATAGACACTGATCTTCTTATATCCCAAGATAGTCTCGGAGGCACCTTAATTGCTTCCTCTGATACTCCTTTATTTTAGCAGTTTGAGAACTGAGCACCATTGCACTGTAGCCACTAAGCGAGCACAGGTAATTTTAAAAAAGGTTTATTGGGTCATCTAACTTTATGATTTCCTAAGGGGATAAATGCACTTTTAAGTTACAAATAACACTTAAAAATAGATATTTAAAAATAAAATGTTCTTCTTTACCAACTTAAAAAAATCATCGTATATTGAAGAGGTAAACAATCCCGTTGGTGGCAGGGATCTATTACTCAAACATAGCCAACATTACACCTGAAATTCAGCTGAACAGTACAGTTTGTATCTTTAACATATTAATTATTTAATCAAGAAAACAGTAAAGCCTATTGAAAATGAGCAAAGAACATCTCTCGGTGGAGTTCAGATAACTGATGATAATTTCAAGAGACAGATATGGATGAAGTTGAAGCTGATACTGGTTTAAGAAGTAACATTTTGTGAATAAGGAAGGAAATGTGCATATTTGAAAAAGAATTTTATTACAGATTTTACCACTTCACGTGAAACATTTTGTACTGATTCTTCAAATGAAGGCAAAAGGAAAACTTCAGGTACATTAAGTATGCCATAGGTTTCCCTGTTTTGCATACCATGAAAATGCCCTAGACAATATGTATTTCAAAACAGAATCTAGATCAGTTTGATGACTTAATGTGGGAAATATGCCAAATATATGAGATTAAAGACATTTTTGCATTATTTTTTGTACTTTGTTATTTTAGCTAAACACATCTGTCTCAGACCTTCATCTTCTACATAATCAGAAAATATCATATGTCCATAGTACAATTTGAAGACAGTGAATCAGCTAATGCTAAACTTTAGCTAAAAAGCTAAACCACCTCTCTGTCAAAGCAAGTAAACAAAGGTCTATTAACCTTAGCAAAACCATGTAATTCTGTAAGAAATTAATATCTAATTTTTTGGTATGGCTATCATAGATCTCTTACTGTATTGCATTCAAAAAGCCTTTAATGTGAAGCAGAATATTATACTCCCATTTTATGGTCCAAAACTGGAATATAACAAAATACAGAAATTATTCAAGGATGTGAAGGACCTGATTGTACCTGTTTTGAGAGATGCTTGAGGTTTGAAGAACCTTTCATCATAACACTAGAAAACATTAAATATTAGGCAGCAGTTCTTTCCACAGAAACGTTCACATAACCAAATGATGATTTTTATAATTGCTACATTGGGTAGCGTGGTTAGCTGTAATTTTGGGCTTTGAATAGTGGTTTTCATTTGTATTGGCAATTTCTTACACAAGTCATATATAGTCTGCTGTATTTTATTCATACCCAAAAAAACATATATAATGTCCTGGTTGCCTGAATACAGTACAAAACAACAACACACAGAAGATCCTCAACAGGCTTATACAATAGGCATCAAAATCTTTATTTGAATGAGTAATAAGGAACAGACAAAAACAGATTTTTGGCTGGATCAAAAGTAGCTTTGGTTGCCTTCTCCTTCCCACCTCACCAGATTGGAGGCAAATTCAATGAAGAGGGTTTTGGTTTGGTTTTGGTCTTAATTTTTCATTTATTTTTCTTTCCTCAAAGCTTGTCTACATTACAAAATATAACATAGATACTGCATAACACTACAAATCATTGCTTACTGCATCTGTAACAACCTGATGTTCAATTTCCACATCTCCAGAAGAGTTACAAGGCACTTGAGTTGTTCACTAAGTGTTATGATAAATCTGACCAGGGCTGCAGAAGCTAAAACAGCCAATCAGCAAATAAGTACAAAGGAGCATTCATATGGATCTCTGCAAAAAAAAACCACTGAGCTTTATATTTGGGATCTATCTTAATTATCTTTGTCAGGCTCTGAATGGGAGGAGGACAAATGAGGTACTTCACTCACTTCCATAAATGTCATTGGATAGTCACAGTTTCTTAAGATATAAGCAGCATGACCTGTAAAACTAAAGAAAGATCACTAATTCTTCAGTTCTTGCCATGATTAACATATTAATCCAAAGACACAGAAATTAGACTGCACAAGCCCAGATGCCTTCTTAACTTAAGGCATTAGTTATGTTCATCACTACTTATGCCAATTTATATGGACGTGAACTTCCCACGAGCAGGAAAAACATTTACCACAGGTGACACAGAAAGATCATGGTTGAAAATACTTTTGAAAAATGTCCACATATGAAATTTTAATCAGTTTGTCTCTCAGAAAAAAAACACACAAAATGTTGTTTGTAAGAAAAAAAAAAAACTCTGTCTGCATCAATGCTCCTGCTTGGCTTGCCATTAAACAGCAAATATATTTTGGCCAAAATATTCCTGGAAAAAAAAACCAGCATTTTGGTGGCATGAATCACAAAATAATGTACCTAATCAGAAAAAAGAAAACTGGAAAATCATATGCAAATAATAGGAATGATGCAAAAATTTTAACAGGCACCATGTTTCACTATGTCAAGCAGATGTTCTTTTTTGTGATGAAAGCTGTCAGGATTTATTTCCTGAGTGTATGCTTACAGCTCTATTTTAAATGAAATGAAGGATCAGTGTATTACCATGAAACCATTGAGCAATCCTGTTGGTGTCCCTCTCAAACCCCGCACGTCGAGGGATCTGCTCTTCTTTGAACCAGCGAATGATGACATCTTGGGAAAAGGGTCTAGAAGGACGCTCCCAGATGTTACTGTATTGAAAGGCAAGTAATTACAGAAAAGAGTCATACAGAGAATTAGCAGTATGTAAAACCAAGGGACAATAGAAATATTAATCTATTTTTACATATTTGCATAACACAGTAAAATAAGACAGACAAGTAAGAAAAAAGTGAATGGAAGCTTTCTAAAGTATACAGAAATTATAAGAAAGAAAGATTTTAAGTAAAAATAAAAGAATACTATTTTCTAGTGAGTTAAAGGAAAAGGCAAGGCAAAAACTAAAGGAGCTATGCTTCATGCTGAAAAACTTCAGAGACATAACTCTGAACCCACATTCCCTAGAGGAAAAAAAATCTGTCCCACACTACTGGTAAATAACAACATATTGTGCATCTCCTCCTTGACCTCTCAGGTCACTGGGAAAGTAAAATTTTAGATACACATCTGTTCCTGCTCAACCATACCAGCGTTAGGTGTGAGAAATTGAATTATAGACATTTATGTATATTCACTATTAAAGCATGGGTTTAAAGCAACTTTTATTCCTGATGCCTTCAAAATCAAGCCATGGACAGACAAAAAGGAGCCTTAAGAGATAATAAAAAAATATTGCCTGTTTTTTGTATTATAGGCATAGGTTAGAAACAGATATGTAGTACAGAATGTGAGCTGGAGAATGATCAGAATATTTTTCAGTTTTTTTCATGCCCTTTTTGAAAAGGATCACACCTAGCACAACCAAACTCTAGAGTAAATAATCTGACCTCACAAACTCAGAACTTCAGGTTAAAGTTATGGACTGCCTTTTTAAAATCTGCCACTTTTTCTAGTGTTTTTTCTACTTCAATTTGAATAAGACTTTAAGTAGTTCGGACAAATAAGAAGATAATTCCTTTGACAGGTTGATTTGGTGGTAACTTTAAAATCCTGCTCTCTCCAAGACTGAAATTCTAATTGCTCCTCAAACTGGGAGTTTTATCTGCTGTTACAGGAGAGTTTCTGTCTCAGCACAGTAGAGCAAAGAACTTAAAGCACAATACATTTCCAAACGATTCTCACCGGTGCTACGATGACTGGTAAAGAAAAAAGTAACGTAATGGCACTCTTTCCTTTCTGATCTTGCGTATTTGTTGTTGGGATTATTTTATTTATATATTTATGTGGCTACCATCCTGCCAGTGTTCACATTGCCCTTATAATCACATGAAGCCAAATTGCTAGTATAAGAAATACCCAGGAAAAGAGCAGAGTAATTAGTCAACTCTCTAGCACCCATCTGCCAGTTTGGATTCTTCCCCTCTGCAATTCATGGCACTCCCTAATCAGTCAGATAAAAGAATAATAAAGACCAAAGATACCTGATTTTTCCTGAAATAAAAACTTGAACCCCCTGAAACTTAGGAGTATGGCAGCTGCCTGTAAAATTTTTCAAAGAGCTGTGAAGCAGCAGGCAGTGTTAGGCTTATGACTTGCCTAAGAATTTGTCCATTTGATTTTCCATATCACAGCCCTGCACGCTAATCAAATACTGACTTTTGAAGGATCCATCTCCGTGTGAACTCTAAGAAATCTGTCTGAAAAATAAATGGCATTTAGTTTACATTAAGCATTCATCTGTTTTCATTTTTCTTTAAACATTCTTTTTCTAGTTGTAGTGAAAGAGCAAGACTGAGAATTTCCAACAACAGAAGAAAAGTTTCTGGAAGTGATGGAGATTGGAGAAGGGTCAATTCAATAGAAAATTATTTCTAAGTAAGTGACTTGTGTACAAACCAACCTGGATGCTGCAGAGAGAGGCCGAAAAGGACTTGCACTATTGTTCAGTTTTATCTCCTGATCATTATTCAGGCTCGCCCGCTGGAACAAATTACTCAGGCCAGCCACTCTTCCCTTCTGAATGGCACGCAAGGATTGTCGTCGGTATTCATCCCGAGCCCTACGTGCTTTGTGGCTCCTTTCCTCATCTGCAGCTTTGGAGCGGCGCACTGGGTGGAATGAAAGGAAAGGGTGAGGAGGAGAGACTTTAGAAATACAAACAAACATTTATCCTTTTCTTAATAGAACTACTTTTATTCCTTATACGACCTGATATTAAGAACATTCAGATTACAATGCACTATCAAAGAGATGGCTAACTGGGTGACTTCCCTGATGCTTCAGATGCAGGCCTACCATTAGAAAATGCATGCCAGACTTGAGCTATCAATGATCAGAAAGCCAACTCATGGGCTGCACCAAAAGAAGCATGACCAGCAGGTCAAAAGAGGTGATCCTGCCACTCTACTCTGCTCTCGGGAGACCTCACTTGGAGTACTGTGTGCAGTTCCGGTGTCCTCAACATAAAAAAGACGTGGAACTGTTGGAACAAGTGCAGAGGAGGGCCATGAGGATGATCAGGGGACTGGAGCACCTCCCATGTGAAGATAGGCTGAGAAAGTTGGGGCTGTTCCGCCTGGAGAAGAGAAGGCTGCGTGGGGACCTCATAGCAGCCTTCCAATATCTGAAGGGGGCCTACAGGGATAGTGTGGAGGGACTCTTCATGAGGGACTGTAGTGAAAGGACAAGGGGTAATGGGTTCAAACTTAAACAGGGGAAGTTTAGATTGGATATGAGGAAGAAATTCTTTACTGTAAGGGTGGTGAGGCACTGGAATGGGTTGCCCAGGGAAGTTGTGAATGCTCCATTGCTGGCAGTGTTCAAGGGTGGATTGGACATAGCCTTGGGTGGCATGGTTTAGTGGGATGTGTCCCTGCCCATGGCAGGGGGGTTGGAACTAGATGATCTTAAGGTCCTTTCTAACCCTAACTATTCTATGATTCTATGATTCTATGATCTGATGACTGCTGGCAATAACTGAGCCTCTACATAGTGCAATTACATCTGACACTTGCTTTGGCTGTAATAAGAGAAATTCTGCTTCAGGACATCTTTTCCACTGGCAGTGCAGCAAGTTTTATTTTTCAAGAAAGAATGTTAACTACTAATTAAACTGAAGTCACTGTTTAACCGAATTCTTTGCAACTACGCACATAACTGGAATTGTAGGAGCTATTCTCAAAATTTACAGTTAGATAAAAACTAACATGTAGGTCACACTTTTTGTTGTTACTGTTGCTTTCTTTCTCAAAGGCTGATGCAATCTTTGTTACAGTACTTAAAGTCACAGAAGTCTCCATCTTGAAAACTGCAGTCGAAAAATATTTTCAGTAACAATGGAGAAGTTAATAGTCTTCAGAAAGGGCATGCTGATGCTATGGATGGGGTTGTCTCACATTTGAGTCTCTCAAATTGCATATAAAGAAACAGAATCTGTACTGGAAGATTTAATACACATCTATCAATGGCATTGACCAGGGAGTTAAACATTTCCATAACCTGAAATGAGACTGCTGCTCTGGCCCTTGCAGGTCAGGCATCTTTCACTAAAGTTTCTTCATTTTAAAACTAATGTACTAAAAATCCTGTCTCCAAAAGGGTATGTCTTGAATGGACCAAGAATTGTACTGCAAATATTCATCATCTGTCATCTCTTTTCTGGTGCCTCAAGCCCATTTTGATGATTTTTTTTTTTTTTTTTAGATAGAAATAACTTCAGGCAAGCAAATTATTCCAGTGCAAACCAAACCTTTAAGATCCAGTGAAGCAAATATTAAAGCAGCAAGCTATTGCCTTCAGTAGCAATTATCAATCCTGCCATGACTATCTTGGCTTAGATCATACCCAATTCCTAAAGTGAACAGACTATTTCTTACTCTGCTGTGATTGCACCTGTGACTAGGAATGTACAATATAAAACCAGACAGATGCATTTCATTAGGCTGTTTTCATGTCTCTGGTTTACACTTCTGATTTAAAGCAAGCAGAAGTATAAATGGATTTGTCCAAATCATGAAAAGGTTTCATGGAATCAAGCAATAAAAATGCTCAAAACAAAATGAAATGAAATAAAACCCTCAAATGAGGGAAAACATCTTTTGAGCTAGGAGTTATATATTATCATAGGTAGCAAGATATACAGGACTAAGATCTTAGCAACACAGCATAATAAACGCGTCATAGATTCTTCATGTGTATATAACTGGCAAGATTTCAGTTTCATTTAACTACATAAAGAGCAGTTTTAGCTAAACACACAACTGTACAGCACAGAAAATTTGAGTAACAGGTTTCACTATCTTACAGGTGGTTATTTTTAAGGGTAGATAATGTCATCTAAATATGCTACTTCAATGGCTCAAGTATATTAGTTACAAAAACAAATGTTCTGTGATTTATCATTTTTAAAGCCACTCAGTAATGGCTGCTTTAAATATGGACTTTGCATTTGCAACAACATAAGACAGCAAGGAAGATGAGTGCAATTCAACTTGGTAAGACACTTAGAAACCAGCCACTGGTTGTCACAGGTCGAGGTCAGACTGCCTGGAGCTCTCTGGGATTCTATTTTACTGATGTACATGCTGCATGGTAGTAAAAAAGACAAGGTATCTTCATGCCCCACTTTCCCCAGAAACAGACACTCTTTTCAAGAGACATTCTTACTGTATTTTTACTAGCTAATAAATAAATCTATACCATCAGAAGCTAGTGACCTGGACTACGTTTTCGCAAACTATTGAATTTTAGTACTTCTTATGACAAAACAATGTGGAGAGGTAGCATAGTTTGTAACTTTCAAATATCAACATCATATGATTGATTTGTCAAGTTTCTAGGAAATCTACAGTTCAGCCCATTCCTGTTTTTCCATCTCCACCACCAGTTTTTTCTTCAGGTGTTAGTGATACCAATGACAGGTACATCCTCCTTCAGCACTTACAAAACTGAGCATGCGTCTGCCTTGATGGCAGGGTAATTGTGTAGCAATGCCTTTATATAGTTTAGGTTTACATTGTTTAGGTTTACAGAGAACTGTTTATATATTTAAGGTGCCAATATGATTGTGGCTGCAGTAGAGCAGGCCAAAAATGAGTTATCAAACCTTCCTGGAAAACTGGTAAAGATATTGAAACTGAGGTTTGTGCTGTCATGATTACATGGTTATCATTGCTAGAAAAATTAGTTTAAGGCCACCTTAGACATGTCTACATGACCTGCAGTGTCATGTAGGACATACTCTAACAGCAAAAAAGAAACCACACAGCTTGCATATGCCACACCTTTCATCATCCTATAGGTCTCAGTGAGTTTGCGTTGCTTTCCTTGAACAGTTTAAGAGAATCTATTATTCTTCTGTGCTAATCTAAGTTGTCTTTTGAGTGAAAAAGCAAGATTTTCTTTTTATTTTTCTCTTAGGATTGTGAAATCCCTATTAGCTGTCCCGGCGAAGTTCTAATACCAAATCTTTGATACAGATGAGGATTAATCATGCTTTGCTGCAGCTGAACTCTCAATTTTGTACAATCTGTTTTGTGCTTTTGAAGACTGTGAGTTACAATCAGAGCTATATGAAAGCAGAAAGAAACCCATGTGCTATGAATATGCATCCTCATATTTAAATTATTTTGTTTCAGCTTTACCCTTGTTAATAATTCTTGGAAGCTTGTTTATGAGCATTCAAAATGAGTACTTAATAAATAAAATTCAATCTTTAAATTTTCTGAGTGCACATACAAATCACATGGTGTTTTCCCCTTTCCTAATTGGAAAATAACTTCCCAAAATACTCTGTGATATGGCTCCAGTTCAGCAATCTGCTTATCTGAAAACATGTGAATAATCCCATCCCTATTCAACAACATACTCTGTGACTTACTGAAGTTCAGTGAGCACATACTTAAGGTTGAGCACTTTCTTGTCAATGCACAGCTGAACTGGCAACTACTCACTTCAAAATTCAGCACTTTATCAAATCTTCCTCCCAGTAAACTCACTCATTTGAATTTATGTGGAAAATAAGCACCAAACAAACATTAATTCCTTTAAAACTCAGACAAAAATAAATTCATGGACATAGTTTGTAGAATATAAAAATGTAACAATATAAAAGAAGATATAATGAGTCAGCCTGGTATCCTACTTCCAACAGAAACCAAAAGTGGGTGCTTTGGGAAAAGCATGAGAATAGATCAAGTCAGTCAACTCTGTTTACTTTTTTACCAGAATAATTTTTGTTTAGAGCTGAGTAAAGCTGGTCAGATGGTATCTGAGCACTTCACTGTTTTGATGCAGTTTGCAGGGGGTTCTAAGTGTATTAACAGAATGCCTTTTGCAATATTCAATCAGATGAATATTTATACAACTGTTTTTCCTATTATGTTTTGCAGATTCCTTTTCTGCTTTCACAAAGGGCCTGCTCTCACGCTTGGAGACTGTGATATACAATATTGTTTACTGAATACTCTAGAAACCTGCAAAATAGAACAGCCTGTAGAAAGGTCCAAAACTAGTCAGAATATATGCACTCCTCTATCCAAGCTTAGCCTTAGTTCTCACTTCTCCATTTCAAAAAAAAAAAAAAAAAAAAAACAAACAAAAGAACAACTTTGAACAGTGGACACTTTGATTCAGTCTTTTCCACTATTCATCTTCTCATTTGCCAACTGGTATACTTGACTTCACATATTAACTCACATCTGCCATCTAAGACACCCCAACATATATCTATTACATGAAATCAAAGTGTATAATTGCTCTTACAACACTTTTTTTCCTTTCAGTACCGATTTCTAAAGTTATTCTACACTTGTCATTTAGTACATTAAAAAGCACTAAAATTATGTATTTCAATTAACACAGTGGTTCTATGGGCTTTTACTGTTATTTGGCATAATCAGGGAAACAGCAGAAGCAGAGTGAACCAAGCAATAGGAGCTAATATTAGCAACACTTTGCTAATTACCTTAGCAATAAACAACTGAGGGATAATGTCATGAGGAGAGATGAATCCTCATCACATTCTAAATTCCATCTACTAAATAGATTAGTCGTGTCATCAGTATCATAGCTACATTTGCTCTCCACAATAGCTGCTTTAACGCTACTTTTCCTCTTCAGTACTGACCCCCAGCACTGTTGAATATGAAGGGCTGACTTCAAGGAGGTAAGACACAAAGGAGCCTGGCCTTGTTCCTAATGGGTAATATGGTTTCCATTGCAGGTGTGTAGAGACAAAGATGTTAACGTTACATCTGCTTGTAATTCTCTTATACATTCATGCATTTGTTTATTGCTTAGAAAACATGACAAGTAGACAGCTTTGCCTAAGTTTATTAAATTTCCTCTCTGTGTCCCAAAGGAATATTTGAAGACAAAATGAAAGGATTGTCATAAAAAAGGAGGAAAAAAATCTGGAACTGAAATCAGAAGTAAAAAATCTGGTGAACCTGAGGGACTAGTTCCATAGTAATTTCAGATGTTCCCACTTCCTAATATTTGTTATTGCCTGTCTGCTGGGGCTTCCGGCTTCTATTAAGGAAATGGAAGATGTTAACATTCCTGAGGAAGCTCAATACAGTCTGATGGCATAGTCTAAACCAGCCAGGAACTGGTTTCAGATGAGGCACTAGACACTGCATCTTCATATCTTAAGTCGTCACACCCATTTGCTAATGGAATGCAGTTCTAAGCCGTCAAACCAACAGGGATAAATTGAGACACTGAGATAAGCATAAGAGGATAAACAAGGATGTGATACACTCTAGTCATTAGTCTGCACTTAGTTTAATGCTAAATCAATTACTGATAACAGCATAAACTCTGGCAGCACAGGATTTATAGTAGGCTGCAAAACCCAACTGTGGTGCCAACAGCTAGAAGGTGCTGAGCTTTTGTTTTGCCATGGCAGCACTATTATTGGTGACCAGGCTAGATAGCTTGAAATTACTGCAGTAGTCAGACACCCTTTTGACCAGAAACAGACAGGTCTATAAGTACTGATGCACACAGACCGATGGTGATAGAATTCCTTCAGAGCATAAAGAATACTCCAAAGGTTATACAATGGGAGATTATCAGAATATGATGCAGTCAAAAGTGTTTTGACAGATCAAGAATGCCATTACAGAAATCATGGTCAGAACCTTTCAGACCTTATTCCTTTCCTCTCTGCCTTTTCCCATAATTCCTTTATTGCATTTCTAATCTCTGTCTCCATATAACCACCGTTCCTTAAGAAAACACAGGCAATAATTTAAAACCTCAGTTACGTCTTTACTGCAAGAGTAAGAAAATAAGTTATAGTTACAGTATATAGTTATAGTTATGCTTAAGTATTTTGTTTTATTGCCAATTTCAGTGTAAAGGGAGGCTGGGTTTTTTTTGTGTTTGGTGGTTGTTGGTTTTTTTAATAACATGGTTACAAATGTATTTTCTTTCCTTATATACCACCAAAGAAATACTAAAGCACATAATATCATCCTTTGTGCTATGTTGCCAGCTGATGCTAGTTTTCTACAAAACTAAGAGGCTATTTTATTCCCACCAGCTCATTCTGCTCTTAAACACCCAATATACAGAAAGCTACAGTTTTCGTTTCCAAATAAACACATATACATGGATTTAGATAATTCTCCAGGAAATAATTGCCTTCTCTCTATTAACAGTGTTACACACAGAGGTTTTATTGATCAAAAATGAGCATAGCCTGCTATGAGCCTAGAAAATGGCAGCAGTGCATCTTATACAGATTTAATTCATATTGTACAAAATGATTCACTATCCCATCAATTCCAGGTAATAGGACTCCAGTAAACAGTTCTCAGGAGCTCCTAAAGTGATGACTAGAACCATAAAATAAACTCAATGCATGTTTTGAAACATTTCTTTTACTTCTGTCAGGAAATACGTAACACTACAGCAATATTTTTTCCTACTTCATGAGGTATTTCATGCAACACATACTATCAGCTTCATCTATCTCCATATTTAGTATTAGTTAATGAACCCTTGTGTTATATATAACTAATATAATAACCCCACATTAGCTAAACTTTCTAATAGTTACATTTCTTTTTTCTGCAGAGTAATTAAATCAGTATAGGTGTGGGAAATAAAAAATATTCTTCCCCCAACAAAAATACACAATTCTCATTGCAAGCAAATTTCCTACTTCTAAAACCACCTATACAACAGACATCCAGATGAATATAGGTCCACATTTTATTCACAATATCCTATTAAGTCTTATACACTCATAATGTGGACCTTTACTTACATACAGTATGTATGTATACGTATATATGTAGTAATATATTTGTTCTGTTCCTTAAAGGCTTTGAAAACTCACTAACATTTTTAAATCGATCACAATGGTAATAGGTACAGTACCTTTAGTAGTGAGATCATCATAATGATTATTTTCAGGGCAACAATCAAAATATTATTTACTGCAATTTTTTGTAATGTGAGTGTCAGTGCTCATATCATAGCTTGACTCCATTGCCATATGGAAATAATTAAAATACAGATGAAGACAGATTTTACCTCTTCAGAGGCAGCTGAGGACAAGCTGTCAAAAAACTGTGTCCAGAATTCTTATTAAGCCAAAATTGTTAATTAATGACATTAGACAAAATATTAATGATCTCAGTCACTGCATATGAAAAAATTTCCTTAAGACACTGGCATCGATTCTCATTCAGAAAGGAATGTGAAATTGGTAAACTCACTGTAACTTCTGTTTGTGAGCTCAGGCTGGTATTTTCCTGAAAAATAGTACAGCATTTTGCATTGCTCTATGTAGAATTGATTTTCAGCAACAGTATTCTCCATTCTACCAGTCTCCTTTTATTTGCCTTCCGAAATACATTAATTCCGTGAAGGTAATTTTACTCACACTGTTCTTCCCACTCCTGGTCATCATCACTGTGTTGACTATGCTGCTGAGCTTGCATGAGGCTCAGATACAACTCTTTTGCTCGGATTTCTTCCTGTTGTTTTATTTGTTCTTCACCTTTTTGTCTTTCCTCTTCTTCTCTTTTCTAGGCAAAATGAAGTAAAACAGAGGTGAGGAAGAATGTGCCAAAAGTCAAAACGCTGCTTCAGTTGCTTCCTCCCGCAGGGTAGCTACATCCCCTTTTGACAAATCACACGTCCTTTTAACTTTGGGTTTCTCACCTATCACAGCAGTCATAATAGAAGTTTCCTACCTTTTAGGAATTTCTGATAAAGATATGTTTTGAGATGCACAGGTATTAACAGGAATAAGGAACATGTAAGTATCTGAGATCTGAAGTCTACATGGAAAACATGTTTTGTCATGTGGCACCAAAGCCTCTGCTATCCTGCAACCCACAAGCAATGCTTAAGTCCACATGTACAGTGGAGATATCCCTGTCACTCAAGCAGTATACACAGCATCTACAGATTCTATAGAATTCAGTAAGCGATTTACCGGTGTTCTTAATTTAGCAACTGTCACCATGTGTCATTGTAATCAACAGAGAATTACTTTTTCCAAACACCAAGATCATTACATTCTGGGTGAAAAGACAGATCTTTTAGCACACACCATTTGCTTTGCGAAATGTAGCCAAAGGTAATGTACGAAAAATGTTCCCCTCCAAGAAGACCATAAAGGGATGAAAATCTGATAAAGACGCCTCTACAGCCGGCCTCCAACATACTACTGATAATGTGGGAGCTTGATCTGTGCAGAAATAGAATTCATATCTGTTTTCTAATAATATGCTACTCAAATTCCTTAGGTAGCAGAGAAGCAGATTTAATTCATTATTCAATTGAAACCCCCCCAAAAAACCCAAAACCAAACTTCATGAAATCTTATTCATATTATTGAAATAACTTGAATTATGAAAAGAACATTTTTGTATTTAATTTTGCGATGAAACCAACACTATGCCCTTTTGGGTAACAAACTTATGGACAAGAATTTTGTTATAAGTCACTGAGTAAAATTGCCCTGAATTATTAACCTAGTTACATAACCTAAACTATAAGTAAAGGGTGCCCAAAGTAGATTGTGAGTTGTTGCTAAATGTTAATCTTATCAAACTACTAGGGTGAAGCAACTGACATCTAGTTGAATAAAATCTAGTGAAACTCTAAGGTTTACATTAGGAGACCTGGGGGAGATATTTCTGGCTTCCTTAAATAGCTTTTCTTCATTAAAGGTCAGAAGTGGGATTTCACCAGATTTTTGCATTTTTCTAACTTTTCTCCATTTCATTGGGATTTTAATGTTTCATTGCAATGGGACCAGCAAGAGTTCAGTGCAAAAAAAAAAAACAAAACAAAACCCAAACAAAACCCCAATCCAAACCAAAACAACAACAAAAACAGCAAACAGCCTCTTATTATTACTTTAAACTGGAAAACAATTTTAACAAATGCACCAACACATTCAACCAGTCAGCTGAGGTGGTGTATTTGAGAAAATGTTTTTAGCTACAGGTTTTGTACTGGTACTTTTTTTTTCTTAAGACATGGTATGAGCTCCTGCTCTCAGAGGGAAATTACATGTATTTATCTTTCTTTTTATTTTATCATATATTTGCACTGTGAACTTTGTGGAAAGGCATCTTTTGTAAGTTTGAAAACAAACTGTCACCACATAAGGATTCACAGCACGACCAAGACAGTACATGGTCTATTTTAATAAGAACTACAAACATGATTGGAGACAAAACCTGATCTCTACTATTCTATAAACAGTCGGTAGGTTCAGGAGATGCAAAACTGAACTTGCATGAAGTTGTTCGTAATCCCGCAGAAAATAACTTGCATACCTTTTTTTTTTTTTTTTTGTACACATAGGTTGTTTCTGTTCAGTGTCTGAAGATGCAACTTATATGAAAGTTCACACTATGTATAAATGGCTGTTATAATTCAGCCTCTTTTTAGGCTGAAAGAGTGGGAACTAATTCAATAAACATATACATAAATTAACACTTCTCTACAGTAAATAGTTTGTATTTTATAATACATTGGAAAGCTTATTCAAAGGTGGTCTGTCCTATCTTAACACCTGCCAGGGCTCAAATAGCAAAAGCAACCTGCATATAGTAATATGAATGTCCAAACAATGTTTAGTGCCCCTAAGAGAGATTCATACACATATTCACAATATTTTATATTATATTTTATATTATATTTTCACAATATAATTCAGGTGTCTGAAATGTATGCCTGGGAAACATGTCCTTCCCCATGGTATTGTCCACCATGTGGAAGGAAAGGTGCTTTTTTTCTCTCCTTTCCCCGCTCCAGTTCTCTCTAGCTCTGCAGACATTATCTGTTGTTAACCAAACATCTGGAACTAGAGAAAGAGAACTCCAGTTCTTTTCAGAAGACTGCTTTCCAGAGCAAACAATATTGCTGTTTACAACCTCTAGAATCTCAGTGAGGGCCAGAAGCAACGGAAGGAAAGAAGAATCTGGTTGTTCTGGTCATGGATTGCACAACGGCACATTTAAGGAAGAATGACAAAAAGACAAAAGAAGTAAGCAATGACAAGCAGTGACAAGCAACACAATATACAGAGTGGGAAAACAAAACAAATGCAAATCTCCATCCCTTGAAAGAATTCAACCACTTCTCCATTGCCTTAAGTAAATTAAATCAACATTTCTCCATTTAACAGAGCGGAGCTCCCCCAGTTCACACCAGCAGAGGATTTGTCTTCTTTATAACACAACAAATCAAAAAACCTGAAATATTGTATTAATATTTTAGTATTAATAGTGTAATCAATAATAGCTCCATAACACACATGATGAACAGTAAATTAGGCTGCCCTTATTATTTCTAAGAAAGAAAAGCCTAGTATTGTTTTTCAGTCAATTTATTCTAATATCTTTGGTTACTTCTAACATCATCCTCCCATTGTTATCTCCTAAGTCCTAAAAAGATTAGTTTAGTGGGCAGTTCATTATTTTTGAATAGTCAATGCTTTTTGGAAGCACTGATTTCAAAGCCCAGTAGCTTCTTCAGAATAATAAAACCAAAATATTACCTTTTTTAATAGAACTAGGGTTTCCATATTTTAGCTGCTAATAAAAGGCTCTATTCCTTTCTTGGATAAACTATGCAATGAGCTATTCTTTATTCTTATGAGAAGAATAATTATTCACCTAGCTTCACTATCTAAAAAAAGCCAATTCATCTAGGCTATCTTTTTGGGAAGACAGAAAGACACAGAGGTAGTCCTGGGTTATCAAGATGTCTTCTGTTCAACCTCTCAAATAACAAGGTAAACTTAAGGGAGGAGGAGATTTAAGTCAAAGAAGAGACAACAATAACAGCAAACTTAGCAGTGACACTTGAGTATGAAGTCACAGAAAAAGTCATATAATTTTCCTTATTAAAGGAAAAAATAAAATTCTATTTATTCAAATTAGTGCATGGATACATGTGCAAGTATATTTTACAACTCCTTAATGTGTGTGTGAGGAGAAACAACCCTTGTTAATATGACACAGGAAAGAAAAGTCATCCTTTTGTGAAGTACAAGTAAACCCCATATGTTTGTATTTAAATTAATAACTGAACTTGCCACACTTCCTCCATTGGAAGAACAGAGCGACCAGTTTATCTGCTTCTCCCCATGAACGCAATCCTGCACATCAGAGCTGAGAGTGAAGAATGACAAGAACCTAAAACCACCACCTTCTGCCTGACAGTTGAGAGATTGTACTTTGTGCCATGACCCTTTCAGCTCTTCCAGAATAATTAGAAAGGTGACAATTCAGTATATACTCACAAATTGCCAAGAAATACCAACCTGCTGCAACAAATCACGATGAAAGTCCAATAGGCAGCAATAATCCTCTCTAGTGTTAACTCCACTGGAGAATTTGAACATGCTAAATGATCCTATGTAGCCTCTGGCAGCTGAAGATTTACCACAGACTTGTTACTTGTTACCGCAAACGTCTGCCTCACAATGTTTGATAGCTTTGCTATGGCCAGCTCTAAATAACGTTTGATGCGTGAACCACCCCTGAGCCACGGCACACATGCAGGCTACTTGTCACAGAACTGAGAGCAGAGCTCATCTTCAGATCTAAGCCCTTAAGACTTCATGCTCTGAAAGAGGGAATCTGGAAATACTGGGTTCCAGGTTCCAGGACAACCTACTCTTGGCAAGGTTGACACAGCAGGCTGAATTCAGAGATTAGTTCTCCACAAACTCACCTGACAGTTTCCAACACAGTGTTGATTATTAGCAGAAATACGTCTAACTCCTTACCACCCTTTTTCTGAGAAAATTCTCTCACTTGCATCAGAAAAGGAGGCAGTTGCAGAGACATTATTTTCTTCTCTACTATCAGTGTCTCAAAAGGAACACAGGGCTTGCATCATTCCATGGTGCACATATTTGCACTGAGACAAATGTATAAAATGCGTTCATGCTTTATGTAGAAGAAGTCATGTTTCAGTCATGGATATGCTCCAGGACATGGTTTCACATATGGCTCATATAGGGAAGTGACAATATACTCTGTTTCAGAAAGACTCTCTTTTAGATGAGACAGAAAACAAAGCTAAGGATTATTCCTGGCTGGGAGAGATCTAAGATTTACTGCACATGGTGGAGCAAACCCTGCTTGTGTAACTTGCATAGATTCAGTAACAATCTACTAAAGGTTTGTCCCTGAGGCTTGAATTCACAGCTTGAATTCCTTATATGCAAACTATGCATGGAGGATTACCCATGGAAAACGTCAGAGCTTTGCTAGTTTTTATTAGCAATCCAGAATGAAGACAGTGGCTGCAGGAAGTGCAATTGCCACTGGGGAAAAGATTTGTTTTTAAATTAATATCACAGTTCCTCACAAGTAGGATAGAAAAACCTGACAACCTGATTCCCAGCAGCAACTAACAGCTGCCTCACTTCCAATATGGGTCTGGAGACAACTACATGGTAAAAAAGAAATTCTGAACTGAACTGTGGTCGCATAAAAGAAAACGACATATTACTGAGTTATTGTATTTGGGACTGAGTGAACTTCAGAGAGGCATTTCCAGAATGAGCAGGGTGCCAAACCCCAGCAAAAAGCTGTTCTCATATTCCTAGATTCTAAAAATGCTGTCCTTGGGAAACAGTTCAGTGTTTTCCAGGTTGGACAGAGCCTTGGGTGGCATGGTTTAGTGGGAGGTGCCCCTGCCCATGGCAGGGGGGTTGGAACTAGACGATCTTAAGGTCCTTTCCAACCCTAACTATTCTATGATTCTATGATTCTTAACAGAGTTGAACCTGCAGCCTATTTGCACTTAAAGATAACAGGCCCGTTCAAGTGCTTGAAGATTACTTGGAGAGAAAAGTTGTTTTTCAGATCAAGACTGAATGCTCAGTGTGTATATCATAAGAAGCCCACAGTACTGCAAGTGGTGACAGTGACATTTTACTGTGTTCCTAAACAGTATTCCTGGCAGCAATTGTCTGAAGAGTCAGGTCCATAGCACTTCTAAGCATCGTAAACCACTTTGATGTGTTGAAAGCCTATCCAACTCAAAGGGACTGAAGTGTGTTCTTAGAATCATAGAGATTCAGAGCAGCCCTGCATAGAAGGACTTGGGGGTGTTGGTTGATGAGAAAATGAACATGAGCCGACAGTGTGCACTTGCAGCCCAGAAAGCCAACCGTATCCTGGGCTGCATCAAAAGAAGCATGACCAGCAGGTCAAAAGAGGTGATCCTGCCCCTCTACTCTGCTCTTGTGAGACCTCACTTGGAGTACTGTTTGCAGTTCTGGTGTCCTCAACATCAAAAGGACATGGAACTGTTGGAACAAGTCCAAAGGAGGGCCACGAGGATGATCAGGGGACTGGAGCACCTCTCATATGAAGATAGGCTGAGAAAGTTGGGGCTGTTCCGCCTGGAGAAGAGAAGGCTGGGGCATCCAATATTTGAAGGGGGCCTATAGGGATGCTGGGGAGGGACTCTTCATGAGGGACTGTAGTGATAGGGCAAGGGGTAATGGGTTCAAACTTAAACAGGGGAAGTTTAGATTAGGCATGAGGAAGAAATTCTTTGCTGTAAGGGTGGTGAGGCACTGGAATGGGTTGCCCAGGGAAGTTGTGAATGCTCCATCACTGGCGGTGTTCAAGGCTGGGTTAGACAGAGCCTTGGGTGGCATGATTTAGTGGGATGTGTCCCTGCCCATGGCAGGGGGGTTGGAACTAGATGATCTTAAGGTTCTTTCCAACCCTAACTATTCTATGATTCTATGATTTGACACTGTCCTGCCCAGCATTCTTCTCTCCAAACTGGAAAGACATGGATTTGGATAGCAGGACCACTTAGTGGATAAGGAATTGACTGGATGGCTGCCCTCAAAGCACTGTGCTCAACAGCTGGATGTCCAAGTGGAGACCAGTGATAAGTGGCATTCCTCAAGTGTTGGTATTGGGACCAGTGCTGTTTAACATCTTTCAGGGACATGGACAGTGGGATTGAATGCACCACACAGCAAGCTTGTTAATGAGACCAAGCTGTGTGATGCAGTCAACACCCTGGAGGGAAGGGATACCATCAAGAGGGACACCTTGAGAGGCGGGCCACTGCTCATGAAGTTCAACAAGGCCTGATGCAAGGTCCTTCACTTGTATCACTGTAATCCCAAGCACAGCTACAGGCTGGGTGGAGCCTGGATTGAGAGCAGCTCAGAGCAGAAGAACTTGGGGGTGTTGGTCGACAAAAAGCCCAACATGACTTGGCAATGGGACTCTGCTCTTTTGAGACCCCACATGGAGTGCTGCACTCAGCTCTGGGGACCTCAACACAAGAAGGATGTGGACCTGGCGGAGAAAGTCCAGAGGAGGGCCACAAAGATGTGATCAGAGGGCTGGAGCACCTCTTTTATGAAGACAGGCTGAGAGACTTGGGCTTGTTCAGCCTGGAGAAGGCTCCAGAAAGACTTAATAGCAGCCTTCTAGTGCCTAAATGGGTCCTACAGGAAATTTGGAGAGGACTTTTGACAAGGGCATGTAGTGACAGGACAAGGGGGAATGGCTTTAAACTGAAAAAGAGTAGATTTAGACTAGATATAAGGAAGAAGTTCTTTACTGTGAGGGTGGTGAGACACTGGTACAGTTTGCCGCAAGAACCTGAGGACGCCCCACCCCTGGAGGTGTTCAAGGCCAGGTTGGATTGGACTTTGAACAACCTGGTCCAGTGGAAGGTGTCCCTGCCCATGGCAGGGGCATTGGAACTAGATGATCTTCCAGCCCAAACCATATTATGTCCTATGAGCTTGCATTAAAAAAAATTTCAGTTGTGGGAGGAAATTATAATGCACTGTTACTCTCTTGTTCCCTATCAACAGAATAAGGATTATTTCTCCTTAAGTGCCCACTCTCATTAAAATTCCCACTAAATATTTTTTGATGCATGAAGAAAAACAATGCCCATAAAAGTTGCCATATGCAAGTTTCAGTTAATAGGTATTTCATCTCCCAAGGAATTTTTAAGAACCAGTCTAGTTTTACTGTGAACTGTGCTTATATTATTAAATTTGGCAGATGTCTGATCTTGTCATACAGATAGTACTTTAACGTTCCCTTGCTTTATGTAGACCACATGAAGAGCAAGCTGAGAGAGAGTATTTCTAAGTCTAGATGAAAGATACTTCCCACGCCTGGCTGGCTGACATTGATACCTTGAATTTGTCCTAACTCTGCATATTGTTCAGGACTCCTAAAGACAGCAACTGATTACAGTAGGAAATTATGCCTGTGATCTCATACCCTTTGTAAATTAGCAAAAAGATTAACGATAGTAATTGGCTCTCCTATTTGTCCTTTGCAATAGATTCACAAAAGAATAGCTGTCCTTAAACTGCAAAAATAGAGCAGTCAACATTTATATTCTAGGATCATAAATTAAAGGCATTTCTGCTTAAGAAACACCAAGGAAAGCAATACTTTTCTAATAGTGTTGGAAAAGGAAACAGGGATCATCATTCACTTTGATATGTGAGATATCATTTATCTAGTGCAGACAGCCCTAAGTCCCACAATAGGTCAAGAGGAATAAAATCTCTTTTAAAAGGAGTGTGTGAGATACAATATGTTTAGAAATTAAACACATCAGCAGAAAGGACAGTTTCAATCTCCCAGATCTCCCAAGTCAAAATCCTTCAAGAGGATGAAGCATTAGCAGAAACTGAAGTTTTCATACCCCATTTTGGAAACTGCTTTAAACATGGTCTGTTCATCATCACAGAAGGATGATTACCAGTGCGTAAAATATTTTAAACCTGTTAAAGTGGGCTTGCTAACTGATCTGCATCTCATTCCACACCCTGAATCATTCATGAAAGGTACATTTTTTTGTGATTTCAATGCTTGCAGTTATACATGAGTAGATTTATTAATTCATCTTTTTCCCAACACCTTAGTTCTATTCAATTTTTGTAGTTGGAGGTAGATGCCAAA
The DNA here is from genome assembly GCA_028858755.1 of Ara ararauna. Lineage (NCBI taxonomy): Eukaryota > Metazoa > Chordata > Aves > Psittaciformes > Psittacidae > Ara > Ara ararauna. Next base: position 36,038,728 of record CM054381.1, on the reverse strand, counting down.
AACATATCTTCCCATTTTCCTGTTTAGGTATCTTTCTGCTCATTTAGCTTGTAAATATTTCATGTACTTCTTCCACTGCACAAAAATAGTTATAAAAAGAGTAAAACGTGAAGGAGAAGGAAAGCCAAGTGAGCTTAAATAAGCCAGTGGATAGAGAAGTTCCCCATATTAGCCTGCAAGATTCACTTGTCTTTGAAATGCCTTTTCTGTTTTTAAGAATTTCTACAGTCTTATGTACAAAAACCTGCTCTTTAAAGACCAAGTAATAGATCAGCAGCTTTTTTTGAGCAGCAAAGTTGTGGTGTTATAGTACCAGGGATCAATAGTATATTTGGATCTCTGCTATGTTAGTCCAATTCCCTCCTAAAAGATCTCAAATTATAGACCTAAATGAAGACCCAGGGCTGGAAGTGTAATTGGACTATGTTGTGTTGATATAGCAAATGTTAGGAGCAGGCTCAACAAAGGGGCATTTAAAAAATAACCACTGAATAATATCTTGTTTCCAAAGATGTTGGTGTTCTGGTTTCAGCTGGGATAGAGTTCATTTTCTTCCTAACAGTTGGTGCAGTGCTGTGTTTTGTCATAGTCTGAGAACAATGCTGATAACACACTGATGTTTTAGTTGTTGCTAAGTAATGCTTACTCTGGTCAAGGACTTTTTAGTCTCTCATCCTCTGCCAGTGAGGAGGGCCACAAGCAGCCTGGAGGAAGCAGAGACAGGACATCTGACCCAAACTAGCCAAAGGGGTATTCCATACCACAGCACGTCATGGCCAGTATATAAACTGGGCGGAGTTATCTGGAAGAAACCAATCACTGCTCTGGTCGGGCTGGGTGGTGAGCGATTGTATTGGGCATCACTGTTTGTTACTGGAGTGTTTTTGTTTTCCTTCCCCCTTTTAGGTTTATAACTCCCTGTTAATTTTATTAGTAGTAATAGTATAACGTATTTTTAAGTTATTAAACTGTTCTTATCTCAACACATAGGTTGTGTACGGTAAATCAGCTGCAGAGATATTAAGTGAACAGTGCATAAGTCTTTGTTCAAGAGGGCTTTGCTTTCCAGGAAGCAGAGAAAAGAGCATTTAATTAGTTGCTCTGCTCATTATTCATACATTAATAAAGCGCTTGAAAGGTATCGTTTCATTGCTTACTGACATCAAATTTCACAAGCCCTGTTCTCTCCTATGAATTCAGATTAATTGTGCAAAGGTAAATCAGCAACTTTGTGCAGGAACCACCCCGGTTTTGTGCTACCCTATAATCACTATAACAGCCCTCAAATTCCAAGCCCACAGTTCACAGAATGACAGGTAACATGCTGACTGTAGTTTGTAATCAAACCACATAAATTTAACACCTAGTTTTTCAGCATTCCTCCCTTCACAGAGAGACAAGATGGGAGTCTATCTATACTTTCTACACTTTTAATCACTATGCCGGGAAGGGAAAAATGGCATAACAAGCCATCATCAGGGGAGAGACATGTAGATGGAAGTTACTGGATGCAGATCTCCTAGCAGTCATATTTTGCTACAGACTCTCTCCATGGAAACCCAGCCTCACCATCTTGTGCAGTCCCAGTGCGCACATCCAAGGCTCAGAAGACTGTGACAATTTCTTTGCACTCCAAACGAATTATATTTTAGCATTTTCATTTTTAAACAAGTTTTTATCTTTATAAAGTAATATGAAAAGGGAGACAGAAGCCATCTTCTTTTCAATAAGAGAATGTGAAAGCAAATGTTATTTCAAACAGTAAATTTCTGTAACTTTGCTCTAGAAACCTCAGTATGAAGTGAATAAAAATCAGGCAAATGAACTTCTTCCAGCAAAGCCAACTGGACTTTTCCCATATGTTGAGTAGGAGAAGGAGCCACCCCTTGAAGAAAGTAGTGACAGAATTTTCAAGTTAAATATGTGAACAACGTAGCCAAAATACACAAAATACATCCAAAGAAACTAACTTAAAATGCGACATTTCACAATTGTACATTTTTCCCCGGTATGATTCATTCCACACAGCTGGCTGAACAATTCTGTTAATGTCTGAGCTGAATAACCAGTTTGATTGTCCTGACACTTTTGAATGAGATATGTAATTTTTTTGCATAACTCACCCAGCTGTTCTGGTGAACACCATGTAGCTATTTGCATATTTCAGGATGAAAAATTACAACTCTGGGCTTTAAAGTTATTAATAAACATGCACTGAAGGTGACAAGAACTTTGAATCTATATAAAATCACTATTAAAAATGCTAAATTACTCTATGCAAACCTTTAGTTCCTCCTGAATTTTTTCCTCCTCCAATTTGGCAGCCTTCCGATCTTCTATTTCTATTTTCCATTTTTCTGCCACTATCCTTGCTTTTTCTTGAGCCATAGCATCCCGGAATTTCTTTGTTATTTCAGCCTCCTTTTGTCTCCTTCAGAAAAGGATTTGAAAAAAGAAGTCATTTAAGACACCAGTTATTTTCTTTAAATTGAGGATATGTATTTGCTCACCGGCTGCAACAAATACTTAGCATAAGACTTCATGAAAAGGTACAAGGAAAGAATTAAAATATATTTAACAAGAGGCATAGCACAAATCAGATTTGAGGAAACTACCTGGAAAGCAGACATTTTCAATTTTTATAAATGACTAATTAAAATAACACCTTCTAAATTAAAGAAGTACTTCTTGGGTGTCTTCCATACCCTATATTTTTCCTTCCCTGGCTAAAAATACAGGTTTTTTCTGTCAGTCTATCAAAGCATAATTGGGAACTTATTGTCCTTCAAATATCAATACAAATGTCTGCCAAATTCTTACACTAGGGTTTTTTATCAGTACTGACAATGTAAAAGGAATGCAGAGCACAGGTTGCAGCTTGTAAACCTTGCTTAAATATGCAATCACTATAAGCAAGAAGAATCTCACGTTAAAAGAGCAATACAGAATAATCTGATATTTAAACTGTCACTTTTCAGTGTTGCATTACAAAAGGAAGCGCAGGAGGCAGGTGGAGTACTTCCTAACAATATCAAGCACCAAAACACTTCCGAATCTCTCCCAAAGCTGGAAGAGGTCCTGCTGGAAATACCAGCATAACACTTTATGTAATCAGTTTCTTACCTGCTGGGATAAGAATTAATACAAGCAAGATGCAAATAAAACCAATTTCAGAAAGGATTTTATGTACCAAATCCCCATTGTGGGCATAGATGTACTATAAAGCATACATTTCTAATTTAATCATCTCAAAAACAGGTTGTTTCACTTTTATTTGTTTACAAACTGGTCAATGGTTTAGGAAAATTCCCTGAAAGAAAAAAAACGTTTGCTTCACTTCTTTTGTGAAAGAGGGTTTTGTTGTTTTTCAGTATTCAATAAAAATAAAATTACATTATTCATGTGCTGTAAAAAACTTGCCACAATAAGTGAAAGCAAATGTTCACAAAACATACTTACCAGTTTTACCCACCATTACCCGCTGCCTTTCTACAAGGCCATGTCTCCCAATATGCCAAGTGGACCCTGAATTCAGATTCTTAAATCCTCACCGTAGTTCTTCTGCCTCCTTCTGTGCTTGTTGCCTGGCTCGCTCTGCTATTAGCTCCTCTGATATCTGTTCATATGGCTTGTCACCTGGAGCTTCTCCCATAACCCAGACCCAGACCTCACCGTCCTTCCCACAGAGCCACTGCACATGTTTGCCATTACCTGCAACAGCCACCAAGAACAAATCAAAAACATAAATACTGGTTCAAAATATTATGTGAACATAGAAGATGGGAAATCTGCAATTTAGAAACATTAAGCTTGCAATTTACAATTTAGAATAAAACAGAAATTGGATGAAATCTTCATACCTGACCAGTCTAGGATGCTAGGGGAAAAAAAAAGGGCCTGTCCACTCCAGATCACAATCTTAAAGGACTCATTGTCCCACAAAAGTAAGAAATTAGTAATTCTGAAATGCATTTCCCAGAATTCAGGTATTACAATCCCTTTTTAATTGTTATAAGTACATTTTCTTGCTTCACTCAGTAAGAGATGAATGAAGAGAATGAAAAAAGAGATGGACAACAATAACTAGTGACATTGTGTGACTAATAATGCTTCAGGACACAGAGAATTTTGAGTGTTGAGCATTTAGAGAATTCCTTGGAACTCCAGCAAAAAAACAAGGAATTTCATGCTCCCACGGTGTGGAGGAGGAGTTTCAGAAAGCCTTCATACTCAGAGCACACCACTCAACACTGCAGAGGCTTTTCTGTTCAGGTAGGCAATTGAAAGGGATTAAGTTTCTGGTTCAGTTTTCATAAAAGATATGGTGCAAAAATCTACGGTTACTGTGCTGACAGTAAAGAGTGATTTTAAAAACACCAAAAAAACCCTAAGTTCTTGTTACAAAATAGACTACATTTGCTGAACCTTCATGTCCAAGAACCAACTATATAATTTCTGGTGACTACAGAGGGCAAGAGGTTATATCCTATCTGAATATATTTTAATGGTCATACACATTACCTGACTTAACATGGCTTGGACTTTTTTTCCTGCTTTTATATGTATACCTCATAGATATTTTACACACTTTACAGGTTTGTCATAAGGAACTGGTAGAAACACCTCTTATGCATCCATTTTTATGTTTTATTTCTTGCAAATTAGTTGAAACTGTTCTTCACAAAAGGAGATTTCACCATAAAGACCATTGCCCATGGACAGTGGATTTATCCTACAGAATGTTGACTAAAAGGCCGTAAAGGTACAGCAGTTCATTTTACTTCCTGTATATTGCAGTCCCCTAGATTTCCCCCTCTTATCCAAATATTGAGGTTAATAAATTGTGCATCACCACATAGCTTCTAAAATGAATATTGTCTCATTTAAAAACATGAAGAAATGGACAGTCTGCTGTTTTCCTAGGTAGTTTCTCTCTGATACTCCCATAAAAGTTTAAAGAAACCTAGTCTTATTTGCATGGCCAGTCTCTGCTTCCTCTCTTTCTACATCATCCTCTATTAGCATCAGCTTAGCTATTCCTACCTTCAACTACCTGTTGTTCTGTAATAGGACAGTATCCATTTAACCAGATTAAGTTTCCCAATGCACAATCAATAGTGTTTTTGACATCCCAGACTGAAGAGAGAAAACTGCAGGAGGGAATGAAGTGGGGTTGTTGACACAAGCAGTGCCAACGCCAACCCACACTCGTAAGTGTTGACAATACAAACTGAAGGTAATGAAAATATCAGATGTCTCAATGAAAGCTAATACTCTATATCAAATTTTAAAATGTGATTTACAAGAATTCCCAGTGTTGGCCTAATGGTAGTGACTTCAAGGGGGGGAGGGTAGAAATTTAAATTAATAATGTTTGCCTTCAACAACTCTCAAAAGCTTTTGTTCTTTTCACAGCCTATCAGATTATGTCTCAGGTTATAAATGTGAATGTATTTTACTACAGTTACTATTCTGTACATTTCTGTGTTCCTGTCAGCACAACATTTTCAATACAACATTTGAACAGTGTCGGCTGAGAACTGATTGGCCATATCAGTATTTGCCTGCAAGGTTTTCACCTACTGCATCTCATGGTAAAGTATCCTGAGAAGTATGGAATGATTTCCCAGGAGTACTGATCTCACATAACCAATGGCAAATTTGTTTTAAAAGTGGCCCATGTCTTCTTACCTGGGAGGAATTTGAATATCCTAGTTGCTCCTCCTTATTTAGTAGTTTAAATAGAACATTGCAAACAACATGCCTCATGCTAATTTATAACTGGTAGATACCAAATACTTCTAGTGTTCTGAGACAACTTCTGCTCATTTATGAGCTTATGAGATGGAAAGAGAATAAAAAAATAACTTTTATGTAAGCAGACAAATTTTATCTTTGCTTCTTTCTAGGTTTTCTGTGCCAAAGGGTTATTAATATGTTTCTCAGAGACACAACTCATCCATTACTACCCAGCCCCGTAAAACAAGCTGTTGATTTGTAGACACATCTTGAGAAATTATACACTTTTTTTTTTTAACACAATGGATCTCTCTTTTAAAGCTATAGACAGTAGATGTATAAACTCTTTTGAAAACATCATGATAACTTATGGTTGATTCAGCACAAACTACTGCATGCTACACTACAGTGCTCCTGTACATGTACCCGTAGATCAAGTTGAAAGATAATAGCAGTATCAAGCAATCTGGCAGTTTGAAGTTTCAGCATTAAACAGACAGACCTCCACATGTACAATTTTAAAACAATTCAATTTGAGCACATATGCCTTTATTCAGGTTTTGCTTTAGAAGAGGAGGTGTTTTTCATATCCAGCCTATTTTACACTTCAAGAAATGGCTCCCATGCAAACCTTAAACCCACACTTCTCATGAAGTTGGAGAAGGGCTTTATTCTACAATCTGATCATAAAACTTGGAAGTTTCTTAGGGCAGAACAACATTCAATAATGAGAGTGAAGGAAAATAAATAAGCAGCAGAAGGAGAAATTCTGGCATTGTAAAATAAATGAATTTCTGCCATATAAGAAGTCTTTGCAGCCTGCAGAATCAAATTCATAGTGGGCAGTGTCAGCTTTTCTAATCTAATGACTCTGGGCATGCACTTTAAAACTGTAGAACCAATTGCAAGATCTGGGCTGAAAGTACAGTAAATTATTTTCCTTAATAGTTTTAGGAAACTAGTGTTCTCTGCTTTACAGGCACAGAATTACCACCACTGAGGACTGACTCTAACAAAAATAATTTCTGCTTTAAGATGCATCTCAAAGGTCCTGCCTAAGCAAATTTGAAATCTAGGTGAGAAAGAGACACACGTTTCCTGTTTAGAAGCAGGGTTCTGAGCCCAGTCATAAGGCTGGATGCAGAGTCAGGAAATGAAAATCAAATCTCACAAGCTCCAGTCTTGACCTTGACCACAGAAGTACTTTTCCTGAAGAAACTGTGGCAGGCTGCACATAATTACCATTAGGACATCAAAATTAGTCTGGACTGGAGAGTAGAAATGGAAATGTTTCAAAAACAAACACTATTTTATTAAGAACCTATACTAATTTACCAAGTCTTTTCCATTTCTACTCTTCAGACCAACAATTTATTTGCTGCAGGATTCTACAAGTTGATTTATTTTTTTTTTATCTAAAACAACTCTGCAGCACCACAAAGGCGACAATATTAATTCTTGCAGTTCTTTTTTACCTGTAGCTTCTCCCTGAATCAGTATTTCCCATGGAGTTCCCCTAAACCTGCATCTATACTGATTTGAGACCAGTAAGTCGATTTCTGTGCATTGCTCATTACTCCAGACAAATGCAAAATTAGGTATCTCAAGTTTGCAGCACAAAGGGATCACAGTGAAAACTTTGTTTGGAAACCTACAGCCGGAATCAACAGTGACAAAAATTTGCACATATAGACACACAATAAAAAATAAGACCAAATCATGTTTTCTATTTGTTTGTATTTATGCAGTCAATGAAAAACCAGCAATGAAAGTATAAAACAATGCCCTGGAGAGCCATAGTAAACTCAAGGCTCTTGCCTGTGAGAATTACTAGTCTGTACTAGCAGCACTACTAATCTCATACACACACACACACAGTGCTGGAGTGCACCCTTGAGTTGTGGCATACAGCGCCACAGGATGCTCTTGCCCTATGTGCTACCCTCAGGAAGTCCCTGTTTAAGCAGGGTATCACTTATGCCATGGATGCATGCTGGCAGAAAATACAAACACTGCCAGCCACCTTGGGAAAGAGAGAAAAACAGCATGTGAAGGTGCATGGGAGGGGGAATCCTGGCTGCATGCAATGCTCAGGCTTAATCAGGCTCCAATTCCAATCAGCTCAGACTTCTACATTGTGACTAAGGCTTAAAACAAATAATTACACAAAGGAGAACTGGGCCTTACAATGCCTCTGCTAAACAGGACAGAGGAGTAGAACCACAGACTGGGTTTGGGGGTTTTACTGGGTTTGATTTTTTGGGTCGTTTCTTGTGGGTTTGGGTTGTTTCTTGTGGGTTTGGGTTATATCTGGCTTCATTTTCATGCATGCTTCTAATTAAAAGTGCTTTAAAAATAACAGTAATCAGAGAAAATGGAATACTGCTGGAGTCAGCTTCCTTCCTCCAAGCTTGTTTGGCATCGCCTTAATGGTTACATCATCCCTGACAATTCCCACTTGTGATCCATCTCCAGTGTTTACAAGGGAACTACTCCAAGGAGCATTAGAAGCCTGATTTGGTGTCAAGTCTCCCAGCTGTGCTGTCACTTAGCCACAGTCTGCCCAGTTAGTCTGGCAAAATGACAGAGCACATCCAGTAACCCTGACTGCCTTTCTATTGTAGGGAATATTACAGGCTGTGTCAAGTGTAAATTCAAAAAAATTAGAAGATCAATGATTTATAATAGCAGAAATACAGAATTGCCTTCAAAGTCTGCTGGAACTTTCTCAAAAGAGTCTGCTATTTCCATGAACAGCCTTGTTTCTCTGAGGTTGGTCTTCCCACCATAGTTTTCCTGCTTGGAAGCTACTGATCTCTGCAACAGAAATTGACTCTCCTTGCTTACCTGCTGGAAAGCTTTGTAGTCACACAAATATCGTTTGACTTTTTCTACAGACAATATTCTTTTTCTCTCACTGCACTAGAAAAAGGCCGCTGAAAATTACTCTGCATTTGAAACAGGCTACATAAATCATTCACTGCTGAAATCAAGCTGATCAGTCTGATCTACTTTTGTCATTAAAGAGATAAAGCAGAGATTGTCAAGTTTGGTTTGTTTGTAGGGATGGGGTTTTTTTGGTTCTTTTGGAGTTTAGTTATGTGATATACTTTGGTCTCAGCACAACGTGTTTTATATGAGATGTTACCCTTGGCTTTCTGAACAAGTTATTTTTCTGGTTTCTTTAAAACAGAAGCTAGAATTTTGACAGCCTACAGGGTAGATAAGGTTCCGTTCAGAGTTTCATTAGGTTCAGGACATGTGTTAGAAAGACATTAATTAGGACAAAAAATGAGAATGTGAGTTTTAGGCTGGTTTTAGTTCCTTGAGCCTGCCTAGTACAAGTATTTAACTGAATTTTATTTTTTTTGTATACAAATACACACATATAATTTCACTTCTTTCTGAGGAGAAAACCTAGGAAATTACTGTGGATGTTTTGGAGATACTGTTCAAAGAACAGAGTGCACTTTTCCAAACCTTAACTGCCATAAATCCATTAAAAAAACATATAGAATAGCTAGATAGGGATGATGAAAGTAAGGAAAACAACATAATCCCATAATAAACTGAAGATCTGCTGTAATTAATTCTGTGACCTGCCCCTGCTAATATTGATTGGACCACAAACACCTCTTTTTCAAGAATATGTTAAAAATCCCCAGTCACTTCAATTCTTAAAACAAGAAAATACAGAAAATTCTGAACTTCTGCAGCATCCTCCCAACATTTCAGTTTACAAACCCTCCAATTTTAGCACTGTGTTGTGTGACTTTTTATTTACAGGAGGATTTGCAGAGGGAGAAAGAAATTCAACCAATTTACATGAATATATCAATAAGGGCTGCAGGATCTCAGCATTGCTGAAAAATCAGCCTTCATGGCTCTCCAGCTGCTTCCTGATCATATAACTAACTCAATCTTCTGTTTATGGAATTACAGCCTGTTACCATGGAAATAATTATGCTGCAATATACCCCTGCAGGTTCAAATAAAGAAAGAGTGACTGAAGAGAGCAAACAGTAAGGGAGGAAACAGTTACCCAAGACTATGGTGATTAACAAATGAAACAAAGATAACTGCACGCAACACCCAAAGGTATGTGGGTTTGCATTAGCACATGGTATGTATGCATGCAAGATCTAGATATAGGATTGCATATTATAAACCTAAAAAGAAGAAAAAAACGCCAGCAACACAGAAATAAAGTATCATTTCTGCAGTCTCTATCTAGTATGTGCCAGATATTTTTGTGGCTCCCTGGCCAAGGCATGCTTTAACAAATAATTTTGTGATCTGCCCGCTTTCAACTGGGAGATAACATTCTGAATTTGTTCTTCAAGGCATTGTTAACTCCACGTAAAACCTAGAGGTAGTCTCTTGTCTGCCCATTTTGATGACCCTTTCGCTGTTCATAGTATAAACATGCAGGTACACATCAGATCAAAGTCAAAGGTTGTAAAATTATGCAGGGCTTGGTTTCTCACACAGAGCTATCACAAAGCATCCAGGTTTTTGCACTGATGGAGAATAAACAAAACCCAAGTCTGCATGGCTGCTTCAGGGTCTGCTGGAAACTCCGAAGGATAAGGGTTCTCTGCCACAGAGTGAACAGAGACTTATGGATTGCTTTCTGCACCAGACTGCAGTACTTAATGCAGCATGGCAGGTTTAACTGACTCCTTTTATCAGGCACACAGGACCAGAAAATCAGGGAGAACTATATCACTACAGGCAGATTTTCTAGCACCACAGCATACAGGTGCACTTGAATGCTACTGAACAGCCACCAGGGTCTGGCTAAATCCACTGCTGACTTGAATCCATTGAGCTTTCCCATGTCTTCCAAATCCTGCTATTAAAACCTAGTGCCTCTGACTTTGAATATTTTAGTCATTTATACTAAAAACTAGCAAAATCAGCAAGGAAATATTGAATTAGCTAGGGCAAATTCCATTCTCCCCTTGGCCACAGTACTGCTCTTTTTCCATATGAAGTATTCATGAGCTTGAAGACAATCACAACCTCATATCGTTACCAGAGCACTCGTATGTACAAGAAAGCCCATCTAACACCACTGTTGCCAGACAGGCTGAGGAACACAATGCCGCAGAGTAAGACAGGAAAGCTCTCTGTGCCAGTGGCTCAATTAACCAAATAGCCTCTCTCAGAAAGCAGCCGATGCCAGACGCTTCAGACAACAGCAGTGTTGAGGATCGACCCAATGTAATAAGGCCCAGGTAGCCAACAAAATTCTTCTGTCGCTTTTCTGCAAAACAGAGAAGTCAGCTGCAGGGCAGGATATAAGAGGAAGAAGCACAGATTTACAGATCCGAATCCTAGGAAGGCAGAGAAGTCTCTCTGGATTTGTTCCATCTGGTACATATTTAGGTCATATGGTGGCTGGAGGTCTCTTCCTAGCCCCAGGTTTGGAAAACTGAAAAGACAGTTTAGAAGCTGCTGTTCAACTGTATCTCAGTACACAGCCACACTGATCACAAGCTCCGAGCAGCTGAATTCTGGCCCCAAGGTATACAGTACTAACAAGACTGCATCATATCACAAGCTGCTATACAAGTTGTGAATGTTATATTAAAAAACTTTTCCAATGACTTCAAATTAGTTGGCTTAGTCCCCTAATAAGAATTATTCTAATATTCTCCTGTTACTTTCTCAGTTGTATCTAAATTGGAAACAAAATACAGAGCTCTACAGAATTAAAGACCACATTCAGCCAGAAATTTCTGAAATACTCAAGTCTGATGTTTCTGGTTAAACTCACATCCAATGAGTCAGAGAAAGAGAACAAGTACTGCCAGGAGCACATCTCTATAAGATATAAAGTCATAGCTAAGCACTACCAGCGTGTAGAGAGGCCTTAGTATAAAGAAGGAACACGTTTCTGAATTCAAAAACATAGAAAAAATGTCACTGCTTGTACAGCCTCTCACTGTTCATACACACATCAAAACACAAGCTCACTCACTGGCCTTCACATGTGACACTGATGTATTCTCTAACCACCTGCTTGTGATATGTGAAATACTCACTTTCAAATAGCTTCAACTATTCTCTAGTGATTTTCTAACACAAATGTGATTTAGATGAATAAATCCTTTTCTAGCCATGCTGTGATAAGCCTACCTAATTTTCTCCCAGCTACCCTTGTTAAGGACAGGTAAGTAAGAGTGTTTACAAATAACTCATGTCTGAACATCATGAGCTGCAGTTCACATTAAATAAATGTCAGAATAAGCAGCAGCAGCCCAGCATTGTCTTCCCTCCCACATGTCTGTCCTTCAGCTACCTAATGCTCAGTTGGTTTTGAGATCTCATTTTGGGTATGCTGACAGGTCTGGATACTGCATCCGAGTCAAAATCCAAATTGGCAGGGTCCTTCACTTACTCCCAGCTCAACTCTAGTGGTTAGAGGGCTCCTGCCTAATCAAATAGATATGTTTCCATGTAAATTGCAAAGCTGCCCATCAGTCAACTTTCAGCAAATCCTAAAGGGATTTTTAAATTTTGAGGAGACTTCCCTTAGTGATTTTAGCAGAGTAAGAAAAGGCAACCCATTTTATTACAATTAAAGTATGTTCCTGAAAGATCTGCCCAGGAGTAATTTGTAAATGAAATGGAGATAGACCTCCAAGAATTCAACTCACTTGTCAAGCTACTTCAGTACAAGCCAGCAGTCATGATTTAATTAAAGCTACAAAATACTTTTTTAAACTTGAATAAGCACTAAACACTGCAATTTTCAGAAGACCCAAATGATGTTCAAATTCAAAAATCAAAAGAATCTCATCTCCTCAAGTCAATGTAGGAAATCAGAATTTGATTCACAATCATTGCTGGTTTGAAAAATCCACCCTTTTTCCTGTGCTGCTGGATTCACATGTACCATTGCAGGTCAGCTTTTGAACTGATGGAGAATTGTACCTGATGCAGAATAGGTCTCCAGATCAAGCCCAGGCACTTTTAATTAGAGAAGTGCTCATTTTCATCAATTCTTTTTGTTCTATCTCACCCTATCCCATCCCAAAGAAGTGGGGCAAAGTTTTCATACACAGCTATTCAAACCATGGCAAAACTAGAAAGATTTGAAAGGTAGTCCTATAAAGATAATTCTGATTCAATTAGTAAAAAAATATATTTTATACAAATATTATATTGTATTCACAAACATATACAACTGTATATTTGTATATATTCTGTCAGATAGAAAATTTCAAAAACTTGGCACAACATCAGGGATATTAAAGTCTCACCTCTGTTTTCTACTATATGACTGGCTACAAATATCTCTATAAAGCCAGAGTAACACTTGTCTTCAACAAAATAGCCCAAACATAAAACCTGTGCCATGCAGTAGAGGGTCAAAACCAAAACCCTGCTGAGGTGAAACTGCTCAAATCTCTCAGTTTCAAAGGTAAAGAACATGTAATTGGAGTAGCCTGAAATTCCTGGTAGCCATTAATTTTAAACAGGAATAAAAACTTCTATGCTGTGTAGCAGGAGCAGAATGGAAATTCACTTATACATCTATGGAAACTGAAAACTAAGCAGCCTGAAGGTCAAAACAATGTTGATGCCAAAGGCCTTTTAGGGGGGGGGAAAAATCACGTTTAAGAAAAGAAAGGATTACCACAGTCATCTACTCTTACCCTTTGAGTCACATAGGCAAGAATATTGCACAGTAAACCTTATATTTTTAAAAAGAAACTAGCTCCATTATGAGACCATTTACAAGCATATTATGGAACCATAAACAGAAATCTGTAACCTGCATAGTTAATGACCAGCATGGCTAAAAGATGGAAGTTTTCTTTTGTAACTAGCCCACATCAGTTCATGGAAGTCAAAATACATTTTCAGCAGAACCAAATTTCTAACTCGCAAATCTGAATCAAATATTTCTCTACAAAAATTCGGTAAGATCAGTTCTTTTGTACAGTTATGAAGGAAGTAGAAAGTTCATAACAGTGAGCAAAAGTCAAAACTAAGCAAAACCTTAAACTGTCAATTTAAGAAAGTAAAATGGAAAGGGTATATTGTGAAATTTAACTCCAGGTATATTTGTGAATACTTTCAACAGAGCAAATATAATCTATAGGTTAGTCTGCTGCTCTCCTTTCTCTTGCTCTTTATAAATCAGAAAATTAATTACCCAGAAAATGGTCTCCTGTAGTAGGAAGCTGAACATGTCTAATGTATAATTTATATATGGAAATCTAGGTGTCAACACTGTGAAAAATCATCACATAAATATTTTTGCAGTTAGATTTTTCTGCATCTGCATTCCTCAAAGAATGAGCATAATACAGATTATTTCAAAGATATAATGTTGTTTTAATATGTGGAGCTGAACTGCATTTTTGATTTCTTCTCAGCTACAAATCAATCAAAGTGAACAAAATTTTTGTGCTGTAAGAGAGAGGTTATTTTGACACCATCCTTCTTAGGAGAGCACCATTCATAGTATGAACACTGACATTAACTAAATAGAAATTAAACAGAACAAGGTTTTCCAAAGTACACCTTGCCATCAGTGAGTGGACATTTTAAACCCCTATCAAGGCTGATCAGGGCGGTCTGAACATTCCCCATTTATTTTAAGGCTACCATTGTGTCTTACTCTAGAGTAATTTCATAAAGGTCAAAATGCTTCAATGGAGTCTTGGAAACTAGTTTTGCTTTGAGACACATTTAATAATAGCCTTTGATTTAATAAGCATCTCATGGGCACTTTGTAGGGTTCAAGGGCTCTCAACATTTGAAGAAGTCTGACAACTGAATCCAATAATTTATTTGCACTGAAGTTCTCTAAGCTTTCTACTATGGGTGTGTTAAGATGAGCAATGCTTCAAAGACCTACTGCAGAGCTACTAGAGTGCTTTCTAAAAATCAGCTGCTCAAAATTATTAGAAATTTTGAATATTCAAGTTTTAATAGACTTAAAGACAGGATAAGATCTTTGGCATTTTGCAGGGAAAGGAGTGTTTGACATATCTCTGCAACATTTCCTTGTTGGGTAAGGAATTATTATGCCAACATTTCCAAGATGAAAATGTTTTCTATCTTGAGTCAGACTAACAATCCTGTGAATAGGAAGTCAGAAGACACTTGTTGTGAGAAGAGACCAAGGAAACAGTATTTCCGTTGATCACAAACCATTTGGACCCATGACTAGACACTTGGAAATGACATCTGGAGTTCTTTTTTTGTGTTTTCTTCCACGATTTTGCTTACTTCCTTTTTAAGTCAACATATACATTTTGCGCCCATAGCAGCCTGTGGAAGGAGCTCCATAAGTTTAACTGCATATTGCATGAAAACACATTTCTATTTTGGGGTTTTGTTTTGGTTGGTTGGTTGGTTGGTTTTTTTGTTTTGTTTTGTTTTGCTTTTGGTTGTTGTTTTATTTGCTTATTTGTTTGTTTTTACGTGCTTGCCCCATTATTATCCCATTCCCCAAACATAATCTTTTGGAGAGTGTTCACTAGTACAGTTGGAAATTTAGTCTCATATGGTATGGCTGTTCTGACATCACATCATATTCACAAACAGCCCTTAATAACAAACTCAAATTTATGAATTTATCTCCTACTCCAGCCTCCTGACTACATTTAATGCCAAGTCAAGAAACCCCAGCAGCACAGATAAGATTGCCTTTTGCCTGGCTGAGGGTACTGCATGGAGATGGTAGGTGAAGAAAAGTGCCATAGAACTGGAGAAAAAACATGGTCATAGCACATCTGTTATCACTAAGACAATAGGAGTACTGACTCCTGACTGAAGGAGGCACTTCAGAACAATTCCACTTGCTCCCTTGCTAAACTACTCCCCTGGAGAAAGAAACAACCTTGAGGAACAAGGAACAGGAACGTGGTGCTTTTGCTGCCCCAGACTGTCTTTCTGCCTATGGGGACACCTGCTACTCTTTCTTGTAATCTCTTCCAGAAGCATGCTGCACCATAGCCAGTTGCATGCCCACCACCCCCATCTCTTAAGTATAAAAAGAGGTGACAAATCTCACTCTGGTTGCGCCTCGTTGTCTTTCTCAAGACGGTCTCCTCCATTCGTGCTTTTTCTTCCCTCTCATTCCAGCGCCTCAGCTGCTCTTCTCTCATTTTGTAGAACAAGATCTGCTTTTGCTCTTCATTCAACTCTGCCAGGAGCTCAGGGTCAATATACATATCACGCAAAATTTGCTGCAGCATGATGGCTCAAAAAAAAAAAAAAAAGGGGGGGGGGGGCAAAAAAGAGAAACCAGCTTCCAATTATACACTCACTAGAGTGACAAGACTGCACTGAACGCACTCCAGAAAGCAGCCTGCAGCAAAGGAGCTCTCCCACACCTGCGTGCCCAAGCGAGGTTTGATTCTTGCTCTGGCCCTCTTTGTGCTGGCATATTCTGCTCCTAGTCTCTTACAGGAACAGAGTTCTCTGCTTACCGCGTCCTCCAAATACAGAGACAGGTGTTAAGTGAAAGGAAGGTGGAGTAACAGACAAACGTAAGGAAAGAAAAAATGAAAAGTACAGGAGAGAGGAACAAAAAAAGTCACTTCAGTGCTCCTGACTGCAGACCGGTAAAAATAAGGGATTCTTGACTGAACCCATCAGCTGAGCTCCCTTGAGCAGAAGTAAATTTAATGTAGAGAAAGTCTCAGGCTTTCAGCTCAAATGCTTCCCTTCAGCAGCAATTCACTCCCAAGGGTATAAGTGTTGCCCAGGAGTTTAAAGTGATGTCATGGTTAAAGGTATCACCTACACCACCAGTATCTATGTCACTTTGGGAACTGATCTCTCCTGATAAGAGAGGAGAAATGGGTTTGCATATCATTTCCCAGCCTAGCCTGGTAACTAGTCTAAACAGAGCAGGTCATATTAGAGGTCTTATTTACCTGGTGTTGACAAATATTGTCATGCAAACTAATTAAAATGCCTCTAAAATTAAAAGTAGATGTAACAAAAGCCACAAGAATCTTCTTATCATTTTATAAATAGTAAATAAATACTAATTAAACAAGAATATGTTCTCAGCAGTTCCTGCAGACTATGCCAGTCCTGCTGTTAATTCATTTTCAACTGTGTGACTGGAGAAGGTTACAATGTTGCTCTTCAAGAAAATTCTAGCAGTAAAATAATATTATCCTGACACCAGCGTGAACAGCCACCTAATTACGAAAAAGCAAAACACACGCACACACAAAACCCCATAAAGCCAGAAAACCCCAAACCAAAACCACAACACACCAAAACCTGAAGTCATAACAAAACACAGATCACATTTACATCCCACTGCTTGATGTTATGCAAGAATATAGAGCAGAAGCAGATCTGTATTCCCTCACAAGAAACCTGCTTTATAGATGGGTATCTGTTGAATTCTTTTGTGACTTCCATGATCCTCATATTCAAAAAAATTGAACTGTTAATGCATCTATTCATGTAACATTCTTTTGAGGTATGCAAAAGACTGGCATCTTAATATAGGCAGAAACTACATCAGATCTAAAATTCAAAAGAAGACACCGTATCACCTACAAGTATGAATCCAAAGGTTATACTTGAGTGATGCCTTCAGCTGAAATAGAGTTTCATAACCCATTATGTTTGGGCTTTAGAGAGTTCAGTTCACATGCATGCTATTCTGCAGTTCAGGATCTCTCTCATGTACAGATTTTGTCTTCTAAAATAAAATGATTTTTTATTTTTATTTTTTAAGAAATACAGTTTGGCAAGAAAAAAACCTCAGGTAAGAACGACTTTGTTACTGCTTCTTTTTTCTATTTCACTTGGACAGATATAAAAGGGGAGAGCCTGGGGGGCTTGGTCTTTCTTGCTTTGCTTTTATTCAATTATATTAGAGCTGTGGCTCCACATTTTGGCACTAATTGAAAAAGACTTGCCTTTACAAAGGCTTCAGGGCAAGCAGTTTTGCTGTTCTACCCATTTTTCATCTTTCTTATTTTATTTTACTTGACTCCACAGAACAGAAATCAAATCCTGATCAGAAACGACCACAGTGCAAAGAACAAACTCTTCATCAAGGATTATGTGCATTTAAGTGTAATAAGAATCATTTCTGAACTGCATTTAGCTGCAGAAGCAGACCAGGATGGAAATACAAGACAGCATACAAACAAATTTTCAGGCAACTACTGGTAGTGTTCAATGGGTGATCACGTACCAAAAATAGCAAGAGCAAGCAGATGAAATGGATACTTCACAAACCACCCACTGCCTCAAGATTATTCACCAAAAATTTTTGCGAATGGTACCCAAATGATCAAGTGGAATTAATCTTTGTGGGATTTTTTTGTTTGTTTTTTAAATGCACATGTGGAAGCGTTGTCATCTAATCACAGTGATGAATCTGATCAATTTCCTCTGACACAGCTTTTCTTCTTCGGATCTCAACAACCTCAAAATTGGAAACTGTGAACATGCTAAAGGGAAGTAAGGATGATAAAGAAATACGCCATCTGATATAAGCCAATATCCTACAGAAGAAGAAAGACACATCTTTCTACTTCTGCCATTAGTTTCTTGACCAAGATACTCTGCTTCAGAACATCTGGTCCTCAAACTCTCACATGGGCGGCAGTTTTTCCATCAATTCTCTCTCTTTGCTTTCACACATAGCTAAGTTTTGTTTAAGACTTATGCTTCTTTCTTAAGGTCCTTTCCAACCCTAACCATTCTATGATTCTTCATGAGGTAGAAAATCCTATAGGACCAATGGGAAGTGTCTTAATCAGTCCCTTCCTTTTCCTTACTAATTAACATTTGATTTGACAACAGTTCAGGAATGGAGTGAATGGAAGGAGAGGCATAACTCAGTTGGCAGATTCCCAAAGGTATAGAGATGTAAGTAAATACTAGGCACACTTGAGAAACCACCCAATGTTCCACTTACCAGAAAAGACTAACAGAGGATGGTGTTCCAGAAATGCAAACTTTGAATATTTTGGGCCAAAAGGATATTTGGCCCAAACCAAGCCTAGCTTGTTGGCTTCATCAGGAGCTCACAACACCCAATCCATCCATATGTGAGCACCTGCAAGGATATGAAAGAATCTGACAGCAGGTCTACCTTCCGTATACCCTTACCAGACTAGAAATGCCAAAGAACAATAAGTAATTCAGACAATTACCACCACTCCAGTACCTCAGATCTCTTCTGTATCTAACACAAGTCCTTTCAGAATCACATTTCTCATCTCTGAAGAAATACTCTTGAAGAGCTATTAGAAAACAATTAAATGATGTCTCTGATACAAACAGAATGACTGCAAACATGCACTGCTAGGAATAAAAAACCTGTCTACACAAAATGTATTCATCTGCCCCATTGTAATAACCATCATGGGGAAGACAGACTGCAGAAAAAAATCCCCTACTCATTCTTTTTCCATTCCAGTTTATTTCCAAGCCTCTCCATGTGCTTTCCTACTCACTGTGATGAAGCTTCTTGAGAAGCAGGTTTCCTCAGCTGGCGGTCCAAATATAGGAGCTTTCCTAGCCAGCTGTGACCCTTTATGCAGAATGAAAGAATATTTGCGTAAAAACATTCTCTTTTTGGACTGCTTGTCTTCCTGTGGGAGGCATCATTTTAAAGGTTAAAGATCTCCTCAGATCTGGCTTTTGGTGATCTTTAAATGTAGGCTGTTTTCACAGCCCACTCCCATAACACATGGATGTCAGGATGACCAGCGAGAGGCAGGCATCTGTGCAGCTTTGCTTCCTGCTCACCTCTTCACTAAGAGAAAGGTAGACACTTAGTACCTCTATGAATAACAATCTCTAGAATGACTTCAGGTAAAATTTAATAGCTCCTGATACAAGAGATGCCTGACAATCAAAAATTCAAAGAAAACACCACAATTAAAAGCAAAAAATAACAGATCCTTGTATAACCAAGAATAGAATTTCCAAGTCTAAACCTATCCCATCAGAGGGGGAGGAAGTGTCCGTCTACTCGAAAACGAGTTTTCTCTTAATTGAAGACATGGTCCTGTTAAAAAGATAAAAGGGCTGCTTCTCTCTTGGCTATCTCAGTGAACCTGCTGTCTGGTATGAAACATTTCCAGCAGTATCCTATGTAAATCCAAGACAGGATTTTTAACCTAGTAGACAATGATTCTAATTATAGTTCACCTTTCTGTAAATATTCCAAATTAATAGTCTGAATTATCACAAACTCTCCTGATTTCTCAGAAAAATTGGAAAAATCTATGAGGTCCAAAACTCAAGAGGCAACCTTGAAGAAATACCAAACCTAAGGTATGGATGAATTGATTACTCAGAAGAGCAGGGAAATTTGAAGTAAGGATGTCAGCTTCCTGATTGTGGCCATTCAGCATCTTCCCAGCTTTACTGGAAAGTAGTGTGAATAGTTTAGAAGGATGATGACCTCTTCATTACTGTTCCATCTTGGTTACCCCTAGTTCAACAATCAAAAAAAAGCTAAAATCATTACATAAAGACATTCTATCTCAACAGCCTATACAGAAAATGAAGGATTACTATTAATGCATACCATCATGATTACTGCCACACAACTTGATGCTCTAATTAGTAGCAGTCTCTGCAAGGAGCTCAGAGCTGTTTAGAAATAGAAGTTTGGAGTTTCCTTTAATCTTTAACATTATCTTCTGGAACTAGACACACTATCCCATTCTGTGTTATAGCATCTTCCTGGCTAGTCAGCTCTTAGAACTGCCACTAGGATTCGTCTGCTGGGGTAGGGGAAGTGAGGGTGAGGAAAAGAAACATTTTAATCTCATTTTTAAGAAAAGGAGATATGCTTAAGTGGCCAAGGCCTGCAAACCTCCAAATCCATTTTTCTCCAGTCATGTGCATCCTCTGCTCCTTGAACTGAATAGCTCAGTTGCAATGCTGGTGAATGCTGAGCCATCAGAGCAGCAATTTCATTTGTATTTTACAACACATCCATATAATCTACTTCAGGTATGGCACTTACATAAAAATATTCTGCTATAAACTGCAGATTACAGGGAAAG
Organism: Ara ararauna; assembly: GCA_028858755.1. NCBI lineage: Eukaryota > Metazoa > Chordata > Aves > Psittaciformes > Psittacidae > Ara > Ara ararauna. Next base: position 36,017,957 of record CM054381.1, on the reverse strand, counting down.
GAAGGGGGGTAATACTTCCCCTGGCACAATTTGAGGCCATTTCCTCTCATCCTATAGCTTGTTACTTTGGAGAGGAGACCAACACCCACCTTGCTACAACCTCTTTTCAGGTAGTTGTAGAGCAATAAGTTTTCCCCAAGCCTCCTTTTCTTCAGGCTAAATGATCCCAGTTCCCTGAGTTTTCCAGACTATGAACTCTATAGCCTTAATCAATCATTTTGTGGTGTCTTTTTTAAATTTTTCATTGTTTAGTAAGCAGTGTACAATATCTGAATGTTTTAAATCCTGCTGTGTCAGCATCAAAAGGACAACAGTCGAATCTGAAATTGAATGGTGTGGAAGGGAGCTGACAGTCTGAAAAGGGAAAGGTAAACTTAACATTTGCTAGAGACCTTCTAAATCCTACAGATCTGAAAGTAGAAAAGCAAACACATTAGGGAATTCACCACAACAAACCAGCCTTTTGTCAAATTTTCATATTGCTGTCAATTAAAAACTAGGAAAAAAAACCCCAGAAACAATTGAGAAGCATCCCCTCCCCACCTCCTCTATTACGGATGGAAACCTGCCCAGTTTCCCTCCGTTTCCATAGTCGAGCCTGTGGCTCCCTCTAAGGGCTAAAACGAGCATCTCCACAGCACAATCCGCAACTGGATCGGTAAGATCATTTTCCTGAAGATGCTATTCCCTTACAAAATAACCCGTAGAGCAAGAATAAGGATATGTTTTTCCAGATCTTCCTTTTTCATATAGGACTAGTATCAGTAAATCAGACTATGAAGTGTTTTGGATTATGGACTGGTTTTCATATTTGTTATCATCTCTGTACTAGTTCAATACTGGTATTTCTACAAGGTACTGCCAAAATAAAAAAAGAAAAAAACCCAACAAAAACCAGCCAATCAAAAAAAAAAAAAAAAAAAAAACAACCCACCAACAAACAAGCAAACAAACAAACAAACAAACAAAAAAAAAAACCAAAATCCAAACTTGAGGTCTGTATAGCAAAATAGGAATTAAACAATTTAAACTTCGCCTTAAATGAAATGCAGTTGAAGAGATACAAACATATTAATGAGAAAAGACATCTTATCATATTGTCAGTCACATAGCTGTAAGTGAAGTGATGCTAACTTGGGTTTTTAGTGGTACAACCATCACTTACAGCAGCAGGAATCTCATCAGATAGCTGGATTGGGTTTATTTTGTTTTTGTTTCAAAATTCAAGCCTGTTACTTCTCAGCCCCTAAAAGGAATTAGACAATCCCAAATACAGATAGCACAGACAATAGGAACAGAACTAACCCAGAGAAAGTAGTATTTGAAGTCCAGGGCTGCAGATAAAACAGTGATCTGTCATTACTTCACTCTCCCAAGGCTAATTCTGTACTCTGCAACACTACTTGCCCTTCAGAAGATGTTACATCAGTGATCATTTTTGCTTGGCAGCATGGCAATCCCACACAGAAAGATTACTTTATGTGTATCCTTTTGTATTCTGTGCTACACCTGTACACACTGTCACACTGGAGGCTGTAATGCCTTCATGGTTCAGCACCATTTGTCAGAGACTTGGGGTGCTGGGTAGAAAGGGCAGCACTCCAATTTTTTCCTCAAGTTGATACTATTTGAAATAGTTGATACTAGTTGAAATTTGATATTTGGAATTCTGACCCTCATTACAAAGGTCTGAGATTAATGAAAGTTTGTCAAATTTAAGTTTAGACTTGTTTTAATACCTCCATAGTAATAGACATGGATGCAAGCCAAACTAGAACATTATGCGTTTGATGTTTATTGCCGTTAATACATTCACAATAGCAAGATACATCAAAGAGCTGGCAAGTCCCATCATAATTTTTCAACTGGAGGATTAAACATCCACCATTAAAATAATTCAGAGTGCAAACTAGTAATGTAAACCAAAGAGAAAAAAAGGTCAAGATTCCTTGAGAGATTTCATCTGAGAAAACTTGGTACACAGGCTTGCGAGTAACAGCTAGTGTCCCATAAGCCAAGCACCAAGAGATACTTCACAGAGGAGGGGCAGAAAAAGAAGGCAAAACACACGCATACACTGCAGTTAACTAAGAGGTCTTGGTACTCCACCATCCACTCACTTGGATTGTGCTGTCTAATTCAACTGGTGTATATCTTATTTACAAAACAATAATGAAGCTCTTCAAGTCAGACCCTCAGCCATAAATGGGATGTACTTGGTTGGCAGGCAGCAGGCTCTACTTAAGCAATTACAGCTCACAAAGCGCCTGTAGGGATCTAGCCTTAATATAGATTAAATGGCCCACTGGAAACAGTCTCCAATTAATTTTTTTTGTTCAAAAAGATGTACAAAATGCACTGCCCCCCACCCTCCTATTTATATTTCCTTGCTCATGTCAGATCCTGATGTTTTACCTTACTGTATTAAACACAGCATTGCTTATACTGCACGCCGCAGTTCAGCGTTGTGCTGTGTAAGCACAAAATGCATTGGTCCACCTGTTGCTCAGCAGAAGTCTCTGTAGCTGAGGGAGGCCATCCATGACTCTTCAAAGCACAACTGGTTGCCTTTCAACTCTATAGTGATCGACTTATCTTAAGACTCTACACATCTTTTCTTTTTATTGATTTACCTCTATTTGATCTTTATACAGAAGTGTTAACCTAGGACAAAACTCCAAGTACAGACACCTACCTAAAGAATATTGGTATAGTCTTCTCTTCCCCTGCCCCTCAGCACACACCTTATCCAAGACTCAGCTGTCTGCAAAATGACAGGATACATATCTTCAAGCAGGAATTCAACACTTTCCTTTACCCAAATTATTCACTTTGTGTATTGGCAAAGCCCAAGAGACCTTTGGATTCCATGACCTAATTGCTACATGAAATTACTCCAGCATTTGGTACATTTTCAATGAAATTTCAATTTCAATTTCATTACAATAAGCTACCCAAGAGAGATCATGCCCTGAATTACAGGCATTTCTTCTCTTGGATTATGTATTAACTTATGAAGATGCTCAGTAAATTCACCTTTTTCCATCTAACTGTAAGTGCTTCAAAATGTATCATGCAAGAGCTAATTTTCTTTAATATACTCCCTGGTACAATTTAGCTGCATTATGTTCAATGCAGCAATCATATCATATCAACTTCACATCATATTAGACACTACATTATGGCAGCTAAATTGATTACTTGCAATTGAAGGCCACCAATAGGAAAATTTTTAATCATTTAAAAGACTCATCAGCTTCATACACAAACTGTCTTGCTTTAGTGGAATCATGCAAGTGATTGTCTTCCAGGGCATAGCATTTTGCCCATTTAAGCCACTTCTTATTCTCATCATCCTTGTTCTTAATAATATCTTACAGATTTACAAAGGCAGCGCACAATCTGCATGAAGACTACATTGATTTTCTTTTAACTATCGGACTCCTGTTTGCAAGACCTGATCAACAACCCAGCTAAACAAAGTTAGTTGCAATTCTGAATTGCAAATTCAAAATTGAATACTTCTGTTATGGGGTTTTATTTCTGGTTGTTTGGGGGGGTTTTTTTGCTAGTTTGGTTTGCTTTGTTGGCTTGGTTCTTTATTTGTATTATATTTATATTGTTCTTTAAAGCCTGTTAATTTTCAGCTTCACTTGCTGCCCACCTCCTAAAGTGGCAAAGCCTCTGCTGCCAAAGAGCCCTAATTTTCTGCTGCAGCTCATACTCAGCACTATGTTTTCACACTGAGGTGCTGCTCAAAAGATTTAAAAAGCAGTAACTGAAGTATTCTGAAAATCCTTCTCCTTTACTTCATAGCCATTTTAAGATCTTCTCCACTCTTGTCACATACTTTGTGAAAAAGAACGGCTCAGGATGTTGTCGAAAAACTCACTTGATTTTTGGGGATTTTTTAACTCTAATCATCTTCACAGTTCCAAATCACAAAACCTGGATTAAGGCTACTGGCTCATTTCACAATACAAGCCTTAGCAGCTTTGGCATTTATGTCTGTGCTCTGTTCACCTGAGAGAAAACACATTCTTGAAAGCTATTTGTGAAATCATGACAAGGTCCAAGTTTTACAATAAGGATGTGCCCCTATTAATTCTTTATGACAGATTTAGGAAATAGAAGTAAGAGCAGCACTATTTCTCCCTACTCATATCTTCAGTGATAGTAGTTGCCTCCTCATTATTTTCCAACAGTGCCACAGTGCAGATCCTCACATTTTTCTTTTTCTCCTTTCTCCTGAGCTTCTGCATTTTAGATTTCTCCTGCTGCTTCCTGCACTGAGCCTATATCCATTGTCAGTTGCTACCTCCTGAGAAAGAAGACCAGCTCAAGTAAATTCGTCCCTCTTCCTCTCACTGCAGAGGCCTGTACTGTGCCTGAGGTATCCCGCATTTTTTGTCTTCCAACAGGAAGATGAGCCCCTCTACAATCCCCATGACCCACATATGCAAGGGTAATGTAGTTCATTATATTAAATACATTATACAATGTGGCCACAAAATGACTAAAGTACTTGGATGACCGAGGAATTTCTTCCTACAGAGCCTCTTGCTTTGGGAAAACAGCTACTGTACTATATAAACTAGTTCTTGCGAAGACACCTACCATATGTTGGCCAAGTTTTCTAGCCATTCTTGAGTAACAATGGATTCAAACAGGTTGTGGCTATTGTTCCAGGTCTTTCTTTCCTTTACTAAGTCATTTTAAGTCACCTACATGCCCTCAAGAGGATATTCTGAGATTTCAAAAAATAAGATTACCTCAAATTTCTAAACAAGATTATTTTCATGCACTCATTTTAGAATTCTTTAAGTGCCTCTTTATCTTACCATCAGGACCCAAGTGTGCTGTCCAGACAGGAGAGAGTATGCTACTACTGTTGCACATTTTCCGCTCTCTCACTGCTACCTGTATGGATCATCATCAGTTCAGAACTCTTCAATTCTCTGCAAATTATTGAATGACAGAAGCTGCTGTCAGCTGTCCTCAGAAATCGAGTGGAGCTCAGTTAACTGCTGCACTTCAGTTATCAAAATGTGCTCCAGTCATGGGTATAGTCATGCCTGTAATGGTTAGTCTCCAGCTGAATGTCACTCACAACTGCCTACAGATCTATTTCTATTACAGCTAGAATAACTAGAGCTTCTTGAAGTTTGTTAGCACATCACTGGTTCAGCTCCTGTGATATTTTCAGGAATCTGATGTCTCATACCAAGGCTTGCTTATTACACTCCACAGAAGTAGCTGAGTCCTGTCTTTTCTTCCACAGACCGCTTGCCCTAACTACACAACCAAGTAGCTCAGGAGTCTCCTCCACCCACACTGCCATGAACTCCAGAAGCTTTAACCAGCTATTCTGCTCCAAACCACAAAGAAACTCATTGGGTTTTTTTCCCATAGTCCTCTTTCACTCTTCTTGTCACAACAGCCTGTCCAGGCCAGGCTGGCACGTAATCTTATGACCATTGTCTGTACAGCCCAGCTCAGCATACTAGCTGCAAGGCTGGCCCTTCCCCAGAAGCTGGGTTTATGTTGCCCTTGACTCTGTTGCTATACCCTAGTTAAACCTGTTAGGTAGAAAAGATCATGTATTCCTCATGAAAGCAAGCAAACACATCAGATCAGTTTATGGAAGAAAAGTGAGGCATCAGGGAATTTAGTAATTTCTGAACTCTCATAGTTAGCATAACAAACTGCAGTCTGGCTCAGTCTGAACTATGCAGGAAGACCTGGCCTCTTTGATTTGACTGGTGAAATGTGACTTATTGACTACAGGAGAGAATTTTTATGGTAATACCATTGGGAGTTTCAACTGAGTCATTCACTAGGTTTCATTTTATAGATACGAAGAGCTTCTTTGATTAAATTATACTGATAATCATTAGTCTCACAATGAGATTAGCCATAAACTAGTGTGAAGCCAAAGACACAGGTTAGCAGGAGGTTTTCAATTTCTCTCTACTGGCACCACAAACAATTCTTTGTAAACTAAATTAAACATCACTTCTGAGTGCCACAGTGCTCCAGCAATCATGAAGCCACTTCATTTTCTCCTATGGAATTCAGAAAGGCCATAAATTTGTTATATCCAGCCTTAAGAACAAATGCTAGTTTCAAAGGAACAAATGAAGTTTCAATGGCCTGTTATGATTAAGATGATCTAATAGTCCCTTCTGGCTTATTTACTACGAACCCATGAAGTGAGACAGACTGCTCCCAAGTGGAGTTGTCACCAAATAGTACAAAGAAGTACTTAAACATGGTAACTGCCAGAAAGCACTTGAGTAATGGAGCATTTGTGCTGATAGTTAAATTTAGTCTTTACTTTGATCATATAAATTAATAATCCTTATAACCATAACTATTACAGAAATGAAAACAAAGAAGCTTTCTGTCCCTCTCTAAAATTTATTGGATTTTCTTGCAAATTTGTCACCAGCAGAGTCTCCTTCCTTTGTTGGCCCAGCTGTTAATGAAAACATAGACTTGAAGAAGCACTTAACTTTATACTGTGTAGTCAACTCCAGTGAAATCAATGGGATTAACTAGAGTGTGTAATATTAAAAACCTTTGCAAGTCACTGAATAAATAGGATCAGACAGTGCATCTCCCACAGAAAAAGCCCAGTAAGTACAAGGGACTATTAAGCGATATGCAGGGGAAGAGGAAAATACAGGCCAAATTTTTATCCCGATATAGCTCTTGGAAGCCATAGGGACCATACAACCATCTTAGCTACTTTCCAAAGGACTCTGCATTCCATAGATTGTGTTGCTCCATACAGCCTGTATGGCAGCTCACAAAACCAAGCAAACATCTCAGCTGAAGAGCAGGCTACAAGGTGTTAGCAGAATGCTGTAGAACAAGTAGGTTATTTAGAGAAAAAAGATGCATATATCAAGGTTCCTTTGGGCGAAGACAAAGTATGTAGAGCATTACAACAAGCTTCTCTAGACTACACAGGAATTTGAGCTGGCCAACTTCGCTCCCAGTCCTTCCCACAGACCCCAAGGCTATACAAAGAGTTCGGCTCAGCTAAACTGAAGACTATGTGCTTCAGACTGTACTTTATTGTATTTTCTTCCTTTCTACTTCAGCCTTTTTTCATACAATTCTACAGAAGCAGTGATAAACCGTTTATTTTTTTAGCTGCTGTTTTTCCATTACAAAAATACTGCATTAAAACAAATAAAATCCATCATAAAGATGTACAATATTTGCATTCTTTAGGAGCAATACTACAGACATACAGCACGTAGAACAAGGACTAAATAGCCTATTTAGGAAAAAAAACCAAGCTACAGGAAGATGGGGGTGGCTGATACAGGAAGTTATTTTAAATCAGCTGCATTTAAAAACAAAAAGAATGGAAAAAGGAAGAGCCAACAGTGTTATAAACTAAAAATTTAATAAACAGAGTACACTCTGGTTTAATAAAGTAAGGTCCCAGATTTTGACGACAAAACTAATATTGCCATCTGGATCTGCAATCAAAAACTCTTCTTCTAGAAGGACTCTTTTGTGGCTTAAGGACTACAGGTGCCGGACAGGTGGAAATTCTGAAATTGCAACCAGTACCCAGACTTTAATGACGTTTGCCTCCCAGAAACTCAGAAATTTGTAGACATAACTATGGCCTATTCTCCATTATGAGCAAGTTCTTTTTTTGCAATTCCCTTCAGGTTGAATACAAAGGCGATTCTCTGTTACTGATATATCATTGTAATTTGCAACTGTTATATTTCAATGAAACAGCTTGTACCATTAATGATACTTGATCTTCCTGTAAGCAAAGATATTTTGTGGGCTTTGCTAAATGTTCAATAACCAAAATCATATATAAAGATATATTTCTGTGTTTATGCACTCCTTTATCATACAAGTATTGTAAGGAATTGTAAATGCAACTGCACTGTAAAAGAAAAAACCTTAATCTCATAGCAGTATGTCTAATAATGTGCTGCCATCGCTGAACTGGAATGAGATGAAGAAAACCCACAACAGTCCCCGAAGAATACTAGCAGTTCTGAGCATCATAAATACTTGCATATATACTTCCTTTGCCTTTCTCTTTCTAAGTAAGTTGATGCATACCAGCAAAAAACACCCCACCTTTTTTGTGGATTTACAATGCATTTTACAACCTCTTCTAAGACCTACAGAGTCAGACTTTCAGGTAATTTCAATTATTTTGTGTTTTCTTCTAAAAAAATTGTATTAATACCATGCAATTTTTTTAATTTCCAAGCAATTTTATAATACTATAAGCATAATGCACCAGCTCTTTTCCCTGAACAGTGCAGCTACTGATTGCTTTATTGTTCTTTAGATATCTACGTAAGAATTGGCAATTTTCTCTCAAATAATTGAGTATTTCATGTCAGGAAGATACCACAAGAAACAAGCATGGTTGGGTTCTCCGTATCTCCTAGAATTCCTCCAAAGGTCAGCTGGAATGATTCTCCAATATCTCTAAGCAAGGACTCTGGTCACTTTTTATAAAGCTGAGCCGTAGGACCTGTCTGCTCCATTTCCTTGATGTTGCAAGATTCACTGCCTCACAAGGCAGAGCTGGGAACAGAGATTTTTTTCAGTAGGCTTTGAATTTGTCTTTTGAGCCTCAGCATGTACAACTGAAGGAATAAAAAAAACAACTCCAGTATTAATGAAAATTATAGTAAGCTAACCCTCAAATACTTAGAGGGCCTAAGAAAAGAACTGACATCAAAATTAATCTCAACAGTGAAGAAGTTTCTCTGATCTCCATAATAAAACGAAAAAGAACAGCAGGATTTATGTAACAATAGGTAATTAAATGTGGCATAGAAAATAGTGATGTTTCACTGATGTTACTAATTACAGTGGTGTTTGAATTCTGGAGTCAAGTATATTTTTCTGAGCCTGACAGATAAGGCACAAACAACTATCTAATGCCTGCTTTCAAACATTTTCCTTGAGCCATAAATGTACTAATTGTAGGAAGCTTTCCCTTTGTACAGCTATACATACTGCCACGCATGGATAGAAATAATTAGAGATTATCAGAATGGTTTTGACTAAAATAAGTTCTGTGAAAGTCTATTTCAGAGACTTATCGGTAAGCATTTCATTAAGAAATGGTGGTTGGGGCTAGGTCTAAGTATGAAAGTGAGACATTCTTGTTGCACCGGCCCTAATATTTAAGTCTTTCATGTACTTGGAAGAGTTCTCATTGAAAACTTACTCCCAGCAGATAGCAGACAGAACAGAAACGCATATTGCCCATTCCCAAACAAGCTTTAGCAGCCCAGCTGGATATGTATGCACAGTCTTCTAATTGAAAGGTTTCAATTCATGAGATGACACCCCAGTACAGTTCTGGTGGTGGAATCATAAAAGTGAAGCCAAAATCTTCCCAATGTAGAAGAAAATTAAATGTCAAAACCTAAAAAAACTTTTATGAAACCAAGTTGGTGTTGTATAGCCAGCTGCTATTGTAACATGTCATGAGGAAAATTATCTTTTTACTGAATCAGATGGAAAGAATGAAAAATCTATAGCTAATTTAAAATCTGCCTGGTACACACAGCACCATTTTGCAAATGTGTAGTGGCAGAACAGTTCCCCTAAACAAGCGATTTACTCAGTTACCTTCCAAGTCATCACTGATAGGTTTAACCATTCCTTAGTCTGTGAAAAGGAATTAGAAAGTTCATTCATTTTCTCTCAGGCAGTTTCTTGACCACTGACTTGAGGGAAAAAGGATTTAAAAGTGAGTTATGTGGAAGGACATGACATCTCCCACATTCAACAAACCTAGATAACCTGTGGAAAAGTTAACACCCCTTCCATTTTCTTACCCTTTCTTTTTTTATGTGAATAAACTCCCACAGCAAACCAACAACTTAGAATTTCACTTTTTGCTATATGCTACAGCCGCTGAATCAAGGAATAGAAAACTGACCTGTATTCATGATAATAAAGGATTCCTAGGTAAAAGAAGATTGTACTGGTTAGTATTTATACTTGTCCTTTGGTTGCACAAGTCCACAGTTCTTGCTCCACTGAGCAGAGCTCAATAGCATGCATATTAAGATAGTATAGGTTTTACTACCTTAATGCAATACATAGATTTCTAATTCACTACAAGTCCGTTTATTCACTACCTATTTAGTAAGGCCTCAATAATCCAGGGAAAGCAGGAAAGTATTAACCCCATTTTAACCCCTTTAAGTTGAAAGCTGCAAAGAAATCAGTCTTGCCACACACCAGGTCAGAAGCAGCTCTGTATGTGTGAGACCATGCAATGGCCTTTCAAGACACCTAAAGAATTCTACTAGCAGCCCTGGTACTAAACCACCAGACTAAACATATATAAGCAAGAAATAGTATCACAGTAAAGTACAAGACTAACAAATTAGAAGTGAAACTCAAGAGTGTGAATGACCTTCTGAACTCAAACCACAGTTTTTTCCCCACCTCCACTACTTAAAATGTTATGAGAGTGAAGGACAGAAAATCCTAATCTTGTATGCATGGAATAGAGCTACTCTTCAGCGTACAGCAACTTGGATCATCTTGAGACTAATTGTGTTTATGAATTACAGCTAATCTCAATTTCTTTCAGTGCACTGCTACAGCACCAAACAAGGCTAGGAACAATGTTTTGTCAACTCTGAGAAATGTTACTATATGAGCCTAGTAAGAGTGAGTCACACAAAAACGAAGGCATTGCATTGTTACCACCAACTTGAATCTTCTCATGCAAGCTTCCTGACAGAAGATAAATTCAGCCAGGATTATAAACTATCATTGTTAGTAATTTCTTTCCCTTCCAGAAGCATCTCTTTTGAAAATGAGGCCTGAAATTACTGGTATTTTTCATCTGCCTTTTCTTAAAAGGGGGAGTTTCTTTCTGATCCCCAAGAATCACAAACTTCAATTCCTTCGAGTATCTATCCATCACAGAAAAACTCCAGATAAGTTTCTTTGAAATGCGAGTTAAGGGAAAGGCAGGATAATGGTGGTGTTTTCTTCCTCAGTTGAAAATATTCAGGCTGGCAGCTATCTGCTGCTTTTCCACTTTCATTTGATATTTTTACTCTAAAAATGCTTTTTACGTACTAAAAAGCATAAAACTCTGTGGGTGCATATGTTAGTCGTATCAGCAACACAGAAAACCGGAAGCAAAAAGGCATACGTAAAATTTCAGCAAGGGAGAGAAAAGGGAAAACTGCCAAATTAATAGGCTTGAAGGATCTAGGTATTTAATGAATACAGCAACAAGGGCAACCCTGCTGTCCCTAAGCTAGTACTACTACTATTTAAGTAGTAACAATGGGACAGGAAACAAAGACTGACTTGGGTAGTAAACCCAGATTTCCACACTTAACACATTATTAGCTAAAAGATGTCCTTTTTTACATCTTATTTTCAGATGGCCCACTGCCTCTATTCCATAAAGCCTGGACTTTTTAACAGGCAGGCAAGCTTTTGGTGGTCAAATTCGTTTCATAATACTGAAGGAGTATTGGTAAAAACTGCCTGAAAAGAGGTAGCAGTGACAGCAGCAATTCATACACTATTACTGATAAGTCCTTTGTTGCCATCAGGAAATACTGTACTTAATTTCAGAACATGACCATTAGGTACATCTATAAGCAACCCTGACCAAATTGCCAGAACTCCAGACATGGCCCCTAACTATGCACAAATTGGGTAGCAGCACGTACATTAGGACCAGACTGCTGGAGATACATAATGACAATTTATCCTGGATTTGGGGATATCTGAAGCCCATTCAGGCATGAAGTTATAAAACAATTTTAAACCATCGAGAAATCCAAGGAAAATGGCATGCTCAGATCACTTCTGACATGCACAGGTGCATGTAGAGTAAATCCAGAACACAGCAGATGAGCGTGCTGCTTTCCAGGAAATCACGGACGGAACTTTGGTAACTGCAGTTACTTGTTGTTTTTACAGATAAAAATAAATTATTATTTTCATAATAAATCAAAAGTGTACCTCTAAGCCCGGTAATGGTATTCGCTAGTACGGATTCCCCATCAAAGTAATTCAGAGTGATCTGAATTACAGAGACTAATAAATCTTTAACAGTCTCTACACAGATAAGCAGCGCTGCAGCACGCTGGGAGAACTGCAACCACATCTCTCAAAGCACTGTGATGCTGTACACTACTCCTTATGTGATGATACAGCACCATGAAAAAAATGGGACTTGCTGTGGATCTTAATGGGACGTTGTAGAGCAGCTTATTTCCAAGCCTTTCCAAAACAAGTCTCCTGAAGCACGACCACAGGCCCCAGCAACACTCTGCTTTGCTCACCCTCTGCTTTAACTCCTCCACTTTCCCGTCTGTTCTGCTAGGTTTATTTTCATCAGAGTCAGAGGAATTTCATGCTCAGCGAGCAAACTGATGATAGTTCCTTTCCTAAAAATCTTTTGATTTTCCAAAAAATAAATGTATCTACTAGACCTGTGAACCAGACTAAAGTATCTTTTCAGTAGCATTCAAAGGCAGTGAAGAAAAACAATACCATATATATGAGCACTGTCTATTCCACAGTGTAAAGAATCCTTTCCAATATGTCTTTTTCTGGTATTTTACTGCTCAGAACATCACAAGTATCCACTATCCACTTGTTTTTTCTGAACAGAGGCCAGATTACTTGAAGCCACAATCAAATAAATCATATTCCACCTTGTGAAAAAATTAAGCAAAAGATTAATCTTCAGATGAGAGATACATCACATTAGAGAATATCAGATTAACTGAACTTAAAGCAATCCATCAATTAAGAAAGAAGGAAACACTCCTCCATTTATTCTAGATAATTTATTTTTCTGAAAGGAAGCTTTCTCATTGGCATCTGCAGAGAAAATGGTTTCTCCATGTCTGTTTGTCCTGGGACATGCCTAGAAGAAGAGGCAGAAACATACCTCGGGTCCCATAGGCAAAGCCCCTCATGACCAAGCTTTATTTCAGAAGCTGTACAGGCCCATGGTCAGCACATTGCCCCTCTCAGCAGTGCTGACCTGTTAATGCTTCACCAAAGAAGAGCTTGGGTCTTCCTCACTCGAGGAACACTGCTGGGTCCCCCTCACTGCCTCTGCCGCTGGCCCTCCACCAGGTTACTGACGAGGTATTTTCTGATTTTGCAATTTGGTTGTGAGCTTTCCCAGCACAAAAAAATCGCTCACTGTGCATAGCTTAATCAGCACCTGATGCTGGTAAAAGCCTTACACAGCACCTCTCACAACTGGTTTGCAGGATTATATGCAAACAGAAAGAGCATTTTAGCTTGACAGTGTTGTTCCACAAATATGGATTCCCATACTGTCTTATTTTGCCATAATCTTTGCAACTGATTAGTTTGCATATAAAATCACAGTTCATTTGGCACAATATTTCCATACCTGGCTGCTTGTCAGTGCTTTGTGCAATATTATGAATCTCTGTTTTCCCATTAGTATTCACAGCAGCAAGATGATGAATGACACTAAAGATGAGTTTATCTGATGTGATTTCTTATTGTCTTCATCCATTTACTGTACACCTCATTTTGTTTCCTTGGTTGTCTTCAGCCTTTTACAAAGGAAAGTTGGGTTTGCTGTTTTCATTATCACCATTTTCTATATATACATGAACCTGATCTAGTATTCCTTTGAAAAATATCCCATTGACTTCAAAAGACACTGGAACTGGCTGCTGTTGAGGTTGAATGCTTCTGGCATACGTACTACCGCACTACACACCACTTACTTATCCCCTCTGTACTTTGTATTTTGTCTCTTTTGAGGCTTCACAATTTTCCACGTCTGCCCATGAAGTGTTACCCTCTTCCTTGCATTTCAGAAATGCCGCAACCTCTGCTCATGCTGACAGTATGTGGAAATCCTGTTTAAGACTTAGTTTACACTCTAACCTCAACAAAAAGCAATACCTTTTATATTCAAAAGTGATCAAGAACCACTTAATCTTGTCAATCCCTCAACTGGCAGGCAGGTGTCACCACTTTGCGACATGCAGCTTAATCCATGACTGATCTTTGACTCTTTTAAGCAGTCAAACATACTGTATTCTATTTTTTCAGTATCTGTAGAACATTAGCAATTTTTCCCATTACAAGATGGAAAAGTTGTAAAGACTGTTGCAATTCATTTGAAACTTTGCAAAATGTGCCATTGAAAAGATTGAAAAGAAAAAAAAATTCATAAAGCATTCAGCTCACCTTCCCTCTCCATAAGCCCACTAAAAGGGACGAGCTTTTAATTTATCTAGTAAGAGAGTCAGTAAAATGTCCCACTCTCCTTAAATTTGATCCTCAGTCTCCAAACTCATTATCAGATCATTTTTATCTTTGAGTTAGTGATTTAAACTCCCCCCAGTGTTATAACCACCACAGATATTATAGATCAGGAAGGTTTTAGAATGCTACACTTGAAGCCCACTGCTACCACCACAAACATCACCATACACAACCACCACCAGGCAGCACCACACTGGGAAGCTCAATCTGCTTAGGGGAACAATCTTTAAATAGTATTAACTGGCAGATTGCATTTCCTCTAACTCATAATGCAGCAACACTAGGGGGTTGTAATGCATCCTGAATAGCACATAGTTCATAAGCCATCCTGTAACTGGCTCTTATTTGTCAGAAGTTCAACTCTCCAATCAAGTGGGCTGAAAAAGGCAACAACAACAAAAGTACATTGCAAAACCATTGCTCGAAAGACAGCAATTTTACTTTTTTTAGTAAAAGTTTAAAAAGAAATTATTTGAAGTAACATTGTACTTGATCAGAAATTGTAACCCAGAAATGGCAGCTTCAGGCTGTAACGTTATCTTTACAGAAAATAAGAGAATACTCCCATGTTTCATCCACACAAACTTGAAAGGTGGTTGTGAAGCAGAACGAGATGATTTTGGATCAGGCTTTCTCAAGCGCTTAGCACACACCAGGTAAGATTGAGGCATTGATATAGTTTGGTGGGAAGTAAATTCTAGGAGCCAGGCACTTTCTAAACCTGGCTGGTGTACGTAGATGCCAGTGAGAGATTTGGCCTGTCTTGGAAATCTGACCCTTACGATTCAATAATCACACTTCTGAATGACAGTAGAGGCAAATTCAATATAAATTATTTTGAAGATCTGAAAGGTTCTCTTGCAGCATGATAACTACTCTGTTTCCATTTCTGTTAATGACATCTAAGAACTGGAAACACAAGCAGCTGCAGAGGATTAAGTAATTATGGAGTATTAGATGCATTTGAAAAGCAGGGTCACAGAAAAAGGAGAAAAGAGAGTGAGCATGCTGTGGGCTGCTCATCAGCTGGAAAGCTATAAAATATCCCCCCTTATTCACAGCTAGCTAGCTGGAAAGGACAAAGGCGCACAGTACAGATCAGCTATTCTTTATTGCCCCCATTCTGGAGAGCTACAGCTTTTATGGGTAAGTAAAGCTCTTGTTAACAGTAGATAGATATGATCTCTAATATGCAATTAATTTTCTCTCATATAGGAATTGAAAATGTCTGTGACAGAAATAGAAAACTAATTTAGTATCATTTAAATACAGAAGTGTAGTTCTACGATAAATGCAGTACTATAGGTGAACTGAAATTCTTGTGTGTCCTATTTCAAACAATACTTAAAGTCAGATGAATATTAAGGTTTGTTTAAAGAACATTAGCAAATTAAGAACAACAATGAAAAATGAACTTAAGACCTTGGAAAATTATAGATTCTTATGAATTTCAGTATTTTGAAGGGAACTAAAATTCATCGTTCTCTATCGACAGTACAACATGCACCAAAGCAAAGCTGCTCACATGTGCTTTTGCATACTTATTTCACTTTGTCAAGTGCTACTGAAAAGACTTGAACTGCATTTAAGTGGTCTGGCCTTTGAATGTGTGTCTCTGACTCAACTCTTACCCTACGTAAAGCTGGGGCATAGGCCCTTATCTTCCGTTAGCTTAGCACTCAGTCCTTATGGAAAGAATGACATTCATACTGGATTTAAAGTACTTCTCTGAGAATCCAATTTCTATTATTATCCACATCAGTCAAAGGTAGCGGGTAACTGGATCAAAGAGTTCAGCCTACCACCTTCATTCACATGATGGTAATTCATTCCACAATTAGACTTCATGACATCAGCAGAACTAATCTTAGTATTACTCAACGTGTTTAAAGGTGAAACAGTCTGTCTCTGAGTATGACAACTGAGCAGCTATTTAATTATCTTCTTAGTCAATTAAATAATTACTCAGGTGAATTTAAACATCTCAGTAGTTTTGGGACGCTGATAACAAAGCAGGTCAAAATTTAATTTAATTTCTTTTTTTAAAGATTGTTGGTGATCTTGTGATGCAGTGAGAGAGGTGGACACAAAATGTAGATGGACTAAACCAGTACTACACAGGTATTGCTTCTGGCTAAACCAGCTCTATCTGTAGAGGATTATTTCTGTAGGCCTGACTTACTATTGAGATTCAGATGGAGATAACTGAATGTGGTGGATTGTTTCTCCTCCTAATCCTACATCATTTGTGTGCACCTGTCCTACATTCCTGTTTGGAAAACTTACTCTTTTGCAGTATTTGCTGACTGTTGCTCCAAGGTTTTGACTCCTGCTTTTGTTAGTGCTTTTTAAAGCATGCATTTGTTCACACAGCACTGTTTCTGCTCCCCAAGTATGAAACTTGACAGGAGAAGAGAAAGTGACAGAAAAAAACCCATACACTTCTAAAGTACAGATTTTTCAAACTTTCCTTTTCAAAAGAAGCAATTATTCATGCAGAACCGTGTAAGAATTCAGGCAATGTTTAGATGTAAGCTGTATTACTTTCCTTACAACTAAAAATATTAAAAGCCAGTCTGAACAAAATTACAAATTCCTGTGTATGGTTCTCAGCATTTCCCAGCATCTTACCATTTGCTTCAACAGCTTTATACCCTTAACACATCAATACAATAGGGAAATCCCACAGCTGCTGCTTTTAATTCAAGCTTTTTTTTTTCCTTATAGATTTTTAAAGCATTGTGTCAGATGTACTTATGTAAATTGGAGTCAACAAAGCTTGTTGCTTTCCAGCAACTAATGGAAATCCAGTCACTTGTTCTGTAGAATTAGAATCTAGACTGCACCGAAGTCAGTAAAGCTATCCTGACCTGTATGGGCTGAAGAAGGTGAGACAAAGTCCAAATAAGCATGTTTTTGAGCAAGCTCCTCAAAGTCTCTCAGCCTCATTTCAGCTAGAAGTGCTTTGGACTTGAGGAAGGACAGTTGCTGAAGGCCCGTACCCAGCAGCATTTCACTATCTTTCCACCTTTCCTTATTTCTAAGCACTTGTTTGCATCACAAGATCACCAACAATCTTTAAAAAAAGACAACAACAAAACCACAAACGCAAAAAAAGCCCCCCAAGAAACCCAAAACAAACAAACAAAACAAAACAACAGCAACAACAACAACAAAATCACAAAACCGACCAACCAAAACCCCAAAACCCAAAAAACAACAAAAGATACAGAAAATGCAGAGTGACAGTATATCACATATTCCTATTTATAGTCTGGTATGGGGATTCTGCTAGGGTCCTTTGTAGACTGGAGTGTTAAATTATTGTCCCGTTCAGTGTAAAAATACTGGAGGATAGATGCTGCTCAGCTGTACTGAAAGACCTCTAGAAGCATCTTCAAAGACATCAATTTCAGAAAGAAAAAGTAAATACCCATTTAAGAGAAATTACCCCTTGCTACAAATTAGATAATAATTTACTTAGACAGTAAAAAATACCAGAAATAAGTATTTGGAAACAGCACTGTTCAACCCATTTTTTAAAACATCTAGCACACCAAAACTATTTAACCAAAAACATTTTATCATTCTTTATCTTTACAAGAAAAGTAGAACAACAGAAGAAAACTAGCTACAAAGTACTTAGACCACAGTGCACAAGCTCACCAGAGCAAAATAATCTTATGACTTACTTACAGATACTTCCTTCTCCCCTTTATTAAATGTGTCCTTTTTTCCTTTCTACAAATCCACTTCCATACACTTTGCTATGCATTTTGATATTAAAAAACTGACTTAGGTAATTCTTAATGATCATAAGCATTTCTTACAGATAAGTAAGTGAGAGAACCTGCAAAGACTTTAGAATCTGATAGTTCCAGGCACTCTCAAGAAAGCTTTTATAGCATTATGCAAACATAAGTTTGTGCGTGAAAATCTTATTACAGCACTCAGCCCAGGAAAAGATATTCAACATAGAAGCTAATCATGTTATCTAGGTGGCTGGATGGTCACACTCAAAGAGTTGTGGTCAACTGCTCAATGTCCAAGTGGAGACCAGTGACAAGTGGTGTTCTTCAGGTATTGGTACTGCAACCAGTACTTCTTAACATCTTTGTTGGCAACACAGACAGTGAGATTCAGTCCTCAGCAAGTTTGCCAATGACACCAAGCTGTGTGGTGTGGCTGACATGATGGAGGGAAGTGATGTCATCCAGAGAGACAATGACACACTTGAGAGGTGGGCCTGTGTGAACCTCATGAAGTTCAAGAAGGTCAAGTGGTCCTGCACCTGGGTCAGGCAACCCCAAGCACAGCTACAGGTTGAGTGGAGACTGGATTGAGAGCAGCCTTGAGAAATACTTGGGGTTGTTGGTTGATGAGAAGCTCAACATGTCCCAGCAATGTATGCTTGCAGGCCAGAAAACCAACTGGGCTGCATCAAAAGAAGCAAGAGGGAGGTGATTCTCCCTCCTTACTCTGCCCTCATGAGACCCCACATGGAAAACTGTGTTCAGCTCTGGGGATCCCAGCATAAGAAGGATGGGGACCTGGTGGAGAAAGTCCAGAGGAGGGCCACAAAGGGTCATAAGGCTGCAGCATGTTTTCTGTAGACACAGGCTGAGAGAGTTGGGCTTGTTCAGCATGCAGAAGAGAAGGCTCTGGGAAGACCTTAGAGCAGCCTTCCAGTGCCTAAATGGGATCTACAAGAAAGCTGGATAGGGAGTTTTTACAAGGGCATGTAGGGATAGGAGAAGGGGGAATGGCTTTAAACTAGAAGAAGGTGGATTTAGATTATATGTGTTACCTGAAGATACAGGGATGAAATTCTTTATTGTGAGGGTGATGAGGCACTGTAACAGAGAAGCTGTGGATACCCTATCCCTGGCAGTGTCCAAGGCCAGGCTGGATGGGGCTTTGAACAATCTGGTCTAGTGGAATGTGTCCCTGCCCATGGCAGGGTGTTGGAACTAGATGATCTTTAAGGTTCCTTCCAACTCAAACATTCTATGATTCTACGATTTTGCTGGAGCTATTTTGAACATGAACTGTGTCTAAAATGCTTTACAACTGAATGTGTGCCAACTGCTTTCTTAAATTAATTTTATTAATACAACCAGGATTTTCTCAAGATGTCAATCTGTATAAGCCTGCTCCCTTTCAAACAGAGGGTGATTATATCAAACAGTACTGTTTGATATCATCACATTGGCAGCAGAGAACAACTACTGGGAAATCTCAGAAGCAAGTCCTCTACAAAACCCAGGCTGCATTCCAGTCCTCCCTGAGTGTCACTTCTTCAATACCCAGGCAATGCCAACTTGTGCAGCAGAGCTCAAACCTATTCATACAGCACAGGTAATGCAAGGTTAACATAATTAAATTAAAACAAACACAGTCAAACTGAATTTTCAAAACTGTTCAAACTGACACCTGTGCCTATCAACATACCTTTAAAATCTGATCCTTCTTATTCCACTGGGAAGAAACACAAAAGTAACACTTTGTAGGTATTGATAAATTGATGTACTAATAAGCAGATTCTACTGAGCAACTCAAGTCTGAAGCAGAGTTCTAAATATAGGTCATACATTACGGCAATTACATACATTACATTACTTGCATTAAGCACTGACATCTTCTGTGGCCAAAAATTTTAAAATGTGTGTCAGACCTCAAAATGATATTTTTTTCAGTATGTGGTATCTTATATCACATAAAAATAGGCAAACACTCCCCCCAATAATTAGAAAAAACATATTCCTAGTATGTTCATTATGCAATCAACTTTGAGACTATCTTCCAAGAATCTTCTCATCCCCATGAAGTGGCAAAACAGGTCAAGCTGGATTGACACTGCAATACCGAGCACTACAAAAGCTACACACAGTGCCCACAGAAAATGATTGTCAGAATTTACACAAGTTCCCACTAGTCTGTTTTATTCCAGAAACTTCTGAGACTAATATGGAACCTCAGTAACTGCACTGATCAAGGGACACAATCATCTTCCTCAATAGTGCAGAGTCAAGAGCCTCCTCTCTCAACAGCTTTTTCCAAATCTTGGGTGGAGTCATACAAGCGGTTAGCAAGGTCAAGATAGGTGCAGGTGGAGGATGAGTGTAGACAAAAGCTCTGTCCTTTTGAGAATTACAGAAATACATTTTTTTTCAGCATTATACCAGGGAAGCAAAGGAGAAAAGAATATCCTTTCAAATCTGGTAACATAACTTTGTACTATAGCCTCCGAAATCTATGTGATGCACCTACCTCACAGTGTTCATCACACACAACTGGAACAGACAAGTGCTCAGGCCTATGAGCTTCTTTGCACAGACAACAACCATTAAACCCTCAAAGTTCATGAGTTTTAGTCTGGACTGCAGGACCTTTGTGTTGTGCCTATTTAGGTGGAGCCCAGGCACAAAAGACTAATAGTTGTGTTTGCTTAATTACTTGTTATCTGTCCACATACTTCCATGCTACTGGGTTCCCTGGATAGATCTCCTTGCTCCATCAGCCATGCCACATAACTGGGTTTCCCAGTGCAGCTGGTCTTGTTCTCTACATGATGATGCTCTCTTCACTGCAGACACACATTTTGGCTTCAGTTGTGCATCACCATGCTCCATACATATACACCAATGAAAACATCTACAGCCAACCAGATGGCTTTGCAACAAGCCCCTGTGGAGAATCAGATAACATGCACTGCCATGGCCAGGAATGAGACTATTCTGCTTCACTGCTGAGGCAGCAGACAGCTGAGGGCAATGATAGCACCTCTTCGTAGCTATCCAGCCCACCATTCTGCCCTCTACCTCCAACAGCTGCCTGTCAACAGCTTTTCTTCTGATACTACATGCTGGGGTCTGGACATCACCAGCTTATTGTCACTCTTCATAGCCTATAACTCCACCTATACTCCCCCAACAGACTGTTTAGCAGGGATAGTTGAGGACTGGGCTGATGCTCTGATAACAGCACAAAGGCTTATTTTTTCACATCTGTTCTTTTACTTGGCTGAAAAAACCCTTGCAGGAGTTGTCAGCCAAAGGAAATCAGTGTTTTCTCTGCTATGAAGTCTAATTGGTTTTTCCTCCGCTGACAGCTCTTCAAGCTAAATTTAGGGAGCCAGGGAAATGAATACTGAATACTGTTTGGCTGAGACTACAGCTTACTTCCCATACACACATAATGCCCAAAGGGGAGGGTTCCTTTAATTCACTTTGTGCTGCAAAACTACAGAATGTGAGCAAATAGTAAGCACATCACATAAAAGATAACCTACTCAAGATGTATATTAACTGTGTGATCAAAGGTCCCTTTAGAGACCAACATCACCCATAAAAAATTCAGGAAACTAGATCTCCAGTGAGCAAGACAGAAGGATTTAACTCATTTCCATAAATGAAGTCAGTCAATTTATACCCAGCTGTCACAATTTGTCTGATTACTTATCTGCTCATATTGTTGTAGTCAGCATGTAGCTTTGCCAGCTCAATTTACTCCTATTTCACAATACTTGGTGAGATCAACACCTCCTAGAACTAAACAACTATAGAAGCTGAACTCTGATTCAAACCAGCAAGTTTCCTGAACTCTTGTCTACAAAGAAAAACCTGAGTATGACTTAAACACAAACTGTTGCTCATGGAGAAAGAAAATAATTTTTACATGCATTACTCACTGGTTTTGAGTGTAGTACATTTGTTGTTATTCCCCCAAGTCTGACTTCTAAACCTGAAAGCTGGTGTTCCCCTTACCTTGCATAAGGAATTAGAGCATCTAGGAGCTCAAGCTTAGCATTAGCCTATGAAGCTGGCGTCTGTCACAGACCTATTCCATAAGCACCAAGTGTAACAGGAATTACCAGGCACGTAAAAAAGTGCATACTTGTACACAAGTTTATAACATAGATTCATTTACAATAAACTGAATTTTATTCCTATTGTCCAGCCCTCAAAAAATGAGTAAGTTTAGCAGAATACGATTAAGCAGCTTTTCATGCGATGGGTCATCTCTTCAGCACGTATGTTCTCCCTGACTGAACTCGGCCGGCTTTCTTCTGACTTATCTCAATGACTTGTTTTAGGTTATCCTAGGATAATCATATTTTTCCTCTTATCTGTTTTTAGTCAGGGTTCTACTGCCAGTTTTCTTCTTGAATCTACAGGGCACAGCATCAGCCACAGGCCAGTAGGATCTGCTTTCTACCCCTAGCTTTCCCCACGCACAATCTTTCTTGTATTCCTTCCTTGGTGGAATTAAATTATCCAAGAATAAATTTGCCAGGAAACAAAAGTTCTTTTCCCCCTCCCAATCAATCTCCATTTCACACTCAATTGCCATTTTTCTCACCAGTGATAACACATCAATTTTTATTACCACAAGAAATACCACTATCACCTTTTACAAGGGCCTCTTCCTCTGAGCTTGAATTTACCAGTTTTCTGCAAAATATCATCCTTTAATCATGTGAAGCATAGCCAAGTCTTTTACTGTCAAGAAAGAAAAAAGCCTTTGCTCATGCACTTACAGCTTTGTACTTCAGTCACTGCGCTGTGGAACTCTTAAGCCTCAACTGTGTAATTCCCACCAAATAATGCAACATTTCTATATCTCTTTTAACTGCTTACATTTTCAAGCTCTTCACTCACTTTTGTTTTGCTCACATTAAAACTGTGCACAACTTCTCAAAGTAGGGGGGGAATGAATGCCACACGTGTCACCACATCATTTGCGGCTGTCCTGGCTGATCTATGACAATTAAGAGAAATTTAGACATTGATTATAGAAAGTTTTCTTAAATCATTATGATCAATAGAGAACATTAATGTAAGTACTAGCCAGTCAGGCTTAAATTCCTGTTTTCATCACCCTTTCAACTTGCAGCTCAGGCTAAACAGTAAAAAATCTCTTTCAAAACCCACTGCATTCTCACTGTCTTTGAACAGTAAAATGCTGAAAAGTGCATCCTACCGTATCATACGCACTAAAAATGCTCAAAAGAGTTCAGGATGGGCCAATGCAAAGTAGAAAGGCTGCAAAAACAATGGGCAAAGGCTAGTTTTTGTGAACAACACAGCAACCTTTCTTCTATTTTTTTAGTTCTTGGTAACAGGTGTATTTAAAACATGCACAGAAACTGTACATATTTGGCCAATAACATTGAAAGTATTTACTAATAGTCTAGTCCAGGAGAAGAGAATATTGGGGAAAATATTTTTACATTGAGAGTGGTGATGAGAGATTTAAATTCCTAGAGAATTACATGGGTCCAAGGATAAACTATGCTAGCCATCCATTCCTACTCCTTACCTCCTTGAAGAGAGTGGAAAAAGAATGCAGGGGCAAGAAAGATACAAAGGCTATATATGCCAACATGATCGTTAACTACAGGACTTCTCAGGTTGAAGTAACTTTCACACAGAAAAAGCATAATTATATCTCTGTCACCCTTAAGATATTGGTTTTAAATTCTCTGTCCAGCTCCCTTTTTATCTAATGATTTTTCTCCTACATCTCATCACCCTTGAGTGCAAAGACAAAGACACAAAACATTTTTCAACATGGCTTAAAGTGGCTTTTCATGGAGACATAGATAATAGCTTATCTGATTTATAGGACAATTTTCTTGCCACGGGTTTGAAAGTTTGAAGAGATGGAAGATCTGTTCCTCCAATGATTTACTTCATGCACCAAGATAATATAGTTCTATCGGAAAGAATATAAGCCAGCCCAGTCCCAAAACAGTTGCATGCCTTTGTAAAGATGAAATATAATAATTCACCACTAGAGAAATTAAAAAATACCCTTCCTCAAATTGAATGGCACCATTCTCCTCCCTTCCCTGGTAGGGCCACCAAAGTCAAAAGAAGCAGCTTTTGCTTCCTTGGCTACAGCAAAATTACTATAATCATATAGCTACACCATTCACAGTCAGCAGGAATATGAGTATTTGACCTTTATTTGCTCTTAACACATGTACACTTATCAGCCTTTCTAGATTTCTCCATCTACGATTTACACCTTCATGTTTCACTATGAAGTAAATATAACGTCACATTCCTAGATGAGGAGACCTGGAGCTTTGCTTCTACTACTATACTAATTCTACTCTGCATGCATGCACATTTGTTACCATAGATTTATATGGGAGGTGCCATGGACCAGGATTTATTTTTCTTATTTCATGGAAATGCATTAAAAAAAATACTGCGAGAAACAGAGGTTTAGAGCTACATGATTTTGCAGGCAGCCACACAAATATGAATGTGTTTAACTGAGCCTTGTGTTCCCTGCTTTGGCGATACAATACATTTTCAGAAAATCAGAGCCAAGAGAAAACCTTTATCTAATCATTACATAATAGTGATTATCCAATAACTTCAACAAGGGAAAACAAGAATGAGCTTTCTCCCTCAATACAAAATTACTTTGTGGAACTCATCACCACTTTACGTCCTGGAAGCTAAACTACAAACATGTTCAAAATACATATTTTAATGAATTTAAGTGCAGTTAAACAAGATGAAACTTCCAGCAAAGAAAATCCCTAAGGAGCCAATTACTGAAAATTGAGAAAGTATTCCAGAGGAAGGATATCTACTGTCTTCTTTTGCTATTCTTTAGTCACCTATTACCAGAGACATAACATTAAGTTAAATGGACCTCTATTATAAACAATAACCATAATTTTATGTTATGGAAAAACATAATAACTTATTTTCCAGCTTTAATAATAACAAAGCCCTCCTTATACAACTTCTAAAATATACTAAAGGTAAATGGCAGAAGAATAAATTTAGTATGAGAAATTACTGAAGGAAGAGGCAGCAGTAGACATGCAATACTAGGCATTCAACTGGACTAAGTTGTTTCAAGCCCTCAAACAAATTGAACCATACTGAGTTCACACTGCTCAGACTCCAAAATGTAGCATTTGCTATTGCAAGATAGGGTCTGTATTTGCTCTAGAGAAAACACCCATGTGAAAGGGCATAAATGAGGGGTGACCACCCCCCCACAAAAAACAACAATAAGGACAACAAAATTAAACAAACAAACAAAACAAAACAAAACAAAACAAAACAAAAAACACCAAAACCCAACCAAATCTAACACCAAAAACCCCCAAACAACAGTTAGGGCATTACTGTTTTAGGCACCACATAAGCAGTTACTGAAGAACAGAAATGTGTGGAATTCCTTCTTTCTCACTCACTGAGGACTTCATAGGTCAAAACTTGCACTACGAATTGACACAGAAATGGTCCAAGGGATCCAAAAAGCTCACACCTTATGGCTCTTTCCTCACTGCAAACACCAGATGAAGTCTCCAAGTGTGGCATGTTTTCTGCATTATTGTTTCTGCTTTCATTAGGAAGACCAAAAAAAAAAAATCTCCCACAGCAAAAGTCTGGTTCCTGTGCCTCTGAGTAGCTTATATACAGATCTATGTGCAAATTAATAACCTAGCCCTTCAGCTTCAGGAAGTAGCTTTTTGCGCTTCAATCTCCAGAGATTTCTAAATTCAGACCCTTCAGGTAATCAGTGAGAAAGTAAAATCAAAGCTTTCCAGACCAGAGCCTGAGTACATTTTCCCTGCTTCTACCGTGAATTACTAAAGCTGATCAACAATATTCTGATGAAAATGCTGATTCAAGAGAACAAAAAAGTGTTCCTTGAGAATATGTTTATCCTGCTAAAACCGTCCCTCAGAAGCCAGGTGGGCAGGCACTTCCCACTGCCTGACCAGCTGGCTAGCCTGGCTGGCTCCCTTCCAGCTCACCTACCGGCCAGCCAGGCAGCAGGCCAGGCAGGACCCCCTGGGGGAAAAGAACCACATTTACAAAAGAAGTGAAACGAATTGTTCTGTTTTGCCTGAAGTCCCACCATGTCAACATTCTGTTCCAGCATGGGAGGAAACAAAATGTCAACCACCTAGAATTTTCCACAAAACAGAAATATCCTTTTCTGGCCAATTCTAGTTTCAAACTTTTGGAACTACGTATGCCTGTCAATCTGTATATGCAACTATTGCCTCTCCATGAAAAATGACTGTTTTACAGTGTCTGCTTCAATTCCACTTCAGAAGCACGGACTTAAAGACAATGAGTATTGAGGAATCAGTCCCATGTTGGTTAAATTAATCAGGTTTTTATAAACCACATATAACACAATAAAATTCCGAATGAATAAAAAGGTTCAATATTTTAAGACTGCTAAACACCACCTCTTCTGCAAGGCTAATAAAAATAGCTCTTCAGTCAGATACTCGGTCAATTCTGCTACTTACAGTACTAATTTCACAACACTACAGACTGTAACCAGAGGGATATTTCACAAGGACTTTGTCATCATGCATATGGTGTTATTCTACTGATCTGTTCCTTGGAGAAACAATAAAACATCTGGATTTCTAATTACCACTGTACCCACCTAATGAGTGACTGGTAATATAGACAGTTCCCAGCTATTTGTAAAACAACTTCCTCCAACTTCAGAGATCTGGTCACCTTTTCACCTTTGTATGTATCCTAACTCTATCATAAATGTACATGCAAATATTGCTATTGCTCTAATTAGAGGATACAGAGTAAAATCAGTTAAATGCATCACTTCATGCCAACACATGTGCAGTCTTGATAAGGATGAAGTCAGAGTTCAGTAGCTAATTCATTCTCATAGACTTCTAATTTATTTCATGTTGCTCTATCAGCAGTTTTACCCTTCTGCCCACTCCCTCCAGATCTAGTTTAAGATCAAAGCTGATTCAACTGTCAGGTTGCTCAGGTGATTTTTTATTTTTATTGCTAAGAGAATTGCATTCTGCATATACTTCATTCATATGAAAGCATTCATACACCAAATTGTAACAGGAGAACTACACAGAAATGGAAACCAGTGATTAATGTTAATTTTTTAAATTGGGTCAAATAAAATCATCCTTGCTGTACATCTATCCCTGTTTAATAAAAAAAGGCAACAAATCCAAAGTAATCTATTTAAAAACAAACAAACAAACAAACACTGATCTATGAATTTTATGCCTATGTTGCCTTTAGCACATGACTTTGAGAAGGCCACAAAAAGACATGCACATACCTACTTTCAACTGCAAAACCTTTCCAAGAGGCATCAATACATACAGCCTGGGTTTCTTACTTAGAATAAAAAATATTGAAGTTTCTCCATATAGATTTTTAACCTGATGAATCCAGCCATTTTGCTTCAGATAGCATTTCATTTATAGCACAAAACCAATATTGTCGTTGCTCTTAACTGCTTTTAATTCTTTAAGCCAAAGAGTATTTTACATAATTAAAAGCTGTTTCTGTCCTACTTCCCTAACGTTTAAATCATCCTCTCTTCAAAACAGCTCAAGACACTTCAGGTTCCTCTGAAGTAAATTCCTGCAAGCACAACATCATGGATTCTAATTTAAAAAATAAATAAACCCGCCACAGAATGAAACATTAACTAATGGACACATTAAAGAAAAATAGTGAATCCATCAAACAACAAAAATAAATTATTTGCTAGTCCTTTGCTGAAGGATTTCTAAGCCAAGACTCATAACTCATCTTTTTCAATGAAATAGTTTGTGAACCAGAAGTGCTATTTTACTACAGTTTTGGTAACACCTCATATTATATTCTACTGTAAGTTAACTACTTCAGCCATCAGTTTTCCATCATTATTTCTCATATTCATTTCAATCACTGCAGCTCTTTTTGTTTTCAGGAAGCAGATGGAACTTTCAGATTGAAAGGCCAACAGATTTAGAACAAATCAATAAAATAAATGGCAACCAATTGTCAGGACTGGATGTTACTCCCCAGAGTTTATAAGGAATTAAAAAAATGAATCATCAAATCACACTAACTGACACGCAGAATGCCATTTGAATCAAAGGCAGGATTAATAGGGTGGAAAACAGTAAGAGTGGCACGACTTTACAAAAAAACAGTTACAAAGAATGCAGGAAACTGACATATGGAAATCTGATATCTGCATAGGCAAATTGTAAGATTGTAATAAAGCACAAAATTACTAAGCACAGAAGCAATAAAAGCGGATAGAGTCTGTATGACTTCTGTGGAGCCAAGTAAGGCTCAACCCCTCTCTTTAACCATATTTTTAAGGAGCTGGCATGAAGGTGAATAAAGGAGATAGTTTGATTTCTACAAACCATTCAATATGGTTTGTCACCTAAGCTATCTTGTGATATAAGAGAAGGTTATCTGATAAAGACTGAAGGGCAGAATAAAGACTGCTTTCACAACAGAGAGGCATCATTATTAGAGGTTACCTTTGCCAGAACCTGTGCATTTAACATATTTATAAATTATCTAGAAATAGAAGAATGGTAAAGAGTTTTTTAATTATTTGGAGTACTCAAATTAAAAACCGCCTGAAGAAATTTGCAGAAAAATCTTATCAGCCTGCACAACTTGAGATAAAGAGACACATCACATTCAGTGTCTGTAAATGCAGAACATATATGGGGAGATGATGGCCTATGTATGAATAATGGTGGGGTCTAAATGAACTCCATCTGCCCAGAAAAGACTGAGTAATTCTGAATAGCTGCACAAAACACATTCCAGTCTATCTTAAAACCAGTCCACCTGTACCTTGAAGAGACTTTCAAATTTTAACTCCTTACTTGGAAAAAGATTGAAGCAAGTTACGAAAGCTTCTGTAGAGAAAATATGAGATGAATTAACAGAAGAATTATAAAGGAGAGATATGATAAAATCCATGTAATCATGACAAGCATGGGAAGGACAAATAGTATAGAATCATTCCTTTCTCTTGCTACAGAAACTCAAAGGCAATTAGCTTTAAAATATCTACCAAAAAGCTCAAAACTAAGTATTTTACTTAGCTTTAAAATCTTACTCTTACAACAGTGAAACTGTGGAACTTGATGGCATAGTGTGCTGTGGAGATAAAAAGCATGAATTACCTTAAACAGGTAATTATATTTATGGAACAAAAGTCCATCGAAATGTATTAAATATATAGATATAAATACTAGGTATGTTTCTAAAGGCCAGTGTTGCCAGAAACTAAGGGAGAAGTATGTTATTGTATCTCACTCTTGCATTCTTTCAGTGCCTGCTGCTGGTCACTACCAGAGTAGATACACAGCTAGTTGAACTGCAAATACTATGTTTATAATAAAGAAGTATTTAGAAAAGGCAGGCTTAATTTGGGTTTTCCAAGTATTCCTCTTTCCTTGTCACCTCAAACTGCCAGTTATCATATGCTAATTTCTTTTTCCAGGTAGAATTTATCTCCTCGTGTTTATGCCTGCACAAGAGCTATGTGCTGCCTGAGAAGTGGACCAAGCCTTTGACCCCATGCTCTTGGATTAAATTAGTTATTTAATGAGCATACTTAGATCTGGACCCTTCAGGAGATGATCTTATGGGCAGCCATTGTCACTAAAAAGAAACACCAGAAAGAGCTCAAAATATTTTCCATACTAGCTCACCAGTTTTCTATCCCATTCTGTTTAGAAACCCTGAGTCAACACCTGGAGTACCTTGAGCTCTGTGGAGATGACACAGAAGCTGAAGATCAGATCCTTGAAAGCCTGAATGGGATTCTCCTGGCTCTTACTGAAGATAGCTAAGTATCACTCCAGATTGCTATTTAACCAGTTGTACAATCCAAAAGCATTCACTGAAGGATTTAATCTATAGTGTATCTATCTGTATTGCAGGAAGTGATTGCTGCTAGAATTACAGCTGTCCTGAGCCTATTTTGTTGTTTTCCTTTCTCTTTGTATACTTGCAAATCTACCTGCGACCAGAAAAAGCTACTGGTCACTAAAACACCTGAAGCTGCAGACAAATTCTAAATTTAATATTCTATTTACTACAAATTCCCAGAATTAAACTGGGGTGACCCCATCAGATCAGGAATTAAAGAAGTAGCTCCCAGACTCCTTAAAAGAAAGTCTTTAAGGTCTCTGCACATTCTTCTGAAATAACACAGGCATGAAAATATCTGAAACTCCTGGCAGATGGTGATTTACTACCTTAAGAAAAATAAGCCATACCTTTCATCAAAAAATCCTAAGCGAATTTTCTGTTCTAATTACTAGTCTAATAAAAGACGTTGTGCCTACCTACAAAATTTATTTCTAAGCCATACCTCAGGAATAGAATCTTAATCTCTGACTTCCCATGCATTATGCAAGCATACTTTTATAGTCAAAGATGATGAAACTGCTTTCCTCTTTGCTTTGCCACCTGTGCTTCAATTCTGCGTGAAGCAGAATTATCAGCTGGAACTACACTTGCTGCAATTCAAGCAGATGACTGATCTCATACATTTAGACTGAGACAGCCTTTAAGTACCTTGCTGAATCAGAACCTTGGATCCCATAGATACCCCCTCTATGAACTCTAGGAAACGAACATGCAAATAAACCAGTTACAATCCTGCTGCAGGTATTAACACTCTTATCATTGCAGAGCAAAGATCCTTCAGCCTACTCAGAGAGAGTGGGATCTTTTCAACTTTGGCAAAAATCCTGAAGGGCAATCCACAATGTGCAGTGAAAGCAGCCCAGGTGCTTTCAGAGATAGCCAAGAATGGTATGTTGTACTAAAGTCTTACTACAAGGTGTATTACAGCACATTAGCTGTATGTTTCCATTCTTGAGTTTCGTTACATAGCTATTGGTCTTGCAATTGCAACTATTTTTATTTCAACATGGCAAAAAAACACAAGTCCCTCTCCCTTACCTATACAGAGGAAATGAAGAAACCATGTATTGAAGCAGATTTGGTTCCAACTTTGATACCTTTGTTGGAAAGTACAGACCAAGAAATGTTGCTTCATGCTGGGAGGGCTATTGGCCGCATCTGTTACGATAATCGTAAGTACTGACTTGAGAGAATCCCATTTTCCCTATGCATCTCAAACACCTCCAAAACTCTGGGTTTCCCCTATATTTTTGACTTCAAGGTGACACATTCTTTATCAGAACTCTTCTGCAACAACAAGAGTATCAGAGACTCATATATATCTTAATTTTGCAGAACAGCTTTGGGCCCAAATCCTGAATGGCTTTGCCTTCTTCCAAAGTAATAACAACACCTATAAAGGAAAGCACTTGTTTAAAAAATGTGTCAGAAAAAACATACTCTAAATAAAAATAGAGATATTTACCTATATTTATCTATGCAAGGAATGGTATTCTTCAAGATCGTTGGGCTCCACATTTTTCATAAAGCCAGTACACTAGTCTGCTGGTCTCATGAATTAAACCATTTTCATTTACTAGCCCAAACAGTTTAAGATTTTTTCTTCTTCCTTTAATTCCCAGAATGACCAGACGTATTTATTGTATACTGGAGGTAATATGGAACTTTTCACCCCCAGTACCTTCTATCCATTTCTCTCTGCCTTTAACATACCTTCTCTTATCTTTCTAGTGTGGACCTGCATAGATTTATCTAGAAAGCTATAGGTTTGCTTTCCTGCACTGTTTCTATGAAATCCAAACATGATCGGTACCTGGCATAGATTCTACTAACCCGCTGCGAATTAACATGCATTTGCAAAGGAATGATAATAAAAAACCCTCCCCATATGATTACATGTAAGCCTCATTCAACTACTACACCAGCATTACCGCAGCATATGGCCATACGATTAACGTGCTTCACTTCTGTCAGAACACAGGCCCAGCACAGATTTGACAAGATGACTACAAAAAGAAAGAAAAGTTATCAGTGTTTTCCTCAGTAACACAAATTTATACCTGCTTGAGAAACTTAGCCTACAAAAAATTCAAAGATAATTTGAACTCAATCACTCCCAAGAGTCCCTGCAAGCTGGGAAACCAGCATTCAAAAAACTGGAAGAGGACGATTCGCTAAGATTAAAGTAGTCTGCCTTTCAGTAGTATAATAGCCCAAGTATTGGTAAAGTGTTCTGTTTTACAAAAACATTTTTTAAAGAAAATAAACAAAATGAAACCCATTATTCTAACATGAAAATATAGACATTTGCTGTATGAATCAGAACACTGTTGATTCCTGAAAAGAGTTTTCACCAGGCTATGCTTTATCTTGGGTTTCCAGTCCCTTCCATCTCCTTAACCTTTAGAACAAAACAAGCTATAGGATAATAAGGCTGAGATTCCCATTCCCTGAGAGAAATAAGACAACTACCTGTGCCTCACTTAATTAAAAAACTGTCTGTGCCGCACACACCAAGAGATACTGTGCATCATAACTCGCTTTAGAAGCTGCACTAGTAGCAGATGCTCATGCAATTGTCTTTATGTATCTTTTACAGTGGCTTAATTCCTCTAGTCAAAGTAGAACAAGGAGATCGAGCAACACTCTGTCCTGAACCTTCATTTCCCATACACGTGCATTAGCCTGAACACCAGCACAAAAGCTGCACAAATTCTGAAATTGTGAGAATGTACCAGAATATCCTGCTGCAAAGCATCTCAGTTGGTCCCTTTTTACCAATTTAATTGGTCCCTATTTAATCACCTGTAACTTCTACTCTTTTTACCAGGGAAACTTCAGGAAGAGCTGGTGAAGGTTGGAGTAATCACACCACTAGTCAGAGTATTAACCGATTATGCAGAGAGTGATCCACTTGTCCATGTTGATCTACTGGCCTTATGCAATCTTGCAGACCTTGGTAAGTAAATGTTTATCTTGGAGCAAAATATAATCTTCATACTGTCACTGCCTCTCCTTGCAAATGCAGAATGCCCACAGGACTGGGAGTTGTTTTGGAGGATTTTGTGGGGTATTTTTATTTGGTTTGGTTTGTTTTGGGTTTGTTTTTGGGGGATACTTGGGACTGGAGTGGTGGTTTGGGGTTTTGGTTTTTAAATGCTACTGATACCTAATCAGGGACTGGCCACAGTTACCTGTATTGAAGAATTTACTCTTTCCTGGAGTACCAACAATTGCTGATATTATACATTAAAACCAATTCAGAATTAATAGGCAGCTTTTGACCCAGAAATAAGTATAGAGGGCATAACTTCATGTGGTAAATTGACAGATTATAGGGAGATACACTTTTAACATTTAATCAGATAAAGAAGCGTTCAAAGTACTGCCTTTATCATATACACAGATACAGCCAAGGAAGCCCTAAGCAAGACAAAGGTTGCTGAACAGGTGGTAAAACAACTGAGAAGAGCAGAGAACCATGAGAGGTTAGAAATTATCTTTGAGGTCCTGCAAGCACTTGCAGAAAATGGTAAGTCTCTTTTAATCTTAAGAGAATGAGGAGAGAAGGATACTAGTACTTAACTTAAACTCTGGGTTCTGAGTTTGCCATGGGACACTACTAATGGAACCAGCAATTTCTTCAGTGGAAAAAAGCCACAAGAATATAAGAAATCCTGGCCTGAGCAAGAATTTGAAGCTTAATAGGTGAGGCAATAAAAAAGGAGGGAGTAGCATTTCACTCTATTTTGGTGGATCCACAGGACAGCAGACGCCAACTCATATACTCCATGGTGTGGAACAGGAAAGCAGACTTGACATTGTTTTCTCTTAAAAAATGACAACCAAATACCATAGACGATGCCTACTCTAAGCAGTGGTGTAATAAGCACCAACAAGGACCCACTAAAAATATCTAGACATCTGATACATATTTTAAAGAAATGAAAACTCATGACTGGCAAGACAAGAAATGTCAAAGATCAATGCATAAGCATTGCTCATTCTGCCTTGCATCAGAATGTCTGTCACATGCAAAAATAAAACAGAGACTGCACCTAAAGAATTTAGCTAAAGTTCAAGGATTTAGCTTCTTAGATCAAAACACTTCAATAAAGCCTTAAGAAGCTTTTAGTGTGTGCCCTGATTTCAGCTGGGATAGCATTAATTTTCTTCCTAGTAGCTGGTACAGTGCTGTATTTCAGCTTTAGTCCTGGAACAACGCTGATAACACACCAATGTTTCAGTTGTTGCTAAGTAATGCTTATCCTGATCAAGGACTTTTCAGTCTCTTATGCTCTGCCAGTGAGGAGGGGCACAAGAAGCTGGGAGGGAGCAGAGACAGGACACCTGACCCAAACTAGTCAATTGGTATTCCAGACCACAGCACGTCATGCCCAGTATATAAACGGAGCTAGCAAGATGGGACTGATCACTGCTTGGGCTGGGCTGGGCATTGGTCAGCAGGTGGTGAGCAATTTTATTGCGCATCACTTGTGTTGCACATTTGTCTCATGTGTCTCATTTTCATTACTGTTCCCTATTATCAGTATTGTTGTTGTTGGCATTATTTCTATTATCATTATATTTTACTTAATTGCAATTATTAAGCTGTTCTTATTTCAACCCCTGGGTTTTACATTTTCCTGATTCTCCTCCTCATCGCACCTGGGGAGAGGCAGGAGGGAACTGAGTGAGCAACTGCCTGGTAACTTGGTTGCCAGCTGGGTTTAAACCACAACAATGTGCTTTTATTGTGATTTTTACAGATGCTCTGAGAGTGCAGTTGGTGGAGGCAGGTGTGCAAGAGGCGCTGTCCGAGATCCTGATGAGGCTCCAGGGTAGTTCACAAGCTGAAAATACATGTATTGTGAAGGCTGCATCAGATCTCATTGTCTCTCTGCTTCTTGGAGGTAAAAAAAAAAAAAAAAAAAAACAACAGAAGGCATACTGACATTCCAGATAGAAAAAAAAAAAAAAAAAAGTCCCCTGGATTTGCCATCTTCTCTGCTGCTTTCACAGTTAACAGACACATCTGCAACCTGTTTCATAATTCTTAGGGGAATTCTTCTCAGGCACCACATTATTTATTATAGGAGCCTAGCACTCCCATTGCCATGCCTCCCTTCAAGCATAGACATACATTGCCTGAAGTCATGCAATACCATAGTGACTGCTCCTGTGCAGAACACAAATGAAAGAACAAGAACTTCAGACCATTGTAACTGTACCCATGGTTGTCAGTTCACACTCTGCTTCTATAAACTTACTTTCGCAGCTGGCCAAAGAGCCAGTTTTAAATCTAAACCTAATCATCAAATTAAGTTCATGTGATGTTGAACTACTCATGTTTCCTACTGTACTATTCTGAGTACGTACTTGGAACATTTGGATTAACAAATGAAAGAAACTTTCTTGTAACATAAGTTCTGCATCTACTAGGAACAGACTACTACACTGCTGACCTAGATTTTTCACTAAGTCTGTAAGCTGATTTTCAGGAACACTAAAAGGCTGAAGACCTAACAGCAACTTACTTTAAGCAGCCCTGCTATGTTGTATTTTGAGCAACACAGGCTGAAGAATAAACATCAAGAACTGGACACTTATACCGCATCCCACCACCCCCAATCGTAAAGCAACCAACAATTTTCATTAATATGTGCTTATCATAAAAGATTCTCTCACATCTGTCTGAATGTAAAAAAAAAAAAAAAAAAGTCTGTCTAGCTAAAGCAAGCCACTATACACACATATTTCCACCTCCCCATCTTTTCTAGCCTCCCTTTCTTCCTTCTCTTACACCTTGCTCTGAATCAGCCATTCTGCATTATAGTTCTACAAAGGCCACAGAAATACCCTCGGTGCCTTTAAACTAGCTATCTTCAATTTATTCAGCTGAATGGCTTGCTTTATCACTCACTCCATCCATCTGCCCCACAACCCCATTACATGTTTCATGTAGAAAAAGCGAACAATCCCTCTCAGGTCTCAGTATGTGCCACTGATGTATGCACAGCCTTTAATCTAAGAGAAAAAACCCACTATGGAGATCTGATCTCAGCATCAAATAGCTTCCAAGGCAGTGAAAAGATGACAGACAGCTTTTGCAGCTATGAAGTGGCTGTTCCATCAGACTTTAACTATAAGCCATTAAATAGAAGGTTCTGCTGCTATCCAAGCAAAAATCCATAGAAGAAAGAACCGATTGGAGCTCTGTGACATGCAAAGCAAGGCAGACACTAATGGGTCCTGCCTATTCACACCTTAGTACAAGAGAAAATAATGCCCTGCCATTCTTTGGTTTGAAAGGTGGGGGGAGGAGAGAAATGAAGTTCAATTAAGGTTAGTCTATATGAAGATCAAAATATTTTGACTTCAGAATTTTATCAGACCAAAAGAGATGGTCTAATTCTAGAGAACCTGTCCTTAAAGAGAACTAGGCAATTTTCCTCATACGCTCTGATCTCCAAAGATTAGAACCAAGCAAGAGAAGATCTGAGGAATCATAAGCAAAACCATCAGCTTTAGAGAATGTATGCATAAATACCAAAAGATTTTTTTACATCAGTAGAAACTGAACTATCTTGCAGACTGATAGTTCTCTCATGAGTATATCCACTTGTGTTTTATAAGCATTTGACATTCTTATTTAACATATGTAGTAATACATAGGAAAAAATATGCTACTAACTGAAATGCTAAGAGATTAAAGGAATAATAGGCATTGGTTCAAAAGACAACATGGAATTTCTACTACTGGAAACACTGGTGTATGCTTGGAAATAACATTCAAATCAGCAAAGGTGTTAAAATTGCTAGAGCATTTTTAAGTGGTATAGACACAAAAACTGAAAGTCTGTACATTTTAGGCATGCAGTTAGTACCATGAGAAGCACCTAAAGCTAACTCTGGCTAGATTCTCTACTTACATGAAGTCCATATTAATTCCACGGATAATTGTTTACCCCAGGTGGAGGTGTGGTCTTCCTATAAGACCCTGTATTTCGTCCTTCCTGTAGAACACTGTATTTCTATAGGGTGTTCAGCCACTTTTTAGCAGCATTCACATGGTAACAGCACAGCAATAAGGAAACTTCTACTGGTGTCAGGAATATGGTTCTCTTGAGGTGCAATAAATTGTATTGAATAAAATACAGAAAAATATTTGATAAAGGGCATCTTCAAAATACTTCCTTCAGGAAGGATGCATATGATAATATGCAGAGTTTGCTTTTGCTCTTTAGGAGAACACCTCAGTTGCTACCAAGGTGAGCTAAGTAGCTGCTGATAACAAAAGGGCTGTCACCTCTGCAGAGCAAGTTCTCAAAGACAGAGGGAGACATATGTAATAAATAAATACTCACTGAGAAAATATTACAAAACATATAGCAGGCAAAATGGTAGTTCTTCAGAACGTACAAATCTACTCTTTCACATCAGAACTCTCTAGGTCAGCTCATATTTTCTTACCTCCATATGAGAGAAACTCCTCATTTCAGAAAGTGTGTTTCTCAAAACAGGTAATAAAAGCTAGGCCCAATCCTTTCAATGATTAATGACAAATTATTTGACTGAATACAAGGAGTAACAGCAGTACAAAACTAGTAATCAGACTCACCACTGCTGGATGAGATCCTTGGTCTCACAATAGTCTCTTAAACCAGCAGAATAGCAAAACTGAAGCATTAAATTTCTCCTGTGGAGAAACTGAAAATGCTACCAGTATTCTACCACGTATATAGTGGAAAATAAAGCAGTACTGGGGGGGGGTGGGGGGGGGTGGGGTGGGGTGGGGTGTGAGGGGAGGGGAATAATAAGAAAAGCAACAAACCTTAGCAGAGGACATATAGTTTTGACAGTGACTGTCCCTAGAAAGCTCTCTCAAGCTCAGCTTTACTCACAGGTGTCCCAACATCATTAACAGGCAGCTGATGCCCACTTACCTCTAGAGTTGAAGGATATAAAAGACTATGCAAAAGCTATAGTCTCAAATTTATCAAGACATGAAAACACTCAAGAGAAAGACTCCCTGAATTCTCAATTTGCATGATTATTGTCTACCATTGTGTTTCTTACCTCTCTCAACTGCTTGGTTTTGCCTTTCTTCAGATGGCAACTGTGTACGACTGGTACAGCTGGGAGTCATACATCAGCTCCTGGATCTTTTGGAGAAACATGTAGAGAGTGAGGACATCTCTGTTCAACATGCTGCACTCAGTGCACTCCGAAACCTTGCTATACCAGGTACAGAGTTTGAAGACAATTGATTTACTGTGATTCTTTGTAAGGATGGGTCATTTAATGGAGATATGTGTGGCTCTGTTCAAGTCATCAATTTCAGCCCTTTGTATTTTAAGGGGAAATTGACTTTTTTTTCTCCCTGCAGAGACATAACGTATTTCAGTAACTCACCAAGACTTTTTATCCACAGAGGGTCTGCACATAATAAAGAGTATCTCATTGCCAGCTGCTGAAATAGTTTCATATTAACAACATAGAGCAGTTCAAGACAAAACTGCAGAACAGGATCTATAGCTTAAAATACAGAGTATGGGGTGGAGCTATCACATCACAGCTGGCAGAGATTTCATAAATCTGCTCCTCTTCTATACAGCCAATATTCATTCTGAATTCAGCCTTTGTAACAAACACACTTAAAAACTACAAACTTAAGGGGAAGCACAAGAAAAATGGTGACAGACTTTTTTAGTAGGGCCTGTTGTGATAAACAACGGGCAATGTTTTTTAACTACAAGAGATTAGATTTAGCCTAGATATAATGACAGTATTTTTTACAATGGGGGCTGTGAAACACTGGAACAGATTGCCCAGGGAGGTGGGTGCCCCATCTCTGGAAACATTCAAAGTCAGGTTGGACAGGGCTCTGAGTAACCTGATCTAATGTCCTCACTCACTGAGGCGGGGTGGAGGGAGGGGTTGAACTAGATGAGCTTTGAAGGTTCCTTCCAACTCAGTTCTATGATTCTACACTTGTGACCTTTCATTAATACACATCAGGAAATTGTGCTGTTTCTTATCTCAAATTTACTGTTTCCTATCTCAAATTTACTGTTTCCATGTGAAATTGCAATTCAGGCCAGAAATGTTTTCCTAGAGACCTAACAGTGCAGCACCCTGCAACAGTCCTTACACTGCTATAGAGTACTCCTGAGAAGAGCATGACACCAACGATATCTTGTAAAAATGACAGAATTTGAAGTGTCTGCCAATTTTATTATGTAAGCTAGCCAGCATGCTTGGTCTAACAGTTTTAGGCATAATCATTGCTTTGAACAAGTGAGAGCCCCAGAATATACCACTTGCTACTTTGCTTCACCTACTTCCTTTTAAAACTGATACACTTCCTTCTTGCAGACAGCTGTCTTCAGAACCCCACCTATTTCTTTCAACTTATTTTTTACATGCTCTCAAGTAATTTATTTAGTTTGGCTTACAATATCATCACACTGTTTGGATCATAACACCCAGCCATTATCTGTCTATCCAGTATTTTAACAAACATGTTTCACACCATAAGCCCCTCGCTGCTTTTATGTGCACTTTATTTCTCTGAAGAGATGTTCTACCACCATTCACATCAGCAGACAAATTGCTTTTTGGTGCTAATAGAGTATGCAGCATTTGAGGATGCATGCCAGCTACCTTACATCAGTTACAACCTAACAGAGCTATTAGAAGATAACCACAGAACCATGAAAAATCATGGAGAGCCATCCATCTGACATTAGGAGAGTGACTGAGTAGGCAAAATGTAACTATCATTATTAGAATAAAAAGGTGGACTTTTCCCATAACCTGAGGGGTGTCCCATGCTTAGTCTCCATTGACTTCACTCCTGCAATATGTACAAGAAATATTAATGACTACAAGCAGCAAAGATCCCAATTAATTTCATTTGAAAGTTAGCAATTTTGATGTAGTTTCCCTTGACAAGCAGCAGATAATCATGTTCTAACTCAGAACATGTTCCTCAACAATACCAAGGTCCAATTTTTGTAATGCCAAGCCTAGGCACTCCTTGGGAGTTCATCAGCAATGCAACAAACACAGCTTATCTTGCAAAGATTACAAGATCTAAACCTCCAGAAAAACACGGTTGCAACCTACAACTTCATTCCCTATATCACTGCCTGCTACACATAGTACCAGTAGATCTTAATGTTCTTTGTATGTCGTAACTTTCCCTCACAATAATAAATTGTTTCCAGAAATACACAAACTCTTACCACTTTCAATAATATAGTCTGCTTTCTGGAGGGAAAACAAACAAAGAAACAAAACCAACCCCAAAACAAACCATAACAACAACAAAAAAACCACCAAAAAACCAAAACAAAACCAAACACAAAACCTACAACTACAAAACCCCACCAGCCACCAAAAAGACTGACAGCAAATCCAAAGAAATCATAAACCAAAAATGAATTAAATATGGACCAACACTTGCAGATGAGAACAGGGAGAGTCTTTAATTCAAGTAATGATCTTAGTGAACAGGAGATTATAAAAAAAATTGAAAAAGTAATTATGCTCTAGTGAATAGGGTCAGTCTGTGCCACTGAAAAACACGGACATTAAGAACAGTTACTTAACAACGTCTGCTTCTCAATTTGTCCAATAGGAGGAGGAACGGATAGAGCAGCTGTCTCCCTAAATATACTGTGTGTCATGTGTGCTTTCCTTTTCCCCCACAAAAAAAGGCATGCTGAAGATGGGAAGAAAATTGCTCTGAAGGAATCAGCTTTTGATAACACAGTTAAGCAGCATTAGGACTCTTTCCAGACAAGCTTCTGATTATTACCAGGGATTACTGCAATAACTGGAGCAAAGACACAAGAATTAGGAGAAGAAAGCGCAAACACAAAGGTGTGAACAAGAGTGGATCAGGGAGCTCAAATAATAAAAGAAAATTAATTTTCAATAAATATGGCTATGTAAATCACTTCTACCACCCAGTTAAGATGAGCAAGCATAGGAAAGGCTTGCTCACAAGAGTGACCAAGTGAATGGGTTGTCTATTACAACTAGAAAAAAGAAAAGGAACAACAATGCTGTGTTTATCCTATTTATGCACTTCATTCCAGGCAGGGCTCAGATCAAAACTAACCAAAATATTGTAACAGCAATTCCTAGGAAGTTTTCAGTTCAAGAGAAACCTGAACAACTGGGTAGTCCTGACTTCATTTTTGAGCACTCTAACAAGCTGGACTTTTTGGTAAGAGCATAACGCAGCTTAAAATTCAGAACAGTTATATTGTATCTACATTTTCAGATGCTTGTGCAGTTATTGAGCTTCATAGCACTGTCTTTATTTTTCCATTTTCCAGTTGTTAGCAAGGTTCAAATACTGGAAGAAGGTGTGGCAGAACGGATTCAGACACTTCTAAGGTCAGAGATGCCTCCTGTGCAGTTTAAACTCCTTGAAACACTACGGATGTTAGCAGATGGTCAAGGTAAGGAATTGCTAATGTTTACTGATGTTAAATATACACCCCACTTCTCACCTCTCCCTGCAAGACAATGAACGTGCAAGGAAAATACAGGCTAAGTGTCCTGCTGACCTAATTCCACTCAGTCTGGAGAGGTTCCAACAGAGATGATTGCCAAAGGCTGCAAGCCTTCCATACAGTCCCAGTCAGTCTCGGAGGTACATAAGTAAACAAATGGAGGAATCTGCATAGTCAGGGAGAAACGGCAAAGGCCTCAAAGAAAGATGTTTTCCACCAGAGATATACGAGGAAGGCATGAGCACAATGGAAAAGATTAAGGCTAAGGTTTTACAGTGCCAAATCACAGGAAAGCAAATCAATAACAAAACTAATAAATAATAATAACAAAATGAAATAAATAAAAATAATAAAAAATAATAAAAGAATTAAAGGGAGCTGGGGTGGAGTGAGGCAGGAGAAATGAGTTTCTACCACACAGTCCCTCTACACATGGTGCCAGGTTTCTCTGCCCGATATGGCTCAAATGTTGAATTTACTCTGCACATTGAAATATGGGACTACTTAGTTGCAGTTCATTCACTTCTACACAAAGGTGGGTATGCAAAGGCAACAATACTCTGTACACATACTTGCATTTTTAGAAACATGCACAATTTCAGAATTATATTAAGACCTACTATAGTATCTTAATTTATCCTTAGATTTATCTAGCTTCTTACCAGAGTATAACATAAAAACAAGTGTTACGGGATTTAGTTTTCTTAGTAAGTGTTCTAATTCTTTCATATCACCAGAGCAGCTGCCCTAGAACACCTTAAGATGTGCAGGAATAACAATAGGTCAAAACAGAACCAGAGAAGTTGTGACTGTTTTGCAATAGGAACTGACGGTACAGAACAATTACAATCACAAATTCGTTGGTTATATGGAAGGGAAAAAAACCTCACTCTCCCACAGTCCATGCCGCATACTCATTTACACCACTGAACACTTCACTTTGATATGGCAAGCTACTTGCATCCTTTTTCAAACTAATATGCATGATACAAAATTTAGATCTAGCGCTCATATTAATAAATACAGATTCCAGTTCAGTAAAAAGCTTTCACTTACATTTCACCAAGGTAGGAAATGAACACTGCAAGATATACAGAAACTTACCCCCTCCTCCCACGCCTTGAAAAAAAGTCATTAAAAGATCATTTCTCCAAAGTTGTATCTGAATGGTGATGGAGACTGTTTAGCTTTTTAAAGTGAGGCATCGTAACAACACAGATATAAATTATCAAACACTAAATTTTATATATTTTTTTAACTCAATGCTATTTACCTGCCCTAGTATGAAGTCAGAACTTGGTACAAAATGGTACAATATCTGAATCTTAAACAATACAGATATTGAAGTGTAGAGTAGAAAAAAAAAAGGCAGATTATTTAACGTTTGCCTATTCCTACCTATGAGCACATAATGCTCCCACCTTTAATTACTTTCTATTCTGTTTACCCATGAGTTACCATTGTCCTTAATTAACTCAGCCTGAACTCTTATGTATACACATCTATTAAGAAATCCACACTAAATTAGTTAATTGCATTATCTAGCATAAGTTCACTACTGTGACAATCACTGGGCATGCTGAGGCCTACAGACTAGAAGAGGTGGGTTTCTTTCTAACTATAGAAAACAGGAATCAGATCTGTCAGCTTTATTACACTAAAGAGATGCTAACATTAACTCCTGTTTTTCCACTGTTTTGCTTCAGAGAAGCAGAAGAATTTGTGCACTTCTACAGCCCAGACTTTCAGCTGAACTGAAAGTTCAGTCATACAAATTATTAAAATTTGGTGTTTTGTAAGTTAGAAGGGCCGTTCCTGTTAAGAATAACTAATTGGGTTTTATTTCAAAGAACTCTATTGCCGGTAGACATCACGAAGTCCCTGTCAAACTGGGTCAAGATGCTTCCTTTGACCAAAACTCTTAGACTGGTTCCATTCACTATCCTCTCACCACTTTCTGCTTCCTGTACTAAATTGGATTACCATAATCTCCTCAGACTAATGTGCAACATCTGACCTAGAAACAAAAGCCTGTTACATGAGGTAATACACAGGTGGTTGTGCAACAAGCAGCTCATCTCAAAACATGTTCAAATAACCTAGAACGTCCCAGATTCCTTGTGGGATTTTGATCTGTGGATTGTTTCTTAGCAAACTGGATAAAAACAAACAATCAGACGTGTCTGTCCTTCCTCATCTCCCTCCCCAAAACAGAAAGGGTACAGGTTGACTTATTTTGACTTATTTGTTGACAGGTTTCAACAAAATATCCAGAGTAATCATGTGGTTTATTGACACTGACCTTCTGGTGTGCATGCTCTATTTGACCCTTTCCTGAATATTTCAAAACAAATGCCACACACAGAGAAAGGGAGAGATAAAGAGACATGAGCAGGGTGACACCCTTATCAGCCAAACCGATTCCTTGTGTTCCAGATGTTAATACTGGTTCTTCCTCAAGTCTTTGCTTAAAAAGAGCAAGGATCTCCCTGATTATCTTATTTCAGGGCTGGAACTATTTTAAAAAAACTGGAAAAATTAAAAAGATTGGAAGAAGCTCACAAATCCTATAAATCCTTCTTAGAGAATGTACACGTCCCAGGAAGGCCTTCATCACATCTTTCCTCCTTCAG
This sequence comes from Ara ararauna, assembly GCA_028858755.1. Taxonomy (NCBI): domain Eukaryota; kingdom Metazoa; phylum Chordata; class Aves; order Psittaciformes; family Psittacidae; genus Ara; species Ara ararauna. The sequence continues at coordinate 35,973,737 of CM054381.1, read as the reverse complement.
AGCACACAATGCACGTTTCATGATCATCAGCTGCGGTCTTCCAGCAATGAGGGGTGGACACAGGATAAGACTACAAACCATCAAAATGACATCAACAAGAAAACCCCTTAATTATAAATAACTATATGAGACTCCTAAATCTGAATTAAATTTTATAACCACAGTATTTATTTTATTATTTTTTACAAATAGAACAATTCTACACTAAAAGTGAGCATCTGGCCTATGACTACTCTTGTCTCTCAGTTGCTACATCTGATACCCAGTTGGAAATACTGTGCCTTTATACCCTCAGTTCATGATCAACTGAAATGCATAGAAACAGCTGTTTGGAAGTCTACAAAACAACTCTTTTGCGCTCAAAGCCAAATGGCTTAGCACTCAATTCCTACAAAAAGGCAGCTTAAGTTGTGCACATTACTACTTTCTTATATTCCTCCTGGTACACTTCAGTCAGACAAAATACCAGTTGAACCAAGATGTAGAATTTCAGTCTTAAGCATTGAACAGGAGCAACTAACTGATATTACTGAAGCAGTATTTACCAGGATGTTCTTAGGGCTGAACCTCTGTTTAACATAATTGGTTGAAAAGAGTATTTCAGTCTTCAGCACCCTTCTACCTGCACTTTAGCTTTGCTCAGGAAATCACTTTCTACCAGTTAGTTACATTTGATCCACAGCACTTTAAAAATGTGCTATTAAACTGCAGTAAGACTCCTGTGGAACCATGGGTTTGACTGATAAAAGAAGAAAGAGCATAAGGTAGGTTCCTTTTGCTGCTGAAATTCTAAGAGCTCTGGGAGTAGTATTCCTTAGTGGCAATAAGCCTTAAGCCACAGTGCATCATTAGAGTTCCACTTCTTAGGAAAAATTACCTGGTAAGTTTTTTTCCAAATGTCAACCATACAGACCTCCCGTATGAAGATAGGATAAGAAAGTTGGGGCTGTTGAGCCTGGAGAAGAGAAGGCTGTGTGGAGACCACAAAGCAACCTTCCAATATCTGAAGGGGGCCTATAGGGATGCTGGGGAGGGACTCTTCATGAGGGACTGTAGTGAAAGGACAAGGGGTAACGGGTTCAAACTTAAACAGGGGAAGTTTAGACTAGATATGAGGAAGAAATTCTTTCCTGTAAGGGTGGTGAGGCACTGGAATGGGTTGCCCAAGGAAGCTGCGAACGCTCCATCGTTGGCGGTGTTCAAGGCTGGATTGGACATAGCCTTGGGTGGCATGGTTTAGTGGAAGGCATCCCTGCCCCTGGTAGGGGGGTTGGAACTAGATGATCTTAAGGTCCTTTCCAACCCTAACTATTTTATGATTCTATGATTAATACCTCAAGCAAGTCTTGTGACAGGGTTCCTGAAACACAAGGGAATGCACATTAAAAGGCTCCTCGAAACTCTGGGGGAAGTTTTGAAGATGCCAAATACACAGTTAAACACAGTCTTAAGACATGCAATTACAGACATGCTGCAATCCTGTTCTAAGACTTGGCTCCCTACATGCTACCAACAGTAATTATCACCATTACTGAGAGAACTGAAACAGCAAGAACAGTATCCAAAGAGCCCACGATTTCATTTGTGCAGGGGTCTAACAGCAAGTGCAAGAAACTGCAAGGGAAAAGGCCCATGAATATTTCAGGATAGCAGCAGAACATTTGTTTTCAAAGATATGAAGTTGCACATTTTAAGCCCTGCTTCAGCAGCTTCTTAAAAAGGATAAGTTTATTGGAACAGCTTATTCTGTTCTTTAACTCCAAAAGTTGCTGTAACACAACTGGCATTCCTCAGGTAAACATTTCCAAGATTTCTTAAAAACCCAATGCTTTAGTTACAGCTCTTAAAGCATAGCTCAGGCCTGTGACAGAAAGACTGAGAAGTTTGATTTTGAATGCCTCCTGATGATGTTTTTCTCTTCAGCTGATGCGGCTGAAATCTTGGGCCAAGACCCTATGCTACTCAACAGACTTGTGCAGTGGTGCAGTGCTAATGACCACACCGGTGTTCACGGAGAAGCAAATCGGCTGCTAGCATCGATCTTGCATCACAACAGATCCCAGGTATGAGAGCTACTGGCCTGATACATATCTATTTTATCCTTCTCAAATATTTTTAAAGCTTGTCGATATAGCTGGGGGTTGTGTTAAACAGCACATACAACTTTACCATTAAAAACATGAAAATTCACAGTAAAAACCCCTCATCTGCCTCAATATCAATAATGGGGAGGTGAGCAGAAATGCCATGCTCTCCGTAGCCACAGATACTGCACAGAAATCAGCAACATGGTTACTTTACTGTCACTTGTCAACTTTTAACTGTTTGAGTAAGGCCTGACAAAGGAGGGTGACCAGCAGCTTGAAGGAGGCGATCCTGCCCCTCTACTCTGCTCTTTTGAGACCTCACTTGGAATATTGTGTCCAGTTCTGGTGTCCTCAACATCAAAAGGACATGGAACTGTTGGAACAAGTCCAAAGGAGGGCCACAAGGATGATCAGGGAACTGGAGCACCTCCAGTGTGAAGATAGGATGAGAAAGTTGGGGCTGTTGAGCCTGGAGAAGAGAAGGCTGCGGGGAGACCTCATAGCAGCCGTCCAGTATCTGAAGGGCGTGCCTATAAGGATGCTGGAAACGGACTCTTCCATACGGACTGTACTGATAGGACAAGGGGTAACGGGTTCAAACTTAAACAGGGGAAGTTTAGATTGGATATAAGGAGGAAGAAATTCTTTACTGTAAGGGTGGTGAGGCACTGGAATGGGTTGCCCAGGGAAGCTGTGAATGCTCCATCCCTGGCGGTGTTCAAGGCTGGACTGGACATAGCCTTGGATGGCAAGATTTAGTGTGAGGTGTCCCTGCCCATGGCAGGGGGGTTGGAACTAGATGCTATTAAGGTCCTTTCCAACGCAAACTATTCTATGATTCTATGTTAAGTAGGTAAAGCTTTTCTAGTTCCGTAAGCATTAGTTTCAAAATAAAATGGCAAAGATCATTCAGATCTGTCCCAAATGTCAGTCCTCCAGGAGCATCAAAGAGCCCACTTACCTACCTAGTGATGGATAAATCTGGCATGACCTGTATCTGCTGGCATATTAGAACAGGATCTGTTTTTTGTAAATCATGTTATCATACACAAGTATCTCAATCATGTTTTATTTTGAGGTAGCAACAAAAAAGTAGATACTATCTGCAAAGAGTTTGATAAAGTAAAACTAAACTTTGCTAGTTTGCAGGCTTGAAATGAAAAACTTAAGGTCAAACTAAACCTCTTGACACAAAATATAAAAATTATCTTATAGATATACATATACACAATTGCAAGTATTGCTATTCTGAGTAAATCAGACCAGCCCTAAGGCAGACATGTATGATCAATGCCCTAAGCAATGTTATCTTTAGTCTTCAAATACTGGTTTGCATTGCAGCAGGCAAATCATTGCGATCAATTAAGAGGCTGAAAAGTGCAATATAATTTCCTCCTTCATTTTACATTATTCACAAGTCAGATTTCCATCTGTGATATTTTACCTTTGCTCTAACAGGAAGTGGTCAAGGCCATCCAGGAAGCACAAGGAGTGAAGCATCTGATTTCCATGACAACAAGCAAACATGCTGCCATGCAGAATGAGGCTCTGAATGCCTTGGCAATAGCATCTGCAATCAATTTAGGTACTTTTTTTTCCTTAAAGCAATTATTTGTGCAAGATCCTCAATTATTAAAAAACATGAAAATGCTCTTATTTCTATGTAACATGTTAAGAAAAAGTGTGTTTCTTGTCTAGATGTAGCTCTTCAGCATGAAATAAAGGTCAGCCATTCAGAAGATGACAAAAGCAACAGGCTACAGTAATTGCCCGAAGATTTTTTTCTGCTTAGAGTCAAAAGATCAGGTTGTGTGGATAGGCATAATTTGCTGAGTAGCATGGTATATTGCTAGAAACCTACACAACAAAACAGAAAGATGATGAAGACTAGAGAAAAAAAGATGAGAAAGCCATAATGAATACAAAATTAAGGACAAATTATTGACTTGAATGGTCAATGAAGAATAAATGGAGGAAATAATCTTCAAAAAACAGACATTCCAATGCAGAAAACAAAGCAGAAGCATAGACAAAAGGGCCTTGTAGAAGGTGCAAATGAAACAAGTGAGAAAAGTGTAACTACTTTTACTGAGCTAATTTTCAGAAAGACTGAGTATACTTCTTTTCCAGCTTTTTCCTATATGGCTGACCACATCTGAAAATGGGTCTCAATTTATTACAATAAAGACAGTCACCACAAACCTACATAAATCAAAAGATAAACTGAAAATTTGGAGTTTCCTATAACAAGACAATAAAGAGCCCATTTTACTGCTTGGTCCACCATTAAGGCTCTCAAACTCAGCCGGGCAAGTAATGTAAATCCACATTTGTAGCACTAATCATTGGAAATCTTAATCTATTATGAAGTTATTTCATACAACCTATAGTACATAGGTTCTGTCTTCCAGAATGAGAGCAGTGAAGAAACGCTATATGAAAAATAATACAGAAATTCTCCACTAGCAACAACAGATGCCCAAGACATCCCTGCACAGACAATTTGAAATGAAGTTTGTCAGAAATTTCATTTTTAAAAAGGAAGCATGTTCACTTCCCAGCTTCTTTTCAGGTAACAGCTCAGGTATTTGCTTGCTTCTTTTTCAGAAACACTTGAAGAATCTTTTAAGGAATCACAGCTAGTTCAGAGCTTACACAAACTTCTACAAGATGATAATACAAGTCCTGAGGTGAAACATAATTCAATGGGTCTTCTGTGCAGTCTTCTTAATTCAGGTAATTTAAGTTGTCCGTCATGAAAGGATAACTATTTGTGATGTGTTTTCAGTAACAGAAACCCACCATTTTCTGTTACTGAAATGTGCTGCTTGCAATGCTGCAGTCAGTGAGTAGTAAAGGATATTAAACAGGTTAATCCTTTATTCATCACCAAAAAATCCCAGTTGAGAAGCTTCTTTCTGTATAAAAATTTGATTAAACCATTGGTTGAATAAAAAAAATAAAAAAAATAAAAAAAAGAAAGAAAAACGCTTTATTCCAGTGAGTCAGTGGCATAATCAAGTCCTGAAATAGCAAAATTAGAGCCTTGAAATAAAGGCATCTTTGTCCAAATTCACCAGTCCCAGGTCCTGTATGTACCACAGCAGTTTTGTGTTCCAAGAAATAAAGAGCCTGCATCATCTTCCACATGCAGACATATATTTATTCTGCTTATGCTGTCAGCCAAGGAGAAGCAGAGATAAAACTGCAATTTTAGCAATGCTGCCTTTGCACAGCAACTTTTAGTTAAAGATATGAAGGATATGATTTTGGTTTCTCTCACTCTATGGTTAAGGAAGACTTAAAATGCTTTGTGCAAGATCACTTATCCTGGATGCGTGGCACTAACTGAAAACAACCACCTTGAAACCAGGAGGCCAAAGATCTCGTGCCAATTTCTCACATCTTAATACATAAATCATATAAGCTGAAAATGATTGTGCTCAAGGCAAAGATCTGCCACAAGAGGAAGTGCCCTTCGAATGCTGGAGCCACTCCATATCGACAGACAAGTATGATTTTGCAGTATACTTTTTTTCCCTCCCGTAGCCACGCAGACTTTGGAACAAGGATAAGTACTTGCATCCCTAACTGCTACCACAGGGTACTGACACAACAGATGTATCTCTAAGACTTTTTTTTCCAGAGATGTATATACTTAGCACTCTATAGACTAACTAAATTATAACTAATATCAAAAATTAAGTCTTGCCAATTCAAAAGACTAACAAAAAGCATACAGGCAAAAAAATCCTGGAACTTGTCCTGTAATATATTTTCAACAAAGTCCTTTTCTTCTGTTCCATCAGCTCTTGGAAGTCAAACAGGAGGAAAAAAAAAAAAAAAATCTTGACCTGTTAAATACTTTCAATGTCTGAAAGGGTATCTCTTGAGATAGGTTTACTTAAATTAAATCAGCTCATTTTAAACAGTAAATACTCCAAACTCTTATCTTACAACAATTGTTGGGAGCCACTATGCCATGGCATGACACTAAAACTCAGCTTTTCATCATTCATTCAGGTGATCTGAGGCAAGAAATAGAAGAGGACAAGATTAAAGAAACCCTGGAACAACTCTGCAGTCACAGCAATGCAAATGTAGTAAAGGAAGCTGTCACAACATTACAGGTTTTGAGAGGAGAAACACCCCACTAGCCTCCCTTCTTCCCCAGAGCAACCCTGCACTGCCACTGGGGCAAATGCAGTAAAACAGCAGCTCTGCCAACCCAAACTTGCATACATCATGCTGCCACATAACCAAGACTACTAAAGCCCAGGCACAGCTCCTGCTTTTAAAGCTGTACATAAAAGAAAAAAAAGAATACTCATTTGTTCATCTATTTGCCCTACAGACGCTTACATTACTGCTGCTCTTCACTGAGGTACTAACACACAGCAGTAGGAATAAGGCCTGTAAAGCAAGTGGTCTTAGAACACATCACATTAGAAGCATCAGACAACTGCTACTTCTGTAATACATTTTTCAGCTGCTTGGTTCTATCAAATCAGGATATCACTTGCAACTTTTTATTGTATCAATGGGACTCCAAAATCATTACAAAAAGATCTCAAGCTTATATCATGCAACCTGAAACAATGGGGTTTTACATCAGAGCTGTTGCTTAAAAAACGCAGAGGGCTAATTGCACAAATCCAACCTCAGCACATTGTGAATCAACCTGTGAGATCAGCTGTTAACTGAGTATCTTAAAAACACATCAAAACTGTACCTTTAAACTAACTTCCCCTTCAATTTCCAGTTTCAAAGCTCACCTGAGTTTTTAATTGCTAGTGCAAGTAAAATGCTATATTCATGCCTAAATATCTGATGTCACAGTCTTGTCCTAATTCCAGAGTTGCAGCTATTGTAACCTGGAATGAGACTCGGTAGAAACAAAGTTACCAGAAACTGCAGTTCAACGTCCATGCAGTGGTTAGACAAGATACAAATTAAAGCTAGCTAGAAATTATAGGTGGGGACATGTAAAGATTTAGAGGCAGCTGGAGGTACCACCAGTAAGGGAACTGGGTTTAATTCTAGACAGTGAAAAACTGTAGTAAAACTAATGTCTCTGAACATTTCTACAGAAATCTTTCATATTTACAAATGGCCACTTGATAAAAAAAGGAAACAGGATCTATTGTACAACTTGTCCTTATAGGAACTTTTTGAAGCAGTTGCAAGTGTGTTGCAGTCACATTGCCAAGACCTAGGAGAGAAAAAATAGGAACATACTGACCTTTAAAAAAAGTTGTTATAAAGCAGGGAATATTTAAGAGACATCAAGTTCTCAAACAATCTGAGTATAAATGGTTTATGTCTGTGCACAAATATTACAACTTTGTAAAAGCAAAAGCTTCCCCCACTTGAAAAAACTTGTTAATACTATTTAGCCCACTAAATATCACTATCATGAGTACTCTTGAGAAACGGAATTTCATGAAACCACCTCAGACAAGTCACTTTGTGAGTAACACACACAAAGTTTTGACCACTTAGTATGAGAACAATAAAACAAGAGCTGAACCACGTGCAGTCTTCCTCTAGTCTAAAGCACAGTGATATGGGCATCCTACATATTTCCAGTATCAAAATAAGAATTAGCTTCAGACAATCTCAACTTCATGGGATCTTGCCTAAACCAGAAGTACTATGAAATATACCAAGATCCACTGCAAGTTCTATACATACGTACCAAATAGCCATATTCAAGTTAAGCTATTCTTACCAGAAATGATCCAGCCTTAAAATTTCAGAGTATTTAATTCCAGATATTGCATTATTCCAATATAGCTATTACCTATTAGTTAAATATATCTCTGACCTTATTAAAACTAAGATGAGGTTTTAATGCATTAAAGAAACATTAAAATGGTCAAATAAGCTGCCAAACACTTACCTCTGTAAGTCCCATCTTCAAACCTGGAAGTAACTTCCCTTCTGCACTCCGAAGAATAGTTTCAGGAACATTGCTAAACCATGACAAACCACAGACTGGGCAAGTCACAAGAGTGATAACTGCAGATAACAGCAGTCAAAGTGCTAACAGTAGTTTAAACTTCATGGATGCCCAGATATTCAATTACTTCTCTACACCTTTTTGCAGCTCTTTACTTGTTCATGGCTTTCCATTAGCAATGAAGAGAAAAATACCAGTGTTACCTATTATTCAGCTGCCAAGACTTGGGGGGGAAAAAAAACCCAAAATAAGTAAGAATTAGTTTCAGAAAATATACACATGAACACCAGCAGACCCTTACCGTCCCTGTAGTTAACCATAAATTGCAGTCTCAGTCTAAACCTTAGAGGGGGAAACACTAGTGACTGGAAGCAACAAATCTTAGAAATCAAACTCCAAGAGTACAAAACATTAAATTTTATTTAGTCAAATATAAGGCTTGAGAAAAAAAAATACTTAAAGTCACTCAGAAAAGCCATCTCAGAAGACAGAACCTCCTCTTCCACTGGCTGAACAATGTTCAAGCTGCATGATTAACCACAGGTAGCAGGGAGAAGAGAAGAAATGATGGAATGGGGAGACAAAAACCAAAACCAAGTTCTATGTATAAGCCAATCATCACATCAACCTCAGTGGACGGGAGGTACAAGTTCATCCACATGGCAGTTTACAAAGATCACCAAAACAAAACCCATTGGGAAGAAATACTGAGGTTTTAAGAGGCGATCGAAGCTCCTTTGGTCTCGGCACTTGCTTTTAGGGCTTATATTCATCCTCCTCTTCCCATACAAGAAAGCTGTGTCCAAGCGCAGGTATATTAATAAAAACAAAAGGGCAGTTGTACTGTCATACGTACTGACAAATAAATACATTGCTTCACACAAATAGACTGTGCTCATTTCTGAGAAATAAGTGATCACACTGAAAAGTTGACTTCCCAGTCTAGTTATTCAAGTCTGATCTTATATTTGACATCATTAAAACTCGTTTCCATTGTAGTGTTTGTGGAGTTGTTCCAAATGTAACCACTGAAATCTCAAGACAACAATTTATCAAACCTCTCTTCGTGAGATCATCGAATTGCTTCTCCTTCAAGGCTTTAGAGGCAGGTTCACACTCAACTGCTTTTGCTGATAAGACTTTTCTTGAACCATAACTTAAACCTTTATCCATGAAGTCACTTCAGGTCCACAGAGAAGGTGCTAGGCAGAAAGTTTTAAGACAGTATTTCGTTTTCAAGTCCAAAATTACATTAACCATGTGTACAACCAATAGGGGTGCACTTCAAAACGCCTCGGGGTATACCAGCCTAGACTGTCAGGGTTTTAAAAGTAATGCTGAGCAAGGATAGAGAAGCTTATCCTCAGTGAAAACAAGTCACTCCATAAATTTATAGATCCTCAGTTCCCAGTAACTGCAGCACTGTAGGGGCAGGGACACCTCACACTAAACCATGCCACCCAAGGCTATGTCCAACCCAGCCTTGAACACCTCCAGGGGTGGAGCATTCACAACTTCCCTGGGTAACCCATTCCAGTGCCTCACCACCCTTACAGGAAAGAATTTCTTCCTCCTTATATCCAATCCAAACTTCCCCTGTTCAAGTTTGAACCCATTACCCCTTGTCCTATCACTACAGTCCCTAATGAAGAGTCCTTCCCCAACATCCCTATAGGCCCCCTTCAGATGCTAGAAAGCTGCTATGAGGTCCACACAGCCTTCTCTTCTCCAGGCTCAACAGCCCCAACTTTCTCAGCCTGTCTTCATACAGGAGGTGCTCCAGTTCCCTGATCATCCTCGTGGCCCTCCTTTGGACTTCTTCCAACAGTTCCATGTCCTTTTTACGTTGAGGACACCAGACCTGCACACAATATTCCAAGTGGGGTCTCCCGAGAGCAGAGTAGAGGGGCAGGATCACCTCCCTTTACCTGCTGGTCACACTCCTTTTGATGCAGCCTGGGATACGGTTGGCTTTCTGGGCTGCGAGCGCACACTGCCGGCCTCATGTTCATTTTCTCATCGATCAAAACCCCCAAGTCCTTCTGCGCAGGGCTACTCTGAAATCCCTTCTCTGCCCAACCTGTAGCTGTGCCTGGGATTGCTCCAACACAGGTGGAGGACCTTGCACTTGGCATGGTTAAACTTCATCAGGTTGGCATGAGCCAACCTCACAAGCGTGTCAAGGTCCCTCTGCATGGCATTCCTTCCCTCCAGTGTATCAACCAAACCACACAGCTTGGTGTCATTGGCAAACTTGCTGAGGGTGCACTCAATCCCACTGTCCATATCACCGACACAGATGTTGAATAAGATAGGTCCCAACACCGATCCCTGAGGGACACCACTCATTACTGGTCTCCAGCTGGACATTGAGCTATTAACCACAACTCTTTGCATTTGGATACCCAGCCGTCTCTTTATCCACCAAGTGGTCCATCTATCAAATTAAAATGGCCAAAGCCAGTAAGAACAAACAGGAAAGACAACACTACCATTAAATCTGTTTTGCATACAAACAGTACTTCAAAATAAACCAAGTATTCATTTCCCTACAGACAATATGGCAAGATTTGCAGACACAAGAATTCTGATCTGTGATGCTGGCTTTTGTCAGTAGCTAATTTCAGTGCATGAACTCCACAGGTATCTTTGACACCATGATGATTTTCACCAACTGCTGAAATTACTTCACAGCCTTAGGAGCTTTCTGTGTCAAAAACTGGCAAAGAGAAACATGTTTCCCTATATGCAATTTTCAAGGCAATGTTTTACGAAGTTACAAACAGAAAACACCCTTCTCAATTTTTACATACATCAGATTACTACACATAGCCTTAACAGAGTAAATTGATTGATGAGGTGTTATAAAGTTTCAAGCACCAGAGTTTAAAGCAAAGGTTGCTGGACATGCCTTTGCAGCTTGCCAAGTAGCAGTAACAGTAGCAAATTTTTGGCTGCTCCTAATAGACTATATTTAACAAATAAGTAACACAGACCTCAAATTCACGGCTCTACAGAAGAAATGCTTCTTGCTTTCCCCTCAGTGATCTACTGCTATTGTTTTCTTGCTGTATATCAAAGCTAAATAAAAATAAATGACAGTGCACTTCTAGCATTTTCTTTAATGTTTTCAGATGACTAATAGCAGTGCTCTCTGCTACTGTAAGGAAATCAGCCATCCTTAGACAAGTTTCCTTTTCCTGTTGTGTCTCAATCACTAGCCAGAAAAAGAACTGTAAAAGCTGAACTGAAGTACATGAGAAGCACAATATTGTCTGTGAAGTGCTTCAGAAATTAAAAGCTAGAAGAGAATCTGGACAATCCGTAGAAATACTAAGATTCTTACTGCTGATCAGCTTTTGCCAGTGAAATGTTTGTTAATACATGCATTTTAGAAAAAAGGGCGTTGGAGAGAGATTTAAAAGTTTGGCTTCCTAAGAAAGCTATATACTTCGGAAATACAAGTATTAAATCCTTCAGGCAGACTACATGTAGTAAAATATTATAAAAATATATACTTTTTAAAATTTACACAGTGTTAGGCACTGTAAATAAACCTGCTCTCCCTGAAAAAACTGGGTGTCACTGGAAGCAGTAAACAATGTTATATGGCCCACAGCAAACCCGACAGCTACTTCCAAGAACTTTCCAGTCACATAATTCTACCTTAAAGTTAAAAATACCATGCCAGAATCTTTTACAGAAGACTAGAACTCCTACTGAAATACAGATCCATCTATTGAAACCCCAAGAAGGGATGATGGGAAAGAGATAGTAGTTTTCTTCTCATAAAAATGAGGGGAAAAAATATGAGTTACTTCAGCAGTAGTTCAGTTTGATGTAGAAGATTACTGTGAAGAAATCATTCTGGATCATTATTGTGACTAGCATTTGAACTGTTTATCAGAATACAAGCAAAACTGATGATTCAATAGCTTTACAGAAGATTAAAAAAATCAACAACTCTAATCATTTAGTAAATATGTATTTTCTCATGAAAAAAAACAGATTTCAGTAAGGATCATTGCTGAATTGAAATGTTTTCCATCAGTCCTGACATTAACAGTTAGGACTTCTGAAGATCAATATAGCAGTTGTAAAAAAAAAAAAACAGAGGAAAGGGCAAAAACTCATGAACATGGGGGTTCATAGCATAGCATGGTTGCTACCTACTGAAGCAAGTTGCATTTTGAAATTTCTGCAGACAGAACTTTCAAATGATATTACCAATCAATAAAAAGCTATGCATTTTTAAGGAGTTTTTTCTCTCTATAAATAAAGAATATTTACATTTTTTTAGACAGGAAACAGCATCAAGGATTCACACCCCTTGCCTGAAATGGAGATTTCTAACATCTAATGCTACAGATAGTAAGATTTTTCCCCTCTTGAAAAAGGGCTTGCATTTTCGAAACAGCATGGGTTACTCAAACTCTGATGCTGAGTACAAGTTCCTGCTCCTGAGACATCTACACCATTCCCAGTCAAACAGAAATACCCTTACTTCTGAACAACTGAAAATCATTTAAAGAACTAGACAATTTGTGACTTTTTTTTACCAACTTCCAATACCATTACAATTATGGCTGCTGGGTATCTTGCCAAAAATGACTGCATGAGCCCACTGTAGACATTAAATGATTTGAACATTCTGAAGAAATCAGCACACTTTCCTACAAGATCACATTTTGAGATTGATGACAGCCTGGAGAGAAAACAGAAGAGTCTTCACAGTAATCCTTCAAGGAAAGGGTTTACAGCAGTTTCATGACTTGTTGCTACAATCCTTAAAATCTGTTCCACCAATATCTTGAGAAATTCCATTTCTTCCTCAGAGATCAATGCTGGTGCACTGAGTCATCTTGTTAGAAAAAAGGGTAGACAGGTGTGTGTTCAGAGATTTTGCTATTGTACCAGCTTCTAACAAAAAGAATGAGCTGGGCAAAATCCACATAAGGCTTTTAACAGGAGTATTCCATGGCCTGTGCATTTCTTCCTCCTTGGTGTCCAACCAGTAATTATAAAATACACTTTTTTTGCTTCTATATTCAGAAGGCATTACCTGCCTTTACAGCTTCAATGTCAGATATCAATGTCCTGGCTAGGAAAATCCCAAAAATCTAAAACACAAACAAAAAAACAACAAAAAACCATTTGTGAGATGAAGCACTTGTAATGTACCAGCCTGCAAGATGTTTGTTTGCAGGTTCAGATATCATTTCATAGCTAGGAATATCCATCAAAGCACGGCTATTACTAAAAAGTAATAAAGGCAGCAGAATCTTGCAGGAAATAAAACTTAGGAGAAAAAGATGCTTTCATGTAACACTTCAGAAGCATTCATAATAATAAGCTTCTAGACATCCTAGAGCTGGAAGAAATCCACTTAGCCAAGTTTGAGTCTTATAACACACTTGGCTATTGCTAAAGTTACGAATCAGGCATTTTCATTTGTTCTACAATTCTGAATAATCAAGTCAATTTCTAAACAATTTTTTAAAATGCATACAAACTGAACAATCAACTGTGCAAAAATGAAATTCTTGTCACAAAGAACAGAATAGTGAGAGATGTCCCGATTAGTCTGACACATTTAAATTTGAAGTTTTAACATTCACTCAAGTTCTCAGGGAAATCTTCCTTTACAAATTTAAGATACATTCGTAACTCAGCACATTTCCTGAAACAGCACTAACACTACAGACCAGAGTGAAGTTTCAGAAAAGCGAAAAAGATTTTTTTTAGAAGTAATCAAGTTATGCCTAACTCAGTCTCACAACGAAATAGTTTAATGCACAAGAAAGACTTAATCTGAAAAAACAAGTGCCTGTGAAAGTGGTTTCCCAGAGACTCAGGACATGAAAAAGAGTAACAAGAAGTTATTGTCAGTCAACACACTGCCAAAAGATGTGAATTTGTATCTTGAGCATCTTCCTAACTAAAGGTGCTGTTCTCAGGACAGCATCTCTCAAAGCCATGGAAGCACAGCATTAGATGGTGACAAAACACTAAAAGCTTAGCAACAGAGGGCAGTATTGCCATGGTTGAGAAAAGGTATTTTGCCAGCACTACATTGTTTTCAGTCAAATGGAAAATACATTCGGTAGTAGACCAACAACTTTGTTATTTCCCACCTTCATAGCAGCATATAAAAAAAATTTAGGTAAATGTACACAGCTGCCTTCATGAAAGCAGGATCTGCTTTGAAAGAGGTAATCTGATATGTTTCACTGGGAATTTTTGTTATTTGATGTACCAAGCACCAATAAAAGTATTGGAAGAAGCCACAGCAGCTTCATCTGGTTCTGCTAATATCACATTTGCATCCTGTTCACCAATTTCCCTGCTCTTATAGCCTCAACTTCTTTTGAGCAGCATGCATACACCACTTACAGCCAGCTGAGTGGTAGTTTTAACATGGGCAGAACTGTATTTCAATCATTTCACATTTGTGATAGAAGGCTATAGGTCAGATCTACTGGAGCAGATGACCGGATCTCCCTTGCCTCAGGGCACATTGAAACATAAATATTGTATTACATTATGTAATAATTATATATTAACCATACGCTAACAATATAAAATCATCATATACTTATGTATTATAATAGCACTGTATTTCTACAGTGACCTTCATGGCTTTGAAGAATATAATTTCAACAGAATTAGTTGATATCAGATATTTTCACTCTAAGTCCCCATCCCTACGTTTTTTTTTTTGCCATATTATTCTCATACCTACAAAAAAAAATCCTGTGTCAAACTATTAACTCTACATTTCCATTACTACTTTTCCCTTCAGCAGGTCTGCATCTGCAACTTGAAAATTTTTTTCAAAGTAGTATAACAAAAGCAACTAACCTGGAGCAGTGAGATAGCTATGAAGACACCTGCAACAATGTAGATATTTCGGGGTAACCAAGCCTCAAGGGCAAGAATACATCCTTTGACGAAAATCTGATCATCCCATTGACTCTTGCTCTGAATGTAGAGAGGAAGAATATCACTTCTCTGCTCAAGTTTATTATAAGAGCAACCACAATATAGATAGACAATTTGTCACTTATGCAGTAGTGTTTTTAACCAGACTCTAGAAATACATATATGCCAAGATTAAATCAGGGAATGTCAGACATTGACGTTATTGTCTTTCTGCAAATCCTGCTATTAGAATACTTTAGAATTAGCAGACAATAGAATTTAGAGTTAGACTATTATAACTAATAACTGAAATTTACACATTTGAAATGCAAGTCCTACCCCTTTTTGAAACACACCTTTCCCTTTACCCATTCCATCACTTATTTTCTCCACCCTCTCACAGTAGAGGTTTACTTGCAGTATGAGGTACAGTCAATTAGTTCCCAGAATTTTAAGCTGACGTAACTATCAGCAATTTCACCACTTTTATAGTTTGCTTATGTAAGCACAGAATGACAGACAGCAAGACTCCAGTACCTTACCTTCTTTCTAATATCATAGCCACACTGTGTATTCACAACTTTTTGCTGCAAAGCAAGAGAGATATAAAATAAACCAACTGAATTTTACTCACTTCTGTTTACAGAAATATTTTTTTAGATTTCACAGACAAACAAATCAGGACTGTCAGAGCCAAACATTTTAAGAAGTATTTGTACTAAAAATGAGCAAAGCACTAGCAGAACACAAGAACAGTAATGACAAAGCAGAGGTGTATACTCGCAGGAAAACATCTTCCACCAGAAATCCTAGCTGCTTCTATCACTTGGCTTTCAACTAGCGAGGACTTTTTAACATAAAGCATAGCAAATGTACTGCCAGCATACAAATAAGACGTTTGCATTTCCAAGATCAGTTTCATTTAGGTATTTCACATAACACTGAGGTAACAATAAAGGTACAAGGCTGATTCATTTGTACCTGCAGTGAAGACACACGCCTTACAATTCCATCATTTCAAGTGGTATACAACTTGCTATTCCAATCAGTTAAAATAAGTAACAGCTGCAAGCTACTTGAGCCCCCTCAGTTGATAGTTCAGTCTCACATATAACCCAGCTCCAAGATATACCTAGTCATGAAGACAAAACATTCCAGCTCCAGATCCCAAGTAGGAAGACCACAAACACCTTCCAAATCACAACCCCACACAACCCAATGACAATATTTATCTCCAAAGATACAAAGACATTCCATTTAAGACTTATCGTTTTCTCTGTATGAGCCTTATGAAAACTTATGTATTACACAATTATAGCACAATTCAAACAATGCATAGTGAGTAATATTGAAATATTATGAGTAAACCTCATCTTATGAAGATTTAACCACAACTATGTCTCCTTAAATACAGCAGTGGAATAGTACTGATCCAAATTCAAGTAGAAAATAATTACTGGGAAATATGAACATGGAATATCTCCCTGAAAAAGTCTTTCCTTGGCTGATTTCCAAGACAATCAAAAGCCTCAGTATAACCTACCAAGGGTTCTCTACTCCTCATAAGGAATTCTGAACCAACTTTGAAGCTGTAACTATTCCTACTAATACTGTCAAGCATTATATGTTAGTCCTACCTCCACATTCTGGCTTCCACTGAAATGTTAGACTCCTGAAGTTTAGTAAACAAATCTCACCTAAATCTTGGCAAAACCACAGAATTTACTCACATGCTTTAAACTGAGACTGTGCACAAGCACTTTATTAGTTGCTGATAAACAACAAGCAAATAGTTACTCCTGTTTGGCAGAGGGGTGTTGTAATATTACTAGGGCAAGCACTGCTTAGACAGTGCTCTCAGGTCTTTACAAGCTAGACAGAGGACAGAAATTCAAGACAACAACACACTGGGGTAGTGGAATAAAAATCAGCCACTCAAGCCATGGAAGAACAGGTTGCCACATTTGGACTCTATAAAGCACAGAACAGAAACACGAAAAGAGTTTGTATGTACAAGAGTAATTTTTAATAATTCAGAAGACTTTTTAAGGCCCTAGTCATCACACTTTATTCAGGAAGTGCTTCCTTTCATAACTCTCCAACAACATCAGAGCAATACAAAACCAGGAAACAACTTACTGCAGGATCAGGTATACAACAGGAAAAAGGAACACCACACTTCTCACGACTTTTGCTTTCACTGCTGCAGTTAAAATATATGTTAAAGTCCCAGTCATCTGGCCCTTGGGCACCACAGCAATGGTTCTGTAACAGATAAACAAACTCTTAGCATTTGGGGATATTTTAGAGACGGTTTATCCACAGAACGCATTCTCTGGAATGATACTTGCTTTTTATCTTCACTTTCGCTAATGCTGTGCAGAATTAACAGCAGCATCAGAGTAAAACATTAGTAATCAATAAAGTAGTTCTACGAAATCAAAGCAATACATTTGGCATACTGCTCCTGGAAATAGGTGTCAGCGTGACAAGCAGAATCATAAAAATTATCACTTCAGAGGTAATTGCTAGATGCAATCAATGAACATCCATAAATGGTGCAACAAAATAGTTTTACAAATGCTTTGTACTCCACTGTTTCCAAGTCAACCAAACCAGAAAAATTATTAAAAAATTTTCTTTAAATTTGCAACTCCATCAACTCCATCTTTAAATCTTCATGTTTACTGTAAAAAGTGGATCCAAGCACTTAAGAACATACTTCCTTCCTTTAAAATGAGAAGGTTTTCATATCCAGATGAATTAACTGGTAAAGTCTCATTAGCTCAAAGGTCAGTCAACTCTAGGTAAAGAAACCTATGTGAAATACTTTTTAACAGTGCAATGCAGTTATCATAATTTGCAGTTTGGTGAAACCACAACATTACAAGGAATGTTCAATTTCTTGAACTAATGAAAGCTAGTTTCTTATTAAGTTAAGCCTTATAGCTTACTAGCCTGGATATTTGAGGGCACAAATCTTTCTCTAGAATTTTGAGTACTTGAAATGCTATACCACCACACGGATTTTCCTGGTACTTTATGAAGTTCCATCCTCTTGGGATATCTCTAGAATCTTTCCTCTGCCCAACACCCATCTTCACAAAACTTATATCAATCTGTCTGTAGGACCACCAAAACTTGAAGTCAGTAAATGGATTCACAAGTTATCAAATTGTGACAGACACAGATGTGAACAGAGAGCTGTTTTCGTAAAGTTTTCACAGCGTATATATAACTAACGAGAGCTGAACAGAATCGTCATTTACCATGAAGAAAGTAGAAGAGGTTTGTTTTTGTCTTTCTAGTCCCTCCTCCCTGACACATCCACACTGTTGTAAATAAGACATACAACCACTAACAGCATGTTAATCTAATTCCATTAGGTACAGACAATGAGGTCACTTACAGGTCTGAAAGCAATAAAGTTAGCCAGAGCAGGAAGCTGCCTACTAAAATCTCCCAGGGTCCCAAGGCACACACTGAGAACAGAGCAAGTCAGCCTAAGAAGCATAGCTGCTTAAGAAGACACGCTTCACTGAGGCATTTGAACTCACTGCTCCACCTTGCTGTTCAGCCCCTGCAGAACTACACTTGCTAATCCACACTGCATCCTTCCTTCCTCAGTACTTTCAGGTATGAATCAATGACAGGCCAATGGAGAGATTTTTCTGGTCCTTCCTTTTTCAGGCTTATTAGCATGTTCATCTGGCTACTGACCTCCTCTTAGTACGCTCAGCCTTTTATTTTCATTGAAAAGTATTTAACTGGAGTTCAACTGTAAATCAGCTTAGCATTTTAGCCTAGATGACTATACTGACACTAGATAAACAAAGAACACCACAGTGGGCAATACTGAGAAAATTACTGGTGTTAGTCATGGCCAGGAGGAGCCCTACCTTACAAAAAGGTGCCCTTAGCACCAAAAGCTAAAGCAAAATAGCACTGAAATCCAACCAGGTAGATTAGTCAGAGGATGCTTCCATAACAATGAACACAAGACCGAATGAACAGGACAGGTAACCTGCTGGCCATATACAGCTAACTGTTGTGATTTAACCCCAGTGCGCAACCAAGTACTACACAACCACTGCGCACAATTTTCTCAGGATAGCGTTTTTGCTCCTCACCTCTTCCTGGTGCTCTTCACCTATTCCTGGTGCAATACTGATCAGAATAGGGGAGCAAGTGAAGAAGGTCAAAAGACAGACGGATGCTTGGTAGAGCTTCCACACTGACAGAACAGCATTGTCTCCTAGATTATCTTGCCTCCCTGACTCCTTCAGTGCAGAAAGAGCAAACCAGCACATCTGTAACATAGCACTATTAACTACAGAATATGATAAAACTGTAACAGAAAGGAAAACTTCCAAATCTACATACTCTCCTAGAACACATAAGAGTAGTGACAGGATATGAACTTACAATTTTCTGCAGCGAATCAATGAGGTTCTGGAGGTCAATATCATCTCGGTAGGATTTAATGTTATTCTCAAAGAATTCTTTGACCCTATCCCTCACCCAGTCCTGGAACAGGAAAGCCAGAACTGCCACTGCCACCTCCAGCAGAAATATAAACACAATTGCTCCACAGAACTGTAAAAATAAAAGGCACAAATTAGAAAATAACCATTCATTTTGAACGCACCCCTACTCCAACTCCACCAGAAACAGACACAGAGAATTAGGTTAAAATTCTTAATCACTACAAATACTATGAGAACACAGCCTGTTAAAATGAGAATACAATGTAAAGAAACACCCAAGAGGGAGAGTTATCTTTTTATTTCGGTCACCTAAAATCAACAGTAAAATGAGTACCACACCACAGTCATTATGCACAGTAGTGATAATATTATAAATAATGTGCAAAATACACGGCTGCAGTAGTCTTGATGTTACTTCTTGAATTGTTTCCAGTTTTATAATTTTTTTGTTCAGCTCATTTTCAGATCTAAAGCAAAGCAGCAGCCTCAGTATAAAAAAAAACATTTCATAGATCTGACACGTGTCAAAGCCCCCAAGTTTTGCCCATTTAGAATAAATTTTTAAATTTTTAAGGGATTTTGTTCTCCCTAAGACACTATACCATCTCCTCTCAGCAATTCCTAATTCCTGTTCAGTTTGGAACACTGAATATGTTCCAAACATCATATTCTGTGATATTGCATACACAATGTTAGATTCTGGTATACAATTCTTTAACATCACCACTGTATAGCAGAATAAATAAAGAGAAAAAACACTTTCCAGGAAGGGGAAAATATCTATAGGTTTGAACCTACGCTGCTTTTATACCATTACTCAGAAGCTTGTTAGGGGAGTAAGTTGTAACAAACATTGTGATACATTGCAACAAAGTTCTAAAAATTAATTATTTGCGTTTGCTACTAGTTCTTCACCCATCATTCCCAACTTTCTCATATGTAATCCACTCATATAAAGGTGTTACTTACAAACTTCAGAAGGCAGATGTTTTCTCTCAGTGCTCCTACACAACCAGCAAATCCCAAAGTAAACATCACTATTCCAACCACTAACACAAGCAACACTGGGTCCAGACCATGAAGACCAGTTACCTTCGTCAGATCAGACAATACACCCTGAAAGAGAAAAATAGGGTAGCAGAAAAAGTTGACCACTTTAAGTATGTATTTCATTAAGCATTCCTTCTGGATGTCCATGGTTTCCAGATAACTATGAATGAATTAGTTGCTAACCCCTGAGCTTACCAACAATTGATCCCTGTGGAAAATTCTTACTGTAACATGGTTGCTGACAATGCCAATTTTCTTAACCGTAGCAGAGGAAATATTAACGCAAAGTTTTAGCTATTAATTCTTTTATTAAGTAAAACCAGCGCAGTCTCAGATTACATTCTTCTAGGCCAAACAAGCTTCCACAAGATGGGGCCAAAAGGTTGATATTATCACTGAATATTCATTTAGTTTCAAGGCAAAAGAATTAATGCTTTATATTAACCTGAAATACATAAATCAGAAGGGCATTATGAAGTCTTTAAGAAAAATTAAGGAATTTTTTCCAAACCTTATGTTCTGCTGGCAGAAAGGGAGAGGCATAAACTACAAAGCAGGTTATGGGTGACATTTTAAAAACCTTGTTTTAGTTTTCAAGGGAAGCTTGAAGGTATTTTTTTGTCTCAACATTTTACTTACACCCCTTCTAGTGCTGAATAGTCTCACAAATGCTCCTCCAAAATCTGGCAAAATACAGAGTAAAGCCCAAATATTCCCATTTCATCCCAGATAAAATTATTATACCAAAACCAGTTATCTATTCCATGTAAGATACTTCCAATTTGCCTAATTCAGCAACAATATTTTCTTCTTCACTGTCCAGACACATCACTTATCTTGACAAAAATCTCACCTATTAAGCCTGTCTGTCTAGATCTTAAGACAGAATTTCTAAATCTATGTAAACAAAATGCTAACACAGTGAAGCCCTTATTTCTAGATTAGGTTTTAGAGAAATTAAGTTTATACACCAGCTACCATTAAATTCCATCAAATACATATAACAAGCTTTTCAAGAAAAAAAATCCGTAAGTACATCCAGGCAGCCTTGCAATAGTATTGTTTTTGTCATACACTCATCAGCAATACATAGAACATTTAATAAGGAAATACTTTCCCTTTCAAATGGAGAAATAACAAAACACACAGTACAATATCCCATCATTACACATCTACCATCTTTTTTTAATAAAGTATTTTCCAAAGCTGATTTTGTTCAGTGTAAGAGAAAGATATCAGCGAGACTCAAAGTAATTCATATAAGCAGTTTAATTCCGTTAAGAGAATGCAAATTCTTACCTAGCACAAATACCTGAACAGCATGAGTTAAGTCCAAAGAATACACATTCTAAGAGAATACCTTGGAAAAACCTGTGTCACTTTCTATTTAAATACTTAATAAAAATAATGTCTTCAAAATACAGTACTAGAATAAAATGTGCACATGGAGAAACTTCAGCTGATGAAAACACACTGATTTACAGTACTGCAGTGATACACAGGAATTTATCTTCTTTCAGAATTTGTTCTATAACAGATCCTGTCAGAGCTGTTGATTTGGCAACAGCAAGACAATAAGGTTGTTTTTATCAAAACTGGTTGAAAGGATGAAAATAAATAAAAATTGAACTGTAGAACTGCCTTGCAATAACTGCTGACTAACAGTTGAAATGGCCTATTAAAAATTGGTCACAGTTTACAGATATTACAGCATTCAGAGTCTTGTGAAGCAAAGACTTTTCTAGCTAGTGTCACCAATAACACACTTCCATTCTTACAAACTGTAACACAACTATCAACAGATAACTATCAAGCTTGGTCTTCTGGGTTAATTGTGAGAGTCCTACCTAATCAAACCTTGTCTCAGAACCCAAAAATCAAGGAAGGTATGCCAAGATTACCTAGGCTAATGTCTTTGTAGAACCCATGCACTGTGACCAGGATATTGAAACTTTCACACCTATTTCCAGCCAACTCCTTTCCAACCCAAACACAAGCTTTTTTTCAGACAATCTCACTTGCTCAAGCAACATTTTTTGGAAAACTTCCTCAGATCAAAACATTTTAGGAAGAACAGCTGGCAGGAACTGGGCTCTGTTATTCACCCTCAGATGTTGCTGAGTTCATAACAGTTTCTTCATGTTCTTGTTTGATGTTTACAACATTCTCTTTTGCAAAGAAGGTCATGGGGTGCTTTTTGCCCAACAGAAGATGCTAAGTGAAAAATCCTGAAGGAAGGAAGTACACAAGAGAACCAATTCAGGGCACTATCTCATTCCACTGCACTCATCTCTCTAAGGATGCTTCTGCCGGTGCCATTTGCAGGATGGTAAAAGCACTTTGAGGCCTAGACTGCCCTTTAAAACCGCACTTCGATTTCCTACAGGTATACAGGAATGATGTTTGATACCTGAAGTCACTGTCAAAAAATCCAAGAATAAAAATCAGCCTATAAGTCTTCCTTTCCGTCACCTGGAACAGTGAATTAAGAGTTCAACTGTACATGCTTGACTTGATTTCCTCTTTTTTAATATTTGTAAGCATTATGCCACCATCTCAACTAAAGCATGCTGCCAACAGAGGGCAAACACGTGTTTTTATTATAAATAAAACATCTCTAATAAATAAATAAATAATAAATAATATTTAATAATAAATAAATTTAATAATAAATAAAACATCTCTAATACATCCCATTAACGGATGCCAAAACAGTTACTGTTTTGAGATACATTAGTATGGAAACCATAAAATACATCAGACAAGGACAGAGCTGATTTCTTATAACGAAGTTCTATAAACTGGATGTTGACTGTCACAACATTATAACATTATAATAACTCATTATAACAGTCTTCATGGAAAAAGAAAAACCAGAGAAGTTAAAGGGACCCACTGTACTTCATGTTGCATTTAAAAGACAGGATGTTCAAAACTTTTCCACCACCTCTAATTTACCTTTCAGTTTACTGCTGCAGCACAGCTTCTGGAATGCTCTTCCCTTACTTCCTATCTATTGTTCACCAAGATATTTATCTGTAAACAAACAGATCCATACAGACACTATGGCTGAAGAACAGTAACTAGTATGAAAGACTTTAACTTCCAAAAAGTGGAAGAATCCTAGAACCTCCTTGTTGTATGTGGGTAGCTGCTGTGTATAAACACTCTGATTAAGACAATGTTACACCACAATGGTAATTAAAGTCTTCCTGCCCAGCAGTACAAGTGAGTGCACCTGCTTTCCACTGCTAATTAAGATTCAAGATCAGTAAATCTGATAGTAACTGTCACTTTTTCCTACTGCTTGCAGTCATATTAAAACCATGCTTTTACATTTATAACAAGGGAGTGAACCATTCATTTCCATACCTACACCATCTTTTTGCAACAGGAGATCTCCGTACGTACACGCTCACAACAGACTTCCTCTGAGGAAGTCATTCACTAGAAGAAACCTTTGACAAATATAAAAGCCTTATTTAGTTAGATCATGTTCCCCAGGTTTGATCCTCTACATAGAGACACAGTAACTTAAGCAACTCCATAGGAAGTTCCAAGAGGAAGACAGTAGATGGCCTGAAGACTAAAATACTTCAGAATGATAGTCCCAAATATGTGTGTTTGTGTTTGGGATTCTTTTGTTTGATTTTTGTTTAGTTGGGTTTTTTTAATCAAAATCAGATATCTTTTACATTTCTCCCAAATGCTTCTTGTTAGTAG
Source organism: Ara ararauna (assembly GCA_028858755.1). Classification (NCBI taxonomy): domain Eukaryota; kingdom Metazoa; phylum Chordata; class Aves; order Psittaciformes; family Psittacidae; genus Ara; species Ara ararauna. Next base: position 35,949,507 of record CM054381.1, on the reverse strand, counting down.
CAAAAAGAGGTGGGTAGAGATCTGTATTTTAGAAAGCATGCTTTCAAAAGAGAACCAGCTTGTAAGGACTAATCATAAAAATTAAGTTCTCCCAAGCATCCTGCTCTTAAAAGTTCACAAAAAAGGTCTAAACATGAAGGGCCACAGCTTAACACTTGATCAAGAATAAAACTCCAACTAAACTCAGTTTAGATCATTCAAACATGATCCTGAGCTCAGATGCTACATTCAATCTTTGCTGCTTCCTGCAGAAGAAGCTTTACTGGGGCAGAGGTAGGAGGGCAGCCACCAAAGTATGACCAGTCATTTCTACCCTTACCTTTTCACTCCATGCCCACAGACCAGCTGCAAGGAAGGCCACCCCAGCTAGCTAAAACAAAGAGAAAAAAATGATTAGATATACTAATCAACACATTCTCAAAACACTTAGGCATTCACACTGTTTCTGAACGAAAACAAGTACTGTCTGTAATCTCAGACAACAGAAATTTATTCCATAGCATTCTTGCATTAACACAATCTACTTTTTTAAAGTATTTCAATTTGATTATTCATGATTACTCAAGAAGTACACAGGACTAAATTAACAATTTCACACAGTAGCATACAAAGTGGAGTTATCCTGGTCCCAGTGACCTGCTCTAAACCTTTTACCTGCACAGAAGATTTCAGAATATTTAATGCATTTTGAGGTTATTCCCTAGGCATTTTACAGTACCACCCCAAGGCAGTAGCCATGCTTGACTCCTCAAAACTTATCAAGGCTCACTATATTAGCCTCTTCTCTAATTAAATATGGTTCGTTAAAAGCCCTTTTGAATTAGGCTGAAATAATGGTCTATCCACTTACATTTAATAAGCAACAAATCTACTGACAATGTACATACCCAACACCAAATGTTTGTATAATAAATATTTACGAATTATACTAACCCAAATGAAGCATGAGATCCTTTTTCTAGCCTTTTATTTCTTTTCTCCACTCTCAGGCATTTCAATAATCAACATTTAAACACTCAAACTAAAATGACCTCTGCAAACCAAGGGCAGCCCCTCATTATTTAAAATGGCATTCCACTCTGCTATTGTTGTCCAAAAAGTAGATTAGTGCTCAGCATGCAGTAAACCAGTTACAGAATCATAGAATAGTTAGGGTTAGAAAGGACTTAAGATCATCAAGTTGCAAGCCCCCTGCCATAGGCAGGGACACCTCACACTACCCAAGGTTCTTTCCAACCTGGCCTACAACACCAACAGGGACAGAGCATTCACAACTTCCCTGGGAAAACCATTCCAGTGCCTCACCACCCTTACAGTAAAGAATTTCTTCCTTATATCCAATCTAAACTTCCCCTGTTCAAGTTTGAACCCGTTACCCCTAGTCCTAACACTACAGTCCCTAATGAAGAGTCCCTCCCCAGCATCCCTTTAGGCCCCTTCAGATACTGGAAGGCTGCTATGAGGTCTCCACATAGTCTTCTCCAGGCTGAACAGCCCCAACTTTCTCAGCCTGTCTTCATACAGGAGGCGCTCCAGTCCCCTGATCATCCTCGTGGCCCTCCTCTGCATTTGTTCCAAAAGTTCCATGTCCTTTTGATGTTGAGGACACCAGAACTGCACACAGTACTCCAAGTGAGGTCTCCCGAGAGCAGAGTAGAGGGGCAGGATCACCTCCCTCGACCTGCTGGTCACACTCCTTTTGATGCAGCCCCGGATATGGTTGGCTTTCTGGACCGCAAGTGCACACTGCCGGGTCATGCTCATTTCCTCATCGATCAAAACCCCCAAGTCCTTCTGTGCAGCACTGCTCTGAATCTCTTCTCTGCCCAACCTGTAGCTGTGCCTGGGATTGCTCTGACCCAGGTGGAGGACCTTGCACTTGGCATGGTTAAACTTCATCAGGTTGGCATCAGCCAACCTCACAAGCGTGTCAAGGTCCCTCTGCATGGCATTCCTTCCCTCCAACAAATCAACCAAACCACACAGCTTAGTGTCATCAGCAAACTTGCTGAGGGTGCACTCAATCCCACCATCCATGTCACTGACAAAGATGTTGAACAAGACTGGTCCCAACACCCATCCCTGAGGGACACCACTTGTTACTGGTCTCCAGCTGGACATTGAGCCATTGACCACAACTCTTTGCGTGCAGCCATCCAGCCAGTTCTTTATCCACTGAGTGGTCCACCTATCATATTGATGTCTCTCCAACTTAGAGACAAGGATGTCATGTGAGACAGTGTCAAACGCTTTGCACAAGTCCAGGTAGATGACATCAACTGCTCTAACCCTGTCCATCAGCTCCGGAGCCCCATCATAGAAGGCCACCAGATTGGTCAGGCAGGATTTCCCCTTAGTGAAGCCATGCTGGCTGTCACCAATCACCTTGTTGTTTTTCATGTGCCTCAGCATGCCTTCCAAGAGAATCCGCTCCATGATTTTGCCAGGCACAGAGGTGAGGCTGACTGGTCTGTAGTTCCCCGGCTCATTCATTTTCCCCTTCTTGAAAATGGGGGTTATATTTCCCTTTATCCAGTCGTTGTGAACTTCACCTGACTGCCATGATCTTTCAAATATGATGGACAGTGTCTTAGCAACTTCATTTGCCAGCTCCTTCAGGACCCGTGGATGGATTTCATCAGGTCCCATGGACTTTTGTATGTTCAGGTTCCTAAGATGGTCTTGAACCAGATCCTCTCCTACAGTGAGCACAGGGTCTTCATTCTCACTGTCCCTGTGTCTGCCTTCCAAGACTTGGGTGGTGTGGTCAGAGCATTTGCCACTGAAGACTTAGGCAAAGAAGTCATTAAGAACCTCAGCCTTCTCCAAATCCAGGGTAGCCAGTTCTCCTGATAGCTTCCAGAGGGGGTCCACATTGTCCCTAGTCTGTCTTTCATTTGCTATGTACCTGTAGAAGCCCTTCCTGTTATCCTTAACATCCCAAGCCAAGTTTAATTCTAAGTGGACCTCAGCTTTCCTAACCTGGTCCCTAGCTTCCCAAACAACATCCCTGTATTCTTCCCAGGCCTCCTGTCCTTGCTTCCACCTTTTATAAGCCTCTTTTTCCCTTCAAATTTTCCTCAGCAGCTCCTTATCCATCCAAGGAAGTCTCCTGGCCCTCCTGCTGCACTTCCTTCTAATACAGATGCATCACTCCTGAGCTTGTAGCAAGTGATCCTTGAATATCAACAACAGTTGGGCCTCCCTGCCCTCTAGGGCTATATCCCATGGAATCTTACTGAGCAGGATCCTAAAGAGGCCAAAGTCTGCTCTCTTGAAGTCCAGGGCAGTGAGCTTGCTGCATGCTCTTCTCACTGTCCTCAGGATCTCCAATTCAACCACCTCATGATCGCTGCAACCAAGGCTGCCCTGGAGCTTCCATTTCCAACCAGCCCTTCCCTGTTGGTGAGGACAAGGTCAAACATGGCACCTCTCCTTGTCGGCTCCTCTATTACTTGCAGAAGGATGCTGTCTTCCACACAATCGAGGAACTTCCTGGATTGCTTGTGCCGAGCCGTACCATCCCTCCAACAGATATCAGGGTGGTTGAAGTCCCCCATGAGAACAAGGGTCTACGAGCGTAAGGCTGTTCCTATCTGTCTATAGAGCGCTTCATCCACAGAGGCCTCTTGGTCAGGCAGTCTGTAACAGATCCCCACAATAATGTCTCCCATCGCTGTTCTCCCTTTAACCCTGACCCACAAACTCTCTGTCAACTGCTCACCTGTCCCCAGACAGAGTTCCATACTCTCCAGCCTGTCCCTAACATAAATAGCAACTCCCTCTCCCCGCCTACTGGGCCTGTCTTTCCTAAAGAGCCTTTAACCTTCCATTCCAACACACCTGTCATAGGAGCCATCCCACCATGTTTCTGTGATGCCTATGATATCATACCCCCATAGACGTGCACACATCTCTAATTCCTCTTGTTTGTTCCCCATGCTACAGGCATTTGTATAGAGGCATCTGAGCAGAGCTCCAATTGAAGCCGGCTCATTGGCTGGAGCAGCCGCAATATCTCTACATTGCTCTGAATGTTTACTATAGGTGCTGGCAACTGACTGGGTGTGTTGGGATGGAATGATGCCCCCCTCCCCCAACACATCTAGTTTAAAGCATCCTTGACCAGTCTGGCAAGCCTCCTCCCAAATCCACTCTTCCCTTTCTTTGTCAGACCAGCTCCACCAGCCCCCAGTCGACCTGGCCTACTAAATTGAGTCCCATGTTCAAGGTACCCAAACCCCTGACTATAGCATCACACTTCTAACTATTTATTAACCTGGCCAATCCTCCTAGCCTTTTTAAGGTCCTCCCCTGTATACTGGAGAATTGACAAAAAGACTTTCTGTGCTCCAGAGCCCCTAACCACCTCTCGCAGAGCTCTGTAGTCCTTCTTTATGTTCTCTGGGCTACGGCTATCTATATCAATAGCACCCAAAAGGATCACTAGAATTGGGTAATAGACAGTGGGACCAACTAGAGCAGGCAGCTTCTCTGCAACATCCTTGATCTGTGCCCCTGGTAGGCAACACACCTCCCTTGAGCCTGGGTCAGGCTGATAGATGGGTGCCTCTGTGCCTTTCAAAGTAGAGTCCCCTACTACTATGGCCCACTGCTTTTTCCTGGCAGCACCAATAGTAATCTTCTTTAGCAGTGCATCTGCCTGTTGTTTCTGGTGCTAGGGTGTTTCCTCATTAGCCCCCTGCAGGACAGCAAAGCAGTTCTGCGCGGGAACAACCGATTTAGGAGGAAGCCCCTTGTTTTTAATTGTCCTCTTCCTCCTTTTTTTGTTGTTTTTTCTGTTACTGTTTCCCAGATTCCTGGGTTAACGGCTTCCTTCTTCCCTCCATGAGCTACAGTGGATGCTGGAGGCCCCTGCACATTCTGGTCCTGGAGCAAGCAGTGCTGCTTCCTCTCAGCTTCCCTGACATCTTTCAGCCTCTTGACAGCGTCCCGCAGCTCAGCCACCTGCTGCATGAAGACATCCACCAGGGTGCACGGAGCGCAGCCCTGCCCATTGCACACCCTTGCCTCAGGAGAGCAGTGCAGGCAATCTCTACACCCCAAGCTCTGCACTGCAGCCTCCCCTCTCATCGGCTGTTTGGGTGCCTACGCTGGGGCAGCCAGAGAGCAAAGCTCCCTGACTGGGCCCTGGTCATATGGCGAGTGCTCACCATCCCACTTGCCTGCCCGTGCAAACTGCCTCGAACCCGCCCTGTTTGCCCACCCGCCCTGGTCACAGCTCTCCTGGTCATCATGCTCCCTGGGGCAGGTTTTTACCCAGTCAGGGCTGGTGCCACTCCTCCTGGTTGCACCCCCTGTGAGTCAACTGCTCTCAACAGCTGAGCTGCCGGTTCCTGGGCAAGTCCTGTCGAGGACTTGAGGCTCCCTCGGTGGCTCTTGCTGCTCTGAGTTGAAGCTCCTGGATCCTGAGCTTCCCCCTGATCAGGTGTTGACAGCATCCTCTCTTGAGCTACTCACCTCAGCAACTGAGGTGACTATGGTCTCAGGAGAGATATTGTTAATTCAGGCCTGGGTGCTCAGTGGACTGTTCCACAAATCAAGCACTCTAATGCCAGCTTTCCTCATTATATTTATACACAAAAGTTATAAGGCAGTAAACTCCCAGTTACAATGGCTGGTTGTAATTTACATATAATTAATATTTGCTGTGTTGTCCTCTCTAGCTACTCGGGAATGATCAGGGGAAGGGTAGTCACCTGGGCCAGGGTCTTTTTGACCTGTGGTTGTGATTTCTAACATTATAATGAAGTCAGTTCACTTTAGGACACCTTAAAAGCTAGTTCTTTTGCCAAGTTAGGTAATTGAAAGGTCACTTCATCAAGCTGTCAAATAACTCATCTTTTTTTTGCGCCACCAATCCTGGATATTCTCCTTTGATCTTTCAAACACAACCAAGATGTGGTTGTGCCCACGAATGAGTTCCTTACTGTCTTAAGAGAGTCCCTTTGTCCCAGCCCAAGATGCAGTAACTATGTAACTGTGGCTACCAATTGCAGGTACACATTATAGCAAGCAACATATCATATCACTATGTCTATGTAACCTTAAAAGACACTGAGGTGCTGAAATGTGTCCAAAGAACAACAAAACTGGTGAAGGGTCTAGAGAACAAGTTCTGTGAGGAACAGCTGAAGGAACTCGGCTTTGTCTGGAGAAAAAGAAGCTGAGGGGAGATGCTATCACTCTCTACAACCACCTGAAAGGAGGATGGATGAGGAGGTAGCTCCTCTCTTCTCCCAAGTAACAAACTATAGGATGAGAGCAAACAGCCTCAAGCTGCTCCAGGGCAGGTTTAGACTGAGTATTAGGAAAAATTTCTTCACCAAAAGTGTTGTCAAGTATTGGAGTCAGCTGCACAGAGAAGTGATTGAGTCACCATCCCTAGAGGTATTTAAAAGACAGGCGTGCAGATGCAGCACTTAGGGACATGGCTTAGTTGTGGAATTGGCAGCGTTAGGTTGCCTTTTCCAACCTAAATGATTCTATATAAAGGACTGAGGTTGCATCCCCCACCCACCCAGCTTTACACACATTGACAAGTAAAGCCCAGCAACTGAAAAAATGCCTTGAAAGGGGGGCCCTTTCCTCTCTCCCATGAACTAAATAAGCATCAAAGGCAATTCTCCACAGCACAGGCAAGAAGAAAATATGAGACTGTCTCACAGTCACACAAGAAAATATGTGTGGATTTTAAGTACTACTGGGTTCACTGCCCACTGACCCTAACCTGCAGTCAGGGCAAACTAAGTTGTTCTGGGTTTACTCCGCTGGGAGAAGTGGGGGGAAAAAAAGCATAAAAGGTCTGTGCCATTCATGTCATTCAGCAAAAATTACTCAAATGATCTCAGACACTTCCATCTAGGCATAAAGTATTATATGCCATATTTTAGGGCTTAATCACATGGATTAACCAATCAAATCAACTACTAATAGATGCAAAGAGTTACAATGGAGCAAAGCAGTGCCAAATAAGTTATATTTCCAGACACTGCTTAATAAGCAACAGCATAATAACACTCATCTCGACTCTAAATAGCTAAGAATATTTAAAGTAATGATCTGGATCAAAGCACAGCTTTAAAAATACTATTAAAAAAACCCCACATGTATATAAACAGAATAATGACCCAGATTATCCCTAAATTTTAACCCAGCGGTTTTCAGATGAAGAAGCAATTAAAAAAAAAAAAAAAAAAAAACAAAAAACAAAAACACTATACTCACAACTTGTATGTCATCAAGTTTTACAGCAAATGCAATCCATGCATCCTTCACCCTTTCTCATTCCCAATGCTCCAGAAATGCTGAGACACAGGTGAAGACAGTCAGCATAATTTGCAGTAATCAAGGTAAATTATACAGCAGACACAGCTGGATCTTTGGGAACTTTTTCTTAAGAAATGAGGAGGAAAATTGGGAAGACTTCCACACTCAGTATACAAACTAATGTTACTGTAACACTAATAATGTGCTGTTGAATATACAAATAGGTGTCCTCTTCAGACTGGTTGCCTTTCATTATAACTGCTGTCTTAAATTGTAATAGATTAAGTAGATTTTTCACTAGCATGCTTCATTCTTACCTCTGAATACAAACTCATGTTTTATTAAATGTTCAGTTTCACAAAGCTGTACTATTTTTGCAAAGTTATTTCCACAGGCACATATGCATACTACCTGTAACTAAAACATTTATTAATAGAAAAAATCAACTTAGTCTTATGGAATCAACACGGATAAATCTGTAACTTAATTCACCTAAGCGATTCACAATTCTCACTAGAAGCACAACTAGAAGCAAATCACATACATTAGATTTCTTTAGCAAAAAAACAGTGAAGTATGATGTACTTGCAGAAGAAACAAAGCCATCAGCTTTACAGGTACAATTACCAAGACAACCAATTTTTCAAGGAGGTAAGACGGTAGTTATTTAACTGAATGAGATTGCTTGAAATGCCAATTACAAGATATGTAAAATGTCTCATTGGAAACTACTGTAAAACACACAATGGTGATAAAACTACCTCAGAAGTTAGCATGATTGACCATGCCCAATTCTACAGAGAATTAGTACCAGTTAGTACTAATTGGTTCTACACAGAATTAGTACTAGGAAAATACCCTCTCTTTACCACTCTTGCAGAGAGGCATTCCACCAACTGCTATGATGCAGAAAAGGGAACTGATCCAGCCTGAACTGAAATAAAAGTTTTAACCTTCTTCAATCAGCTCACTGAACTAACTGGCCACATGAATGGGAGAACATGCAGCTGAGAAGTAGCAATGCTAACCATGTGTTATCAGGGTGAAAGTGAGCAAGCCAGCTCTATTTCAAGAGAAGCATTTTGGAATTAGCCTTTCACTAGAAATCTGGATATGTGAGCAAGAACAAACTGGACTACCCAAATCAATTCTGTGCCATGGAGTCATTTAATCCACATACTGCATCAAAGATTAGATGGACGCATATACAAAGCAGCTCAGGTACACCCCTTTGAACAGGAAACTAAGCAGCATTTGGTCATTTACTGCTTTAGAACTGAAAAATACACATTATTAATGTATCACATCGAGCTGTAGCTTCTGCTCAGGAGATGTACAACACTGACGACAACTCACAGACACCATGTACAAGGACCACTTAAGCATTATCCGTTCCCAACCACACTTTGAATTCCTTTGTCTATGCTATTAAGAATCACCTTCCTAACTGAGAAAACAGATCTAATTTGTTTCTCAAATCTAGATTGCAGCAAACATAATTCCTGCAAGACAACCCTTGCACACAAACTGATTTTGGGACAGCCTGCCTCATGGTCTTATTAGAAACAATGGGAATGCACTCCTACTGCACTCAATTTTTGTAAGCACAAAATGTTACTCTCACAGAGAACACTTCTTCCACCCCCAGACAATCCCGTTTTATTCTGTAGCTCCACCTATGCTGGAGCAAATAGCAGCCTATAGCCTTCCTTCCTACCCTTGTCTCTTCCAAGACTTTTCCTCTCAGGGTCAGGAAACCACCTGGCGGTGGATTCTTTCTTCTTCCTGCACAGCCTTGCTGTTTCAGATGTTCCTGAGAAACAACATCAACTGCAAAAGCCAAGAAGATCTTACACTAACCTCGGTCTTCTACTTTGCAAAAATGAACTCAGTATTCTTTTCCAGATTTAACAGAATTTTTGCCCTTCATGTTCAGAGCAAAAATGCCACAGCTTCTATAGGATGAGGGAAAAAAATATTTTTTTTTTCCTCCAAAACCCCTTAAGAGCTACAAACAAAGCTACAAAGCATCAGAAGATAAATCAAGATGACTGCAGCTAAAAGCTATTTTATGCTCTCCTTTCAATTCACCTGAGAGACAGTGAGCTCATATGCAACCTAAAAGGCTTTGGCAGAGCACACATGCAATGCTTCACTGAAATAGCCATATCCTGGCCAAGGTGCCATTCTTGGACTACCAAAAAAATCCTTCAACTGGAGACAAAGCAGCAAGCACGAGAGGCAGATGGACTGAGGCAGTACCTTTTATTCCCTAGGCCTTCCCAAGAATTCCCAGGCTGGAAGGCATAAGAGCAGTGCTGCACCCCAAGACAGAGCATCCTTGCACTCCCCCTGGGGTCAGTTATCCACCCCTGCCTCCTTCCTCCACTGGGGCTTTCACAGAACTCACTCAATTGCAAAATGACTTGGAAAAGAAAGGTGCTAGAACCAAGCTCTTCACCTTTTATTACTGCACCCTTCTAATTTCATAATGGCAAATGAAGCTATTTAGGGAGGGGAAAAGCTTTAAAAACTCAAAAGGAGGTCCAGTCTTGCTGTAATAAGGCAATCTCACTTAAACTTCTGAGCACTCCCTGCAGGGCTGTCTTAAAGGTTACAATACTGCCTCATCACTACTCATTAAAACAAGTGTACTTGGAGAGTTAAATCTTATTAGCATGCTTAAAAGGCAAGAAGAGAATAAAGCAATCCCAAATTAAAATCATGCATGCCTGGGAAGACAAGAGCCTTCCTATGACCTCCATTCCCTTTCTCACAATGGAAAGCCAAGCACAAAGAAGAGAAAAGTGATTTTGCAAGCCAGTTGTATACAACTAACTCGAAGCCATCAGAACTGAACCTTCTATTGAGAAGTTGCTTATGTGGAAAAAAAAAAAAACTTATAAAAAAATTTACAGATTTCTAAAGGCTGATTAAACTGTGAGCTTGTCATTAAGTCATATTTGTCCTCGTAGTTCAATATTTTGTGCAACCTCAGTCCATGTGAACTGCATTTGATAAATGATACAAACTGAAGTAACCAACCACCCACTGAAAATATACTGTAAACTATTCACTTTAAAATTTATAGTCACCGATACTATCTTTAGAACTACAATGGGGAAGTCAACATGCATCTTTAGCAAGCATGAGGGAGGAACAATTGCAACTTTTTTTACATGCAAATTACCTAAACTGTGTCATGACTTGAGACAAAGGTGAGCTATCATCATATCTCCAGTAACAGCTTAAATGGGCAAGAGGCTGTCAGCTCACCTATCTAAACACTATCCCACATATCCATTATATAGCAGCCACATTCACTAGCACTCACACAAAACAAGTTCCCACAGGTACCCGTCTTGCAGGCTAAGAAAAGTGACTCAAGACCAATATTCCCTCCCTTACTCCTGCTTTTTTCACGTCATGTTTACCTTTCCCTTCTGATTTTGTAGTCCTTCTGTTCTTAAGGCATGCAGAAAATTTACTTCGTTCTACACAGGATGGATTTGTCCAATTAAAGAGATCATTAGACTAGTCATCCCCACCAGCAGGATGTCACAGGCTCCTGAATCACCCATTCAGCTCAATGATTCATGCATTGCCTACAGGTGTGTCTACCCTCCCACTCAACATTTACATAGCTTGTTCTACAACTGAAGGTACCCAGCTCTTACCACAACAGCTGCAGCTGCACATAGTTTACTAGGCCAGGCAGAAAACTTCTCAGAAGCCTGTCCTGATTTTGGCTGGGATACAGTTAATTTTCTTCCTAGTAGCTGGTACAGTGCTGTTTTTCCGCTTTAGTCTGAAAATAATGTCGATAACACACTGATATTTTAGTGGGGCGAGGAGGGCGTGAGCCAGCAGCTGCACGGCACTTAGTTGCTGTCTGGGTTTAAACCACAACAAAGCCTCAGACCATTTGTTGAGCAAGGTACCAATAGTACCTGTTCACAAAATCAATTCCTCCAGCCAACAGATCAGCTGAAATGCACAAACTTTATTTCAAATTTTCCTCAATTTTTCTGCATCTTTTTAAAAAGATTCTTTAAGGAATAGAAAAAAAAAATCTGTGGATTGTCATCACTAATTTCAAGAGAATACAGTAAAAAAACAAGTTTGAAGGAAGTGAAATATGACTCCACATGGAATAAAAATAAAATAGAAAGAGACAAAATTAATTCCTGTGAAAAAGCAGAGGCAAATGACTTTCAGAAAAAATAAATAAATAAAATCAGGCTTTCAAAGGTTGTTTACCCATCAAAAACAGTAATAGACCCCACTTCACAAGGCACTCACTAGAAAGTAAGCAGAGGTCTAGAACAATTCTAATACATTCATGAATAGAAGAGACAATCAATTTCTCACATACCCCATGCTACCTGCTGAAGAGCACCTACCCAGTTACAAAGTGATTTCTCTGAAAACCAGAGCAGCATGACGAATACTACTCCTCCCTGCACCACACTTCACTACAGTTCCATTGGAGTTGTACTACATACAGAAGAAAAGTAACTACAGAGCTGGCAGCCTTCCAGCACACGCTTTTTGAAACAAGGCCATGATGGGAATCCTCAATTGCAGGGGGAAAAAGTCATCACTAACAAACATTCCCACTCGGGCAACACTGTGGCAAATTAACCCTTCCTGGAAAAAAGTTTCTACTCAAACCACACACCTTTCCTGCCCTGTTACCTACACAAGGATAAACACCCCTGTGGCTTACTGATGCAATACCATGTCAGGACACTACACTAGTAAATAAGAGGTGGTGCAGTAATAAGAATTTCCATAGTTTTCAACCACCATACCAAACAATGCCGCCTCAGCATTACCTGGCCTTCCAGCATTTTTATTAAGCTGAAGACAGCAAAAAATTAATGAGTAAGCAGCTCATAAAACTCCCAGCTCCTCTCTTTGAGCAGTTATTTCCTATAAGTCCTGCTTTCAACGGAAAATTGGGCAAGATGACCCACAGAAGTTCACAGAATCACAAAATGATTTGAGATGAAATGAACCTTAAAGATCATTTAGTTCCAACTCCCCTGCCATGGGCAGGGACACCTTCTACTTGACCAGTTGCTCAAAGCCTCATCCAACCCGGCCTCCCATTTGGAACAAACCTAGTCTTTTCTGTGATTCTAAATTAATTCAGATTTTTGTCCATAATACTTGCAGCTTTCAAAAAAACCTTTATTTTCTACCTTAAAAAACTGCCAAAGCAGACAAAATGTGCAGAATCACCGATCTAGTTTACTAGAAATTTATGTGGATAAATCAAGCAAATATGAAGTCATTGCTGACAAACACAAACAAGAATCTGCAATTTATGTTCAGATACTAAATCCACTTTTTACTGAAGTTAAACACCGATTTGGGTAGTAATTCTGTATATCTTAAACTCCAGGTAGTAAAAAGTTGACATGGTTTAAGGAAGCACAGTAAACATATAGAATAAATACAGTCCTCTCTAGCATGTCTACTTATCTCAGACAACTCAGAATCAGGATTAATTTTTACTCTTAACTTTAAGAAGTTGCTTCAACCACACACCACACTTTCATTCTTACTATCTGATCCTTTCAGCTTTGAAAAGCAATCTAAACATTTTTAGAAGAGTTATACATACTAAGAAATATTTCAACTCTGAGTCAGAACATTAATCTAAGATGCCAGCACCAGGCAAATCACCAGATCTGCATTTCTTCATGCCCTTCCATGCCTGCAGTTTTCATGACTTCAGGTGCAAACTCTTAACATTTGACCTGCAAGTTCTGAAAAGAATTATCAAGCTTATTTGAACCGCATCCTTACCTTTCCTTCACAGACATGTTAACTATTTTTAATGCAACACTATGCACCAACCTTTGAATAATAGCCTTCTTTTCCAAGGTAGTTAGGTGCTTCAGTGATTTTGACCATCATACACATCTAAAACCACACACCTGCTTTTTCACCCTTTTCACATTCACAGTTCTAAACAAGCATTATAGGCAGGCTAGTCCCTAGCTAAGTATTTCAAGAGTGTATCAGACAATTTTGCTGCCCACAGAGCATGACATTTAAAATCTTGACTATGTTGCAATGCCAGCAAGTTGACACATCTCTGGGGCAGTTTCTTTCTTCTCTTCTGCAGTGTATTTAAGCTACACCACTCAAACACAGAGATCAAAGATGACCTGAAAGGAGATATTAGAAGAGACTTCTCTTAACAGGGAAGCAACTCAATGTACCACTTAAGGTAGCTTTAACCTTTGCCCAAACACAACCAGCATTGAATAGCCTGCATCATTCAAAAGATAGAGGCCTTGTCAGCAACAGCAGAGAATATACTATTTTCTTCTGACAAATCCTTTATGCAAATATTTCCTTTCTCCTGAAAAGAATCACACACAAAAAAACCAACCAAACAAACAAACCGACACGTTTTATCTTCTTACCTGTTTCTCTCCTTTATGTTCACCCAGAAGGTAAGATAGGAAGAAAGGGCAAGGAAGGGAAAGATAACATGGGATAGGCTTTCTCAATTCCAAAACACCCAGGACATGCCATACACCCGTTTCCTTTCGGGTAAATATTTCAGCCTCTTGAACAGAGGAAGGAAGTTAGTAAAACTGAGGTATGCCTAAGATACCTCAGTCTCTACATTTTGTACTCACCCAGAAGACAATGTTGTAGCTGAAGAGCAGGTATTTGTACCAACAGCTGACTTCTGCATTAGAATATCGGTAATAGTGCATTTTCTGTAGCACAGCGTCTGCACGTAAGAGAGAATGAGAATAATTAGGCAGTGAAATGTTTTAAGAATAAAGAATCTTCTTCTAGATCTCTTGTTGAGAAAGTGACGGTAGTAACATGCACTGTATGACATTCAGCAGTATGTTCAAAGTCAGCTCAGAAACTTCTGCTGACTCTAAACTCCCCCTAAGTATTTGTTGCTTAATAACCTTATATTCTTTAAGCATCCTGATGTGGTAACAGGAAGGGACACTCAAAAAGGAAACTAGCTATACAATTAGCCTAGAAGGTCAAGCATCAGCAAGTTGACATTCATCTGTTTTCTCACTCCTTCAAAACCATTTTACTTCTACGGACAGCTGCTTGGACTTACACAAAAAATGTAAATACATGCCCTGTGGATCACACATCCACCCAGCTAGTAAGATGCTAGAAGTCATTACCTGGAAAACCCCAATGTCTACAGACTGCTAAATACAATAGGCAGTTGTACTCTATCTTTTCCACACTTTAACATTTCTTTACCAAATCAGTACCCCGTAAGAAGTCTTATTCTCACAAACATTAAAAAGCTGGTTTGCTCTACAGTTTGTTTTCTGTGTTTTCGTACATTCAGTAGAGATAAGGTTCAACTGCAACTGTTGCTCCAATATTTCAGAGAACTACAGCTTTTCATAGTACCATAACTAAACCACCTCTGCAGAAATGCCATGCACAGCAACAAAAGAACAGAGGATAAGCTGTTTAACTGAGGGCTGGAGCAGGGAAGACAAAGCACTCCACAGCTCTTGCATTCCAGAGAGCTGACCACAGAAGTACTTCTTAAGACAGACAAAAAACAGTTCCATATTTCAGCCCTATACTCACCTTGAGGTAAATGTTTTCCTCACATAAAATGTCAGTGGAAAGCTTGCAACAGAAAAGCAAGCATAGAGAATTTTTGCACACCTCATAACTAAGGAAAAGGCTTCAAGGACTACGCTGGCCTGGACATTTCACAGATAGCATGAAGAAACCACGCCTACCCAGCAGTGTCTGAAACCAAGCACCATGGAATACAGAACTGAAGATCATCACCACATTTATGGGTTTTTTTTAGAAGACAGCCTGCACCTGGGTGTAAAAAGAACAACCCCACAGAAAGAAAGAACAGAAGCAAATACCTGTCAGCTTTGAGAATCCCATTCAATAAAAGCTAAAGCAAGCTCTGTATTGCAAGTGAAATACCAATTGTTTCCCAGGACAATTATGGAGTACTACAATCAGTGTCTTACTGGAGGTGCTTGTTTTCTGAAATCTCAACACAAATATTTAAAGCCTGGTCTCAACCGTTTTTTCCCCTGAAGCTTAAGCCAAACACACACAAACAGATCAAGGAAAAAAAAAATAAATAAAAATCAAATGCACACAACAGACACCTCCAGCCCATGAGACTATGAAGTCCTATCCCAAACAGACTTTGATTTTCCTTCCAGAGGTCACCCAATCCCAGGATTGGCTTTCATGTGGAAACAGAGTCCTTCCTTGGTCCAGACACACCCCTGTCCCTCTTGAAGGCCAGTCAGGAAGTTTCTTTGCTGCCCAACAAATGGAAATAGTTTTCAGAAATGCAGAGACCATGCAGAAAAAACTAAGGAGGATAGATTTTGGTAGTTTTCTCCATAACTACTTAAAGCTGTAGAATACTCTATCAGAAAATCATGTGACTTTGCCCAAGTAGGATTGCAAGACATTTTTTCAGGCTAAAATGGCTTGCATGTGCACAAGAGGAATTTGCAGATCGTACTAAAAGTTGGTAGGTGTTATATACGTCATACTGATCCACTTAACATGAAGTAGATTAATTTGTATATAATAAAACCAGACATCACCTAAATAGCCTTCAGGCATATGTTACCCACACAGGTTGCTTAAGATACATTACTCTAGAGTCACTAAGTGACTCTAGATCGGTGCATTTGGACAGACACAATAGCAGCAGAAAAATCATTGAAAGAAGGAATTACTCCACCTGATGCCATACAAGATGGATTAAAACATTCTATACGAGTCTGAGTAAAACTGAGTTAAGTCGGAACTAAAGCTTTTTTTTTTTTCACCAGTCCCAGTAAAGGAACTGTACACACAGAATGAACCACTTGGCTGGTTTCATAGAAACAGCAGAGTCTGGAGAAAAAATAAAGTACATATTGTGCATTCTTACAGAAACAATACTTGCAGAATTTGTCAGGCTAGAGAGTGTGAACATTCAGAATTAACACCTGAGCTCGATCTTGCCACAGTTAGATGTTGATTTCCATACAGTTTTGACCAAATACAGAAAACAAGTCTTTTTGCCTTCCAAAACTTCACCTTATAATAGGTTCTAATGCTCACAGTTCCTTTATAGCAAAAAAACACTGACCTTTGTTAAAACAAAGAAAATTGCACTTTATAGCAGCACAAGCAGTGACTGGACAGGACTTCCCTAGACGTGACCACTCACATAAGCTCAGTTTTGCAATACACATTCCTGTAAGCAGACAGTTTTGTTTCCTCATGTCCTGGTTCAGCTTTAGTTACTGACCTTTCCAACCCATCTAGCTTCACAGACAACATTTTGAAATCTTACTATTAAAAGACATAGTAAAGAAAACTTACTTAAACACTACTCTCCTGTTTTTCTATGCCTGGAGCTAAGAGAACACAAGAGAAGAAATGAACACTTGGCTTTTCTAACTTCATCTCAGCCTCTAGCCGCAAATGGAAATTTTTCAGTACTCAGTAGGCATACACTTATTCAAGTCAGTAAGTCTGATGGGTCTGGAGAAGAGGGGAAAAAAAGGAGACACTAGAGACAACAGTAGAACCCCCCTAATCTGAGCAAAGTCCAAGACTCCATTTGCATCAGTTTAAGTCCGTGTTACAGCAATATACTGGCTGCCAGCACAAGCACATTGTCAGTGTTGCTTGCAGGCTGAAAGTCAAAAACACAGCACTGCACCAGCTACTAAGAAGGAGAAAAATGACTGCTATTGCTGAACCCAGGACAGACATTCTCTGGATACAGGCACACAAATACCTCCACCACTGTTCTGCCTGCCTCCTTCCCTGTGAAAATCAGGATCCTGGCAAAAGACAGAGGTGCTAACTGTAAAATGCACACACTACTAATAACAAACATTGCTTTTGCTGCTGCTACCACTACAAAAGAGGAGGCAGCAGGTGGCATTTAACCAGCACATCATTAAATTTAATCGAGTTCTACTAGACAAGGCGGCTTAAAACATAATATGAGACAGAAAGACAAGCATACCATTTCAGGACCTAAAATGCAAACACACTCCTAACGTTTTACTTTTTGTTAGGTTGCCCTCCCTGGCACTGGGATTCAGATCCAATTGTTCCAAGTCCCAGCTTCAATGAAACTATTCCCAGGGATTAAGAACATCAAAAGTACCCTTTACTGATAAGCACCATTCCCCACCTACCTCATAATTTTGACCATCAGCTTGCAAGACACTTCTCTCCATTACCCCATACAACTGGCAAGATGTCCCAGTCAATATCAATCACAGTATTTTCACAAAATGAAAAAACAAAATGCTATTTCTTTTTTTCATATACTTTTTTTTTCTTTTAAATGCTTTGAAGGGCCAGGGGGCCTAGTACTACCAGTACTGGTTCCTTGCCACAAAGAAGCTCATGGCTCCAGAGATAGATGTTACCTTCTGAAACACCTGGCTATATTAAAAGAGCAGACTTAACTTACTCTCTTTGCTTATCCTCATCCGGAGTCTTTTGGTTCTTCTTGATGGACCACCAAACACCATATGGAGGAGATGCTCACTACTGGTGTGGGAGGGACATTCTGACATAATAAGTTGAAAGTGTAGGCATGTCTGACTTTTTCCCCTAACCCTACAAATAAACAGACTAAGCAATCCACTCAAGGCCAAACAGCCACGTTCCCTGCATTTATACTAAAACCAGTCATGTTCCCTACCACAGGAGGTATCTTTTGTAAGTCTAGAAATCTGCTACATCAGTATTTCATTTCATTTACATCACAGACTACATAACAACAGTTAGGCAATACTACAAACCACTTGGAAGATTGAAGTAGTATGTAGGCAGCATAGACTAGCAACTTTCTCTACTGTTTCAGACAAAGCAAGTCATATTGTGTCAGCTGACAGTTTATCACCCACTCATGACAACAGGAATTTTTAGAAATTAAATAGAACACTGCTGCTTTAGTAGAATATATAATTTTGTCTTGGTGTTTATACCTTTAGTGGGAGGGGAGGAAAAGCAGTTGTTTATCAAGAGGCTACTGCTTTTTCCAAAGCATTTCTACACTCACAGATTCTACCCTTAACTCCAAAATGCTACAGCAGTGATATTCATAGTCATTGGATTTTTACTCTCCTAAAAAAGAAAGGTGTGATATATTAAATAATCTAACTTGGATAGGCAGTGAAATCCTCACAGATAAGATATTAATTCCAGAACAACTGGAACACTAATACATATATCTAGATCAAGCTCCATGGGTCCTTTCGACCTTTGTCGTGGTTTAATCCCAGCTGTAACTCAGAAAACCACGCAGTCTCTCTCTCACTCTCCCCCCTTCCTCCTCCCTGCTCCCTGAGGGATGGGGAGGAGTACTCCCATGGGCTGGGATAAGAACAGTCTAGTAACTAAGGTATAACACAAACCATTGCTGCTACCACCAATAATAATAATGATAAGGGAAGTAACAAGGGAAGAAAATACAACCGCTCACCACCTGCCGACCGATACCCAGCCCAACCGAGCAGTGATCTAACCCTTCCAGGTAACTGCCCCCAGTTTATATATACTGGGCATGATGTGCTGTGGTATGGAATACCTCTTTGGCTAGTTTGGGTCAGGTGTCCTGTCTCTGCTTCCTCCCGGCTTCCCTTCCTCCCTGGCAAAACATGAGACTCAGAAAATCCTTGGTCAGACTAAATATTACTGAGCAGCAACTGAAAACATCAGTGTTATCAACGTTGTTCCCAGGCTGAAAGTCAAAACCACAGCACTGCACCAGCTACTAAGAAGGAGAAAAATGACTGCTACTGATGAACCCAGGACAACCTTCAGACAGTGTTACCTTTACAAGGAAGTAAAGAATTTCAGTACGACTTTATGTAAGTTGTACTGAAATTCCAGGTTCAGCCAGTACTGCCACCATATGCAGTCCTGATCCCCTTCCCTGTTCCCTCCTAAAATCCACAACCATTAATCATCCTATTCAGTGGAGTGAACAATCATACAGCAAATCATGTAGCACAACTGATCAAACCTGTGATCTTGTACCATGAGCCAAGAATAAAAGAGTTGTAAGCCTTCCAATCTACTTCCCCAAAGCTCATACACATGTCATGGTGGGCGCAGTCAAGAGGTGGCAGAGCAAGGATAGGAGGCCAGAAGCAGCACTAGCTTCTGAGTATGGCCATGGAAATGCACCACCCTTACAAAGCCAGCAGCCTACACCATCACCAGAAGCTACACCACACTTGAAGCTAACACACTGAAATGGATGCAGCTGGAGAAACTGGGGCAAAACTTAGGCAAGAGAAAACAAAGAAGAAAGTTCATTTGGTAAGCTGTTAGCTGCTCACCTCACCATTCGTCAATACAAAGCACAAACTCATGCGAAGCTGGGGAAGTAAATCAACAAAGTTAAAAGAAGAACAAACTAAGGAGCAAGAAGAATTTTTAAAATGCAAGAAGAGATGCTTTTGCCTATCATTTATTGTGATATGACTACTTAATTCCATTTCTCCATCAACAGCAAATCTGTATCAAAAGACATCAGTTTGTTCATTCAGGACATGGCGCCATTCAAAATAACTGTCATATTCTTTGAAGGTGCTCAATCAAGGGTAGGGGGGAAACAGGAGAGAGTTGAAAGACTTATCCCTTACCAGGGATAGTTCATAGATTTTCTTAGGACATTCTGAAAATAGAGCAATTAAGAGGCACTTACAGACTGCTCTTTCCACATTCCAGGGAGAAGCTGACCACTGAAGGAATCTTTATGTTCAGTGCAACACCTGGGTGCTAGGCATCAAATCTTCACATGTAAGGACTACGCTGGTGCAGCACAAAGGCAAGGAAAACTGTCAGGATTTGGAGCTCTTTCAGGTTCCTGGAAACAGGGACAGTAGCTCTTCTGATGACTCAGGAACTCACTGCAAGCATCACCTTTATTTTTGCAATTGTGTCTTCAAGGAACTCTGACTGGGGCCTCGCAAAGAAAAGACAAGCTTCTCTCCAGGATTACCAGTACAACATATCCACTTCTGCTGCAGTCTAGAAGCAAAGCCAGACCAATTTCTTAAGACATCATTTTTTT
Organism: Ara ararauna; assembly: GCA_028858755.1. NCBI lineage: Eukaryota > Metazoa > Chordata > Aves > Psittaciformes > Psittacidae > Ara > Ara ararauna. The sequence continues at coordinate 35,929,109 of CM054381.1, read as the reverse complement.
GAAGTGTGCTGAAGACTCGAAGTCCTCAAAGTATCTGAGGAATATTTCAAGCGCATGCTGCTCCAATACAAACTCTACAAAACTATCAGAGCAGATCCCTATAAATTTTCAGGTTTCAGTGACCAGGCTTTATTCACTACATCACAAACTTCAACTTGGAAAAACTTTTTAAGGAACACACACCAGTGCTCCTGAACCCAAAACAAGGAAGCAGTGATTCAGATGAGCTCCACTCTGGCTCTCTAGACAACTCACTCTGAAGTTATGCATGTGCTTTTGGCCAAGCCACTACTTTCACATGGATAAATTGCATGTGAAATACCATGTAAAAGTACTCTGAACTCAAGACTAGTATTCAGAATATTAGCATCTTAAATTCTGAAAAATAATCTATGTGGGCATCATTTTTTACCCTCTTGTGAGCTGCCCATTTAACTAACATCACAAATCATCTGCATAAAAGCTCTACACTGCACAACTGTAATTCAAGGAGCTGTTTAAGCAATCACCAATGGAACATTTTCAGTTCTCCTTGATTTCTTAAGCTAACAGAAATACACTAAAGGAAGACTTGAAAAAGGTAAGCAGAATTAGCGATCACTTCCACAGCAATTAAAAAGCAGTGACAGAGGACAACAGCCACTGTAACAACTTCACTTTTCACCAAAAGATACAGTTGACTGACCTTGTTCCCAAAAAAAAAAAAAAAAAACAAACAAACAAAAAAAAACCCTCAAAATAAAAGCAGCTCCAAAATGGTCAGAATTAAAGCTGATGACACTATAGAACATAGCTGGTTACTGACCATGTAAATTCAAACAGCAAACATTTTTTGTTATTGACACTGAGAAGAGGCACAATTTTACTCAGCTATCCACTGTACTTTACTAGGTTTATGCTACTTCTGCTTCAGTAACATTAGGTTCACTGAAGTAATAAGGAAACAGATGAAGTCGTTCCACTCCAATATACAGCAGCACCTGACAAAGCACCAAGTAAAACATAGATCTCTTACCTACTTTAAGGGAAATCTGCTCCAAGTAGCTGACTGCAAACAAAATGTGCACTCCATATTCTGACTTATAGCAAGAGACAGCACAGGCCTAAGAAAGAAACGTAAACATCACAAGGAAATACAGCCTAAAAGCCAGCACTCATCCAAACATGAGCAAAAGAGAGAAGAGAGAAAGATCATTCTGTGAGCTCTCAGGCTCTCTATTAACATTTAATTGCAGGCAACAGCACGAAGACAGGAGGTGGGGCCTTCACTGACCTTATCCTCAGAAGCACTACAGGCTAATCTATGTTCATGCAAGTTAAAACTCAGATTACACCAGAATAAGTGAAACCAACATTAGACACTGTCACTAGAGGTCAACGGATGGCTCATCAGCGAAACACACAGAAGCCAGTCAGTCATTCTGATCAGGAGTTTATTCACTCTAGAGACCAAAGCCTGTCAGAACAAGTAGCCAGAATAATCTTAACTGATCAAAACTTCTCAGATGCTTCTCACTACCTCTCATGAAAGCAGATACATTCATACTCCCTATAACACCAACAGCAGCAAGGCAAAACTCATGGTCTCAAATTAAAGCAAGCATGTAATTTGACTTTTTTTTTTTTTTTTTTTTTTCCATTCCAACAGGTTTTGGAACCCTTATGAAGTAAATATTTTAGTTGAGAAGCCAGAACTTCCAGTTTGGGGAATAATTTTATTTCTATTTAGTGATCAGGGAAAAATTTTATTTCTATTTAGCAATCCAGTAGTAACAGAACCAATTCCAGACTTGTCTACTCCCTCCCACACCTCCATACAGACCAAAGTATTTCAGGAACAAAATGGGTCCTTCATTTGCTATACCACTTTATACCATAAAAATAAGTCATAACTTTGAGGAAAAAAGACAAAAAAGAAAAAGACCAACTTTCTTTGCTGATAAATCCATTTTTTTTCCTGTAACCATCCTGAATTTTTACACATGCTGTGGCTTTCCTCCATTTCCAGGAATTCCACTTGTTCAAATCTCCAGTTACATTTCAGCCAAAAGGATACCCCTTCATTTTCTTTTTTTCATAAGAGAGAAAACCAGCAAACTAATTATAGTAATACATACTAAAGAAATTGCAAGCATATAATTTGGTTTGGGGTTTGTTGAGAGGTTTTTTTCTTAAAAATATTTCCTGCTTACGGTATAACATGCAGTCTGTCCACGTCCACACTGTATTTCTTAGCCTTTATACTGAATGTTCCTACATATAAATACATGTTAAGCATAATTAAATATTTTAAAAATTTAAACCAGATCAAGGTATTTCTAAGTTAAAAAAAGAATATCAACATTGACATCTGATCTCTGGTAACGAGCATACTAAGAAATTGTCATGGGTTCAGCAGCAGCAGTCATTTTTCTCCTTCTTGGTAGCTGGTGCAGCACTGTGTTTTTGACTTTTGGCCTGGGAACAGCGCTGATAACACCAGTGTTTTCAGTTACTGCTTGGTAATGTTTCGGTCTGACCAGGGACTTTCTGAGCCTCATGCTCTGCCAGCAAAGAGAAGCCGGGAGGAAGGAGAAAAAGAACACCTGACCCAAACTGACCAAAGAGGTATTCCATGCCACAGCACGTCATGCCTAGTATGAAAAACAGAGAGCAGAGACCCAGAAGGGTGTGGGTGCACTGTGTGGTCGGGCTGGGTATAGGTGGTGAGTGAGTGTATTCTTTCCTTGTATTTTCTCTTGTATGATTACTGGTGGTAGCAGTAGTGATTTGTGTTATACCTTAGTTACTAAACTGTTCTTATCTCAACCTGTGGGAGTTGCATTCTTTCGATTCTCCTTCCCATCCCTCCAGGAGCAGGGGGAAGAAAGAGAGGGAAGTGAGTGAGAGAGCGACTGCACGAGTTATAGAGGTTTAAACCTCGACAGAAATAAATGCATGTACAGTACTAGTTACATTCACCAGTTGTTCTGGTTAAATGCTGTTCTCATGTCATGGAGACATGATCTGGGGCTGAATCCAGAAAACTTCCCACCACACACCCCCCTCCATTACCATCCCAAGTAACAGGACCCATGCTTTCAAACACCAGGGGAACACTCATTCTAAATGAGGCAAACCCTCCCAGCACCAGGGAATGCTGCTTACTGGGGGCACAGGGTGTTAATGCATGATGGGTCTGGGGACAATGCTTTCAACTCTTGCTTTCTTTTGCTTCACCGCCACCTTGCACACCAACTGCATTCTCAACCTAGGAGACCTTATTTCACATCCCAAGCAGGACAATCACCAGCTCACAGCCACAAAAGAAAATAGCTTTGCGGCCACACAGACAGATCAACAATCATGTAGTTATTCTCCTTACCAACTGACTTTCTGATAAAGAAACACACCTGTGCAACTTTCAAAAACCAACTAGTAGGCAAACCTCTAACACAACACCGGAAAACATTAAAGATGCGACAAAACGGCATTAACCACACCTCACAATTCTAACCACTACCAGCTCTTCAGCAAATGAGATGTCTCAGCAAAAAGACAGAAATAAGCTAATGCTTCAAGAGACTTAGGTTCACAGAGCACCCTGCACACACTACCACAATGCAAGTTAAAAGAATTAAAAAGACAAAGACCAAAGCTGCTGCAGACCAAACCCATGCCTGAACTCCAGACTTTCCCCCAAGAGCCAGAGCTCAGGCAGGTTGTGAGAAACCCTGAACTGTCTCACTGGAAGACTGCATCTGCCCCAGGGGAAGGAGGAAAAACAGGCTTTCCACCTCTTAGGAGTATGCCAAGAACACAGTACCATTAGGAGATCAGGGCAGCAAAGGCTGTGAAGTGACACAGTTGGAGCTCTTTCCAATGCAGACATCAGTCTCTGCAATAGCCAACAGATGCAATAGCTAGCAAACGTACCAGGAGAATTAGAAGGTGCAGAAGTTAGACACAAACACTTCCTAATCTGTGACCTTAATAAAAACAAAACAAAAAAACAAATACCTCTGGGGGGGGGAAAAAAGTGAGAACACAGGAAACTGCCATCTTAACAGGCTGACTGGTTACAGAAGCTGTGCAGCTCAGAAAAAAGAACAAAACTGAACAACACCTTTCCTTCTCACTTGTCCCTGCTGGACAAAATCTTTCAGTTCTGCAGAAGCAGACCACTGCTATGACCATTTAGTCAAAATACTCTTTGCCACCTCAGCATGCAGTATGCTTTGCAAAGAAAGCCCTCTTCTTGTCTTCTGAGTCATCCCCCTAAATTGCCTATCCATTAGTTTCAAGTCAACCAACTTTTTCAATGAACCGTCCTCCTCCACAGGCTTGCCATGCAGACAAACTGAAGTAACTTAATACTCAAGGTAGGGTAGAAATCTCTGCTGGTTTTATCCCTTATTATATATAGCTAGCTACACCACTGTATTCAAATTCCACTCAACATTAAGTATTTCCCTGAGCACCATTTAACAACAAACTGAAGGAAAAGAAATGGGCATCAAGAGAATCAGCTCTATATCCCAGCAGTCAGAAGGCTGCTGTTGCATAAAGACTATAGTCCAGTCCAACAACTTAGGTATCTTCCTTCAAATACAAGTTACTTGAGGCTATTTCCTTTGTTTTCTATTCCAGGAGTTTCTAGATGCCAGTGTACATGTTTCAGCACTGATGTTATGCCCTGAAGCAAAGAATAGACAGCTCTTGCCAAGCAGAACAAATCATGCTCTTTTTTAAATATTAAAATTCACAGCATTCTGTGAATCCTGAATATTGTGCTTCATTCTGTTTCCCCCAGCTGTGGCTGCAGCAATTGGAAGCTGCCTTGTTACCTCTAAGTCCATCAATTATTTAAAGAAATCACCTTTCCAGAGAGACTCAAGTATCAATTATTTAGTCGTTGAGCAGGAAGCAAAAAAACCTTTAAAACAGGAAAAAAAGATTTCTGGGAAGGGCTGTAGGGCTACATGAACAAATCTGGGTTTGTACATTACACAAGCCAAAATAAAACAAATCACAAAAAAGCCAAAAGCTCATACGCACACACAAACTCAGCAAGTGCCTGAGCCTATTAGTGCCAAAGGAAGATCCCCAACTACATCAGGGGGCTTCAGCACAGGTCTTCACATGGAAGACCTTTATCAATTTGTTATGAATATCTGCTCTCTAGACTACGAGTGTAACAGAGAGAAGCTCTTTTTTAGTACCAGGACAACATTCAACAACACTTCAGAGATCAAGAGGAAGCAAAGCCCTATGTTTATTACACCCTTGCCTTCCACATTCAGGTTCAGATCAAGAATGAAGACAGCCTTAATATTTTCAGCTTTTGCACATACTTCTAAAGACAAAGACACAGAAAACAGCTCTGAGAAGAAACGTTCTCAGAAGAAATCAGACTCCACTGCCCATTGTCTCAAAGATTGCTATGAGAAGCTGAGATGGAATTCCACCTATCTTTTGTCCCAGAGATGGGTGGGAGGAGTTGAGGCAAGACTCTTGCCCTCCATTACCTGGAGGACTGGTGCGAGGAATTGCTACCCATTTTCCCAAGAATTGCTGCAGTAAGGTGTGTGCAGACACATGCAGCTGAAGAGCTGGATGCAACACCAGGGAAAGCGATCCACCAGGAACATGTAACACATGACATGAAGAACAGAGGTACTCCCACCAACTCATTATAAAAGGGGAAAAAGGTAATCACTAAGAGGCATGTGGCCAGGGAGCCATTGCTGTGAGGATGTCTCCAGGACACCTCTGTGAGAACACTCTCCATCGGTGATGACCACAGATCCTGAGGGACACCCTCCATGAGACATCACTATGAGCGCAACTCCGTGAGACACACTCCACGGAGTACCTTCAAGTGGACTCCAGAAGGACGTCTCCAGGAGGACACCCACCACCAACAGCTTCTTGGGGGACACTCTGCTCTGATACCGACTACGAACCCCAAAGAACTACCACCACCAACGACAATGACAACGGATCCCCAGGACACTGCTGGATCCACGATGCTGACTCTCTCTCTCCCTTGTTGCACCCTGAATCCTTGATTCATTTTCCATCCTTTTTCCAATCTATCCTATAGCTATCCTCTTTATTACAATAATTTCCTTTTTTCATAATAATTGTCCTTTTGTAATAAACCAACTAATTGATTATGGTACTTGACCTCATTTGTGTCTTAATTTCACTCTTGGGATCATGAAACAGGGTCCGGCACTAGGGTTTTCTCCAACTGGACCCTGACGACATGTAATCATCCACTCTGCTAAAGAACAGAAATTCTATCACTTACACTTATCATATATGAGCTGTACTACAAGGAAAGAGATGAAACACTGTTGCTTTGCTCCCAAAAAGGAAGAGACAGGAAACACCAAAGCAAAACAAGTGGCCATCTCCTCCAAATGGGCTGAGGCACACTTTGAACCACAAAGGAAAATAAACTCACTTTTCAATCCTGCAAAGAGCCCTGGGTTTGGATTCAGTTCCTCTGTGGTCAGCATATTTTATTTTCATTTGCTAAAAGTTTTCTGCGTAAGTGGTAACAGAATAATCAAGCAGAAAAACACTTCTCTTTCAAAAGGCTTAAATTCCGAGATTTTGGTCAGATTGGTAAAGAAGGTCAGCAAAAGCCGGGCCATTGAAGTCATTAGTTTCAACTGCAAACACTGCAATCCCTTATGTCGTCAATATTTGAAGATCACCATTTTCTGCAGGTTAAACCCTCACCTGTGATACACCTAAAATAGAAGAATTTACCAAACAATGATTTTACAGCTCACCAACCATACTGAAAACAGGTTTTGTTCAGTCATCCAGAATAAAGAGAAGCTGGTTTACGATGCTAAAAAAAATAAATACAAGATGCTCAACTACATTTAAGTAACTAAATTGTGGCTGTTTCAAAATTAAGTCATCTGAACCTAGATGTTTCGTTCCCCTGCTCCTCCTTTTTTGATTGCTAGATTAAAATCAGATCTAAGACTTTTTGGGGGAACCCAAGCTATTAAACTTTAAAACTTACACATATCTAAACTTGATGAGCTTTACCCTCATCATCTCTAACACTGTCGTTAACCTTTCCTTTAAGAGATGCTTTTGGCTGAGTAAGAGCCAAAGGGTCAAGGAGAAGGATTCTGTTCCTGCTCAAGCTGTGCTACCCGCACACAAGCTACCAATGCTACAGCTCTAGAAAAGCTGTAGATTTTAGGACTCTGCAATACTAGTGAGGAAGACATTAGACTGTCCTTTGGACGTAGATATCACCTGGAAAAGGACCACTTCTTAACACCCCCTTAGCAACAGCCTGCAAAATTCTCTGGAGTAATTCTTGCTTGACGGTTTCATTTTTCTGAGGTACTTGAGCATAAACCAACATAAGAACCACAGCATGTCCACGGATTTTGTGAATTGAAGCCTGTTAGGCCCAGAAACACATCATAGATGCCAAAGTACAAAAGCCTGTTCTACCAGACACAGGAAGTTTTGACCCAGGAAGCCATAGTGTAAAGCAGAATGGCACAAAAAGCCCACAAGTAAAAATATTCTTGATTCACATGAGGCATAAATGTCTCCTTTGTCTGGTGTCTGAAACCCACATACTTTACCATACCCTGCGAAAGTGGAATTTTATTTCTTTTTGTAAAAGCAGAAAAATGACATAAAGGGAGGATCCGTAGGAACAGTTTCCACAATAGCTCTGTGAGCTCCACTTCTCCCACACACACCTCACTGAGATTTCTAATGTAACACAGAAAGATTAGAACAAGAGTTTAATTTACTTGAGAACAAGAGTTTAATTTACTTGTGGCTAAGTAGTGATCAAACTGTGCCACACATAACACACAATGGGAGCCTTGATAGAAGACTATGAGAATTAATTGTAGGAGTTAGTCAGCAGAAACACACACCTCCCTCTCCCCCCCCCACCTCCTCAAACATCCTTTTACAGGTAATGGCTGACTGGTAGCCACACACTATAGTTTCAAAAGCTATGTATAACTACCCTCTAAGAAAATCAGAGGTCAGCCTCAAGACAAAACACAATCTATAAGGGATATATTCCTCAGTTATTCGTTAGAAATTAGCCTACAATTTCTTCACACAGAATAGCTAATGCATTTGCATCTGGACATGACCAAATTCTTAACACACCACGTCAACAACCTTCTTGCTACATCTAAGAGCAAAAAGTAACATCTTCAACACAAAAGAGAATCACACAATCACAAGAGTTGGAAGGATCCTCTGGAGATCATTTAGTCTGACACCCCCCTGCAATGGCAGGGTCACCTACAGCAAGTTACACAGGGACACACCCAGACAGGTTTTGAACATTTCCAGAGAGGGAGACTCCCCAACTCTCATGGGCAGCCTGCTCCAGTGCTCTGCCACACTCAACATAAAGACATTCTTGCTCATGTTGAGGTGAAACCTCATGGTTTAGTTTATGGCCATTGCTCTTTGTCCTGTCAGTGGGCACCACTGAAAAGAGTCTGGTACCATCCTCCTGGCACCCACCTTTGAGATATCGATATGCATTAATGAGATCCCCTCTTAGTCTTCTCTTCTCTAGACTAAACAGGCCCAGCTTCCACAATCTCTCCTCACAAGAGAGATGCTCCAGAACCCCGATTATGCTTGTGGCCCTCTGCTGGAGCCTCTCCAGTAGCTCCTTTTCGTTCTTGTACTGATGGGCTCAGAACTGGACACTACTCCAGATGTGGCCTCACCAAGGTCGAGCAGAGGGGGAGGATCACCTCCCTCGACCTCCTGCCACACTCCTCCAGATACACCCCAAGATAGTGTTAGCCCTTCTGGCTGCAAAGCCACACTCCCAGCTCAGTCAACTTACTGCCTACAAATACTCCCAGGTCCTTCTCAGGTGCAGTCTGCCCAATTAGACAGCAATTTAGGGACCAGACAAAGGAGACATTTATACCTTATGTGAATCAAGAATGCTTTTACTTGTGGACTTTTCTGAAAGCGTCCCAGTTAGATAGCATTTTAGGGCTTGGAGCAAGGGCTTTTTATGATCCTTTTATTAAACATTACAAAGCTCAAAGGTAGAAAAACGTAAGCCCAGAACATAACCCATTTTAGTCCTGTCAGGTATGTTACCTACATGAAGGCTCTTGCACAGCCACTATTCCTAACAAAAAAATGTATTTGTTTTTCTTTCATTTCTGCCACCCCGCGTCCCCTGTGCAAGGGGACAAGAGAGGAAAAAAAGAGGCTTTAAACAAGCAAAGAGCATAAGATTAATTATTCTACAAAGCACTAAATGTCAGGCAAAGCCTATGCCCAGAGACAAGATGACAACTCAGTTTAGACTTGTGAGGTTTCTTCTGATTTGGTCTTCTTACCTAGGGACTGGAGAGAACAATAACACAAAGGAATCTACAAATGAAGCTTACTGGATCAACTTACACTAAATAAAAATCACACAGAGCACACACCAGACAGAGGAGTAACTTTCAATTATTCTGATTTAGTCCTAGACCTCACCTTTAGCAAGTTCATCTATGAGCAAATTCAACAAAAGCAAAATGCCAACCATGTAACTTACTTGCACATTGGTTTTCCACAGTATTAAAAATGTACTTCCAAACTTTTGGGAATCTATTTTAAAAAACTGGTGTTTCAGTGGCACGGTAATTTTGAATATGAAAATCTTCTAAAGGGCAGGCGATATTACAACATTTGTTCCAATCTACCCCACAAGAACTGAGCTAAAAGACATACATCACATCCTAAAAATACCTTCTTCCCATGTCATTAGCCAGAGGATAAAGAACACTAATTCCACCAACAGAGATGTCCTGTGTTTGTTTAAAAATACAACAAAAAATACCCAAAAGGTGCGAAGTATTTTCCCTCCAAAGGGAATAAGAAAAAACAAACCACACCAACACTTTCTCCACATGAACTGTGCATAATACATTTCACTTGAACTCTTCTCATAGGGTCTGTATGTAGAGGCTTCTCAGCAGCGCTCTGTAGCTGTCACAGACCAGAAATAAGACATTCACCTGAAACTAAACAACAACCAGGTAGAACGTAAATGATCAAACAGGAGCTGGTGATATGAAAATTATCCAAACACCATTCCTGGGAACCCCCAGGAGCCGAAACAAGCCCGGCAGTTCAGCGCGGCCCTCACCTCAGGTGAGGCCGTGCTCAGCGGCCAGGCCTGTTTCGGCAAGAAGCAGAAAGAGTGTCAGAAAGGTTCCTCGCTAACACAGCTTGCAAGCAATTAAAGTTAAAATAATAGTAAACAAAAGTTACAGGTCTCGATTCTCACAAACACAGGACACTTGCTTCTTCTAACCGCAACGCCTGGACGGAGAGGCTAGCGGCAGCCGGTGGGACGGCGGAATAAGGAGCAGTCAAAGGCCGCCCTGCGGCTGCAGCACCCCGAAAGGCTCTTAAAAAAGTTAGGAAATAAAAATTGGTTTTCTCCCTTCTGGCACCTCACTGAACTCCACGTGTACTCCCAGAGGAAGCCTCGCCCGGCCTCTCCGGCTTCCTTTAACCGACAAGGACAATGGCAAAAACTCACCACAGCCCCGCGTTTTGGGGAAACTTGGAAGTCGGAGGGCTGCTGACCGCCCGCAGGAGGGCAGTCGGGAAGCGCTTGCTCCCTGCCCAGTTCAATGATAGCTCTCAAAGAACGTTGCAGTAGACAGCCATAGTCTAGGGGAAATCAAAGCGCCCGTGCTTAAACACGGGGGGCAGGAAGGGACATTCCGTGCAGCCGGGCCGCGGCGCGACCCCCGGGTCAGAAGACTAAGGGGGACGCCGGGCCGGTGGCTGGGCGGGCAGGAACTCACCAGGGGCAGCAGCCGACTCACTCAAGTTTCGCCAAGTTGGGCGGGGGGGGGTGAGACGGTGGTCGGCGAAACCGGGGTTCCCTCCGCTGCCTCGGCTAGTCCATAGACACGGCGTGCCAACACTCCCGGAACTTCCCCGCAGCAGCGCGGCCAGCCACCAGGGCCGGGGGACCTCTCTGCGGAGTCGAGCCGCCCTGCCGCTGCCGTGCTCCCACCGGCGGCCGAGAAGCGCGGAAATGCACGCCCGTTCCTCCGGCCACGCCTGCTCCCCACACGCAGCCGTGCTCCACACAAAGGGGACGCACAGGAAACGCAGCTCTTCCTCCAGCCCCACAGGGTCCTGCAGGCCTCCCAGTGGCTTCTCCTGCCGCGACATACACAGGCGTCCCCCCAGCTGGCGGGGTAGCGCCAGCACCCTGCGAGGACCCCCGAGGCCGGGCGGAGCTGCGAGAGCAGAGGCCCCCGCCGCGCCCCAGCAGCGGGAACAACCGTCCGTCACGCTACCGCAGCCCCCTCCGGCGGCTTAGCGAATGGAAGGCTGTGCCCTTAAGTAAGGCTGTCAGCTTCGTTTATTTTAGGCCAGTTTTGCAGTCGAGATGGCCGTGTCCCTCACTCTGCGGAAGAGGCTCGCAAAGCCGGCCTGCCTTGAGCCCCGCCCTGGGCTGAGGGAGCTCGGTAGGGGCTTGCGCCGCCGGCCCATCCTCTCAGCTATGTTTCCTCCCAACCCGGGGACTTTCGGTGCGAGGATCAGCATGCTAGGGACAGCACTCCAGGTTAATAGTGAAGGAGCAATCGAGCTTTACCTGAAAAGCCAGAAGGTGAGGTGAGGTGAGAAAGAGAAGAATACCCCGAAGAGTATTTTAAGTTTTAAAGAGTCCTAGGGCTTTTAAACGTCTCTTTCGAGGTGCTGGGAACATAGGAGGGTGGGGAGAGAGGAGCTGAGTCGTGTTTTTTAAACCCATGCGGTGAGTAAGTGATAGCTCACACCTGAGGTAGTCTCTGCCTGGTACGTGGAAACGCCCTCCCCTTTCTTCTCTAGCTTAGCTCCTAACTTCCATGCACTGCTCCTCTTCCCATCTGTTCTGTACCTAAATGATCTCTCTTGGCACAATTCTGTCATCTTCATTCTCTTCCTCATATAAACTGTCTTCTGCAGTGCCTCACTTAACTATGAAAATACGTTTTGTGCAGGAGGGCAAAGCTAGGCTAAGGCATGCAGTTCCACACCAGAGGCATTCTCACATTTGCTACACTTCCTTCACCTACTTCAGGGCTTGAACTTCGGAGACTTCTTATTTCCCCTAGATCAGGATCAAGTGCATCTCACCAAGACAGCAGCATTCCCACCAAGTGCTTAGCTGAAGGGTGAAAGGAACTGTTGAGCAATAAAACGGTGTAGCTTATTAGTTCTCTTGTGTGATAATTCTTCAGTAGGTCAAGGAGGACAAAACCATTGTGGAATTAATATGGAATAAATGGACAGTTTCCTTCATCCACACTCATCTGAAATCAGAGAAAGCAGACAACAGTGTGTGACCCACTCACTGGTCACATTATCAAAATTCCTTCTCTTGCTTTCCATGCAGTTGTTGAAATAAATGGTTTTTAAAAAGGGGGATGGGAGGAGGGGTTTGCAAGGCATCCCCAAGCTTGGTCAAGGTTTCTTAGAAACCGAAGTAGAACGTAATTGACTAGTAAAGCTGGAAGAAGATGCTACAAGAATCACCTGAATTTTAGAAAGGATCTAAGTAAGGAAGGGGAGCTAGGAAAGGTCAGTCAATTATCAGGTGGTAAAAAGACTCCATCTCAGAAGAACCTAAGTCATCTTACAGAGCACTGAGTCACACTGCCAGAAAGTCCAGAACCAAGGCAGAAAGCTCCAGTGTGCTGCTTCTCTAAGAGATGGGAAGAGGGAGAGTGCAACTGTAACTGCTAAGATTTAGCAAGGGAAATGAGACATTTCAGGGAAACTCAGCAGCCTTACAATATAAGGACTGTGGAATTAGGAAGGGGATTCATCAGCCAAATCAGGTTCTCTTACAATTTAAAATATTCTTTTAAAATGGTTAGTGTTAGCAGTTCACAGAGTAGTTGAATTGTTCATTGTTAGCATGGAGATAGTTTAAACAAACTATATCCCATTTATTTACCTGTGATGGTATCTCTGTTCTGTGTGCTTCACTGTGTTGCCAATAAGGGTAAAAATTTAAACCGTCAAAGAAACATTATTTAAGTGCTAGGGCAGATTGGAAGACTTCTAAAAGACAGTCACTTCAACAGTAAAAGGGTGTAGTAATACTGCAGGAATGAAAATAGAAAGTCTGATTTTTTTTTTTAGTGAATTTGTCCAGGCCAATGCTCATGTATGGTTTGTCAGAGCTGTTTCCTCTGACCACTCCAAGACATTTCCTGAAATTAATGACTGATTCATTATGAGGAGTAGCTGGTGGAAAATGGCATGACCAGAGCTATTCACCAATTCCACTATATCTGCTCAGCATTATCATCAAACACAACTTTTCAACGAAAATTCTTATTTATGCAGGGAGGTTTCTGGAAACCAGTTGGAATTATCATGTAGTTTTGATAATTATGAGGTTAAGAGAGAGGTGGGTGAAGGGGAAAAAAGCCCACAGAAACTACTGAGAGACTTTAAATGACTTCAAAGAAATCAGTAGATGGATCTAAAAGAGAAAGTAGAAATATTTTAGGGAAATACTTTATAAAATTTTAGAGATCAATTAGAAGAAGAATAAATTATGATTCAAATATTTAGGTATCAAATAAAATGAGAGTGGAATAGACTGAATCAGCAATTTAACTATATTAGTTAACTTTATGTATCGTTTCCGCAATATTTTTTCCATCTCCCTAGCTCCCTCTGCTGTTACCAAGTGGCTATTGCACGTGTCTACTCCGGCTCCACTTCATCAGCGTCTGACAGAAGACTGAGGGATAAAGGAAGCCTAAACCCGTAAAACATTGGAAAGAATAACAGTGAGCCTGTTAATAATTTATTCCCTCCACACTAGTTTAAAAAATGTCTATATACCACAGACTGCACTATTCAATACAGTATATCCTTCCTTTAAGCTCCTTATTTTAAAAGGAAAACATCCACATAAGTAGAAAGATCACAGGTGTATGTGTTTCTTGTAACAGCTTGCTTCCAGCCTAATCGGAATCTATTGTGGTCCGTTCCTGGCATCTTATGCAAATCTTTTACTGCAGAAAAAACCTCGGATTTAGTGCTGACCTTCGCTTTGGCTGGGGTAGCAGTGACATCCAGTGGTTCAGGGGGAAAAAGAAATTTTCTTTTTTCATTTCTACCACAGTACATTACAGGAAAGGCATCAGAAAATGGCAGGGATGCCTTGGCACTTCCTTCTCCTTGTGGATATTCGCACCAACTGCAGGCAGTCTGACAGCCGTGGAAATGGTAACCCACACTGGGAAACAAAAAAAAGAAAACACCCTTTAAGACAGACCATCTTTCTAATGGCTTTAAAAGGACATTACTGCTAGGAAATGTAATTGGTATTTTTAAAATTCAAGTAAAAAGCACATTCCTGTATTACATCTACACCACTGACTTCACAGCATTTTTTTTCTTTTTTTTTCTTTTTTTTTCCCAAGCCTGTTTCTGCACTGAAAAAAGAGGAAGGACAGGCTTGCAAACAAGGGAAAGTCAATTGAAGAGAAATTGCTACAGGGGAGTTTTGTTTCTCATACTCAGTATAAACAAACTTTAAGTTATTAGAGTTTCCAGTAACCAGCTGAATGTTGAACTGTGATGTGACATTTGATGCACTGAGAATTGATTTAGATTTTGTGTACATGTTGTGTTAAAAGGAAAAAGAAAACCACAGACCAAAACGTTTAGATGCACACAAGGAACTGACCCAGCAGAGGTAGCTGTTGGAACAACAAAGTCAACAATTAAATAAATTGGTTTTTAATAACATTCTACATTTTAAGAAGAAACATTTTTTAAACCCAGATAGTAAGACCTCACAGTCTCCAGTGTCAGAAATTCACTTAGAATTCATTTGTTCCTCCCTTACTATTTTGCTGTCATTTTTATCTCTTTGAGACCACCTATTTCCAATTCCTATTAACTGCTCCTAAGCACTATGCATTTTCTATCCTCTCCATTTGTATTTTGTCAAGAGGGAGTTCAGAAAGGTTGAGTCAACTCCAAAAAATCCCAAGGATGGCTAAAAAAAAAACCCAAACCCAAACATTTATTAGTAATTCTTCAGAACGTTTTCAAATACCATTTGGAACTTTTGTGACTCCAAATTTTGACTTGATCTGTGATTGACTAAAAGACAGGGTTAGAAAACTTCAAAATGTGGGTAAGCTTACATAACTTTCAAATTAAGAAGTACACTGTCCCACTGCCTGTTTAGGGGAACCATTGCTATTAGCAGTAAGAAAACACACTCTCCCAAATCTGTCTAATGTGGTTACAGTATATATGCCTTTGCTGAAACTGACAGAGCAGAGAACTTTTAGTCTCCGTATTTTAATAAGCACGCTCAAAAGGACTTCACGGTTCTTTCTAAAAATGTTTCCACACTAGAACATTTCATCTTGTTGTAGCATTACTGATTTGTATGTTTAACGGCCATTATACTTCAGCTAAACATTCTAAATGCTGAACATGATGGCTGCCTGCTTCTGTTTCCGAGATCGTAAAACACAGTCCCCTTTGGGTCAGCTAACATCAACGCTGCAACCCTCTGTGGCATCCTTATCATCATCTAGGACTTTCTGCAGTCTGACTGACAGAACCGGAGGCCAGTTCTGTTAGAGTGGTTGGAATACAATTACATGTACGCAAGATTGTAAATAGATGCTCTCCAGATTTAGCGGTTCTAAAGGCACTTCATTTTATCTTAAATTTCTTGGAATTTGTCTGGCTTCCATCCTATTCTCCAAGGACTGTTTATGTCTTTCACATTTCATGTTTATGTGAAACACATAAACAGCCCTTGCAACAAGGCCTGAAATCCAGGTCTAAGATCAGTAACTTCTTTGCCTGTCTCTCTGCAAGATCTGTTCTCTGTAAATGGCAAAGCTTTCCAGTTTCCACTGGAAAGAAAACTCAAAACTCTACAGGAGCCATGATCCAGAAATCTATTGTAAGCAAGACTTTTATACTTAATTGCATCTTGCAGCTAAGAAACAGTAGCTCAACCCATTTCTTTAAGCATGTTTCTTATCACACTTCACAGTAACAATACGCCTACTGCAGATAAGTGGACACTTACATAATGCTTTGAACTTTGCACGTTTGTAGAGTTTTAGGTGTCTTGTGTCAGGCAAGCACTCATGATATGGGTACTTCCTTTCAGTGCTAAAACCCAGGACAAAAAAAGCCCTCAAACACAACTTTTGGCAGCTGCCTGGCTGCTCTGGATGTCATTCAGAGGAGCCCACCTCCAGTCAGCCATTTTATGTTTTCAAGCACCCAACAGCTTTTTGACACCATTTTATGGGCATACTTAGAAAAGCAGCTCAGAAATGGACAGAGACAATACATGGTTCTCTGCACCTGTCCATGACTCCTAGGAGAGCCTTTATAGAGAAAGTCTGAATTGTGTAGTCAATTTGTTGTAGACTTTGCTGCTCTGCTCTCCAAACTCCTGATCCTTTCTCCATCCCCCAGGACAGTCAAACACAAATTTCACCTGATAGCAGCACATGAGACCAATTTCCATTCAGTTTTCAAATGAAATATCTTGATGCATGTAAGTCACTCAAAATCCATACTGCAAGTGTTGTTTTAGGGAACTGTGAAGAACAGACTTTGAAGAGCACATCAATATTTTTAGTTAAAATTAGTTCTGCCTGGACATAAATAATAATAAAAAAAGTCAGGATTTCATCCATAATGATGCAATTTTAAACCCTCCATAACTGATTACTCCATAACACAGACCAAGGCCTGGCCTCACTGCTTGTGAAGTTCAAGAGTTTCTAGCATTTAGGTTTCATACAGTCAGCATCATATATGACCATTTTTTTGCACACAGCTCAACAATACAGACAGACAGGCACACAGAGCAGAAATAGGCATATTCCCAAAGTTTCAGAGGTGCAAAGTATCCCTGCCCTCAGCACATATGATACATGAAGGTTTCATTAAGGGCAGAAGAAAGCAGAATGACAGTTCAGATTCACCTGCTGCCAGGACAAAAGAATACTTCTGCTAGCTTAGTATGTCCCAGCCCATGTATTTTTATAAGTTACCTAGCCTTTTACATCACCAGCTAATGAAGGATACACAACACTTGATAATCCTCTAAGTGAAATTTTAAATTTTTTTTTAGATTTTGAAATATTAGCACATTTGGAAAATTCATGCTGCCATGTTCACACTTCAGCCTAGGTGCATATATTTGGCTATGCATGGTGCTGGCTGTCATGAATCATATTGTACAACACTACATCTATTTTTAGGAGTAACAGCGCAGTCATTCTACTACAGAATTCAAGACTGGATCTACCTAATCTGCTCTCTGATACTATTCCTTTTTTTTTTTTTTTTTTTTTTTTAAGAATCTTAAAACACAAGAAGGAACTTGCACTCATGCCACAATTATCTTCTGAAGTGAACTTGAGATGTTTTTCAGTCTTCTTTGCAGAGAATAACACAAAGAGCTGGAAGATTTAGAGCCAGCAGTTAACAAAAAACCTACTGGGTAGACATAGCTGCATTTCTTGAATATAGAATCTTAGAATAATCTAGATTGATATGATTTAGTCTTCTACAAACACCAATGTGTTTACCAGTTAATGAAAAAAGCAAAAAAGCAAAGGCATTTCATTTATATAAAGTTTTATTATCCTTCAACCTCAGCTGGTACCCCATTACTTCAGCCTTAGCAAAGACCTGCTCCCCTAGCTAGGCAGGTTTTCAACTGACTGGAAACATCTACACTAGGACGGATTTTAGAACCAGCCTTTCATTAATACAGCCAGGCACAAAAAAGCAGTTGAAATCCTGACCACTTGAAGGCTGCAAAGCAACAAAAGAAGATCCAGGAGGATTTTCATGATTTTCTGTATTTGAATAGAGACTCTGTCCTCTGCATTGATCACTTGAATAGTTAAAAAGCAATTAACTGCAACATTCAGGAAATAGATGCATTCTACATTTTGAGCTGTGGTCAGAAACGTGCTGCTATTTTTCCACTTATGAAGCTTGAGGTTTTATCTTCTCAGCAGCTTCAAGGACAGATGGAAGGTTGACTTTGTCTCCAAATTCTTTCTCACGATGCTCCAGTAAAACACCCTAGTCAAAGACACAAGAGAGAAATTCATACACTAGTATCCCTACAGCAGATCAACTGGCCAGCAACTGAACAATTCTGAAAAAGAAACTTTTAGTCTCACAGGAGACATAAAAGCCCAGGGAGATGGCCTGCAGTACCTGTCTTCCTGCACCAATCACATATACTCCTCCCAAGGTGAATCCTTCTCCTTCCAGGTTACCACTATATCCACTTTTCCAAGCACGGAAGAAATTTTGCCAGACTCCGTAGCGGAAGAAACCCGATATCATCATTTTTCGTCTGCGTGGCCCATAGAAGCCTTTCTGCAGGGAAACAGAACATATGTCAGCAACAAAAGTGAAAAGAACTTTTCCTCCCAAATGAAATTCAGAAAACCAGCCAGCCCTGTATCCAAGAAAGGTCACAACACACAACAGCTAACTAGGCATAGCTAAAAAGAAACTGCACCTGAACTAACCTCTTTAACGCACTACCTCACCACTTGCCTCCACACAGACAACTAGTGGCACTGCCATTATTCATGTGGATTTTAAGCTGACCCACAGGTATTTAAGCCCTATGTATATCTACATCCCTATTGCTGACAACAAGGGTGCTTTGTGATAAACACCTTTTTTCTTATTTTTGAAGTATGACAATAAAAATCCTAGTAGGGATACAAGTCCTGAAACTTTTATCACCTTCTGTTTTGTCTGGGTTTTTGGTTTTGTGAATTTGGTTGGTTGGTTTTTTTAAATCAGCCTGATTCTTTCACACAGGCAGAATGTGGAGGAAAGATTAATATATCTGCTATTGATTAGACTATTAAGTATTCTTTTTCCTTCAGAAGCCAAATGATTTCTAAATGCATCTTCTAGGTTAAGGAGTTATCAGGGCCGTAGTTTTGAAGGACACGAAACTAGGAATAAAGGATGTGCCACTGTACTGGGACAAGCCATATCACTGCAATTTGGCGTGTATATCAGGAATTACTTATGTTTATCATGTTCAGACCTTGATTCATACACCACAAATGTCACACTGCCAGTGGAAGAAAGGAATAAATAATATGCCATCTTGATTACCTGTTAAAGGAGAGGGGAGGAATAATACAGCAAAAGCATGTTGTCAGTGCATAGCTACAGATCAGTTTGTAAGCTGAGCAGGATATATATATAGAAAAGCAAAGCTAATTAACTTCTTAAACTACAATGCTACTCAATCTTTTCTCATTCAGACCACATTCCATCTCTATTATTTATACAAGCTCTTCAAAGAGAACATTCACAAGTTTGTTTTTAAACAAAAGGAGAACACCAACTTCACTATACCTTTTCATCCAGAAAGATTTCTCCTTTGAAATAAGGTTGAAAATCCTCCACTTCAGTTCCTATCTTCTCTTTCACAACAGCATAGAGAGGGACACCCAGTTTCAACAGTTGAGGTTTCAGAGAGGAGAGCTCAGAAGCCTCCTAAGAAAGGAAAAAAACCCCAAACATTTCAGACAGTAAATGCAAATTGAAAGCTTCACCTTGAATTTCAAAGACATCAGAAACATACATAAATTCTAGCTTGAGGCACAAAACAGAAACAGACCTATAAATCAGACTTTTAAGTTAGCTTTACTCACAGGCAGGTCTTCATTAGATGTAGTAAAATTTTCTTCAGTAAGCATGGAGGAATGAGATTTTTTTTGAGCATTTACTGGATAAAGATACTAAAATCCTGGAGTAAACATATTTTTAACTCAAAGCTCTAGGTATTCCTTGCCTGTGCTAGGACTTCAACTATCTTTTCAAGTGTTTACAGAACATTAAAAAGATATTGCCTACGCATCACTTAACCTTCCCAGGCCAGAATTTCCAATCCTTCTTTCCAAATAGAAAGCCATCATTATCAGACCCTTTTGTAAACTATTTTGAGGTCTCTATGCAGAAGCAGGCTATGCAAGTGCAGAGTAAGTAATGGAGTGAGGATGCACTCTCCTTTCTAGATCCACCCAGAGAAAATAATCAGAGAATTAGTTCATACACCTTCAGCATCCCAGAAGCAATAATGCTTCTTCTGGTGTGCGGGAGTGCAAGGTGTCAACACTCATCTGCTGGACTTCCTGTTCTGCTGAAGGAATCCCAGATCCCCCAGTTTGTACAAAGACTTCTGAAGTTTCCAACAGATGAGACTGCACATTATAAATTTGTTTCACTTCATCTAGTAGAAGGTGTCCCTGCCTGTGGCAGGGGGGTGGAACTAGCTGATCTTTAAGGTGTCTTTCAACCCAAACTATTCTATGATCTCCAATGGAGAAAGGTCATTTTTACTGGACAAAACTCCCACAAAGCACTCCACACTTTTAAAAAACTGACACAGTCTACATAAACACACTCAGCCACCTAACCAAAATGTCTTAACTCAAAGGCTTGCAGGACATCTAGCATTTACCAAGTAGCAGACAGATAGGAGAAAAGTCATTAGAGAAAGACATCAGTAGTTGGAAGCGTAAAGGCAGCTTTGCAGTTAGTTCACAACTCTGTTTTTTCAGAGGAAATGAATAAGCATTCATCAGAATCACAAGCAAACAGAGTAGTGAGTGGTGAGAATTAAAGGATCATAGCTTACACTTGTTAGATCTTTTCCCTTGTTTCTCTTCTTAGAGATCTGGTAATGATTTTCTGATTTCCCTCAACAAAATGTCTTATGATCTTCCTAAAAGGGGGGTTAGTAACAACAGAACAATTTTATCTGGGATTTTTTATATAATTCAAAAATCTTGTAACCAACAAAACAAAAAAGATTTATATTGTAACATTTCTGAGAACTGACATTCCAGGCTAGTGCAGGGGTGCCCTGAAATGACTGTCTCTGGAGAGACAGCAATACCATCAAACCTTGATTAGCCTTTTGGAGAAGAGAAAGCAAAGAAGCCTGGTTTTGTGGGCAAATTGTATCACGTAACAGCTGTACAGCCTTACCACAGGGCTGTGACCATTTCATCTGGTCTGTGAAACTGTTCTCTTGCTTTTGTAAAAAGTGGACAAGCACACCCTAGCAGAACAGTTCCTCTCTCCACCAAGGCAGAGGCAACCCAAAAGAACAATTCCCATTTTAGCTGGTCCCTCTAATAGTTTAACTATGGTTCTTCTGCTACTTTAGACTGGTTGAGTTGGTACCTACAATATTTAGCAAGCCCACAGCACTTTCACAATGAGTGGAGCACTGGATCACTGCATGGCTGGATCCAGACTATGAGATGCAGAAGTGCAGTTCTGTTAAATATAGTCTTATGTTAGATGACAAAAAAAGAATCAGATGATTTAGGATGTAGACGATAAAAGACTATATTTCTTAAGTCTACAGGCCTCAATTCTCAATGATCCAAAAGGATTTGTGACATCCTCTGTAGTGGATAAAGGATGTGTGTCATCACCACTGAGATTAGGTTGGTGATCTATGAGGTAGAATGGCCACTTTTCGATGCTACCCCTGTGTCCAGGGAAGTATATATTTGTTCTTGGTGCTGTCAACAAGGACAAAGTTCAATATCCTTTCCAAGGTGTAAGATAGTGGGAACCAACCGTACCTTGGTTCTTGCAAAAAAAACCCCAAGCTAGCCTACTGCCTGCAGGTTAACAGCTACGGCAAGCCACTATATTGAACCATTCCATCAGCTCAGAGTCAGTGACAGTGGAGAAAGAAGCAGCTTTCACACTATGGAGAAACATTAACGGACCAAAACAAATGGCAGACTGAACTGGTGAACTTTTTCTTGGGAGAAAGGTGAGAGTCAACTCACAAAAATGCTTTGAACACACCACAATCAGAAATAACTTCAGTTTAGGCAATTTAAAAGCCTTTTTAAACAATTTCACAGTTAAAATACAATTATTTGCCCTAATTAGCTGATCAGTAATATGACTGCCTCTCTTAAAAATTTGAAGTTTTGCACCAAAAATAAGAACTAGAAAAATTAAATTTCTCACCTCAATTTTTTCCTGAAACAAACAAACAAAAATAACAACAATCCACAGTTCCTTGAATTGGCACTTTATTTCTACTTAGGAAATTAGTATTAAAAAAAAAAAACCCAAAGCCTTAATGAATTCCTGTCTGACTGTATGTGGAAAACACAGTCAGCCACATAGTGCATTCTCCCCCTGCCTACGCTACACCTGTTCTGAGAGCAGAGCACTTTAATATTTAACCTTCCACGAACTGTACACATACTTAAGCAGTTCCCACTGATAGGAGCAGATCCCTTAATTAAGAGGTTGCAATATTAATTACTCCATGTTATAGTGAGTCAATGTAATAGCTATTTTTTCCCCATAGCTATGAGAAAAATAATGGCCAAGGTGCAAGTTACGGCTCTTCCCAGGCACATGGTACATTCAAATCATATTTTAAGTGTCTCCTCCCACCTCCACCCAAGGAGCCTAATGCCAACTTAAGGATCAAATTTTGTTTCCAAACCCTCCTTGTTACGAACAGTAACTCCTTGTCTTCAGACTCCTCACCTTCCTGCCTCACATTCAGCATCCAGAACCGTGAGGGACTCCCCCTTTATGCACATCTTTTTGCTGATGAGCTTTATATGACGACTTTTTGCCAGTCTAGTCCTGGGCTGCTTTTGACCAGAGACTCATAGAGGCTCATGGAGGTTTATTTTGGACATAGGGAATACAACTAGCTCATAAGACTCATTACCAGCTGGATTTTGTGTAATCTCCCTTTATAATTTTCATGGGCTAGGTCTCTGACAGATGTAAAAATGATGCAGCTGTTGCCTTCAGAAGGGAAAATTCTCAGGATCTATACAAATCAGCTATATAAATCTATACATAAAAGCTGCAAAGAAAACTAGTATGCTGTTAGCTGGTGACCAGTTTGGGCTAGGAAACAAGCCCTTTCATATAATTCAGATATATCTGTGCTATTAACCCCCTCCGTTTATTTAAAGGTATCTATGCAAGTAGAGTTCAACTCTTCCTAATTAATCCCTAAGCCCAGCAATTACCTCTCTGCACAAAAAACATCCAGGTCTTCGCACAGCCATGATCACTGCACCATTTTTCTTCCATAGTTCACCTGCTTTGAATATCCTTTGTTCTGTGTATACAGGAGAAACAGCATCAACAATAGTATCAGCCATTCTTGCTTATAATGACTAATGCTTTAAGGACCAACAAAAAGCACTGGAGGGAATTCCACATTCAAACAGTTCTATCAGAAAAAAAAAGATCTGTATACATAGCAGGGTATTATTGTTTTATTGATTTTTAGAAGCATGTCACATTTCATCCAGAAGTAATAGTTTTGGTTGCTTTTCTTTCACCAGAATTATCAGCTGTCAAATACACCAACTACGTATCATAACGAGGAAAGACTAAGAAAAACTCTTCCATCCTTGGCCTTACAAAGGTTCTTATAAAAACCAAATTATAAAAGAATGTGGGCTGAAACATCCAGAATCTTACCTGATCCCAAAGATTTTAGCTCTATCCCCTCTAAAAACTCCAACGTAGCTTTTTCTGGTTTGGACAAAAATAAATCAGTGTTAGCAATGACGATCCCTGTCACAGCTGCACCAAGAGCTCCAAGACCAATAGACCACATGCCCATGGTGAAGATTCCCAAGTCAGGCAGGAAGGACATTTCTGGAAAAAGAAAGAAGAAAACAGCTCTAACATTGGGCGTCAATGATGCCAGATAAGGAGGAACTGGATTAAAACAACAACTAACAGCTCACACTGATATTTTTGGTTTGACTGGAGATGATCTGTACATTATTGTACAGAACTGAATCTTAGAAGAGCAAGATTAGATTCCAGTTCTGTGCCTGACCCACATCAAAACTATTAACAAGATATTCTTCCCTTTTCCTGCTATCAGACTTACAGAAACATTAATGATTAAAGTGCTCAAATGCAATGAGGAGAAAGATGATTGAAGTGTATGTGCATCATAAACCATAGAATCATAGTTTGGGTTGGAAGGAACTTTCAAAGGTCATCTAGGCCAACACCCTTGCAATGAGACCACAGACCATTAACAAAATGTTGGCCAGTAATTGAAATTATTACACTAAGACAGTGATATCTTTCAAAAAAAAAAGAAGTATTTGTAGATTAAATGTTCATACACACCCAATCTATATTAAACCCAATCTATATTAAACCCAAATGGTGAACTTTACAACTACACCACAGAAGACTTTAAAAAGAA
Source organism: Ara ararauna (assembly GCA_028858755.1). Lineage (NCBI taxonomy): Eukaryota > Metazoa > Chordata > Aves > Psittaciformes > Psittacidae > Ara > Ara ararauna. The sequence goes on along the minus strand of CM054381.1, from coordinate 35,904,772 downwards.
AACCAAACAAAACCTATATCTGGTTCGCCATAACTGGTAACCTTTTCTGTTCCCTACAATTTCAGCCTAGAACCAAAGCAGGCATCAAGCCAGTATAAGAGCTCATCAGTTTTGCCTGCAGACAGAAATATGTAGTCTTGCAACCATTTTATTAGACAGTGTGCTCCAACATTACAAACATGCCCTGGACAGCATCTTCTGTATACTGACCAACTTCTACTCTTGCTAAAGCAGGAACGACATCAGGAACAAACAACTTTGGTTAGAAGTGGTAACATTGTGATGGAAACCATTAAATATGCATGCTCAAATATGCATACAGTACAAACACCGCTGCTTGTTACCAGTGACTAATTTGGTGGCAATTTTATTTAACCATCATCCATCCGCAAATCCCCCCCAGTCCAATCCTGACCCTTGCATGTTTCACAAGCCTGGTAGGGGCTGACAGCCTCCTTCCAGTGAGGCTGTATCACTTATGAGGATTCAGGAAAGCACACTTAGCCCTGCCTCATGGAAAAAATTCAAGATCCAGCTCTGAGCAGTAACTGGTACAAGAGTCACTGGAGTTTTGGCAGTATAAGGAGTCACTTCACACTTACTGCAACAGTTATGTGTTACAAAGGGCTGTAGATTTTCAGTCACACAACTTTAGTATTACATAATACAGAGAATCACATTTTTTCCATAGTCATCCGCAAAACCCTATTCCCTGATAGACTTTTGGTAAATATTGCCCTCTGTATATACTTTTGTATAGAAAAGGGGTTTTCCCCCTCAAAAACATAGAAAAATACCCTGGAACTGTGACTGGCAATAAAACTAGAGACACACATAATCTTTACCCCCACAGCTAGCTGTTGCCAGAATTCATAAAATAAGAACTAGGAGTAGCTCCTTGCTTTTGTGTCCAGAATTTTCTGGGAGAAAATCCCTTTCCATCGTTAAAACTGGCTCCAGAATACTACTGATAAACAAATACAACCAACTGCCTTCCTGCAGACATAGCTAGAAAACATTTGGAAAAACAATCACTTTGTTCTTTTACCAGCATACGTGGTTCCATGGAAAACAGTATCACAGTATCTAGAAACGTGAGTAATCCATGGTCCCAAGCAGGAAACAAGGCCAGTTTACACAAACATAAAGCAGATAAGAGAACAGATTTTACCCCACTCTACCACTTATTTCTAAGCAAGGGAAAGCTTCCTTGACCATATCTGCTTTCTCTACATACTTTCTTCAAACATAAAGTCTTACTGTAATAACAATTTTTTTTATATCTGCCCCTGACTGATACCAGAGGCCATCCTGACCCCAGACTTTGGAAAGACCAAAATGTAACTCAAAATGTATTGCTGTAATGCAGAAATATCTTTAAGACTTAAAAGACTCTGTGGCATACCCAAAAGGCTATATAACCCTGTTCCCTCCCAGAGTCTGATTATCCAACTATTCTTTGGACCTGAATCTTACCCGGTGAAGAGCTGGTTTTCCCTTAATTCTTTGTTGCAAGAGGAAAGGGTGGTGGGGGTGATGGGGGTGTAAAAACAAGTATTAATCTCTTGTGCATGTCATTTGTGTAGAAAAATGTTGCCAAATGTGTAGCAATTGATTAATAAGTATTTCTTACATACCTTTTTATTTTTTGTTAGTGTTATTAGCACTGCTAAAAGCCATCTTCCTCTCAGTTGTAGTTGATAGAAGAGATCATTAAGCTTAGTTAATACACCTCATTAGTTTAGCTAAATGCTTTGGGCTCTACTCAGTGACAAAAAAAAACCCCAACCCTATTCAAATAAGTGAATATTTTGCTATTTAAATACATAGGGGGAATGTTTGAAGCAGCTCTGCATGATACTGAAATTCCTTCCCTGCTAAGCAAACACCATAGCAAGCCATTTTGAACAATACACATGGGAAGCCGCAGCCAGGACTATTAAAACATTTGCTAACAAGACAGGGTTAGCAGTGATAAGCCCTAACACATCTACATCACTGAATGCCAGGTGAAGAGACTAAATGGAAAACAACTGCACATTTGCAGCTAGCAGCCTCATTTCTGCTTAGCTACTGTTTATTAAGGAAATGTGAAGCTTAAATTAACTTTACAACCCTTCACCCCACCTTAAAAAAAAAAACGCTACTGCCTTGTGATCAAACTCTATGAGTTTTCAAACATCAAAAGACAATCCACAACAAGAAGATACAACAGAGCATCCCGTAAGCCTTTATCATTTAGGTGCATGCACTCACCAGAACCCATGCAGTTTGCACCAGCATCAGCCACCACCAGCTCCCCCTGTGACTGCGAGCGCCGGCAGGAGAGAAGACAACTGTGATATCACGTGTGGCAAGTGGGCAGGACTAGGCAGGAGTCCAGCTCTGGAGCCTTTGCCTTGTAGCCAGGAGCGGGATCTCCGCTCTTTGAGCTGAATGTGCCACAGTTACCCTGCGGCGGTCCACAGCAAGATTGTTTTAAAGGTATCTTAATCATTCATCTTTTTCTTTTTCTTTAAAACTGAACACATGGCTGCCCTCTTTACGGGTGGGTGGGTGGGTATAGGGAACAGGAGTTACAGAAAACTTCTCTGAAGCTCGGAACGCATCACTGAACATTAAGATCTGCACATTAAAACTGCATTCTTCTGTGGAACTGTATATTTTTGCAAGTAATACTTTCCCTGTGGTTCAGGCTGTTCTACTTGTACCCCCCACCTTGTACACTGAATGCCAAAACAATACAACCAACCTTGGAAACAGTTAAAAAGCTATCACAATGCACAATATGAGAAAAAAGTTTAAAAATATAGGCTGTATGGTGAATTAACCCAGCGTTTCTGTGCTCAGTTACCTGCTTTAGTGGCAACATCCCTTCACTAAAGAGCATCATTCTCTCTGAACTATCAGACCTGCAAGCTCTCAACTCTGCTAAAACCTCCAGAAGGGAGTGAGGTTTCAGAGAGCAGAGGCCAAAGGGAAAAACATATTTTTGTGTGTTTTTTGTGTGACCACAAGAGATCTGAGATCTCCAAGATAACAGTGAGTTACTTTCTCGTCTATCAGGACTCGGCTAACCAGAATTTAAACAAGCTTAGTCTTAACCCTGTTGTAAGTGCCAGTTGATGGTCTCCACTGTGTGTCAAGAAGACCAGTTAAAACATGGTTTTCTACATGTCTCATTTCCTTCCCACCCACAACCACAGAAAAAATTGTCATTAAGAGGATAGCTATCCTTAAACATTTATTTTAGCAGTGTAAACACAACCCATTGCAGCTGTGTCAAAAAAAAAAAAAAAAAAAAAAGAAGGAAAGTCTGGGTTTCCAAGTTGTCAATAAAACTCGGGGTAGCACAGAAATCTACTTACATACTTTTCCTTAAAAGACAGTTGAGCAGATATAGAAACAGGGGGGACTCTCATAAGCTGGACTGCACTAGCACGTATACCCTAATCTAAAATAACTTTGACTATTGCTTATTCTTCCCTTCTCTCTCACTCCCATCCTCCCTAAGTTACTGCATACCAAGCCTAAAAATCTTTGAGAGCTTTGTCACAACTTGCATATCCCAAACAAGTTGAGCTGATTATTTTTTATGAGACATTTCCCCCAAAAATGAGTCATGTGATTACAAATATCTTTGTAATCTCACTCCTATAAAGAACATTTACAATAACCTGGTAACATGATCATCAAGATTTCATGAGCTTTTAAATACCAGTAAGGATTACAAAACACAGCATCCTGACCAATCTCTAAAATTAGCCCTGCTTTAATTGGAGATTTGACTGAAGAAACTTCAGAGGTCCCTTCTGACCTAAATTGTGTTCTTCACATGTCAAGATCGATGCATAAAGAAGACTCCTAAAATTTCTGATGGCATGGATAAAGTCATTTTCACAACATGAGAGATTTTTTAATTTCGCCATTGTAAAGATCCTGTAACAAACCATTCCTTGTGTCAAGAATAACAGTTATCTTTTCAGGTTTTTTCCCACTCTGCTCATTGTTTCATTACTGAATTCAGTACAACGCTGTGCTTGGCTTAGCTGAAGAGAAAGTTGCTGTGTCAAGTAGGCAAACCATACTCCTTCCTTTGAAAGCAAGTTAGTTGTTAGCCCAAATAATCTCTCCCGTTCTGAGGCTGTTTTAAAGATGCTGAACATCTCAACAACCCTTTTCTTTGAGCAAGGGAGAACAAAGAGCTCTGGCACCATACCATGGAAATCTTCCAACTCTCTAGATGCATTCAGAGGGAACAGGCAGCTAAACACCATGCACGGAAAATTCAAATCTATGCTCAACCAGCAAAACTGAGAGACCACAGAGACAGGAAGAAGGAGCAAAAACTAGTTAGGTGAAGCTAATACATATTCTGTGCTCAGTTACCTGCTTTAGTAAGAAGCTTTCTTTCAGAAAGAAGCTAATACAGGCTAAACTTGCTGCTGGGCATCCAGAGCAGAAAACCTGCATGCTGTGGCACTCTGCAGAGATAGAGGAATAAGAGGAATGCCAACAGACCAACTAAAAATACAAATCCATGTTCACCAAAAACGCAGCGACCCACTAGGCCGCAAGCTGTCCCTCCTGTTCCAATCCAGCCACAACTCCTGCAGATTTAAGTTTAAATTAAGAATTATTTTCCATCTTTTCAGATTCTTAGTACTTGTATGAGGCTGTAACACATTCATCTCAGTAGATACACCTAGCTGAGAAAAATTTCCTCACAACCTAGCTCACTTTGTTGTCTGCTGTGAAATACGAACTCACTCCACTAATCGAGATAACAGGGTTTTATTGAGGGACGAACTCAATAAAGCAAAAGCAACAGCACTGGGCGTGTGACCGTAGCCAGAGGCGCACTGATTAGCATTTGTTACAGGTTTATATACTTTCACTATTGCATTAGCCATATACATATTCATAATTCCTGTGTATAGACGGGGAATATTACAACTAGCTCCAGGAACTTATTATCATAAGTCTCCTCCTCTTGGTGCCTGCGCACTGCTCTCCGGTGACTGTGGGCAGGGGTCTTGAGGATGAACTAAGCAGTCTTCCTCATGCAAGCAGGGGTCTTCCAGATGAAGTAAGCAGTCTTCCTCACGGTGTACTTTCAATCTTCGGCACAGTTGGATGCCCCAGTAATCTCAAAACTAGGTGAAACTAGCCATATCTGTAATTTTTCTGATAGCTGGCAAAGATTTAGAACACTGTGACCTTCGTACAAAATTTACTGAAATCAAAACAGGACGGGCAGACAAGGAGTATCCAAAGCTAGCAGATGTTCGGGAGGCACTGTCTCTACACTAACTGATGGGGATTGTGTGAAATAATTCATTCATGTTTAGTGGAGCCACTAAATCCTGTTATCACAGACTTATAACACATTGTTCTTTATCTTCGACCTAAGTTAAGCTAAAAGTACTTTAACCCTATGTTTTCCAGGCACCAGCCTTCCTCATATCAAGCCCCCCCTTTTCTTTTACCTTTACAAATCCTTTTGCTACGTGACTACATTCTGCTCAAGAGTTCTAGCCATTTTCAACTTGTTGTCTAATCTTGTGTCCTTAATGAGCTTTGTTTCTGTTATTGCGAACTGGTACAGTTATATCCACATAGCAACACCTATGATTTGCAAAAGCCGATACATTTATGTGTTTAGCACATCCGCTGAGGCAGGTCTGATGGCAACATTATCCCTGTGGTTCTAGAAGAGAAGGCTGGGAGGACACCAAACCCTTACTTCAAGCAGCCTGAAGTTCCAGTGGACTTCTTAAGTCTGAGCAGTGTGTGGTCACAGACAAGACTGCACCAAATGCACTAGGAATGACAGAAGAAGTCTCTTCGTCTTTGATTGATTTTGTGCCTACTTATACGCAGGTCAAGTTACAAGAGGGTGAAAGGATCGATTAATATATTAAACCACAAGAACAGGCGTAGGGTGAATTTCGACCCCAAAACGCCTGGGGAAGCGGGAGATGCAGAGCAGCAGCCCACATGACCGCGGCGGCCGTTCAGCGGCAGGTGGGAAGCCCCTCACCCCATCCGGCGCAGCCCGAGACAGCCCCAGCCCCTCATTTCTCAAGAGTAACGAATCGCCGCCGCCTCTTCCCTGCCGCATTAGGGATCCAGCCGCACCGGTGCGCACTGCGCACAGGAGACGAGCGGGGACGGAGACAGCAACAGCCCGCCGGGCTGAGACAGCAGGCCGCCGGGGAGGCGGCGGAGACCCCGTGGCGCCGCGGAGGCAGCCCGGCCCAGCGGCGGTTCCCGCGCTCCCTCCCGCCGGACACCCCCGGGAGCGCGCGCGCCCGCTCACCCCCCTCCCCAGGCCCCGCACTCACAGCGTGACACCCCGCCACCGCTACCGGCACCGCGGCCGCCGCAGGGCACGTGCGGCACGCAGGCACCGCCCCCACCGCGCGGAGCTGCGTGACCTTCGCCCTGCGCTGCTGGGACTCCGACAGAACTGCCGCGCTGAGGGGCGTTATCCCGTTCTGAAGGACGGGAATGAATAAATCCTTTCTGTTCCCTCCCGGAAGCCACTTTCCCCTCATTGTGATTTTGGTTTAGCTTCTGGCTAAGCGAAGAAAGAAAGGAAATATATTACAAGATACAGTGCTTAAATATATTGGGGGAGGGAGGGGGGAAATGTGTGAAAAAGCACACCCCCCACCTCCCCCCCAAAAAAGAAAACCAAACACTAAAGACTTAAGTAAGAGAATGTAGTGAGCTTACCATTCAAGTAGTCTGATTAGTGGGGCACTTAAAATGCTTACATATGCATTACATTCAAGAATATACTTGCTCAGATAAGCCAGCCAAGAACAAACATGTCACAACATCATTTTACGAACACACTCTTCAGTTGCTTGTGGTCATTGGGCACCGCTCCAGCCAGAAGCTCACAGAACTCATCTTCACTACCTTAGGACTATTTCTTGAGGTCTCCTGTTAACCTGGCACTTAGAATACAAACAAAAATGGCAGTGGCAATGACAGCACACTCTGTGGTAACACAACAGCAGCTCAAGAGAATGCATGCAACCTCTGATGGTACTGGACAGTCTACATTCCAAACAACAGAGTCACTAGCTTTCACTATGTCCCAAACTTACCTAGATCAAATCGCCCTTTCTTATCTCTCTTCACTGGGAGTCACCAGCCACTCTGGTTAGACCTGCTCAGTTTACCCCTTATTTAGTTTGTTTAGCACAGAGCTTATGTTTTTTCGACGAATCTTACCACAAAACAAGTTCTCTGCTAATCAGAAGCAACAAGAGCATCACAGTTCTGATACAGCACAGATCAAACTGGAGGCAACATGCCACATGTGCTGTGATGCACCAGAATTCATCACCTGGCAGTCGTCTTGGAGCACACCACCACCCCACTTTGCAGAGGCTGGATGCTCCCTGACCATGCTGTCCTGCTCCTGCAGGAGGACATAGTGGCCCTGTGCAGCTGGAAAGCCACACAAACAGCAGTTCTGCAGGACAGAGCTGTATCATGACACCATTTGCCTAATTGTCAGGGCCTCAGGCAGTTGCAGGGAAAATATTTTGGATCTTTTTGCCCAAAATTGTGGTAGCTGTGCTTTTATCTAACATGCTGTTAGAAATCAAATGGATTATAAAAAGCACTTAAGCCCCAGCACTTAAACACCCAGACTTCCATTCCCATAATTAAAAAAGAACCTCAGGAAATTTCATGGCAGAAATAGCATTACCAGACTACTTGAAAAAGCTGAAAAATCTAGGACTGTAGGGTTTGGGGCTGCTTCTTTTCTTCGGAAATACGTGAAAGCCAGCATTTTCTCTACTTTTTAACCAGTGGGGGAAGGTTCTCTGTCAATACCAACCATAATATGCTGAAGTGGCTTTCTCACTGGCTTTGAAATGCAATCAGCGTTATAATGTTTGTATCGTTGTGCCACTGTGATACAGCAGTCTTCAGAAAAACATTATGACAAAAAAAGATTGACAAATTTTGTCAGCCATCATCAGGTAATTAAACCTCTAATTTATGCAGACTGTCAACATTCCTTTCTTCTGAATTTTATAATGGTTGTTACTCCAGCTGTGAACATTTGGCTATGGTAGAATTGCAGCTCCATTACTTGTGTTGCCATGGTAAGCACACAAAACAAAAATCCCAAACTTTTTTCTTAATAATACTTACGCACGTTATACCTCCAACAATCTGGCAGCCGGCCTTTGCAATCCAAAGGTTGCCAGTACTCCTGAGGGGGGAAAAAACCCACCTATCACAAGATGAAAAGATCTTTATTCTTTGCTCTGGCTAGGAGTTCATGACAAGAACAATAAACAGTTAATCACAGAAGTGACTCTGACTTCATTTGTCCCTGTTGGCTGAGCCTGCACATCTGGATTCATCCAAGAATATCTTTCCTGCTTCACATGGCAGTGAAATCACTTGAATGCACATACACTTCTAGTAGATGCAGAATTCAAAACAACTGTCATGAAAATACTGAAATCTAACCTTCTCTTCCTATGTTGCCAGAAAGGCTTGCTTTCCATGAAAAGTGAGAGTGTTGCACAAGTGGAGTTGCAGCAGCTATTACTTTGTCCTTATTAGACAACTTTTGCTTTCATTGCTTTAGAAAGGTAGCAAGATTATGGCAGGAAAGCTGAATGGGAATTTGACTTCCTTGGGTATCTGTTTTTCCCTCTCGGTAAGATCATATTATGTGATCTATATAATAGTTTAGTTTTCCATACACCTATTCAGATGGTATTCACACATTTTTTCCTGTTAACAAAAAAAAAAAAGAGAATAATAACTTCCTAACACATGAAAATAACATGTCACAGAGCAACAGGCACCAGTATTTAATCTTCTCAGGTTTTGCATATTGTTCTTAAAAAACACACTACCCTTTCTCTTCCTGCTTTCATAATTCAGTTTTATAACAGTTAAACTGAAGAGTATCAGTCTGAAACTGCTTGTCTATGAGTTAATTAAGCTTCTCTAGCATGCCTGTGCATAGGTCACCCAGCACGCACTGTATCTCTATGCTAAAACATGATCTAGCATTACAAAACTTTCAATTCATGTACAGAATGACAAAGCTGTGTGTTATTTCAGAAGTTAATTATTTCTGTTTCTTGTTGGATCATGCTTCTATAGATCAGCTTTAGACCAAGGGCGTTGTTAAACAAATGGCTTATATTAAACAAACTGTCTTTTCTATTAGGAAACGGGAGAACTCAAAAGCAGTGAGGAAAGAAACAGTGGACAGCTAAGGCAGGATCTAGGCCCTATGCAGAAGGATTTCTAGAATAATTCTTCAGCGTTGAACCAGTAAGATTGGATTCAGATATACAAAAATAAAGCTTGAAATTTTAACCCATGTGCTTCAAAGGGTGCATCCACACAGATGCAGACTGTCATAAGTTTCAGCGAGGCCAGACAAAGGTTGTTTCTTGTTTGGAGGCTCTATAGCAATATGTACTCATATGGTGGTGTTTTCAACCTCATCCCAATTATCAGGACATAAAAGCACCAGTCTGCCTACAGCCAGACAGAGGACCTTGGATTTATTTTCAGTAAGATCATGGAAGAAACCAAAGAACCCCTACAGGTCTTTTGAAATTAGTTTCATCTGTATGACTGGTTCACAGTGGAACCCCAAGAACAGACTGGTGCAACATCCTCCATCTAGACAAGAACAGGAAGAAAGAATTAGTAAGTCTTTTTAAAGGGGATACAGATTCTTATAAAAATCTCTTTTGGCAATAGCCTAATAAACACTGAATCACAGAAAAGCCTACCATTTACAACAGTACAATAGATAACCAAAGCCTCTGGAAAGAGCAGATGAGGTCATTAGTTCCTCTGTCTGTCCTTCAGTCGTTAATATCTTTGTATCTTAAGTGTAATTAAAGCAAACTTGAATCTCAAGGGCTTATAGTTTTCCTTTGTCCCATTTACTGCAGTGCTACCTATACTGTTACTCTAGTCCAAGTTTTTAGTTTTTCTCATACCAGGTAGGACAGTGAGCCCTAGTAAAGAGAATTATTTTTAATGCCTATTCAAGCCACTTGGAATAGTGATCAAGCTTCAGGCTCTACAAGCAAAAACAGGCTCCTGAACATCCCTAACTACCCATACTGATAGCACCAAAAAGGCTGTAACTGCACTCTTGCACAATCAGAGTGTCAGAGGAAAACAGTCATTCTGTAGCAGTTCTGGCTGACTGCCTGCAACTACTACATGGCTTCCATTAAAATCCAGACACCCATGTTTTTAGGCTTTTTCCCTTTCAAATTGTTAGGGCAAAACTGACATGATTAATTTCTTTCTATAGACTCTGATTGTAGTTATGCATCTTGCAGTCTATACAAGTCATTTAGTAAGGACAAGGCTGCTTGTGTTATAGCTAAATAAAGTGTCCGGCACTGTCTGTAACAGCTAGTTTCTACACTCAGTCAGATGACATATCTCACCAAGTTGGTCATAAATACTTTTTTATGTAAGTATGTAAAACTTGAAGCTGACCAATTTGTAAGGTTTAAAATAACCTGTCGATATACTGGTTGATTTAGCTGTTACTTGGAATTATTTGTTGAAGCGCTAAGGAAGAAAACTGGGCCCTCTGTAAGAAATTTTACCTTCTCCAGAAGCAGATGAATTGCCCTTAGTATTTAAAATCTGAGAGAAAAAAATCCATGAGCTCTCCTGTGAAAAGAACATCCAGGTCAGAAAAACAAAATGACCCTGCGATTCAGAGTGCTGATGCCAATTTAGGTCATTTTTACAGAACTTAGCTAGAAATCAAATAGATAAACCAGAAAACCTGAGTTCCAGTGTCTGATGGTAAGGTGGCAATGACTAGTTGGGCACAGTAAACTGCTCACCTAGCAGAGCCACTGCCACAATGTAACCATAGCCTTAGAGTTAAGCTCTTTATCCTCTCATTGCATTCAACTATTTATCTGTGTAAGTTTCTTTTGCTTGAGCAAAATACAAATTACACTTATGCATTTAGTTGTTTATTATCACACAATTACAACACTGCCTATCTGTAATTTCTGTTAGCATTTATTCTTGGTCTTTATACAACGTATCAACCTAGGAAGGGTCACAGACTATGTATTTCTTATTTTTAGTGTATGGTTTCAATTTAATTAACTTTCTTTTTAAGAGGTTGTGCTCACCACTGCAGATACACTGTCCATGCTGACATCTAGAATCTTCACGTAACTTTCACCACATCAACTTGAAAGAAAAGAGCAATATAACAAAGCACCTAACTGCACAATCGCCAAGTATCCACAATGAACAACTCGAAGTTGTTCTTTAGTGACAGCTGACAAAGGCATACATCATGCAGATAAATTTAACAGAAAGATTCTACAGAACAAGGTACATTTGAAGTCCATGGCATCACTTCTGCACGTTCTACTTCCTGAAATATATGTTTATGTGCATTTAATGGGAATGGGAATGTGAAGGACTTCCTTTGACACTTCCAGCAGAACACCCAATTAACTTATGATTAGCCTGTCTTTCTAGAACCAAGTTATAGCCTGTGCCACTCTTTGACGATACAGGTTTAGTCACCAAGCCAGAACTACAAGTTCACAAAGACATCATACGGGTTTTGCCTAGATATTTTGTTCATTAGATAAAGCTTGTCAAAGCTATTAATTGGTTTAAGGAATGCAGATAGTTTTCCTTTTAACCCCTCCCCCCAAAAAAAAACCCAAATAAACACAAAACAAACAAACAAAAAAGAAAAACCAAACAACCCGAATATTACCTTCTTTTAGTAATGTGTGTTTGCTTTCAAGCATTTTCTCCACACATTTTGCACACATCCACTTGTCATTTTCACCACTGTATAAACTGTCAAACATAAGTGTAGCACATATTTACAATGATTACATAGGGGGTAAAACAAGTACTTTGTGGATACACCATTTTGTTAAATTAACAACAAACAATTTTAATGAATTTTGTTTCCTGCTCTTAATTTAACTAAATCTGTATTTGGGTAATAAGCTGTTGACAGTGGGAGAGATTAATGGGTAGTGTGAAACAGGGCACTTGTGATGTTGAAAACTTTCAAGGTCACCATTTGCTATGCTGTGCTACCAAAACAGCAGTTTTAAATCCAGGACTGTTCATGTATCTTGCAGGTTAGGCTTAAAATTCAGACTTTGGGAAGGGAAAGAAGGTTGCTTAGACAAGTAAAACGGGGAGTGGTAAGGCTAATTGAATTTCAAGCCACAACTCTTCAGGAAATGAACCATGTCATTCCCCATTCCTGTGGTTTTACTACTATGATCCAAGAACATTCACAGAAGACCAAGTCAGCACCCTGAGATGATTTGGCAAGTGCTTTCCTGCTTATGCCAACTATTGTTCTAATAACGGACAACCTGCAGGGGCTCTGGTTAGCTAAATTTGAAAAAAAGATGACTGACAAAGAACATAGTTAATGAAATCCTTATTAAATTACAGCTTTTCATGTGTAGTTAAAACAGATTATAAGCCTAAAAGATTTATGGGATATGAATGAAAGTCACTTCAGCTGGGAGAAGACAGGTGAAAAAAAGATGGCTAAAGATCTACCAAGCCAGATGAGCAATACCCTAAATACTAAATAGGGAGGCCACTGAAACACAGAAAGAATTCTGAATTTCAGCCATTAAAGTCACATGGAAACCATTAAGAGTTGTGTTTTTGTCAGGGGAAGCCCTAGGTAAGTGTACTAAAAATGACTCATAGGAGTGGCTCTCAACTGAAGTAATTTCTAAATGAGAGATGCCAAAGAAAACTGTAGCATCAAATACCACAGGCTGAACTACAAAAAATGCGTTATAAATAGGAACAGTACTGTTTCCTCTTGGAATTAATATGGTATTCAGGCTTATTCTAATTAGCCTTTTTTCCCCTAATTTACTGTTAACTATTGCTATTAAACTATTCATCTTAAGAACTACAAAACACCATATATCTGAAAAACCACTTAAACAGCTCCAATGCAATTCACTGGGTACACAGTCAAACTTTTCTCCCACACAAAGCAGGCATCAGTAGTTCCCCTTCAATTACTCCATGGTTCTTTCTCAAAAGAACAGTAGCAAACTACTCGTGCACTAAAATGGACTGACAATTTATCTCCTTTAGACAGCATTTCCTCTACATGCATGTGAGGAAGCTTTTTTTTTAATGCTGATTTTGTTAAACATGAAGCAAAGCTATACAGACTCTTGATGCTGTATCTAAAAGAAAACACATGTGAAGTATCTAGAATTGAGAAACACATGGCTATTGCTGCAGTGGCCTTGACCTAATCTCTAGTTAAAAAGCTCTTATGAAAAAAAAAAAAAAATATGCAAGTGACTTCAAATAGCAGCTGTTTAGTATATTTCTTACTTTCAGTAAGCCATCAAACTTCCTCAGTTTTCATACTGATGTCCTATGAAGTTATAAAGTTAAAGTCCTAATCACTATTTCCGCAATACTACTAACCAGGTTATTTTTAGGGAAAGCAGTAAGGTCACTGTGACCATATGTTGAGTCTTACCTAATTGTTTCCCTTATCCACCCTATGATTATTTTATGCTATGCCCTGCAATTATTTTCTGTTATTCTCTGCATTTCTAGTCCCACATTTTGTCAAATATTAAATAATCACTTCCTGCACTGCATAAACAGAGCACCTGACTGGAATGAATGACCTGCAAGATACTTTCTACTACCTCAAGCAAGCATGTATTGTTTGAAGTGTTAATACTAATAATGACTAAAAAAAGCAAATATATGCATGTTACAAACTGACCATTTTTCTTATAGATCTGAGTAGCTACACTTCTAAACTCACAGCTACTGGAAGCTTTAAAGACTAAGTCCCCATCTGTCAAGAAATTCATAAATGTAAGCAGGACTTCATAATCACAGAAGTGAGTAAAACCAAAGCTCCAAAACAAGGCACAAACAAGCTGAGTGGATAAAGAAGGGAACTGAAGAAGAACAAAGTCTAGTACTTCATTTAAAAAAAAAAAAAAAAAAAGCTTTTAATGAAAATCTGAATACAAAAATAACCAATACACCCTACAGTCATCTCAAACAAATCTTCAAGACTTTCTTTTATTAATTCCCTGACAATTTGGCAAACGCTTGTTTTCTTTGTTCTGCAGTCATATACTCACAGGCTTCCAAAATATTCACTATAATTAAAGTCTGTTGAACTGTTCTTGCTTTTACCCATATTCTTCCATTCATTCCCAGCACCATCTCAAATGGGTATAATTGTGACAACTCCTGAATTATTTCAGATTTGGGAGCCAAGAGCCTGTAAAAAAAGATTAAAAAAGTTATTATACAGACTACACTATCAGTAACTAAACTGCAGTACTGGTGTTATGTGAGCTATTAAGGCAACACACCAAAAGGTAAGATGAACAAATTGCATATATGCATCCAGAATAGCAATACAGCATCACATTTTTGATTCTGCTCTCACCTAAAATATATACACCTAAAAATACAGCTGTGATTTTTCCTAATTAGAGTCAGAAGTAATATATGATAATTTAAAATGAATCTATACTTTTACAACAATTCTACAATTTAATAAATCTAAAACATTGTTTGACAAAGTGACATTTTTGAAGTGCTGCTATTTATAAATTTAACATCAGAATCAAAGATGTATCTTCAAAAGACAGCTTCCTTTCTCCTTCAGGAGACAATATTAACAGCAGTAAACATAGAATATTTGAGTTTTATTAGGTGAAAGAATACTGAAAAAAAGCATTAAGAATTATTGTAATACACCTACGATTAAATCAAGACCCAACAGGCTTTCTCAAAGAAACATTACCACTTGTACCATACTGTTATTTCTTTACTTGCATGCAGACAGAATTTGGGAAACACACAGAACGGCTGAAAAAGTATTTGCGTAAGTTCATACTGACTTCTGATGGGACATGCAACCAGACAAATTATTACTTTAAAAATGCAGGTACGAAATAGCATTCTTCACCTCCAAATTAATTTTCCAAAGGATAACAAAACAAAACAAAGCACCCAAAAGCAACAATACTTAACTATCATTTAACCATACAACCTGGCATTCTTTGACAGTCACAAAAGTCTTGTATTTATGTCAGCATACACAACTCCAAAGTTCATGATACATTCAAAAGCTTCTGAAACAGTTCCTGGATTAACATGTCAGTTTTAAATGAAAATCCCACTTCTTTTTTTTTTTTAAATCTGTATCAGTATTTCAAAGCAATTTATTTTCTTGGGAACTCAGAATATAGTATGTATCGATGTGGAAAGAGCTCTTTAATCACCTATCAGCAGAAACTAAGAGGATTTAACTCTTGTTTAAGGCTTTGAAGGCCTTTGGTTTAATATTATCCTAAGTTTCTTAAATGGTGGTGAGGATTATAGGGGCGAGTGGTAGAAGTGAGACAGACAGGGAGGTGAGCGTGGGGATTAGGATGTTGGTTGGGTTTTTAGTGGACCATTGTTTTATCTTGTTTGAGGGGTTGGGGGGAAGTGTGATCATTCAGCAGCATGCTAAGCGCAGGTAAAAGAACAGTCCTAGGAGTGATAGTATGGAGATGACTGTGGCTGTTGTGGTCAATTCTTGTTTGATAAGTTCTTGGATGATGAGTCATTTGGGTAGGAAGCCTGTTAGTGGGGGGAGGCCTGCTAGTGATAATAGTGTTAGTATAAGGGTTGTGTTTAGTATGGGGGTTTTGGTCCATGAGGTTATTAGTGCTGGTAGTTTTAGGGTGTTGGTTGTGTTTATAGTGAGGAAGATGGAGGTTGTTATTAGGACATAGATGTAGAAGGTTAGTAGGGTTATCACGTACATCCCCCACAATCCCCATTCACCAGAAAAAGGACAGTAGGCATTCAGAGTTTTTAAAGTCCAAGGTAGTAGATACATACCTGAAATCCTAGCTTGAATGTCTTATTTTGCCAGGTCACTGATTTTGTTTTCCATTCTACCTTGGCAACCAAATGCTTTTATTTAAGCAGGTCATAGCACACCATATTGAAGAGCATGTAAATCTCTTAAGTGGGAAAATAAATCCTCCTCCTAGGCCAATATCCATACTCTATCCAGTAAAACTGTTATAAATGCACTAAAACAAACACTGATTACTGAACTGCCCACACTGCTCAGAGGAAATAGTTGCACAAATCCTACCCGCCATAGTATATGTTAGTGACTACTTACTTTCTTTAGTACTTACTTTCTTATTAGACCTAAGGAAACTTTAAAGAGGAAGCCATCTTGTCCAATTATTCCCATTCCACTTGATCTTCCACTGCTGTCTATACAGACCATCTCTGGTTCCATGTCTTTATTTGCTACAACGAACTGACCATAAATAAGATCTCCCACCTAAACAAAGCAATATCAAAAAGCAAAAGTAGTAGAGAAGATCATACTGCACATTTGTAAGCAATACTCAGTTGCTAGAAATCCTCTCATAAGGCCACAAAATAGCTTTAAAATACTGGTGACACATAAATGAACTGGTATAGTACGAATTTTTGTTTTCTCTTTTTCAACTAAAGGCAGCATCCTCTAGGAAGAATTATCTTTTATCATTACTGGCATTGGAAAGATAAAAAGTACAGAACTTTATTTCACGGGAGTATTCCTCTTTTTAAAGGCCAAACATTAATTCCTTTTTTTTCAGACTTTAAGGGTATTAGAGGTCTATGCAACTTGCTCTTGTAGTCATTTATCAGGATGATGACAATAACAACAACAACAAACCAAACTAACTTATTTTTGGTTTTCTTTACAGTCAAATTTTACATTCTTGTGATGGAACCTCAGTTGAATGCAGAGGCTATGGTATGCATATGCCACAGAACTGTTTAGAACAGTGTTGTGAGAAACATCTTCTACCAGTACTGGACAGTATAAAAGCTTGTTTTAAACCCCTAACACTGGAGTGCCCCCTCAGATGCATATTACTCATGAACTGTATGTGCTGCTAATAATATTACTGTAAAGTTAAAATGTAAGGAGTGAAAAAGCCTGCCATCTGCCAGATATCAAGCCACACTAAATTAAATGAGCTCTAAAAAAATCTCAGAAAGCCCACAGCCCAATAGTGCACACAGCAAAAATCACTGCAAATAAATCTGCACTCCTCCTTTGACGTGCGGCTTATAAAAAGTTTTACAAAGGACAACCACGAAATCATAACAGAGGCACCAATAAGGGACATCGCTAAAGCGTTACCGCCAGCCAACAAGAGTATTAACCTGCACGTTCGGCCTATTCCTCTTCGTAGCGCCTTCAAAGGCCAAGTAGGACAGAGACGCCTGCTCGCTCCCACCGACGTCCAGCTTAAACACGTCCCCCGCTTTGCCCGTCACTATTCCTATTGCGTGGTCGCCTTTGATCGGAACATACTGCAAACGCGGTGTGCGGGGCAAAAAAAGGGGACAAACGGGTAAGAAAAGCGTGCACAAGATGAGGCTTCCTCCCTGTCCCCCCTCGCCCCTACCCGTTTCTGCTGCGAGTCCACCCAGTAGGCGCCGCCGCCCGCCTGCCGGTGCCGCAGCAGGCCGCATTTGGTCACCAGCAGCCCGGCGTCGCACCGCCGCAGGCCCGGCCCGCAGAGTAGCCGGGTCGGCGGGGCCGGGCTAGCGCCCAGCCGCAGCCGCTCCCCGTCCTCGTCGGGGTGCGTAGGAAGACACAGCACATCCCCGGGCAGCACCACCTGCCCCACGCACCCCTCGGCAGACACACCGCGCCCCTCCGCCATCGCCGCGCAGGCGCGGAACAACGGCCGCGGCTGCCGCGCAAGCGCGGGGGCAGCTGAGGCGGGGCTGGCGGGGTTGAGGGGCGCTGCTCCTCGGGGGCGGGGAGGAGGCGCCTCTACCGCGGCAGCGGAGCGGCTTTACTGGGCGCTGCTGGGAAGGCAGCCGCAGTTCAGCTTGAGGTTTAGCCTTTGCCTCGAGGGTAAAGGCGGCCGCGTCTTTGTTGCCCTGTGAAAGGCGTTCGCAGAGCGCCAGCGACATCCTCCGGCCAGAGCAGTGATGCCCGCTTCTGGCGCGCGTTTTAGGTCTGCTCCGTGTTATACAGGAAATACTGAACGTCGCTTCTTATATTTCAAAAGCTTCATCAGCCGAGTGCTTCGTTACTCCCATGCGGTCTTTCTTTCTGGAAATAATTAATTTTTCAGTCTTTCATTAATGCTACGGAAAGATCAAGGTAACGTTAGCGCAGTTAAGCTTCAGAACTTGTACCGACACGGAATTAATCCTTTGCAGGGTTTTTAATACCCGGTTCAAAGTCGCAAGTAAAACAAACAGCTGACCAAACCTGATGCGAATGGCAGCCAAGAGGCTTCTCAGGGAGGAGAAACAATCAGTCTACTTTAACGCTGGGTGTCTAACCTGGGACTTGATGATTTTAAAGGTCTTTTTCAACCTAGTTGATGCTGTGATTATAAGTTTCCAGCACGGGAGATCCCGGCTTCGTTTAAAAACGTGCCCTGTGCTTTGCTACAAAATCCTTATTCAGTGTTAGCTCGGGCTCCTCACGCTAAAATTGCGATAGTGTTTTCTTCCCTTTTATGTACGTGTGCATAAATGTATTTATACATGCACGCATAGAATGATTCTGTCTCTAAGCCTGTCAGAAAGGATGTGTAGCTAGCTGCCAGCTGATCGCGCCCAGGGCAAGCTGAAGATGTCTTTCATTTTAGTGGAAGCCGCCTCTGTTACGGAAGGAAACCGTTCATGACGAGACGGCATTAAAAGCGTTTCCAATTGTTTTTTCCCTAGGAAGAACGCACCGCACCCCCAAGGGACGGTAGCGACCGCCCCGTGTCGGTTGCCCCGCTGAGCCGCCCGCCAAGCACCCGCGTCCAGATACCGAGAAGGACGTGGCTGCCTCGGGAGTGCCCCCGCCACCGGCACCGCCCCACTGCGCCCTCCCGCCAATCAGCTACACGGAGGTCTCGGCGCGCCCAAGAGCGGTGTTGCTTAGCAACCCGGCGCGTTGTGAGGCGTTTGATGCCGTGACGCCTGTGCCAGCGCTGAAGCAGCCCACAGGCCGGGTGAGACCGGGTCGTGCTGCGCAGCAAGGCTGCTTTCCAGAGGTAATATCGGGGAGCCGCGGGAGTGGGGCTACTCTGAGGGAAGGCGAGCGGCGGAAGCCAGGGTCGACTGCGGCGCAGGCTAGATAATTACCTCAGCGACACCGCGCAGCCTCACGGCACCAGAAGCAGGGAGGTGGCAGCACCGGGCCCTAGTAAGAGTCCATGGAGCGCCGGGTGAGGTAGAGTAACATGCCAGGTCCTCTATGGAAATCCGAACAGCGCCACAGGAGCAGGCCCGCCCAGCATATCGTCTAGGGCAAGGATAAAAGCCCCAGCCTTGAGCTTAAACGAGCTCGGGGCAGAGGGTGTGGGTGGAGGCTCCAGGTGAGAACGGTCGGGACAACGGCGGTCTGCTAATGTGCTCAGGTCCCTGACCCTTGTCCTGGACCTATCACCTTGGGGGCCAGCGGAAACATGAAGGGCCAGAGAGGTTTTGTGTCTATGCCACTTCATGTGAGGTGGATTCAATCCTTTTGATAGCCAATGGTGGGTATTTCAGTATTGCAGAACTTGAGTGTCTTATGCGCATACTGTCACAGTCCTAGTAAAACCTTGCATGTGTACAGATTTATGCCTTTCATAACTGTATAGAGTGATTGGTTCAGGCCTAGGTTTTGCATACATATTCTAAAGATAGTTTTGTTAGCTCATACTAAAATCTATCCTTACTCATTCACAGAACTACTTTGCTGTACTTCAGCTATCTGTGTAGAAGTTTTCTGTGTTTTTGGTTTCGTTTTTTTTTTTTTTTTCTGTCATACCTAAAATTACCAGCATATTTCTGAGCAGTTTCTGAATTATACATGACTAAAGAGTAAGGGGGATTTTAAACATGTTTGTTCCTGCAGTGCTGGTATAACTGATCTATCACTGAAGTTTTAAGAACTAAACCAATATTTAAATTACTTTCTTCAATTAATTGCTAGGTTAGTGAAAAGATTACTGTCATATTCAGTATTTGGTGCAATAATTTGTAGAAACCCTAATTTAACTCTGACGGTGATGGTTAATGTCTTTCTGTTATTAGTAGATGTGAATGGAGTCTCAGTATCTGAAGAGATGCCTGGGAAGTTGCTTGAGAAAGGGACTGGCAGAAGTTGCAGAACGTCGGCCTGCAGATCCAATAGAATATCTGGCACACTGGATTTACAATTATAGAAGAGTCTTAGATGAAGAAAAAAAGGTGGATCTATCTTGGTAAAAATTATTCATGATAGTATAATTGGTGCTATTTAATCTCTACTTTTTCAATTGATTCTCTGTTACCTCTGAAAAAGGTAATGTTGGAGAGGATTGAGCTGGAACAGGAATGGGAGGTGGCCCGGATAGAACTCAAAATGTTACAAAAAGTGAAGGAAGAAGAACTAATGATCCAGCAGAAACTTGAAGAACAACATCAGGTTAATAATATTTAATAGTAGGCAATTATAAATGGTATATGATGCTGTGGCATCTTGTAGCTCTTTATATTTCTAACCTCTGTATAATGATTTGGATAGAAGGTAGCATAAACCAAGTATTTTAAACTCGCTTTTCTAAATAGTAACTGGAGTGATTAGTCAACACGTAGGAAGAAAAACTTGCATACTATGTGGTAAAATGTAAAAAAAAAAGAAAATACTTACATAAGAAGTAACTTAAAATAAGAAGACCTGGCTTCTGTAATTAATTATGAGCAAGAGCTGGTGCAAATAAAGTTAGAAATCATAGCAAAAATTGACAGGCCTCTTAGGAGGTATGGGAATGATAACCAATCATTGTCTGAAGTTACTTCAGTGTAATATCAGTAATGCAAACACAGGTAATGAGAAAGTATACACAATTGTAGAGACCTGAAAATGGTTGGGAATCAATGATGTGTAACAACTTCAGTGTTGCTATGATAACATTGATGTTATCTGCCTTGATTTTTTTATATGGCTGACTTTTGGGAAGCAATCAGAAGAGTAATTTCAAATCCTGTTAAGCCCAGTTCTAGTACACACAGCCACTTGCCCCCTCCCCCCACCTCCCCTTTCCCCACTTCCTGGGAGGGATTGCGGGGAGAATATGAAACTAAAAGGGGAAAGGAGAGGGGAAAAAAAAAACCCAAACCCAAACAAAAACCCACCAAAACCAATAAACACAAGTGATACACAATAAAATTCCTCACCACCTGCTGACCAATACCCAGACCAACCCAAGCAGAGATCAGCCCCTTCCAGGTGACTCCCCCCAGTTTATATACTGGGCATGACATGCTATGGTATGGGATATCCCTTTGGCTGGTTTGGGTCAGGTGTCCTGTCTCTGCTCCCTCCTGGCTTTTTGTGCCCCTTCTCACTGGCAGAGCATGAGAGACTGAAATGTTCTTGATCAGGGTAAGTGCTATTTAGCAACAACTAAAACATCAGTGTGTTATCGGCATTGTTCTTGGACTAAAGCAGAAACACAGCACTGTACCAGCTACAAGGAAGAAAATTAACTCTATCCCAGCTGATACCAGGATAGGATTTCATGAGCCATATAAAATAGCAAATGGAAACAAGAATATGAGATCGTGTCTAGATATAATTCACAGGGAATTATATAAATTATTTCATGTAAACTATGGGAAAGATGTTGAATTATTCAATACTCACATTAGACACATTTTTTAACCTAATACAATTTTGGCTATAGTCATGTACTCAGGCATGTTTTGATTATATCTATCAAAAAGGAATGTGAAAACTCTTTACTACAATATGACTACTCACAAAATGCTGAAGCAAACACAATTCTCTAGACCCTGGTGTTGTTGAATGTGAGCACTTAGATTATGTAATTTCTTAATTTTTGATGCAGTAGGACTTAAGGTCACAAAGAGTAAACACTTTGTATTAGATATTTCTAATTGGAAATATTAAAGGTTGCTGCTGAAGATGATTAATGTCAATGACATTGCTTACTGAAGTTTTATATAAATCTGATTTGATGTGGCTTCATCTGTCTGCGCTAGGTGCTATATGAAGTATCAAAGAGCTTAAGTCAAAGCATAGGAGATAATGAATATAGACTTAAAGAGCATGTGGAGCAAAACAGTATCTTAAGTGTGTGCACTAACCAGTTGTCTTCGTCCTCTTGATAGCAAAGACTTTCTATCAATGCAGATCTAAAACCTGTGAAAGTGTTGAGTCAGATGGTATTGGAAGGGCTTTATGTTATTAACACTGCAGTTATGTTTTATGCTTCCTTTTTATTTTTTTATGATTTTATTTGTGAAATACATTGTAAACAATGGGGTGGACAATATGAATGTGTTTTTTTCCCATTCTAATTACCTTTCTTAAACTGACTGCAGACTCAGCTTGAACAAGAGCATAAGGAGTTGGAACTGCAGAATGAAGAAGGCAAAATGCTGTTGCAGCAGGAAGATCAAGAGGTTTAAGCCAAAGTTTAATCAGTTGTTTGAAAATACTGTTAATCAGCTGCCTTTTCCAGGTGGAGGCACTAAATCCAAAACACAATGCAGAAGCCCATGGGTGTTGAACTGGCACATAATTAAAAAAAAAAAAATTGAAAAGGGGGGAAGAATTTCTAACACCTTTTTTCCAGTCTGGCTTTCATACTTACATTTTTGTCTGTTCTATTAGGTTTATTCAGCTTATGTTCATAGCAGAGCATACATTTGTTGAAAAATTTAGCATAAGGTCAGCTTAGCTGGTGCTTTGACATTCCTTGAGAAATGTGAGAAAGTATTATAATTTAAGTATGTCTCCTTTAAGTATTTAGACAGTAATGTTATGCAGTGTGTCAGCCTGAAGTCCATTTGCTGTACCTGGAAAAGAAACTGTGGTCCGAAATTGGGATGCTTCTTGATTCTGAGAGCTTCCTGGTGTATAGGAATTTGTACTAACAGAAGAGTGTGTATACAGATATCTGTGAAAATGCATGGTATTTCTATGCCATTTCAATAAAAACATGCACTGATAATTGGCATGTTTATCTCATTAAAGCTTTTAAATGTGAATATCTCTTAAATTTACATGGAGCACATCATATTTTAGAGATATGTGCATTTTTAGAGCACTGTTAAAATACTGAGAGAACATAACTTTAAGAAGATGACAGTATAAAAGTGACAGAAAATATTAATATATAGAAATTTAAATCAAAATTCCTGTTATTTAAAAAAGTCTGATAAAAATTGTCTTAATAAGCATGCAAAGAACATATTCGCATACTAACATATTTCTATAGAATGCATCTAAGTATTCTCTATTAATAGATAGTGTCATTTTAACGCATCTGAAATATTCTCTATAGATAATTATTTGTGATGTGAAATACTTTTAACTGAAAACTGGTTTTTGTTACCACAGGAAAGCGATGAAAATATGATAGCTGAATTTACAGATAGAGCTGGAGTGTCTAATTTGACTAGTGTTGAGGAGCTGGATGAGAATGAACAGCTTGAGGTAAGTGTTTAGGAAGAACAGGGAGTTTATAAATGATTGGTTCTTACAGATTTGTTCTTGTGTGCTGACATATCAAGGTTAAAACTGTTGGAATTGAGACTGTGCTGGTTCTCTCCTATGGTTTTGAGGGATGGTGTTTTGGCCACAACCTTCCAAACTTCCCATAGCCTGTTCTCTGGTACAAATTAAGCAAGGCTCTACACCTGAGTCGGAGCAATCCCAGGCACAGCTACAGGTTGGGAAGAGAAGAGATTCAGAACAGCCCTGCAGAGAAGGACTTCGGGGTGTTGGTCGATGAGAAACTTAACATGAGCTGGCTTCAGTGTGCACTCGCAGCCCAGAAAGCCAACCGTATCCTGGGCTGCATCAAAAGGAGCGTGACCAGCAGTTCAAAGGTGGTGGTCCTGCCCCTCTACTCTGCTCTTGGGAGACCTCACTTGGAGCATTTTGTGCAGTTCTGGTGTCCTCGACACAAAAAGGACATGGAACTGTTGGAACAAGTCCTAAGGAGGGCCACAAGGATGATCAGGGGACTGGAGCACCTCCAGTGTGAAGACAGGCTGAGAAAGTTGGGGCTGTTCAGCCTGGAGAAGAGAAGGCTGCGTGGAGACCTCCTAGCAGCCTTCCAGTATCTGAAGGGCGTGCCTATAAAAATGCTGGGGAAGGACTCTTCATGAGGGACTGTAGTGATAGGACAAGTGGTAACGGGTTCAAACTTAAACAGGGGAAGTTTAGATTGGATATAAAGAGGAAGTTCTTTACTGTAGGGGTGGTGAGGCACTGGAATGGGTTGCCCAAGGAAGTTGTGAATGCTCCATCCCTGGCGGTGTTCAAGACCAGGTTGGACAGAGCCTTGGGTGGCATGGTTTAGTGGGAGGTGTCCCTGCCCGTGGCAGGGAGTTGGAACTAGATGATCTTAAGGTCCTTTCCAACCCTAACTATTCTATGATTCTATTCTAAAAGACACTGTGGTGTTGGCTAAGTCCTCAAGATTTAAAATTCCTTTTTGTATTCAGATATGTTACAAGTGAAAGTATGAATATAATCAGAGGAGGCAGCCTTCCTTTTCCATGTGAAAAGATAATCATACACAGCATGTACTAAATCACAAAAGAGAAGTTGGTTTTGAGTGATTAAGTTATATATGTTTTTCTGGTTAGTGTGAAGTATATTTTTGTGCAGCAGAATGCACTCTTGTGCAAACATTAACATATAACACCAGATACTAAGGACACAGTGCTCACTAAAGCTAGGACCTGCTCAGAATCAGTTTATTTGAGCTCTGCGCCCACATGAATCTTGAACGTTTTCAGTACTACAGCTATGGCTCTATATTGTGATCCTTGTCTTCTATGTCCGAAGTATTCAGTGGTTATAAAGATGTTGATATCTGTATTCCAAGTGATGTGTCTTGAGATTTTGGTATATTAGTTTTAGTACATCATTATCAGAACTCTTTTTCCTTTATTAATAATTTAATTAATAATACTGAATACCTTTCTGACATAATTTCTGGTATCAGTAGTGTAATTCTAGCTCAAGATTTATATTGTGATATTAATATGCTCTATGTTTAGGATTACTTTAATAACGGCCTGTTTTATAAGTGTTCTCTAAGTATATTTATGAACATATTTATGACTATACTTAGGGTCAGGTTTTCTCAGGTGTTTGTTTTTTTGTTTTTTTTTTCACTAAGCTAGATCAGATCTCATATAGCCCCAATTTTTATATTTTTTAGATAATTACATATTAAATAGTACTTTTGAGGCTTCAGGCATATTCTGTTCTTAAATAAGTGAATTTCAAAACCAGAAGCTGCTTCTTGTATGTGCCATCTTCCAAGTTTTCATGCCTAAAGTCATTTAAAGTTGGATTACATTGGCCTTTGGTGATGTTATTTCAGGTCTTACAGTGATAGGTTTGTTGATTTAACCTACAAATTAAGAGCAGGTCAATAAAATTAAAATGTATGGACTTGTACTATTGAAACTATGCTGCTCTCAGAATCATAATACTTCATTCATACTCACCAGATTTTATAATAAAAGTCTGGTGATAAACTTCATTGTACTTCACTGAATGGAAGAGTACATAATTATATTGATAAGTACAGACTTATCTGTTATGTGGGTTGTTTCTTTTTATTTTTTCCTCATTTTTACTTTTATAAAGTTCAGTTAATTCTGACAACTGATTGAATTTCTTTATTTTGTTTGTTAGAGAATGGCAGAAGCAGAACAAGAAAGTTCCCAACCTATCTGAAAGCAGTAATATATTTTCTACTCATTACTTGCTGATCCTGAGGTGCAGTGTCTTAGTTTATGTATTTTACATATAGAACCGATTTATATACCTGTTGTTTTGGTTTCTGGGCTTTCTGGATGTTTGTATAAAGTCCGTTAATTCTCGCATGTAATGCTTTCTTTTTGTTCTTTAACCACTGTAGCTAGTCTGGCTAACTCAGGCAAAAATTGCAATTTAAATGAAAGCAGTAAATATATTTTCTACTTATTGCACATTGATTCTTGAAGTGTAACTGTAATAATTATATATACAATTACATTGTCAAGATTATTTTGGAGTAAAGGCTACAATATCATAATTTGAATCAATATTGAAAGAACAAAAGTTTCGTTTGAAAGAACAAAATGTTGAAAATGGATTTTCCAAGAATTTGAACGGTTTCTGATAGAAAGAGGGAAGGCTCTGCAGATTAGAAGATGGAGAGAGAATTCTGCACATCAAACTAGATGCAAAAATCAAATCAGATGATTTTCCAATTTATGTGGAAGAAATAAATTGAACTCTGTGACTCAGTAAACAGATCCACTAAAAGATCTTGTGTGTCTAAGAAACCTTGAAGTGCTTTTTGTATCACTGTCAGCTGTAGGCTTCATAATGACCTTTTTCTGGCAATTGTGTGATATTAGGTGAGCTGCAAGTGTCTGCGTATCAATTTTGATTACTCAAGTCTTAAATAATCTTTACTGCATTTGTCTTGAATTTGCAAATCAATAAATTATATCAGTGTTGTTTTTACTAAATAACCATTATTAGTTCTCAAAGCTTCACTTGTAATAAAATATATGAATAAATTTCTGCAATCACTGATATCTTGGTACAGGTTATCAAGAATGTTCCATGTTCATTATAAATGGAAAAGATACCAGCATTAAGAAATCACACACTTCTTGGCTAAACGTGCCTTTACAGCTTAGTGTCTTTTAATAATACAGGTTAGTTGGACAATTAATGTTAAGTCATTGCCAATAGTGTATAATGAAAATACTCTACATTACAAATTCAGTGCTGCATAGTTGGTGCACTCACTGCATTCTTCAATTTTGGGATGAAAGAGATTCTGAGGATAATTTCACTTTCATTTGTTTGTATACATTTGTTTGTATTATAGCTAGCTTTAAGGGTTTTGCTTTTTGGCAAACTGTTAAAAGTATCTATATACCCAAGAGGCAAAGGTCAATTGTGTAATAAATATTTTTCTGCTCTAAATAACTTGTTCTGTTCATGTAGCTCATACTAGACATAATTCTATCAATTTTTTAAAAGGTAAGCACTGCTGATTTCTAAAATAGTAGTCTGTTATTTTTCCCTTAAAAATAATAAAGCTTGTTTATTTAAAAAAAATCCCGTTGCCCTCTTTATTGCCATATTACTTTTTGGATGCCATTAATGACATATAAGCATCCTTAAAATCAGAAGAGGAAAATATCACTTTCCAGGTATAAATACTTAGAAATGTTTTTATAACTTTTTAAGTAATGAGAAATTGAACTACTTTTGTAACTAGCTGGTCAGGCTTTGCTGCGAAGATTTATTCTGCATTGGTATTGGTTTCCAGTTTCTGTGACATTCAAGAACCCTTTCTGTGGAGTAAATATACTGTTAGTGCTGATATTCCAGTAAATGGGTTTTGTCAGGTTTTGATTATATTTATTAGTAAAAGTTAAAATAGTATAATTTTAAGACCACATTTTAAGATACTACAGTTGTAATTACACCTGTTAACACTGTATGCTGTTAACATAGCAGCTTCTTGTGGCAATCTCAAAGGGATGGAGTAAGTGGGTAGATAGGTGAAGTTTCTCCTTTGAGCCTGTATGTGTAACTGAATCTTGTTTAGATTAAGATTTTCAAAAATTGGTAAGTAACTGTGTTGATTTCCCTTTTCTGTACAGTCATGCTGGCTGTGAAAATTTCAGCCTTCATACAGCCTTCTTATTTAATTAGGAAATGCATTCCATTTGTAAGACAGTATTTTAAAACATGCTAGGAAATTATTTTAATTGCTATTTCCAATATGTTGCTTTCATTTCTATCTTTGATTTTGTTGTGTGTCCACTAGAGTGCATCCTAAATAAACACACTGGTGGCTCTGTCAGTTGTAACCCATGAAAACAACAACTTTTGTTCATCATTTTCTTTCAGCTTATTTTTAACTGTGACTTTTTCTTTGTGATCCTGCAATTCATATTCGTTTCCTAGGCAGCAAATGAATTTTTGGATGGGAACTTTTATCAGAAAATTGCTTAGTAAAGGTCAAAATAAAATGGTAGATTCCAATTTCCCTATTCCTTTGCTGTTATTTTGTATACAGAAGACATAAGTTGTTCAAATGTTATTTATAGGATTTCCCATTTTTTCAGGATTTGATGTGCATAGACCTGGTGCATTGAACACCTTCTGTAGCTGTACAGGAATTATGTTGCTTGTGGGACCAAAGGATAAACAGTTCTTTACTCAGTGTTTTCTTCAGGAGCAAAGCAACCTGTAGGTAACTTGGAAATGTAGTTCACAACAAAGATGACTTCTGCTTGGGTGTCCAAGCCTGAAGGGAAATTAAGACAGCTTAAATTCTCTGCCTTCTTCTGAACTTGAGCCTCCTATGGAGTATAGCAAGCTAGAGCTTGGAACAGGAAGAGAACAGAGGAGAAGATGCTATTTTATTGTTACTGCATGTGATGTGATGTCATAAGTGTTAATACAATTTAACCTCTGTACAAAATCTAGGATTTTATATTGGGGAAAAAAAAGCAATTACTTAATGTAACTTCAACTACAGCTTACATTCTCTTTGAATATGTTTTAGTGGAATGAAGAAGATGGAATGCAGACGCAGATGATGGAAAGTGGTGGTGAAAATAAGATGCTAAATACTGACAGAAGATTTATGAAATTGTAATTTCTCCTTTCTTCAGAATAGGATCAGAGTTATTTAGGCTGCTACCATATACAGGTCCTCCAGAGAACGTGCTGATATTAATGTGCCCATTCACAGCTGTTCTCATTCCAGTGATACTGAAGCATAAGGATGAAAACAGATATGAAGCCCAGAATAGGACAAAATGAATCAGATTAACTATCAGTCTGCTCACAAAGATGGAAACTCAGCTCTGCAATGTGAGAAGTTTCTCTCCTACTAGGAGAAATACATGTTGCAGCAAGTACATTTTAATGTTTCATTTTAGCAAAGTAGGCTTTAAGTCCACAGTCCCCTTTCTTATGATGGATAATTTTCCTTCATATCTAAAGGAACTAACTTATGTTTATGTAAGCAAAATCTTGATGCAATAATTTGCTAGTGGTAAGGAGAGTCAGATGAATTAGTCTGGATTAAATGTAGAATTGAATTTGCCTGAACTTTCCTAATACAGTTTACTCATATTTGAAGTCGGTTATTAATTGCTTTACTGCTGTGATGTTTTTCTTGTACCTTAGTTAGATAAAGAACAATGTTGTCTACTGGCTACAGCCAGAAAAAGAGTCTAAAGCTGTTCTTTGCTGATAAGGACTGATCTACTTTTAAAAATATCTTACTGGTGCACTCACTTGATATGTTTTTACTTTTGTTTGTTTTCTGACATTACTATTATAAACTGTCATGCGGTTTTTGTGCTTTATACTCATGTATTTGTTTCAATTCATATGATAGAAGAAGCTATATTATTATAAACATTTATACAGGTATTTTAGGCTAATAGTAGTGAAAGAAAGAAAGGGTAGAGGAAAGTGGCATTTAATCAAGCTTTCGCAGTGTAGCAGACTTTTTAAGAAGCAAAATTTGAGAGCTCTCGGAATTATATGCAGCTTAAATAGTATGCATATTTCCTGTTAACTCATCCCAGCATCTTGTAGAATCATTATCATAAACTAAAATTGGTGTTTAACTTAGATCAGAGGTCAGATTTGTTGTTGTTTATATTACTGGTTGTTATTTGAAATAAGTTACGCAAGAAGATGCTACACCACCAAAAATTACATTCACTAGGCCCTGTGTGGAGATGCTAAGCACTTCTGTTTTATCTTTAGTTACAGGGCAACCAAAACCAGTGGCCATTTTGAAAAAAATTGGGATGACCAATTACTTAGGTTAGTCTTTTGACTATATGGACATGAGGTAGGTGAGGGGGAGGTAAAAAAAAAAAAGTGATTATGTTAAGCCATTTTATTATTAATGCCAAACAAGTTTGTATTATCACCTGAAAGTAAATCCACAGGCAAACAGTCAAGTAATGTCATAAGTAGAGAAGGTTGCCATTTGCTTCTAGTTTGGTAATCTTACCTGGGTTGTTATCTATTACAAAGACTGCATTGATGTCTCTGTACTGATGCAGAAGTTTATACTTCCCCGTTATTTTGCATCTGGCCTAATTTAAAATTTCAATGTACTTTAAGTTTGGGTTTGATTTAGAAAAAGCATTGACATGTAGGAATATCATATCAAAGTTATCTGAATAATATTGCCCTCTCTAAGGAGTGTTAAGAAGCTTCAGGAATCTTTTAACAAACTCTCCAAGGTGTTGCCACTTTCTGCATGTGGTCATCCACAGATCTCAACAGAAGTTGCTATTAAAAAGGATTTTTTTTTTTTCCCCATAATCTTGGAAAGGTAAGTGTGAAAAATATGTGATTTTAGTTTGATGCAAGAACCCATTGGTGTTTGAGTTCAGCAAATTATTTTCTGGACAGAAGAAATTATTTTACTAATTGTTTCCTCTATAATTTTGATGTAGTCTAATAGATTCCAGATAAAGAAATATGCTTTTTCTGAGAGAGAAAGAGCAAGTATATCTGAACTTGAACAGTATCTTGGTTAGTCTGTTTTTCTTAATGAACTGAATCATATTTTCAGCTCTGTGATTGAGCTGATTGCTGTTGTTGTTTTGCTTAAAAAAACCAAACCAGCAAAACATTTTTTGGTGCACTGAGGAAGTAGTCTTCCAAGGAGCTCTATTTGTTCTCATTGAAGTTGCTGAAAAAGCTGTGGTTGAAATCATAAGAGGATTGAGCTCTCTACTAACATGAGCATGAGCTCTACCTCTGAGAAACCCTCTCCTATTTGTTAAACTTGTAGTATTCTTAATATTTAAACTTGAGAGAATTGATTAACTCAAGCTACATGTAGGGAAAGATACTGCACAAATAAGAGATTTATTTTTGCAGGGAGGGTGGGAGAGAGGAAATAGATAATAAATCATTCCCATTGCAGCAAAGGGACACTGGAGCTCCCTTTTGCTGTTTCAAGTCACATTCCTGGGAGTGTTCTGGGCTTCTCCAATCATTCTGCTGCATTTCTACCCCACCTCCTGAATGTACTTTCTTCCAGAAATGACTGGCTGCATGCAGACACACCTGTATTTGGTTCATTATTATCTTAAGCAATTGTGCTTTTGCCACTGATGTGTTTAGCAGATAAGTTTAAAAAATGCTATTTATTTTGCTGATAATTGTAACCCTGGAAACAGGATCTGTTTGTTTCATTGTAAATCTAGCTGCACTGAAAAGTTAACCTTAGGCACTAACAGCTGAAAATGTCTAGGGCTGGGACTGCTGTGAAATTCTTAGACAGCTGTTCAACGTTTTTTCAGCGGGCATATGTATCTAAGTGGAGCCTATAGAAAAAATGCACCACTATTTTGTTTCTCCCTTGGACTTAAGTGTCATTGTGTTTGCTTATATTTTAAATAAGGTTTCTTCTCAAGAACTATGATCAGTCATCCCTCTCAAACACTATTATCTCAATAGATCATGTTTTTATAGACACTGATCTCTATATATCTTTAGGATAAATGTTTTCACTACTGCTCAAATATAGGCTACCGTTAAACATATATTCCCCTCACCCTTCTTATGTGACTTTCTTAGCTTTCTTTTTTAAACTATTACTTGGAAATTCAGCATAGTTACATGATGTTTGAATGCCTTAGAAATTGCTCAGGCTTTGCTTGGCACAAATAATCAGGCGATTACAGCCAGACCTATATATTTCTACATACTTCACTCTTGACAAAGTAGAGTACTGTAAAGGCAGATGTCCTTTTTTTTTTTTTCCCCTGCAGTTTCTTAAAATGCTTCTACAGCTACAACTTTCTCACTATTCTGTGACTACAAGAAAGTTGCCACTTGTATGTTTGGTGAGCTCATGCATGTGAGACAAATATTCTTTTTTTCCACACTTCTTTCTTTAAATCAAAGGATCACCTAATCTTTGAAAACAATCCAGTGGCTATTCTGCATTTTGCTTTGGTAAGATAATTAAATTCTTAGTAGTAAATAAATTAAAATTTTTTCGCTTACAGTATTTCAGTGTTATAAATACTGTAAGAATGAAATTTGCAGCTTTGAATATGATTCAATATTTGGGAATTCAAAATCTGGAAATGAATTTTGTATTCTAGTTTTCTGTCTGTGTAGAAAATATTTTAGTTTCTAAGAAGATCACGCCTGTGCTTACTGAAGTTAGTGGCAGGACTCCCACTTGAGTCCTGGTAAAACTCCAGGGCTCCATTTGTGCAAGCTGAGTGAGGATATCTGTATGTGTCTTAAAAATAATTACATATTTAAATCAGTTTGCTGACCTTGCTTCTAAAGACTTACAGAATCCAAGTAACATATTTTATGGTACTGCAGATGTGGAGAGGTAACAAAATAGAACTGATCACCCAAAACCTCCAAATGCCTTGTTCTCTGAGTGTTGCTGTTGGGATACTAAGCCATTGGTAACAATTAAGAAATAGTTAATAATAAATTGCAATGTAGACCTGCCATTAGTTTTCATGTTAGCCAGGTTTTCTAAAGACGTTGAAAAGTGGATGTTTGTTGTTGGTTTATGGAGAAGTTGGTTTATGGTGGTTGCCAATTTCAATGCTAATTTTGAAAAGAAGAAAATGTGATCTTTCACTGTTTATACCTTCTAATACATATAGGTTAAATGCTTTTTCTTTGAGCTGAAGGAAATAGCTGATAAGTCTTTGTTATGGCAGGTGTGCTCTGTTCTTTGTTTTCTAGTTGACTGAGCTAACACGAGAGGCCAAAGGCAACACTCGTGTTTAATTAGAAGAAACGTGGATTGTGAACATAAGAAAGAAGCAGTAGCAGGAACCCTGTAAACTGTCAATCTCAGAAACAGGAAACGATCCTCTGCCTTGGAAACAGAATCAATGATTGATATGAATCTGTGAAATTAAGGCACTCCTTAAATACATTAGTAGGAAAAGCTGGAGAGTGAAAAAGAAAAAGACCCAAGGGATGAAAAAATATTGGAGTGGAAGAAGAGGAAGGTTTACCCTAAGAGCAGTTCTGGAGCATATTTAGTTATGAGCTACTACCCATGGATAGCAAGGCAGCATTTCTGGACTGATATTTCAATTGTCAATAGCACACAGTAATGGATGTTGGATTCGTATTTGCCTTGTCTTAAGAAGCCAAATTTATTTATCACAAATCTAGAAAAAATCCTGCAACTTCTAGGTTATTTCAGGCTAAGGGCATTCAAAAAATAAAAATTAAAAAAAAAAAAGTATCATAATGAAGCCATGAGATTGCAACTATGTCTATAATCCTAAAGATCTTTTGGTGAGATTTAAATTTCCCATTCCATAGTCCATCTACAAATGGGAATCTGTAGAAATGTTTATGTATTCTAGTTACTGTATGTATTTTTGTCTAGTACCATTTATATATTTGTGTTGATTGATCGTGTATACCCTTCATCCATTATCTAATATCCCTTGTGTAGATCTATATCCAAGAATGTTTTTGGCTGTGTTTTATTTCAGGCTTGTTTATCTGAAACTGCTAAATGACTAGTTTTAGTGGAATCTTTCAGACATAGATGAATGATAATGATGCTTGCTGTTTACTAATATATTTGTCCAAGTGAAATTGCTACTTGAATGGCAACTTTCCCCAACCAGCTGTAGTAATAAGGTCAGGCTTGGGGATTTCTGAAAGATGTGACCAGTTGGATTATTTAGTTAGCAGTTTCCTGCAGACCTCAGAGCACCAGTAGTGTATTTGTGCTGTAGCACAAATACATCTGTACATCTGTAGCAATGATGGTGGGAGCATTTCTGCAAATGCTGTGAATAAGCCCTGGATAGGAATCGTAACTAAAAAATTTGCTGGATGTGTGTTGCATCTTTTTCTCCAGATATCTATACAAGCCTAATTCTGGAACTCACAGCATTGTGCAGTCATTTTCAGTTATGCAAAATGGATGTAAAATTCTGCTATGCCTTATTTATTAGATTAGTACTGAGTGTGTAAATAGATGTGTTTGCCTGTATTAAGCAATTCAAGTATATAAATATTTTCATTGTGAACATAGTACATCTGCAAATATTGATTATTGTTTCACATACACTATGCATGTAGAATAGACTTATGAAGGGTTTTGATTACTAAATATTTTAAAAAAGTAATTACAATCCTATGTCACATGAAATATATGTCTTTTCTGGCATTATGTATCAAGAAAAAGTCAAAAGTGTCTGAATTTAACCTAATGTACCTTGTCAGGAAGCCAGAAGTTACGAATTCCACAACTGTTTTTGCAGATAGGTTGCTGAAACCTGACTTCACATACTCGAGTCAATATTTGTTTCCAAGTCCAAAGACCACCTCTACTATAAACATCTATGAAACACTGCAGCAAAAACTCTTGAGTAATGGCTGTTTAAATGCATCAGTCTGTTTTCTAAGGTACTGAGGAAGTCCTAATGTTTTATATATATACACTAATAATATCACAAGACATGGAAAGCAGAAGATCGTACAGAACGCAAGCTGCTGGAAGGCAGCTGAAGTTCCCTTGCAAAATAGTTTATGAGATATATATCTGTGGCTGTAATGGGGTTTAGTCTGGACAGGTGATCAGACCTGTCATTAGCAGCAAGGAGTTCTAACTATTCCCCCAGAAAGGAACTGTGGCTGTCTATGTGTCTCTGTGGTCACACCCAAAGCAACTGAAATGAAGGGTTGTGCTTTGTTACATGTCAGATGATAATTTTTCCCTAGCCAAACAACTGACTGTAGCAACTGGGAAAAACATCCAGGGAGAATACAGTGATGGTTTTCTGTAAGGTTAAAAGGAGACCATTTCTAACTGAAGACTTTTCCATTCCCATCCAAATCATAGCTTTAACAATGATTGGGTAAAGTTATTTAATTTAGCATAAAGGTTTATGAGAAAAGTGCTGAATACGGAAGTTATGCTCTGTTAGGTTTGCAAAGTGAAAAACCTTTTTGCTATGTGAGGTAAAGTTGGGATAGGTTTTCATTCTTTCTTATCTACATCCTCATGATTTATGAAGGACCCAGAAAATCTGTGATTCTGTTGTAATAGGGCTCCATGTAACAATGTAACACAAAGAAATGCTTGTACATTGCTCTGTAGAGCTTTTAGCTTAAAAAGGAAAAACTGCCAAAGACTAGAGGCAGAGCTAATTATATATTAGCATGGTATAATGCTGTTTAAATGACACAAAGAAAAACAAATCAGTGCAAGGAAAACCTCAAATTTTAACTAATCTTGTTATTTTTCCACCATTTCTGGTACAACAATGCTAATTTATGAAGACTTTATTAGAAAACATACTTTTTTATTTGTCATTATTATGCAAGAAACTAAGGTGTCTTTTGTATGAGATGTTAAAAAAGCTTGTGTTTGTAAAGAGGTGTTTAGTTTATAGAGTCTTGAGAAATGATCTCTGGGTTGAGAATTAAACAGCTAGGACTTTTATTAAGTGAATAAATAGAAAATTAAGTTGTATTCAATTCCAACTAGTGTCACAGTTCTGAGGAAATAATTCTCCCAACAAAATTAGTACCAAGACTACAACTGACTTTCATATGAAAGCAGAATTTAGCCCTAACGTAGCTTTAATTTTTCCTGAACAACTAAAAGTTGCTACTTCATATATAAGGCTCTGGCACATGTTAATTCATGACATGGCCATAAGCAACCTATTCAAGTTGGTCCTGCTTTGAGCAGAGAGTTGGACTAAAGACAATCCAGCTTCAAACATTCTATGATTCAGTGATGTGTCAGAATAGAGAATTCAAGGTCAAACAGATGCAAAGAGGACAAGCGCATGGGAGAGGAGCAAAACTTATTATTTTCTTTGATGTTAGTGATGGAAGAACCTGGAAAGACTTCTTAGGGAATAGAAGGGAAGGCAGATGAGAGACAGCAGAGGATCTCTCTGAAGCTGAAGTAACCATGGAATATGTTACATAGAATGCACACCAGGAAATGGCTGGAAGTGGAATTGGTATTCACTCAAAAAGCTATAAGAAAACTCAAGAATGAAAGAGCTGAATTCCTTATGGTAACATGCAGAAGTTGCAGGAGGTATAAAAAGGTGATATGCAAGAGCAAATCCTGGGTGATAAGCACCCATTTCAGAATATGTACCACCTCCTTTCCTTCTACAATCACAACTGTTTTTTCTGTCTCACAATATGTATTTTACCCTGAATGTTTATGGGCCAGTGAAATTTTACACCTGCACATCTGCGAGGCCTTGAGCCTCTCTCATTTTCAGGTAATAATAGAGGTGAGAGTTCTGAAACAGGTGTGAGTTCTGTGTTCAGTTCCTGATGTTCAAACTCTGTTGTTCTGACTAGGCTTGTCATTCTTCATGCAAAAGAAATAAACCCAACTAAGCAAATCTTCCTTATGGCCTTATTTTCCGTAGGAAAAAAGATGAACTGCAGTAACTTCTTGAAAATGCACTATTTGTATTATATATGAACTAGTCCTTGTAAATAACACAAATGAAAGTGGTATTGAAATTGTTTTTGTAAACACCCAAACAACTGTTTTATTTTCAGAGGCATAAATTAGAAGTAAATTCTTTGCATGATTTTGCAAAGTGAGAATAAAATAGCAAGATAAGCAACTTAAACTGTTAGCTTGTTAAACTGTTAGCTTTAGTAAATGAAGTCTTATCTGATGATAAAGTTGGGAGAATAGACCAGAAGTATTTAGGAAAACACTTTCCTGTTATTTGTATGCATGAAGTATTTCTGTATATTGTTAAAATTAAGATGTTTTGGGTCCTTTAATAATAATGGAATTGTAGTTTTAAGTTACTATGAAGTGTGGGCTCTCTACAAATCAAGTCATTGTCCTTTGCATTTGAAAGCTGTGGTGAGAGACACAAATTGCATAGCTTCCGCAATGGTTTTCCCATGAGTGATTCTAGTGGTGTAGAAGTTCTTCAGAGTTCTTGATACAGTTTCCTCCTCACTCAAAAGAAGTCACCTTAAAGTTGCCACGGTGGTGAAACAGTATGAATGAATGAGTCTAAACCTATACTGCTTCCAGTGAAAACATGATTCTTCTGCAGCTGAGGTGAGGATGACCAGGTCTTAAGGATACCTACTTCCTTCCCCTGCTGCTGTAAGCTGTTAGCTCAAACTCGTTTTCTCATTTCTACAGATAAGGATAGGAAAGGAGAAGGTGAGTAAAATGATCCAATGAGAATATGTCATGAGAGGTCTAGGGTCAAGATAATTTATCACTCGTATCTGTCTGGAGAATCATCAGCACCAATAGCAACCAGTCATCAGATTCTTTTCTTAGTTAAATCTTGTTCACATCATTATTTTCAGGGCTTTCTCAAGGCTGTGGTAAAACCATGCCTTCTGACAACTGTTAAGCTTTATATGAACTGCAGAATGACTACGAGTGAAAGTAGCAAATCCATGAGATAGTGCCGAGTATGAAGACTCTCACATAGATTCACATTGCTATTCCAGTGCTTGGGATTGACATTATAGTCAATATCAATAAGTACTTAGAGCAATACAGAAGGACAGTGTTATTTTTACATAGTAATTTCTCTGTGTTTAGCCTCATTTCAGAGCTCAAGAGTCATACTGATTGAGAGTATTTTGCCATTTAGATATCTTCTGAATTAAAGGTCATAGAAATATAGTCAAAAGGCACTTAATGTAATGATGATCAATATACAAACTATAAAGATATTTGCAAATAAACTGATTTTCTAAGGGCTCAGTCTCGCAAAGGTGTTGAATATAGCAATAAAGTTAACAGAAAATTTGGAAGACTGTTACATTGACTGATGAGTAATTATCAATAAAATAGAATAGGAAAAAACTGATAATAATAATTGTTTTACTATAATCCTCTTTTATTTTTGTGTAGGCAGATCATCTGTGCAAAAGACATGATGGTAGAGCACTATCTTACCTTTTTACAAATATTTAACAAGTCAAATTGGCTGGGAAGAGAAGCCAAATTAAACATTACCTAACCCTACAGGGGTTCAGAGTTGGTCACAGATGTCCTAGAAGACAATATGCTGGGATACTTCATGGCGTAAAGCAAATGTGTTGGTCTTAATAGTAAAAACACAACTGGAAGCAGTTCAAACTGGAGGTTTTACACAAGCTATGTGAAATGCAGCTGTGCAGCATTTCTAGAATACTATTACCAGAGAGCCTATTTTAAAGAAGAGTGACCCTCTGAAGGTCTTAAGAACCAATGCATTTGACTAGCCACAAGTGAGTCCAGAAAGAGGAACTGTAAAAACAAAATAAAAATGAGCCTGCAGATTCATTACTCTTGTATGTAAAATTGCTTTCACTCTTCAGCATTTAAGAGCTTGTGGTGGGGTTTTTTTATTATTTTTATATGGGATAAGAGGATTATGTGGGGCCTGGCCCTGCGTTCTGTTTAAGTGCTACCTTAGAAACAAGAATGCTGATTCTCAAACTACAATTTCTGTACTTAAGTGGCACTGAAAACCAAGAAAAAGAAAAACCAGAAGCAAGAGGGAGTGGAGCACTCAGACTGACAATATTGAATCTTGTCTGTTTTTTCTGGAAGATTGTAGGATTAGAATGTAAACTCTTATATGTACAAAAAGAGGTTTTGTCAAAGGTCTTTGGTCCATTCCCATCATGTCTTTGTTTCCACAGAGGAAAAAAATTTGCATTTAAAAATGAATGCTTATAACTGGTGTTATTTTTCTTTAAAAGTTAACGCAATTTTTGACTGTTACCCATTAACGGGGGTTAATAGAATTGGGTACTCTTCAGTCTTGCTGGGTTGTTTTTTTTTTTGTTTTTTTTTTTTTTTTTTTTTACGAATTCTATTTTTCTAGATGGTGTTAATGTGTAAATTATTCAGGCTGGGTTAGAATCTTCATGTCAGTGGGGTGATGGCAGTTTACTACAGAGAAAGCTGTGCCTCATAACGTGTATCTAATGTGTGAATTCTTTATTTTTAAGTGCAACCAGTGCTTCTCATTCAATTAAATGAATTCTGTACAACAGGAAACCAAGAAATTGTCTTTGAAATTAATGTCAATGATAATCAGAGAGGGGCCAGTGCTATAGCAGATTACTGGTGAATATTCACAGGCACTGGTTATTGTTTTCAGGACTGTCGATAAAAAGTGAACATTCTAATGAATTTTTGCATAAATTTGTAGTAATGCAGAAATTTGAATCCAAGGGGCCACATAAAATGATCTTTTAAAATAATATTGACCAAGGGTTTGAAGTAAAGTAAGTCAGTTTTTAAACTGGAGTGATGAGAAATTCATTGCTGTCAAAATTTGCAAGGGCTATGGAATCAGCAGTATGTTACTCATTCTAGTCCAAGTGTCAGGTGCACTTTGAATGATTGAGAGAATGATTCAGTGTTCATTGAAGTAAAGGGAAATTTTTAATTTGGTAGGCCAATGATTTGGTCTGAGATTGAGACTAGAATGGTTCTGAAAGGAATTCATAATTACACTTTTCTATAAAGTGCGGTAGTGCTGGGCTTTTCCTGGATCTGCTCCGTGAGTATGTTTACTTGGGTTTTGTATACTAACTTCAGGACACATATATCCACAAAATGCCACCTGTCTTCATACCTGTCATACCATCAGCATATTCCAGACAAAAGCCATCTGACTAGAAGAAGTTTTTGGTAGCAGAATTAGTATTCATATGTGGCAGTTAGTGTATTTCTAAGGGTTAGGGAACATAATATAAGAATGTGATACAAAAAGAGAATTAAGATGGATCTGAATTAATAGAAGAGAGGGCAGGAAAAGAAAAACAAAGGCTGAAAGGAGAGGTCTGCATAATTGAGAAGCACTCGTCATGCTAGATCTTATCAGATGTTTCGTCTCTCAAACGTGCAAGAAGAATGAATGAAACCGGAAAAAAATATTTCAGGAGAGAATTCTACTTTTCAAGATATGAAAAAGGAAAAGGAAAATACAGTCATATGATGCAGAGCAAACTTCTTCCAGTTTTTTGCTAGGAAAGACATGCAATTACAGATTTTTTATCTATCCCTGTAAAACCACAACACACAGAAGCACGGCAAAGATTTCAGAATTAGGGGAGAATCAAACTGAAGGAGCAGCTGACCTGAACTGTCACCAGTAGTCTGCATTACTTCATGCTAAGTTGAGCTGCTAAGAAAACCAATCTTGCACGGGTTGAATCCAGAATGTTTCTGAGAACTGAGTTAATTAGTGAAACATACTAAAGTTAACTAACTCCCCTGCCAAGAAATGGGCTCTTCCATTTGCCTCACATGATTATCTAGGCACTTTCACTTTTCCATATATAGGAGCAGCTCAGGGACTGACAGATCAGGCTAGGTAGGGATACAGACTTCAGGCACATGCATACTTCTTGCATGTGTACACAGATGCAAGCACATGCTGCTTTCACGCACTGGAATTCAAGTTAGTGTAAGAAGTAGTAAGTGAAGACAGCAACAGTCCTGCTGATAAAGAACCTTCTCCTTTAAAAGAAGACACTAAAGGTATAACTCTTCAACCACTGTTTATAATAATCCATCAGGAAAAGCATCACAATCATGAATGGGCCAGTGGATGGTTTATGTGATTACACACTCGATGATGAAGGGACTTTCATGTTCACATCGGAGTCGGTAGGAGAAGGACACCCAGGTAAGAAACCAGCTTTGCCAAGTGCGTAAGAAGAATATTTTAATTTAAAATGTTTCTAAATACATGAAGGAGAATTAATATGTTATTAATCTTATTATAGAAGTTATCTGTAGCGGGGCACTTTTAACTTTATTTCAATTGGACCTTGTCCATATAGACTATAGAACTGCTATAACTAGGATGCTTCCAGCAAGAGTTCACATGCTTTTGCAGAGCATGTGTTGCACTTAGGAGGGCAATGGGGTTTATGCTTGCTGCTCCTTTTCATCTGAATTTCTTTCAGTATTCCTGTGGAGACATTACTATATCTCTCACAGACTCAAGTTTCACGTATGGATAAGAATGCATAGCTTGCTTCTCAAGTTCCATATCTTTATGGGCCCTATGAAATTGTCCTGCACATATGCTATGCTCTAAAACTGTCATCCACAAATATCTCTAAGCAGGCTATTTTAAAACCTTTAAAAATCAGTGGTTGCAGCAGCTGTACATGGCAAAGTTGCTGCTTTTTTTTTCCCCCGTTCCATCACCTGATGCAATATAAGGAATTGCTTAAGCGAATAGTGGACAGTTATTTGCTAAACTTTATGTATGGTCAGCAGAGCTTAGTTCAGTTTTGTTGAAAACAAATGTTCATCTGCCATAAACATGTACCTTGTGTCAACAGCAAGTGTTGCCCCAAATGAGGTCAGGAGACAATAGACTGTTTGATGTCCTGAAAAGTGTATTTATTTTAGAAGCTGATTTCGAATCCTCTACCTTTTGCTGTAATAAGGATTTTTCAGGTCTGTACTCATGTTATGTCAGTAAACCATAAATGAATGAAATGACAGGGCAGAGAATAAAAACATCAGCAGTAAGAATTTCATATCTATAATTCTAATATTTTTCTATAATATTAGCTTATTACTGCAGATTAAATCCATGGCTGATGCAATTGAGCACATCTCTGTCAATGTCAAGGTAGCTACATCAGGTTAAGCCAGTTGGGGTTCTTTCTGATGTAACACAATCAGAAAATGACAACCACGTTTGATCCTTTGGACATAGGTCACCTCTCAAATTTGTACATAATTACATCCAGCATCTGTAGTGCAATGTAGTTTCATAGGAAAAATAACATTACACAATATGGTAATTTTAAATTTGTGATGGTGTTTCCAAAGATGACAGGTCACAATTTATAATACTCTAATAATTATTTTTAACCCTGGGGCAATAATAGGTAGGTATCAGAACAGGAAGAGTTTGAGTCCCCAGGTTTAGCTTTGTCCTTTGGTTTCCTCTCTTTCTCTTTTTGTCCTGTTTCTTGTTTTTGAATTTGGCCTGGGTTTTTGGTTCTTATGTCGCACTTCCTTTACTTCCTAGACCTCTATTAGCCCTCAGTAGGTCTTCTTTTAAGTCCCCTGAGCATTTTCCTCCTTCACTGGGATACTCAGCAGGCCTTTGAGAAACAATGTGACTACTTGTTAAATTTATGTACAGCCTCTCATGTGGCAGAGATTGCCAGATGTCTGAGTACTGTGAGGTGTGAAGTGGCAACATGAGAACCTAATTGTACAGGGAGTGGAAAGCCGGAATTTACTCAGATGTTTTCAAGACTGTGATATACTTTCTTAAAAAGTCTTCATGCAGGGTGCTGAAAACCCAAATACCTATGACAAAGGAAAGGTACAGATTTTCCAGATCAAAGAAGGACCCTAAGTAACTCTGGGTGATCCTGCAAATTCTTGTTACTGAACACAGCCCAGCAATAGGTCTTAATCATATCAGCAGTAGCTCTAGTTTCTGACAGCAAATTGATCACCCTTATATCCTGGGCAACCCTCTTTTTCCTACCTGGTTTTACATGAGGGGTGTATACATGCCATTAGATTTTTATCATCCAGGAAAAGCTAGGCTATTTCTTAAGATGGGACCCAGTGTCTGGGGCTGTAGTTGGGCTTCTGGCAGTATCAATAGTACTATTGATTTTATTGTGAGTTTTGGGTTTCTCTGATACCAGATGGATAATCTGCATGTTCTTGATTATTTCTCTTCTGCATGTGATAGTATAATTTTACTAGAGGGCATTATGTGAAGTAAAGACCCTGAACCATATCTCTGTCTGGTGGAAATTTGAATTGTTCTGATTATATTAGCTGAGGACTGAATGCCTTAATAGAGACCTTCTCCTTAATAAACAAAGCAGGACAAAATACATGCTTATTTATTTAGGTACACAGAGAACTGCCTTACACCTGTACAATGCCAAAGGGTTGTGTGTCACTAAGAAGCCCAAATTCCGTAGATGCAAGTAACAGCTAGCCATAATTAACATACAGGTATTACTTATGGTCTCCAAAGACTTTATAGAAGACTGTTTATTCTATCTTCTCAGTCCAAATTATTAAAAATTACTTGGGTATAAAATTTGCGACTTCCTTCCAGGTTTTTAACCTTGGCATTTAGTGGGGTAAATTCCAAACTCTCTGAAGGCATATGCATAACTTCTTCATTTCAACATAAGCACATAGATAGCAGCGGGAGGAAGAGAAATATTTGTTTTTATTTGGATAGCTGTT
Organism: Ara ararauna; assembly: GCA_028858755.1. Taxonomy (NCBI): domain Eukaryota; kingdom Metazoa; phylum Chordata; class Aves; order Psittaciformes; family Psittacidae; genus Ara; species Ara ararauna. The sequence continues at coordinate 35,861,381 of CM054381.1, read as the reverse complement.
TTTTGTCACTGCTCCATTTTGCTTTCTCCAGTAGTGTCTGTCGGTGCTGCACAATGGTTTCACTATGCTTTGAAAGGCATTGTGTTTCTCTGATCCACAATGTCTTACAGATTCCAAACAATTTAGGATTAATTCTTTCCCCTATCTGGTGTGACTTCAGGTGGAATTGCCTACAAACAGAATGTCATTCAGTTTTCCAGTAAGTACCAAGGGATCTCTCTAAAATATAAGAGAAAACATCTACTAAAAGCACCCTTAGATTCTCAACCAGACTAAAAGCATATGTTTATCTTCTGGATATTCACAGGGGGAAAAAAACCCAAACAAACAAAATCCCCAAAATCCCCAAAACAAACAAACAAAACCCAAAACTAAACAAACAAAATATTCCCAAAACTAAACAGAAAATGCAGATCTTTTCAGCAAGTTGATGCTTGCATGTCTTATAGATAACATTATATATACTTAACAATACCTAACATTGTGTATGCTTAACAATATACATAATACTTCAGTAAATTGTGTACTGAACAAAGAGAACAGATGTACAAGATATTTGAACAGTGTACTATTAATATTGAAGTACCACTGTAGTTATCACTTAGCACTCATCCAGTCTTTTAAATAGGAAAATTGTAATACAGCACAATTCAGCAGTACTGCAGGCGCTCACAAGAGCAGAGCAGAGGGGCAGGATCACCTTCCTCGATCTGCTGGTCACATTCCTTTTGATGCAGCCCAGGATATGGTTGGCTTTCTGGGCTGCAAGCACACACTGCTGGCTCATGGTGAGGTTCTTATCAACCAACACCCCCAAGTTCTCCTCAGGGCTGCTCTCAATCCAATCTCTGCCCAACCTGTATCTGTGGTTTGGGGAGGTCCTGAGAACTTGCAGATGTCACAGCTTCTGTTAGGCTCTTACATAGTCTAGAGTCACATAAGAAACTTATGTCCAACTATGTGGCAAACTGTGAAGCTCTTTCTAATTATTGGAGATCATTTTTGCTGTTGAATGCCTTCTTCATAATTTGACAACCAGGCATTTGAATAGGGTTTATCATCAGGTCCTGCAGACTGACTAATTCCTTTTATAGTTAGAAAGAGATATTTTTATGGCTAATTGGCATCTCTGCCATAAGGCTGGGCCTGTGGGAAGATTTGGTTTCCTGAAAAAAATTCATGGTTATCTAATACTTTCCTGCTCAGTCAAGAAATCCTCAACCTAGACACTGCTTTTGCAATATTTATGCTATTGCATAGTAATTCACTAATGAAGGCATGCGTAAACTGAATTCTTACCTATGACATAATTTTTTAAATAATAATGCCTCACCAGACATGGTCAATCATGCTTTCCCCATTTCCAAAAAAAAGTAACAAAAAAAGAAGGACAAACATAAGCTGTCACGTTTAGCAGCTAATAAGAGAAATGGGACAGTTGAGATGAGAATTTCAATAACAGAATGAAGGATGCACAAAGCTTCCTAAGATTGCTTGATTGCAATAGAATGCCAAGTTTTGTTTTACACCAGAGACATTTACTAATAGACATGCCTTTACTTGAATGAATTTCATGGAAAAAAATCCCAAAACAAACACAACAACGTGAAAACATCCTGTTAAATCTTCACTTCCTGATTTTACTGCCTACTATGGTTAATGCTTCCCTAAGACATTTCAAAATGAACATGAGGTTCTTTGTACCAGAGAGGTGCCACAAGGAGAAGTGAGAATGAATTAGTCATATGAGATTACCTGTACTCCTCTTAAATGCTTTGAAAAGAATGTATATAATATCCCTGTATGTGCCATACAAGAAACTTAGACAAACATGAGACACTGGCATCAAATGGAGGTGAGACACTTTTCATGTAGAGCAAGGACAGGGTTAAAGGTTTTTCCTGGCACAGAAATTCCGGGTGGTGAAGGAAAACTACAAAGCAATCCCAATCACCAGGAGTTTGCTGTAGGGCATTGGACCTGCGCTAAGAAAATTATCCTATCCCAGTTGCTGTGTTGTCCCAGCCTGGTAGTAAAATATTGCATATTTTGGTCAACACTTTTTGCTGTTATGCTTGCAAATATGGCTGTATTTCCTTATAAAATCAGAAACTTTGAAGAGAACAAGCAGAGATACATTCTAATTACTCCTGCCACCTTTGTCCCCAGTCTTGTTAAACAATGTTCATTTGGACTTTAAATTGCAAGAATTGCATCTGATTCCTGTTTGGTAATAATTATCTCAAATTTAGTCATCCAAGCACAGTTCTTGCAAGGCTAAAAGTTCTAATGCAGCGTACGTTTGCTGATTGTCTTTTGCGTTCATTCTTTTTGTGTTGAAGTGGTTAATATGGGGGATAAAAGTGTCAGGATCACATTAGTACTCTAGTCTTCAATTTGTCCCTCTTAGCTAAATGTACTACACCTTCCTAATGAAAATAAATGAGGATATATTTTGACTTGAGGTTAAATGTATTAAAAGTCTCTAATGACATACTTTTACAAAACATTGGTTTCCAACAGATTGTGTTGCAAATGGCAGGGAAAGAGATTAATTTATTTTGCCACACAGCATGTTATGGTAACATCTAAACATAGTATGCAATACTAAACTTTTTTAAAGAATAATAAAATTAAAATAGTTGAGAAAATTACCATTTTCATGTGAAAAGCTTTGTTATGGGTGCTGGCCTTTTGTCTTCCTTAAATTAGCTACATTATCTGACCAAGATTCATTGTTCATCAAAAAAGTAAGAAAAGAAAGAAAAAAAGATTATTATGATAAACCTCAGCTGAAACCTTTGTATTTGGGATATAACTGAAGATGCACTTACTCAAGATTTGCCTTAGGAAAACTTCAGTTGGTAACCCCTTCTTGCTTCTGCATCTGCTACTTCTGTGCCTTAGTTGAGTTGCAGAGATTATTAGAAGATGGCATTGCAGGATGGTAGGAAGCAGTGAGAAGCAGCAAACCAGAAACAGGCACTTGACTATAAGCGGTAGATTATACATATTAATCTAAACACTTTCTCAGGCTTTACCAGCAGTGTTGGTATGTTATATTCCAACTTTCTATCAGGGATATGGAAGTTGATGGTGGAATATCACCTTGATGTTAGAATGCTACTGATGTGGAGTGCATGCTATATTGACATTGTTAGAGGAGGAGAAGGCTGGGAGAAATGCCTCTTAGCCTCTCAGGTAATTCTATGCATAACATACTTGTTTCATATCTAAGTGCAGAGAGCTGCAGGTAAAGTTATAGTCTGTATTATTTTATATCTGTATGTAAATTCTCCATTTTATCTACTGACTTGGTTTGCAGGATGTTGCATATGTTTTTCTATTTGGCTAGCTTAAATACTCCATTAATAAGCAATAAAAGAATTCCTTCCTGAAATACCTACCCATTCAAAGCACTGCAAACTCTCTGTTTTTTGTACAGAGTGCTATGGTTTAGAATCACAACTTTGATGTTTTGCAGATAAAATCTGTGATCAAATCAGTGATGCTGTACTAGACGCCCATCTCAAACAAGACCCAAATGCCAAGGTTGCTTGTGGTAAGTTGTTTGGTGCTTTTCTTTAAGTCATCACCCAGTCGCTGTTCTTTTTCTATAATGTTTTCGAAGAGCTTGGTGCTATCATTTGCTAACTTATTTTACTCTCAGGAAATCACATAAGAATTACAGTCTTGAAAAGAAGGAGAAACGAGAAGAAACAGTAAAAGTTTTTATAAAGACTGAAACCTAAGCAGGCTGTAGAAAGGTAGGATAGTTAACTTTTTGTGTGGACTGAATTTTCCTGGGAGAAACAGATTTGGCTTTGTTATAGTGGATTTTTGAAAGAATATTTGAATTTTTTATTGAAAAGTTCATTAACTATATTTAATAAAGTACTAATTTTTCAATCCAGGTCACCAGAGCTGCTTGGTTTTTATTAAATGTCTTCAGAAAGAGTTGTCCTATCAACTTTGAGGTTATTATGTCAGTTCATGTGTTAGGTAACTAGCCCCATCTTCAGACTCTTCCTCCTGGGGCTGCAGAGCTCAACTTCAAAATAGTTGATTGCTAATGAGTTTTATTTGGCCTCAGTTTGTATCTTAGAGTGATTAAGTAGATTTAGAAATCACAGTTTAATGCTGTATTTGCTTAAAATCCATTCATATTGCTGAATCATGCTCAGTGTTTTGACTTTCCAATTTGTAGATTAGACATATTCTTTTCCTTTCTTTCAGACACACGGTGAATAAGGAAAAAATTTGTTGAGGAATAATAATAAAAATATGGGTATAAAGGGCTTACACTGTATATACCCAGTAGATCTCTGAAAATCACTATCATTACAAACAGTTATTTGCTTTAGTGGGCAGGGTTACTCTGCTGATGTAATCCTGTTTTCATCTCTCTTTTCAGAGACAGTATGTAAGACAGGAATGGTGTTGCTCTGTGGAGAGATCACATCTCGTGCTATTGTGGATTATCAACGAGTTGTCCGAGATGCAATTAGACATATTGGCTATGATGATTCAGCTAAAGGTTGGTGGAAAAACTCATTAAATCATTGAAGAGGAAGCAATAGGCAACTGCAAACCAGGTCTGTCATCACTTCCACATATAGGCTTTAGCAAGCCTGATAAAAACTGAATATCCTGTGTGAAAGCTGCTTGCATGGTGCTATGTGATACACTTTCTGGCTTTATACCAGTAAGTAGAAGAATCATCATATATTATTTAAAGCTGAGAAGGTGTAGGCAGAATATGCTTTGAACTGGGGTATTAGGCCAGAATACTTAACTGCAACCTGAGCCGCAGTATTTACCACTCTTCCAAACTTGCAAGAACTCGAACGTTGCTGTTCATTTGGCAAGCTGATTGATGCATCTTGGTGAGAAAGAGAGGGAGTTAGAAACCTAGTTCATTTCATTGTACCATTATATATTTGTACTGTGTTTACCATCTAGAATTCCCAGGTGTAAAGCAGGTTCTCACTCTGCAAGGTGGTATGTTAGCTCTGAACAACTCTTCCTACACTGAGGAATGTGCAGTCCAAATCCAGTTTGTGTAACATACAAATGATAAAAAAGACAAAATGCTTTACATACCAGACACTTTCTGATTTGCCATATACCTTATACATTACAAATATTCCACGTATACTGTTACAGTGAAGTATATCTTCTAAGAGCTTTCAATTAAAAACAGTTGTTTCCTGAAGTCCTTTAACTGCTATTGGATTTACAGGCAGATTGTGGACAGAGAATATTATAGTAGCACATCTATAAGTTACTTCCACCATCATGTAACAACGCTGCTTTCAAAAAAACCTAGTAAATGTAGTAAATGTCCTTTTTATTCTAAATGCCAAAGGTGATAAGAGGAGATGCAGTGATCCAGCAAAAAATCATTTCTCTGCAGAGATAAAATGAGAAGATAAACCAATCCATTGTGCATGGAAATAAAATATTCTTCTCTCCATAGCCCACTTAAAAGAGGGTGAATAGCATTTTCCAAGTGGATCATGTGCATATGGATGTGTATATGTACGTTGTATTGTCTGAACATGAGCTTGGTCAGCAGCTGCCAGTAGCTACATTCTAGGAAAGGTTGTAAGTTAACATACCTAGAAACAGGTAGAAAATTTTGCCTTCTGTAAGTCTTTCAATTTCAAAAACCTTCCTTTTGACCTTAGAAAGTAATGTAAAGTAAATTCCCACTTCCAGATTTGCTGTGAGACTTGCTGTGGCTCTCTAACAAACTCCCATGAGAGATTTAGGCACAATAACCACTTTATATGCATTACAAATAAAGTATCAGGGAACAAAACCTTCTATTGCTGAAAACATCAGTTCCTTGGAATTTATGTAGAGGGTTATAATAGTGTTTATTTGGCAGAGGCTCATAATTTACTTTTTTTGGAAGTTTTGGGCAGTTAATTCATAATTTGAATTAGCTTGGCACAGGATGCCAATGCAAGAGAAAACAAGCAGTAAGAAGCAATAAAGACAATCCTATCTACTCCACTCCCTCCCCCAAAAGGTTTCAAATGTTGTGTTGACAAAAAAATTAACTGAAAATAACAGTTAGGTTTTGAGTTCTGAATGTGGTATCCTTCCGAATGAAAATTTTGTCATATGGTTCCATGTTACTTTCCTTAACTGTGATGAAAAAGGCTAATTCACTGCTATTCTTTTTTTCCAAATAGGTTTTGATTACAAGACTTGTAATGTTTTAGTGGCACTGGAACAGCAGTCACCTGATATTGCCCAAGGTGTTCATCTACACAGGGATGAAGAAGATGTTGGTGCTGGAGATCAGGTAAACATAACATCACATTTAAACCAACAAAGCTGTTTGTTTGAGTGGAAAGTTTACCCCATCTTACTGCCCTGTTTTCTAACTCAAAACCCATGTAAAAATTTCCGCATTTCAGTCTTGGGCTACCCCAGAATCAAGAGCATATATTTATTAAAACAATTGGAAGTTCTTCGAGGGCAGACTTTTGCCTGGTGTTTGTTATAGCACTTCATGCAAGCCAGAAAAGCTCTCCCTGTTTGCAGCAGCTGAGGATGTCTCTTTTAGAACTTAGTAAAGATTATTTGCTACTGTGTTTAATTTTTTTTTTTTTAAATTGAGCATCTTTAGATTCATTAAACCATTCATTTTGCATCCGGACTTGTTTTGTAAGATGGAATGAACAAAGGATCTTTTAACTTTCACGGAGCTTTTGAGATTTTACACAGCAAAAAATTAGGCAATGTTTCAACTGTCTTCAGCATTAGTACAGTGAAAGCAAATACGCTAGAGTACTTTTATTTCTCACTTATTTCCCAGAGGCATCTATTGTAATAGATGTTCCACATAATTAAGGCTGTCCAAACTGCATTTCTATGAGCTCAATAGCACATGTAGATAATTTTGTTATGTTCCCAAGAGAAAGATGCTGTAATCTAACTGATGCTAGTGAGTTTAGCATTTACAGTAGTTACCATTAGTAGTAATAACTAGTTTATAACAATGCTGTTGAGAACCATAAATGGCAATATCAGAGTCCAGAAGTCAAGCTAATATTGTTCAAAAATCTCCTGACGACTCAATTAAAATGCTTTCATGCTGTCTTGAGGACATAATTCTATGTAAGACGAAAAGATATCTGACTTCTGTTGGCATTTTGATGACCTCACTTCCCATTGCATCAAAGTACCTTCCTGTCTTTTTTCTTTCTTTTTTTTTTTTTCTTTTTACCACAACATACACTGGGTGAGGAGAAAGAAAATGCTGCTAACTCTTTTTAAGAAATGATGATCTGATGCATGGAACATGACTGAATAGCCATAGATGCTGTGGCTAGAAGCATGTGGCATTGAAAATCTGAGGCGGATGCCTTAAACTGTTGAATGGTACCTTGTTCGTGGTGTGGAGTATTCACATCCCATTCCGCTGAAGTTTCAAATGGAAGCTGCAGTATAAGTGTGTCTTCATTCATACATAAAAGCCTCTACAACCTTTCCAGGCTAATGATACCACCTTTCCTATGGCAGAATAGTCCTGAAATTGTTTTCCTTTAACAGATTTCTTTCCTGTGAAAGAACCTGATTTCTTCACAAAAGTGTCTGCATTTTTGTCCAGGTTTCCAGCTGAATATGTAAACCTTCAGGCTTTCAGTGAAAAATTCTAGAAATGAGGTTTGTTTCTCATCACACTGTAACATGTTGGAGCCTGATCTGAGTTTAGGCTTCCTGCACTGTAATATAAAACAGTAGAAAGTAAACCTAAAGGTATTGTTTACTCTTTACTTCAGATGAAATCTCATTGCCTTTGGTTGTGGTGCTTTTAATGATGATTGAAGTATATTTTCTCCTCCTGTAGGGTTTGATGTTTGGTTATGCAACAGATGAAACAGAAGAATGTATGCCTCTAACAATTATTCTTGCACACAAGCTGAATGCCAGGTTAGCAGAGTTGAGGCGTAATGGAGAACTTCCTTGGCTAAGGCCTGACTCTAAAACACAGGTAAATACTGCAGTAGATTAGTTGAAAAATAATACTTTTTCTTTCCAGAAATCTTAAATCTTTTTCTAGACAGCAATTGATGGTGTTCAGAGTGCCAGGGTAAACTACAAGCAGTAGATAAAGCATTTCCACTGCTTGTGATACTGTCTCCTTAACTGTTGGAAAATGGTTAACTTGCATCAGAATGCTAGGAGCACTTAACCACCTACCAGTGAAGAAACATTTAACCCTCCAGATCTAAGTGGTCTCTGCTCATTGAAAAAGTGTCAGGAAATCTAAAGGATTTGTTTGTCTTTAGGGATTCAGCTGGCCTTTTTGAAGAGACATTGAGAATGTAAATTTCTGAGGCTTGTGAGTTTCATCAGAGATCCCAAACGAAAGACACATTTTGGACAACTTCATAGAAAATGAGATTGTCCATATTGAGCAAAAAATAAAGGATGAGAAAATAGGCTTTATTTCTCATACCTTGGCAACAGTGTGAGCAGCGATGATTATAATGTAGCATTGACATTTTGCTACAATTTTGTTCTTGGAATAACATCGCGTGTTTGATGTAGAGCAGTAATACCTTTTATAGTAACTTTACTTTTTTCTTCCTTCTTCTCCCTATTCTATTCAGGTCACAGTTCAGTATATCCAGGAGAATGGAGCAGTTATCCCAGTGCGTGTTCATACCATTGTGATATCTGTGCAGCATGATGAAACCATTTCGCTGGAGAATATGCGCAGAACCCTGAAGGATCGTGTGATCCGAGCTGTTGTCCCTGCAAAATACTTGGATGAGAAAACTATTTATCACCTTCAACCTAGTGGGCGTTTTGTTATTGGAGGACCTCAGGTTTGTGTAGTATTATTTTGGTGCTTTTATCAGCTTGCCTTTGTCATTGGCTGTGTCTTAAAACAAATGCTCAGCTTTTTGTCACATCTGTCCTACGGTGGAAGACACAAGCTGCCTAGTGGAAGTATTAAATGCAGTTTTATGTGTGAGAAACATCCAGGGTTTCACGTGCTGTATGCCAAAGCAACCTTTGAGGGCATGGTTATATCATACATGTGTTGTGATTAGGCAGGCAAGTTGAGCTGAATCTTGCATTGCATGTGGAATGTACAGCCCAGCTCTGGGTTTCCTCAAACCGTCTAAAGTCCAGCACTGAGACATGCAGTTCCTTCTCATGGAAAACACTTCTTACAGAGAGATGGACACAAGATTTACTTCTCTTACAGTGAATGTGGTTTTCGTATCTGTATAGTTCATACTGTTCTGCCTGACACCAATGAGACCTGAGGGTGCTCATCTGTTCTGAAAATCAGCCCCTGATAGGCTCCTCCTGGTGAGAAAATAAATGTTTCTTTTGCTTTATTTAGACAACATGGGAGCTGTGATTTGTGATTTGATCCTGTGCTCGCAGAACTCAGGAAGAAATTCCACTCTTTGTAGGATCAGAACTAATGAGGTTTAGTTTGTGAAGACAAATTCACCATTCCCAATGTTTTCAGTTCCCTTCAGAACTATCTCAGCAAAAATTCAAAGCTTCTTCCTGAAAATAGGTCCAATTTTACAACAATTCAAAGTAGACTTTTTTCCTTTACTGTTCAAATTCATTCATTTACTGGAATTTGTCAGAAATTTTTCTAAGGTGTTGTGTCTTTTTTACATTAGCACCATTAAACAAGTAGGAAGGTGTTGAGATTAATCATTATAATAATGATTATACAAAAAATTTATTTTTGTGTAGTTGAATTGATTGTATCACTGTGATTTTGTGTATCACTGACACCCTAGACTACACACAAATGGAGATGCAAACTGTAATTTGAGGCAAATGAACTAATGCAGAAACCAGAGCTTCATACAAAAAGAAGGCTACATGTATGAAAATTTTGAGGTGTGCGCTGAACTGCATCCATTTAAAAATGTAATATAATTACATATGGTAAGCCAACCAGGAATATATTTTCAGTTCTTGTAGTGCAACTATATTGCTCATGTTTGCACATACAAACATACACATATTGCATTCTATTTGCAGTTTAAACTGTGATAAGTTTACTTAGTATGGGTCAATCTGCCTGTGTGGCCATGGCCTTACAACTGCTATCATCACTTGTGCAATTTACAATAGCATTGTGGCAAACAGAAAATAACTACTTCTTTCCTTGTCTTTTCCATCTTTAACTGTTTTCAGAAGAGTATTACTCAGTTTTATTTTTAACAACACCGGCTATAGAAGGGTGTCTTAATCTCAAGCTCAGTTGATTAAAGAAGACGCATGTATTTCATTTAGGATTTTCACTTTATATTTTTGAACACGGTGGCACCTTGAATTCTGACTATGGCAAAATTAGTGCTTTTGCTCCTACCAGCATTTTCCCAACAGCAATACCAGCTGGTACTGTAAGGACATTACAGCTTGTCACCAAAGTGGCTTTCACACACTACAAATGAATTTGTGCTGTTTCAGCAACTTTAAAATGAAGGGTGGTTTGGGTTTTTCCTTTCACCTGAAATTGGTCATCAGAATTTCATCACAAATTAAGGTCTGAGTCAAGTCAAAGAACCTAATGGACAGGATCCTTTAAACAAGCTCAACTATCTGCAATTCAGATTAATATCTCACTGCTTTTTTAGCAGACTGGAACAAACAGTGCCAAAGGTTTTCTTCTGTGTTTATGCACTGTCTCTCTAAGAAAAACTTTGACTCTCCACTTGTGTTTGCTGTGCAAACATTCCAGCAGTTGAATTTTACTGACATGATATTCTGTAGAGAATTTCAAACCTGCCTGCAGAGGTGGGGACGGAATTTGAAATGTGACTATGTTTCCATTTACACCAGAAAGCTCAAGCATTTAGTAAACTGGAGGGCCAGACAATTGGTCAGGTACTGATCAGCTAACCAAGATCAAATGAAAATATCAAGTAGCTGTGAGCAGCAATCAGGATAGCTATGTAGGCAGCTAGGAGGTTATCTGCACTTCCTTGTTTAATATTTTTAGAATATTCATCTATAAGTACCTGTTCTTGAAAAGTAATCCTTCTTTCTCAATGGGCTATAACTGCCTATCAGCCCATACCTTTTGTGTATAGTTTAAATTAGACTACAGATATTTTGTGGTTGGAAGTGGCGCTTGCAGTATTGTATGCCAGCCTCTATGTAATGACATATAACATAGCACTGACATGCCTTTTGATGGAAAATATGAAAAAGACATCTACAATTTAATATACACAAAACTTCAGATTTTTATTAAAAGATATGAAAGCTTGATAACTATTTATTTATTTATTTTTAACAGTTTAAAATCTCTCCGTGGTTCCTATATGGCACGTAATTTATTAAAAATACTCTGTGTTGTTTGGATGTGTTAGATATGTCAATTCTAAACTAAAGTTTCCATATTGTCTGGAATATTTACTTTTGAAACAGGCAGTGCATGCTCTAGCTATCTGGGTGTAGACCTATTTGCTTGGTTACCAAACACAATTTGTGAATGGTTTGTCTTATGAATGTGTTTTTAAAGAACATTTGTAGCCACTGTTGTAGCTTGGTGAGACAAGTTAGTTCCTTCAGCTAGCCCACAGCAATCCACATTTGATAAACTTACAAGTTGTTGTAGTCTTCTGAAGGATGCATAACCTTGTTTAAGACTTGTAATAAAATGGTTATAAAATGGACAAATTCTTTTATGGTTTCAGGGTGATGCTGGTGTTACTGGTCGAAAGATCATTGTGGATACTTATGGTGGCTGGGGAGCCCATGGAGGTGGTGCTTTTTCTGGCAAAGATTATACGAAGGTGGATCGATCAGCTGCGTACGCAGCACGTTGGGTGGCTAAGTCTCTTGTGACAGCCGGGCTCTGTCGCCGTGTTCTGGTTCAGGTATAGTTTGCTGTGCATGTTTCTTTGCTCAGAAATGTATTTCCTTTTCAAATTTACCTTGAATACACATCGTACAAGACACTAGTCGACACAGTCTTGGTGATAGCTTGGGGTTGAAGAAAAGGAGGCCCTGATGTGCTTGGTTCAAGACAACTGTAATGTCACAGCCTATCAGCTTCTTGAAGCTGGAAATTTTCATTTAGCATTCATTTTATTGGCTGTTATTCTGGAGCCTTAAACCCTCTGACACTTGCTGTCATGGAAATGAACATGGGTTGATTGGGTAATGGGAAAGAAAGTTACCCAGAGATCTTAGCATTTTCAAAGTTTTATCTTTTTTTTCCCCTACAAATACAGATTGTGCAAATGTGGGAAGTGAAGGGGAGGTCTTAGTTCTCCTAAGATGAATGCTTTCTTCTGTTGCATACTGCTGCCCACTGAGATGCCATGTTTATTTGCTAAATATGTTATCTTTTTTTGCCATAGGTTTCTTATGCCATTGGGGTTGCGCATCCACTGTCCATTTCACTGTTCACTTACGGAACTTCCAAAAAAACAGAGAAAGAGCTGCTGGACATTGTGCACAAAAACTTTGATCTTCGGCCTGGAGTCATTGTCAGGTACAGAAATACACTAAAAGGAAAATATCTTGATGATCACACTAGAAATAATTTATTGCAAAACCATTAGAAGTTACATTGTAAGAGTCAGTCTCATGAACTAACATAGGATTGTTTCATGCAGTATAAAAGAGACTTTCTGTCATTCTGTCAGTCTTCACAGTTGATACTTTCTATGCATCTACCAGTGTGCCATGTCTTTTAAGATAGCAGATCTTTTTAAGACAGCAGATCTTTTAAGATAGCACATCAAGCAGATGTACTTTTCAAGTTTCATATGAAACATATACTTGCAGCATTTGGCCTGATATAGTATGGGGAATTCAAACAAAATAATGTCTGTATTCCAAGAATTTTAAGTTACTTTACTGTGAAAAAATATATATTTTGTTTTACAAAAGGAATTGAAAGTTATTTCATCTTTCCTATTAAAATTAGTAGTTCTTAATAATAGTCTTTCCCTGAGGCCTAAAGTATTTCACATTTAAGTTTTGTTATCACTTTTTATTGTTCTCTGTTGGGCATGTTCACTGGTTTGCTTGCATCTCCAGAATATGCCTGCTTAATTAAGGGTGTGAAATGGAAATCAACATCAGAATTTTAATGGTAGTTACCATGAAGTATCTTAATATGAAGAATTTCCTCTGCTTTTTATTATACACACAGGGATTTGGACTTAAAAAAGCCCATTTACCAGAAGACTGCCTGTTATGGTCACTTTGGAAGAAATGAATTCTCATGGGAGGTGCCTAAAAAACTTGTGTTTTGATATTAGCAGTCACCCTTTGAAAACAAAAAGGAAGAGGAGTCCACTAATTATGAGGATGCTTCCAAAAATCAAATCTGACAGCTTTGTATTCAGCAAATGGAATTTTAGATTTTAAATGGAAAGAAAGAAAAGGATATTTTCTTGGAAATTGATTATTTTTAGCCCTCAGTGTCTTTCATTATCCTAAGATATAAAGACAGTCTGTTTTTTTCAATCAGCATCAGACAACAAAATACAGTTTACTTCTTATTGCTGCTCTGTTGGTTCTTTCGATAAAGGCAAAGTATGACTCAGGTACGCAAACCAGTGGCTGAACCTCAAACCTGTCATGGGCAAAGACGAGACGACTTTCCCAACTCTGACTAAGGATCAGCAGATCTCTTGCTTCTAATTAGACAACAGGAAATTCTGGGGTCCAATTTCCTTACTGGAGTTTGCATTGCATACAGCTGGGTGTTGCTTTGATGGGAGAAAGCTGAATATTGCATAACTGTATCTCAGCCTCTTTTGTAGAAGATGTTAACATGTATGTAATATTTAAACCACCTGCATTGCATATGTGCTGTTACCATTGTGTTTCAACTACCTGTGTTTTTGAAGCATAAGTGTTCTCCTTTAAAATATCAATCAGTGAATAAAAAGCTTTTTCCTACCGTGTATGTAAAGGTGCCTCTTTTTCTATTCCTTTAGATGTTAATGTCCAAGTATAATGTCCATCTCAACTCAGCCTCTTACACTCTTGAAGGATTTTAGTTTACCAAGGTAACTGACTTTTATTAGATTTTGGAACTGTGATACAAATTTATCTTTCACTACCTGTGTTATCTCTGTTTAGTTCTTGTGATTTATAGAAACTTAGTGAAAAAGTATTAGCTTCTTATTTTTAACTCATTCTCCCATAATTTTTGCTCCCAAAGTGTTAGGTTTATTGCATGCCTTACTGGGTTTGATGTTCTTGTAGAATAAAATAAAGTGCACAGAAATAACTTCAAAACATCAACAAATACGTATAGCATGAGGTTAAAATTTGGACCTCTACCCCGCCCAGCGGTGTCTCACCAAAGATCTAGCCGCTAGATGGCTGTGTCCCACAGCTGTGGGAGCCAGTCTGTGCTGAAAGCATGTCCCTTTTTGTGCCAGTATTCAGCTACTAAATCTGGGTACCAATGCCCTGTTATTCCTGATGCAGATAGTGATGTGCATAGTGGATTGGATATGATCTAGACTGAAGACAACTACTTTTTGCAAAGGACTATGGATTAATCCCAGGTTTGTTTAAATTGGGAGGGTGTTGAGATCACATTTATCCTCTCTGATCAGCTTGGTTTGTCAATAGGCAGAAAGGATGAATGTAATCCTGCAATACAAGGGTTACATACGCGTGGCCCCCAAAAGTCACCTAATCCTAGCTTTGTGGTGTAAGCAGCATCCTGTTAAATCTTTTACACTGGAGAAGTGCTGTCACCCCATGTTTTTTTCCACTTTGAATAGTGTCTTCCAAACAGCTGTTGAGATGGAGAGTGCCTGACTGTGATGATCATGAAAGAAAAGCTGCCATTCATTCTCTTCAAGTATGTCACAAACACACTGACTTCTATTCAAGCCAGAATTTGTCCTACTTTATTAATGATGTGCAATTGGCGGTGAAAAAGTAGTAGGTTTATGTGTAATCCTCCCCTGGGCTTACAGCATTAATCAGTGGCCCTCATTGGACATCTGGATATAGATTGGCAGAAAAATATCTTAAAGTGCAGATGCAGCATCTTAAACAATATTATTGGCAAAAAATTTCCTAGGTACAGTTTTCCCTACTGCATATTTCTCATCTTACTGGACACCAGTAATGAGTAGTGTCCCTCAGGGATCGGTGTTGGGACCAGTCTTGTTCAACATCTTTGTCGGTGACATGGAGAGGGGACTGGAGCACCTTCCGTATGAAGATAGACTGAGAAAGTTGGGGCTGTTCAGCCTGGAGAAGAGAAGGCTGCATGGAGACCTCATAGCATCCTTCCAGTATCTGAAGGGGGCCTATAGGGATGCTGGGGAGGGACTCTTCATGAGGAACTATAGTGATAGGACAAGGGGTAACGGGTTGAAACTTAAACAGGGGAAGTTTAGATTGGATATGAGGAAGAAATTCTTTACTGTAAGGGTGGTGAGGCACTGGAATGGGTTGCCCAGGGAACTTGTGAATGCTCCATCGCTGGCAGTGTTCAAGGCTGGATTGGACAGAGCCTTGGGTGGCATGGTTTAGTGGGAGGTGTCCCTGCCTGTGGCAGGGGGTTTGGAACTAGATGATCTTAAGGTCCTTTCCAACCCTAACTATTCTATGATTCCATGATTGAGTGCGCCCTCCGCAAGTTTGCTGATGACACCAAGCTATGTGCTTCAGTTGATACACTGGAGGGAAGGAATGCCATCCAGAGGGACCTTGACACGCTTGTAAGGTGGGCTGATGCCAACCTGATGAAGTTCAACCATGCCAAGTGCAGGGTCCTCCACCTGGGTTGGAGCAATCCCAGGCACAGCTACAGGTTGGGCACAGAAGAGATTCAGAGCAGTTGTGAATGCTCTATCCCTGACAGTGTTCAACTCCGGGTTAGACAGAGCCTTGGGTGACATACTCTTATGTGAGGTGTGCTTGCCCATGGCAGGGGTGTTGGAACTTGATGATCCTAAGGTCCTTTCCAATCCTAACTATTCATAGAATCATAGAATCATAAAATGTCGACTGCTCACCTGTCCCAAGACAGAGTTCCATACTCTCCGGCCTATCCCTAACATAAATAGCAACTTTCCCTCCCCGCCTACCTGGCCTGTCTTTCCTAAAGAGCCTGTAATCTTCCATTCCAACGCACCAGTCATAGGAGCCATCCTACCATGTTTCTTTTGATGCCTATGATATCATATCCCTGTAGAAGTGCACACATCTCTAATTCCTCTTGTTTATTCCCCATGCTATGGGCATTTTTATAGAGGCATCTGAGCAGAGCTCCAATTGAAGTCGGCTCATTGGCCTGAGCAGCTGCAATATCTCTACATTGCTCTGAATGTTTACTATAGGTGCTGGCAAGTGACTGGGTGTGTTGGGATGGAATGATGCCCCTCTCCTCCAACACATCTAGTTTAAAGCATCCTTGACCAGTCTGGCAAGCCTCCTCCCAAATCCACTCTTCCCTTTCTTTGTTAGACCAGCTCCACCAGCCCCCAGTAGACCTGGCCTACTAAATTGAGTCCCATGTTCAAGGTACCCAAACCCCTGACTATAGCACCACCCTTCTAACCATTTATTAACCTGGCCAATCCCCCTAGCCTTTTTGAGGTCCTGCCCTGTATCCTGGAGAATTGACGAAAAGACAATCTGAGCTCCAGAGCCTCTAACCACCTCTCCCAGAGCTCTGTAGCCCTTCCTTATGTTCTCCGGGCTACTGCTATCTTTATCAGCAGCACCCACATGGATCACTAGAAGTGGGTAATAGTCAGTGGGACTGACTAGAGCAGGCAGCTTCTCTGCAATATCCCTGATCCGAACCCCTGGTAGGCAACACACCTCTCTTGAGCCTGGGTCAGGCCGACAGATGGGTGCCTCTGTTCCTTTCAGAGTAGAGACCCCTACTACTACTGCCCACCGCTTTTTCCTGGCAGCACCAGTTGTGATCTTCTCTACCAGTGCATCAGCCGGTTGTTCCTGCTGGGAGTGTGGTTCCCCATCAGCCCCCTGCAGGACAGCAAAGCGGTTCTGGGTGGGAGCAACAGATTTAGGAGGAAGCCCCTTGTTTTTAGTTGTCCTCTTCCTCCTTTTTCTGTTGTTTTTTTCTATTACTGTTTCCCAGCTTCCTGGGTTAGCGGCCTCCTTTCCTTCATGAGCGACAGTGGATGCTTGAGCCCCCTGCACATTCTGGTCCTGGAGCAAGCAGTGCTGCTTCCTCTCAGCTTCCCTGATACCTTTCAGCCTAGTAACAGCGTTCCGCAGCTCAGCCACCTGCTGCAGGAGGACCTCCCTTTCTATGATTCTGTCTTGCAAGGAAAAAAGAGTTGTGTGTGTCAGCTTCAAAAACGTAAACCGCTTGGAGGCAGGTCCTATTGGTCTGCCTAGAAATAAAAACCTTGGCCTTCCTCATGAAAGACTGCCTTTGCTAATGACCTTTTAGCCAGCAGTAATATATATACAAAGGCATTCTATGACTAATAATAGGGAAGTCGCCATACCCTCTGCCACAGAACTGTTTTTTAGAAGTGTTGCAGTCTTACACATTCCTGTTTATCTAGACTTCCCTGAGTTGGCACAAGAAGGCACACCTTCATTGATGTGCTGGAAGCCTTGCCACTTCTTCAGAATCTCCTGCTCATAATGTGTTATACTACAACTAGCAGAAGCAAATGAATTAAAAATAAATGATACCTGGAAAAGTGCTGCATAAATAAATGTGTTCCATAACAGCATGAAATCAGAATGTCCTCTCTCAACAAAAACAAACATCTGCAGTCAAAATGAGCAGCTCTGGTGGTAACAATAACAACCATTGAAGAGGTTGTTGCAGAGGGAGCATGTATATCTTGTTGGTTTGGTGGGCATGTGAGGTCAGTGTGGAGACTTGGAAGTGGGGGGGGTGTGACAGGCTGCTGGGTGAAAGGCCATGACTCTGAAACTGTGTTTTACAGAGGATCAGTCACACCCGAGAACATGAGTGTTATCTGGGTAATTGTCTTAATCTGCTAATGAATGTATAGGGTGGAAATGGTTGAAATTCCGTGACAATTCAGCTTTTCCTATAAATGGATATAAGCAAATGAGATTTGTGGCAACATTAAAAACACCCTCAAACCTACAAGTAGAAATACCATGCAGCTGCTAACACAGCATGCACACAGCAGGTATGCAGTTGGTGATATATAATATACATAGAAAGTAGGTTTGTGTTCTTGGGACTTTTATTTTCTTTCTTTTTGTACTGCTGTTGCTACTTTGGTTTATCTGTATTTAATAACCGAGAAGCTGGAAACTTGCTTTCCTTACCAAGTAACTAAACTCTGGATGCTACAGCATATAGAGCACATCTGCTTTCTCCAAATCAGTTTAGCCATCATTTGATGCATCTCTTCTTGGAGAAGAGATACAGGTTTGAGTCCTGTAGGTAAGGCATAATTGTGTTCTCTATATGAATGTATAATTTGTGTGTGAGAAACAGAAACAGACGCAGACAGATGGGGGAAGGTAGGGAAAGAGCAAGAGCATTCAAGAGTGTGCATACACTAACCATGTTTATAGTAAACCAGTTAATCTGAAAGCCAGACCTCCTCAGTGCTGTATTGAGAGACCTCCTCTGGCCCTCATAAAACCATGCTGTCGAAATCTCTGCTGGCTTCCCAGCAAGTTGGGCAATATGTGTATCTCCCTAATGCCTTATCACAGCACTGCCTTGGAGCAAGGCACACTGTAAACAGCCAGTGATCCACCCACATGCAGCCTTGTGCCTGACTCCATTGCTTCAGCTCTTAGGCTCCACAGGCAACAAGTAGCTAGACCCTGGTCTCCTGCAGAAAAAATGCCATTCAGCTCCTGCTCACTTTGGAAAACACTGGGTTTTATAAGTTTAGCAGTGCTACTTGCAGGTAAGATATGCCATTCCTGGATATGACTCACAGGTATTTAAATAGTGGCTGTTTTTCTTAGAAAAATGAAGCATGCCACTTGGGAACCCAGCTCTGGGTGGCCACAAACAGGCAGGCAATCAGCTTGCTAACTCTTTAGAATAAATCAGCCTTTGCACAGTTTATTCACATTTGAGCCCTGACCACCAAAGGTACAAAAGGGAGCACTAGGACTGCAGAATAGTGGCACAATTGCCATAAAGAAGTACTGTTGTGTGGTATTTGGGGTTTGTTCATGTGTTGGGAAGGATTATAAACCAGCTACATACTTGCTTCTGTTTGTCTTTTAGATTTTACTGAAATTGGAGCTTTTGCTAACCCAAATGAATGTAAAAGTGCAACCATAGATGATGTCAATGAGAGCCTTAAGGTAAGAGGGTAGCTGCATTGGCCAACCCAGGTCCTGCTTTACATGCGCAGTCTGTGGTGGTGGGAGGTAGGAGCAGGGCTCCACCACATATGCCTGTGCAGCCCGAGCACAGCTTGCATATTGCTTTGGTGACACATGGCTCGAAACAACACTACATGGCCCAGAGGGGAGTAAGATGGAAGAGCAAAAAAAGATCAGTGTCATTTGACTTATGTCTTTGGCCCTGCAGCTAGTCAAAAATATAGGCTTTTAAGGTGTATTTTCCAGTTTTGCTTTGCTTCAGATTTAAAAAGTGACTTGAAAATAGACAGGGTTTTTTTTTTGTTTTACAAGCATAGTGCTGTTTTTGGTCTCTTCTATTTATTGTTTCAAATATAAAGTGCTAGATTTTTTCAATGCAAATAAAGCCAGTCATCTGATATGTTTTATGAGTTAGTGCCCCTGTCTTCTATGGGGTGGACCTATCACAAGGGAGTGATCAGACAGTGACCCTTGAATACGGCAGAAACGGTAAAGAAACACCAGAGCAGAGTCTATAAAAAAATTTTCACACACAGTCAAGCCACTTGTCTATAAAAAAGTAGTGTGGAACTAATGGCTGGAGTTGGCTCTTTGTACCAGTATGTGCTTTGAACTTCTGCCTGCGGTATCATTCTCATCACCTGGGAGGGGAAGGCGGAGGACAACACTTGCCAAGGAGGTGTTCCCCAGGTGTTTGAGTTTTTTCCCCCAGAGGTTTTAATTATATTATTTTATTTCTATGACTGATGTCCATCATTTTCAACAATACTTCTGCAGGCTCCAGCCTCAGAAGCAGAGTTTGCCATTGCAGGCTACTGCTTCAGCAGTTGTCACTGAAAATTTGACTTGCTCTTTTTCTTGCATGTGTGTGAGTTCAAAGTGACTGATGTCTGTTATAATGATGGCCTGCACTGATGTTTTGGTTGTGGAGTTTAGGATGGCTCTGCAGTAGGCACATATGTATAGGCACACATGTATGGAGTGAAAGCTATTTACACAGGTATACAGCAATACCCAGTTAAAATATAAGAATGTGTTCACAAATATGCATTTTTACACAAGCACAGAAAGTCTGCGAGTTATCAGCATTCAGCAGATAAGAATAATAACCTAATGTTTCATACAGAAAGAATACATACAGTTGTTTATAAAGGCATCATTTTATATATAAGAAAAAAAAAAAAACAACTCACACCAGTCCTCCCTCTTGAACTCGATATAATGGAAAAACCCTATCTAGCCACTGTTTTAAAAAGCATACTTGATTTCTTCCAAAAACATTGTGGGGTAATTAGCTTTGTTTACAGCTAGATCATTTTCAAGAAGTTTCTTGTTCTGTATAAAAAAAAAAAATAAAAAATTTACACTTTCTTGAGTTAATTCCAAGGCCTTTCCTCTTCAACTTAGTTGTTTCCTTCCCTAACTCCACAGAAATATTCAAACTGTTTTGATGAAATGATCCCTGATGGTAAAAAATCTTCAATCAATTTCCTCGTCTGGACACTGCAAGAAATGCTTGACCTCCTGCGCCCTGTTCAAGAGAAATGTGAGGCCCCTCTTGAAGAGATGCTCCTCTCTGCTGGGTGTTGAATGAAGTGGCAGTGGATAAGCACTAAGAAAATTTCTTTACCTACAGTCAGAGTGAGCTAAGTGTCTGCATGCCTTGAAGGGGACAAAGAATAAGATTAAAGGCATCTCAGCAAAACAAGGGTGTTCAACCACTGGGCTGGCAGGCATCTGGGAGGCATGGCAGCACCAACGCGTGGGGTCCCACCATCCCCACAGCCCAGCCTTCAATGCTGAGCTACAGCTCAGAGTCATAGAGGCAGCAAGACCTGCTCTGCCCTCCAGCAGGAGCCTCTTTTGTGTCTGGCAGTGGCCATCAGTCTTATTTTCCAAAGAAATATTTAGATAATTTGTCTGCAGTAGCACTGAATGCCAGTGCTATGAATGTAAATGCCACATTTAAAGTGTAACTTGGGCTGACAGGGACATTGTTTTCACAGTGACAAGTGATGGAAAAATTGTGTGTTGCCAAAAACAAACAAAGAAAGAAAGGTTTTAAACAAAAGAAAAAGTTAAGAAAAGTAAGCTTACTTTGACAAAATCAGCTAGTGGGGCAGTTATCACCCATGCCTGGATCAATGAATATGCCTTTGGTCTGGTTGGGAAGGGGGTATTGATAGACTTTTATACTCACTTGCACTCTGATAGGTTGTTCTCTTACTCTCTTTTTATCTTTTTAATCCACTCAAAAGTTTGCAAGCAGCTTCTTCCCTGCCCGCTCCCGCTACCCCCTAGAAATGGCGGGCTGGTGTGTGTCACCATTGACAATGCTCAGTACTGCAAACCCATGTGCAACAAGGTAACATTCATGGTTTACTGCTGATATATTGCTGCATCTATTCATTAATGTACAAGTGTTTATTGTGTAATGCATAATTTTCCTTGTTATACTTTATTTTTCTCCCTTAGTGCAGGGAGAGATTGTAGTGTTTTTCTAGACCTTCACTGGCTAAGTGTTTCTTCACCTTATGGTTACCACGATGTAGCCTAAGACACCATTTGTTTTTTTCCCCATCTTTTCTTACCAAGGGTTATGACTTCCAGTTCCTCAGAAGAGGTAGACTGTATGAAGTATGTGGCAACAGAACCGGTTTTTCCTGGACAACACAGCTTGCTGGGGGAAAGGCACTGGCTGTTTGTAACCGTGAGTATTTCTCACACATCAAGTCACAGAGGTGGTAGTCTGTTTTGTTTAAAAAAAAGAAGAAAGAAAAGTCTTTCTTCTTGGTATGTGTGACATCCTTGGCCTGCATGACAACCTTGGCCTGTGTGACATTGTGGGAGCTAGTGCTGGGCTGGAAACTACTGAACAAGAGATCATGTTAGCATTAAAACTAACACTAAGGCCTGAGCATTGCTGTTTCATTTTGGGGTAGCAAACATGACATGTAAGCAATGTTTGTGGGGAGATACGCCTTTTTTTTTAAGGAGTGAATAGGTATCATCCTAACACAACCCCTGTGCCTCACAAGGTCTGTGTGACCCTCCTGATGGCAGTGAAACATAAAACTGCTATTTATCTTGCAACAGTACTCAGTAAAATTGGTCAACACCTGCATTATTCACTGTATGCACATACAATAAAACCCAGCAGCTGCTCTCCAGCCAGCAGTGCTGCTTTTTTCATGTGGCAGCCCAAGGGCTTTAAGACTGCTCTCATTGCATCCAGTGAGAAATCTGTGACCTGAAGCAGGCTGCCTGACTCCGTTGTTATTGAGTCAATTTAAAAATAGATGTGTGTATAGATACACAAAAGGGCCAACCTATCTTTCCTATGGTTAATGGAAAACATTTTATTTTTAATGGTGCCTTCTTGCAAGAGCAGTTGTTTCCCAAGGGTCACCAAAACCAATCATCTAGGCACTTCTATTTCAAGTTGAAGTCTTTAGTCTGGTAACTGGTGCTTGTTTAAACATCAGGACAATTCTTAGCCAAGTAAGTCAACTGCTTGGGGGTTTTGGTTATTCATTTTTTTTTTCTTTTTTTGACATCTTTGATCTTTCCAGCCTCTGAGATGGCCATCAGTGGAGCTGAATCTGCCTATTTCCCCACCAACAGAACCTGTCTGCACACATTGGCCTTCACTGAAACTCAGACTGATCAGCTAAACATCTTCCTCAAAGAGCTTGGCGAGCAAGGCATTGACGGCTCCAACCGTGACAAGGATGCTGATTGTATCACCTGTGGTTACTAGCACCAAAAAGCTTGTGCTACAGGCCAATCAGCCATCTGCAATCCGACATGGGCATTTTGACAAGAGAAGCAGAGCAGTGAAATCATTCCTAAGACATGTAAATATACAACTTTTATTTAGTTAAAGAACTAGAGATCATAGTCTTAATTTGACCTTAGCTCTTGGATACAGATATACAGGCTAAACCTAATTGCATAGCTCATGGCAGAGGTGTTTCAAAGAAAGTTCACTTTTATGGCTTAAATTTGTCTAGCTGGAATTAAATATGAAATAGATTTGTTTAATGGTTGCAATCATTAGTTCAACTCAGTAATTTTTATCAGAAATCATCTTCTGTCAGGTGTTAGTTTTACTTTACTTCTAGTTGCTTTTACAGGTGCCAACTAATCACTATTGTTTCTCTGATAACCATTAAAGCAGTGCAAGTCACTGGTCAAAGGCATACAGTTCTTTATTCATGTACCTGCTTGGCTGGGGGTTAAATCTGGTTGTATATAGCTGTTCAAAGTGTTGTGATTTGCATGAGCTACAAACTTAAAGCATTGTAGTTTGCTGGTGAGACAACTCTAAGGTTCCTCCTGTATTTATCATCTTGAGGAGATCCCACAGAAAGACACAGCCTCAAGGTATACTGCAATGCACTTCTAGGAGTCAAGAAGTACCCTGTATGCTTGATGTAACCAGACAAAATGGCAGGAAAAATGCACTATCTCAGTTCAGTACATGTGAGAAGTGGGGTAGCCCTAAACTAGCAGATATTTGCATCATGTTTCCTCTGACAAAAAGATGAAAGTCGTAGGTGTTGAGAGACCTGCATGAGAAGCTTTGTAGCTTGTGTGCCAGGGATCAGCTTCAGTTTCCTCTGTTTAGCCCCTGTGGGGCAAAACCATAGTGGTTCTGGAAAGAAATTTCTCTTGGTCCTTGGTTTGTTCTAACAGCTATATCTGCCCTGTAGGATGCAGGGCCACAAGTGCTCTTCTGCACTCACACTTCCTTGCACAACCTGGGTGTATGTGACACAGGCACTCACAGGGCCTTCCTTATGTGGAACTTATAGCTACCACAAGGTATGGCTTGGCTTCAGAGGTAAAGTGCAAAAGCAAATGAGGACTGGTTGTAATAGAGTTGGGATGGGCCATATTTACGGTATAGCTCTAGGGGCTGATTGCAGGGCAACCTGCTGAGATGCTCTGGTCTCAGTGCAGTAGTGCTCGGGCAGCTGCTGGTCCTAGCCCAGTATGTTCACAGCATCCGGCTAATCATCCTCCTTGCTTTTCCCTATTCATTTTATTTCTAAACCTAGTCTAATCTGGGGCAGGTTTGGCTGTTGGCAGAGTTATCAAAAATTTTAGCTGGTCATCTGAATTTGTAACAGCTCTAAACAAGAACAAATATCCAAGTGATTTTTTTTCTGTTATTGATTCTTCTCATAGCATGTAAGACCACTTGTTCCTGCTCCAATGCCCATTCTTCTGTGAGCTCTCCCTCTTTTGCACCCCCAGCCCTTCACTCCCCATGTGCATGTGTACTCTAGAAAAACAGAGGCACAGAGTAAGAAGTGTGAGGGGCAGAAAATCCCAGCCGTTGTCCACCTGGCAATTGATGCAAGTTAAGACAAAAGGCAACTTTGCACTGGTGATCCAGTTTATTTGTGGAGCTGTAGCAACAAAACACATGTGCATGTGGATTATTATGAAATCTAAACAAAAAGCTTAGTTACTGTTTGCTTGGTTTTCAGTGGAATCTGTGCTTGAGGTTTTGTTTTCATTTTCTTCTCTTGAGCAAACAGTGAAGCCACAGATCTGAAGACAGCCAACTCATCTGTTTGTGTTTCCTTTATCTTCTTTACCTTTTCCCTATTCCTGTGAATCTCAGATACAGATATCATAACTACGTGGTGCATGATGTATAATTGACCTTTACTTCATTAATGAGTTAAATGATTCAGATATATAAAACTGCACACATCTTTCAGACTCAGATTCCAATCATTACAAGCAAAAAACCCATTGGTTGCTTTTCGGCCCAGAACCAGACAGTAATATGATGATGAGTGTAGCAGGCAATTATACAAACAAAGGGATGAGTTGGCTGCTTTGGTTGCTCATAAACTGAGGCGGTAACTTCAGTCATTGTGTTGAAGGCAAAAATGCTGAAGTCTTAAAGAAAAGCAACGTTTTTTCGATCACTGATTTTTTTTTCAATTTTTTTATTTCTGGCAAACAATTTCTATCACATGAAATTATAATGTCTTTGAGTTTTTGATTTCCAGCCAATTCATTATCAGCTGATGTTCAAATAAAGTGTCTGAAGAATAAAAACTTTCCAGTATCATTTTCTTACTGGTGCTAAAAACCATTTTTCTCTGAGTTGTTAGGCTATTCTTATGACTTTCCAAACCAACCAACAAAAGAAAAGAAAGCCAGTACTAGATTTCATAAGGAAATAAACCCCATTGCTCTTGTAAACTAACAGAAACTGTCAAATCTGTGCACCAGAAATCGTGCTAGTGAATGTCCCACAGTGCAAAAAAATTAGGGTGGAAAGCTTTCATCTGATGTGGCATGAATGTGATGTTAAGCTGGAGGCTGCATTGTTGGGCTTGTTTGTTTGTTTGCTTGTTTTTTCATTAACTTTCAGAGAAACAGATTTGTTCTATTCCCACTATCCAAGTTATTACTTATGTATGAGAAAGGGATGTTGAACCAATCAGCCTGTGTGACACAGTTAAAAACTGAAGTAAATTTAATCATATTATTTCCCAGCGTAAATTTCCATAATGTAATTCATGCAAATAGTTACTGTGCGTTTGCATTAACTTTAAGTCGGTGTCTGGCCAGGCATGTCTGAGCATTGGGCCATCCCTCATGCTCCTGCTCTAACCTTGGGATGAGGAAGGCTGTGTGCTCTCACACTCTATCTTTGTGTTCTGGCACTTAGGATTTGCAAACAGGAAAATTCACATGGAAGGAAAGAAAGCACAGCTACAGGTTGGGCAGAGAAGAGATTCAGAGCAGCTCTGTGCAGAAGGACAAGGGGGTGTTGATTGATGAGAAAATGACCGTAAGCTGGCAGTGTGTGCTTGCAGCCCAGAAAGCCAACCGTATCCTGGGCTGCATCAAAAGGAACGTGACCAGCAGGTCGAGGGAGGTGATCCTGTCCCTCTACTCTGCTCCTGTGAGACCTCACTTGGAGTACTGTGTGCAGTTCTGGTGTCTTCAACACAAAAAAGACATGAAACTGTTGGAACAAGTCCAGAGGAGGGCCACAAGGATGATCAGGGGACTGGAGCACCTCCCATATGAAGACAGGCTGAGAAAGTTGGGGCTGTTGAGCCTGGAGAAGAGAAGGCTGTGTGGAGACCTCCTAGCATCCTTCCAGTATCTGAAGGGGGCCTATAGGGATGTTGGGGAAGGACTCTTCATTAGTGACTGTAGTGATAGGACAAGTGGTAACAGGTTCAAACTTAAACCG